>CM062296.1:744517740-745117740 GCA_031216915.1 Pictodentalium vernedei
GGGGGATGGGGATGGAGGGGGGTGATAATTTGTTGTCTGGATTTTTAACCACAAACTTTAACCAAAACTGTAAAAAGCATTTTTGACGAAAGGAAAAAAAAGGTAGTGACTGTAATAGTTCAAAATGCATATTGGAGAAAATAAAAAAAAAATGCCTAATTTGGGGGGGGGGGTTGTCTGGGTTTTTTAACCAAAACTGTAAACCAGCATTTTTGACGAAAGAAAAAAAAAAAGTCCCTAATTGGCCCCCTGGGGGGGGGGGGGGGGGGGGGGGGAGGGGGGTACGTAAGTTTTAAAAAAGGTTCTACATGTAGTGACTGTAGATAGTTCAAAATGCACATTGAGACAAAAAAAGAAAAAAAAAAAGCCTAATTGGGGGGGGGGGGGGGGGGGGCGGGGTAGGGGGTGGTGGTGTTTGTCTGGATTTTAAACCACAAACTTGGAATCATCCTACCAAGCTACAATGAAATCCCTTTATAATTTTGGCCTGTCGAATACTCTAAGGTTTTTGGGCTTCGGCCTCTGTTGCCATCACAGTTGCCCAAAAGGGACGTTCTCATCTAGACATTTTTGAAGTCAACCTATCAAGTTACAATGAAATCCCCTCCATAAAATATGACCTGCAGACTGCGCTAAAGGTTTTCGGGCTTCGGGTCCCTGTTGCCATCACAGTTGCCCAAAAGGGGATGTTCTCATCTAGACATTATATGAAGTCAAACCTATCAAGTTACAATGAAAACCCTTCATAAATATGACATGTAGACTGTGCTAAAGGTTTTCGGGCTTCGCAGCCATCATGGTTGAATGATCGCAACCAATAGGGGGGGACATTCTCATCTGGGCATCATGTGGATTGATTCTACAAAGTTACAAGGAAAGCCCTTCATAAATATGACCTGAAGACTGTGCTGAAGGTTTTCGGGCTTCAGGCACCTGTAGCCGTCACAGTTGCCCAATCAAGTCCAAAAGGGGACTTCTTTCTCATGTAGACATTACATGAAGTCAACCTATCATGTTACAATGAAATCCCTCCATAAATATGACCTGTGGACTGTGCTAAAGGTTTTTGGGTTTTGGGCTCGGGCAGTCGAGATGGTTGATAGATCACGCCCAAATGAGGAAATTCGCATGTAGACATCATACGGAGTCATCGTATCAAGTTACAATGAAATAAGTCCATATTAAACATGACCTGCAGACTGCCCTAAAAGTTTTGGGCTTGGGGCTTGGGCAGCCATCACGGTTGCCAGAACATGCCCAAACGGGACGTTCTCATCTAGGCATTATACAGAGGCACTCTATGAAGTTGCAATGAAATCCCTTCATAAATACAACCTGTAGACTGTGCTAATGGTTTTCGGGTTTTGGGCTCGGGCAGCCATACTGGTTGACCGATCACAACCAAAAGGGGACGTTCTCAAGTAGACATGACCTAAAACCTGCATATAAAATTTTGTGACGATCAGACAAGAACTACCAGGTATAGCCTGTACTTGAAGGTTGAATAAAAAACTTTACCCACAAACTTTAACCAAAACTCCAAATGTCAACTAAACAGGAAAAGAAAAAAAAAAAAAAAAAAAAAAAAACCCATTTGAACCTTCAGTAAAAATCTTTAACCGCAAACTTTAACCAAAACTCTAAAAGTTAACAGACGGACAGACGGACGGACGGACAAAAGTCATTACTATAGCCCTCACTGTAAACAGTCGGGCTAAAAATGATCCTCGGTGAATTCCACTTCAAATAAAAGAAGTTATGTGTATCTAACGTGTATCGTTTGGGTGCTGTGGGGGCCCGAAAACAGCCCATTTCATCAAAATTTCGATGTTTGGCAGCCTGTGGAGGGTTACCATATGCATCGCCTAATATGTCATGTGTATCAATGGTCGTGTCACAGGCAGTTCTAGCAAAGATGAATGTTTAAAAAAAATCTACAAGATGTGTTTCGAGAAAGTGCCGATAAACCCCAATTTTGGCAGTATTTTACCAATTCTGACGAAATAAGGTTAAATCGCAAAATCCGCTTCGGTACATTTTTAGATTTTGTGCCCCTCTATGCGTGTGCAAAATTTTGTGAACATTGGTTCGAAAATGGCTTCTGAATCGTACGGACAAAATGTGTGGAACCCCCCCCCCCCCCCCCCCCCCACCACCCCCAACAAAAAAAAAAAAATAATAATCCGTAGAAAAACAATAGTCTTTTCCAGAGGGAAAAGCCTAATAAAATGTGTTTTATGAATCATTGCAAAATTATTGGCAACAATCAGTTGAACCGATGTTCCAGGAGCTTTTGCCATTATCATCCGATTACCCACAATCATCGACTGAAACGCATAAAAAACAAAAAAAAACAAAAAAGATTTTTTGGCTTTTGGTCCAAAATTTTCCAATTCCCACACAGACACAAAATTTTCAGTGTAAAGAAAAAAAAAAAAAATTTTTTCTTAAAATTGACCCAAACGCATAAAAAACAAAAACATTTTTCACGATTTTGGTCCAAAATTCCCACCAGGACCCCAAATTTTCAGTGTATCATTGACATCATTTTACATTAACAACTGAACAATTACAGAAGATAATAAAATGTGGTTTATGAATCATTACAAAATTATCGGCAACAATTGGTTGAACTGATGTTCCAGGAGCTTTTGCCGTTATCATACGATTGCCCACAATCATTGACTGAAACACATAAAAAACAAAAAAAAAAAAAAAATTTCGGCTTTTGGTCCAAAAGTCCCACCCAGACCCCAAATTTTCAGTGTAAAAAAAAAAAAAATTTTTTCTCTTAAAATTGACCAAAACGCATAAAAAACAAAAGAAAATTTCGGATTTTGGTCCAAAATTTTCTAAGTCCCACCCGGACCCGAAATTTTCAGTGTAAAAAAAAAAAAAAAAAATTTTTTCTCTTAAAATTGACCGAAACACAAAAAAAACAAAAAACATTTCCCGATTTTGGTCCAAAATTTTTTAAGTCCCACCCGGACCCCAAATTTTCAGCGTAAAAAAAAAAATGTTTTTTTGTCTTAAAATTTACCGCAACGCATAAAAAACAAAAAAATTTTTTTCGGATTTTAGTCCAAAATTTTCCAAGTCCCACCCGGACCCCAAATTTTCAGTGCAAAAAAAATATTTTTTTTTTGTCTTAACCCTTTACCTAACATGAAAAGCAGACGACACTTGCAAAAATAATTCTTGAATAACTATTTTTTTTCATTTTTTGTCTCAAAAACATAGGTTATGACCCCTCGTTGGAACGAGCTCAACGAGCTTGTTCCAACGAGGGGTCATAACCTATGTTTTTGAGACAAAAAATGAAAAAATACTGAGAATTAATTGGCGATTTTTTAGAATAGCGCTGGCCGGTTTTGGCCGTTACGTTGGGTAAAGGGTTAAAATTGACCGAAACGCATAAAAAAAACAAAAAAAAAATTTCCAGATTTTGGTCCAAAATTTCTAAGTCAGCAACGGGACCTCAAATTTTCAGCCTAAATATGAACCCAGGGACTTGGCTTGAACAAACATGAATCTCACCCCTCTAAGGATGCTGCATACCAAATATCAAAAGATTCTTATTGGTAGATCTGAAGAAGATTTTTAAAAAATACTCTTCAAACTGCATTAATTTAAACATTTGGGCTCCCATAGAGAGCCCAAATATCGACCCAGGCAATTTATTTCAATAAACCTGTGAAACAATCTTCCAAAGATGTTATATGTGAAATTTGAAAGATTTTGGAGCAGTGGTTTGGCAGAAAAGTAGTCTTATATGTTTTTCCCATTACGCACAGTGTTAAAAAATGCTGACTCAGCATTTTTCAAAGTCCCCAAAAAGTACCCCATGATAAAACCGATGGCAATTTTTTTTGACTATTCCATTCTGTTGGTCCTAAGGAAGCTTCACAACAAATAAGAATTCTCAGTGCCGTGTAGTTTTGGAGATATGGGCGTTTTAATTTTTTTCTATTTAAAGCTCCTGCGGTCCCCATGGGGCGACAGGAAAAAACTTTTTTGCATAAATTAAGTACTTATGACCCAATAAGCCCTCATATCAAATTTGGTCAAAATATGCCTCTCGGTTTGGAAAATAGAAATTTTGGGAGGGGCAAATATTCTTCCCCCTCCCATTACGACGCCAAGTATAGCCCCACAAACTTCTCTTGAAAAAATCTGAGTCTACACCTCAAAAGGAAGCTGCAGACCAAATATCAAGTCTCTGCTACTGCTGGTTCATGAGAAGATTTTTTAAGATTTCAGCACACTTTTTGGGTGTGGCCCTACCCACGGGCGAGGCAACTTGATTTGAACAAAATCAAATTGCGATGTCATAACAAACTATTATCTCAAATATCAATTAAATTGGTTCAGCGGTTTGGGAGGAGAAGACGCAAACACTATGTTCACGGGCGACGACGATGGACGGTGAGTGATCACTATAGCTCTCCTGACTGAAAGTCAGGTGAGCTAAAAATTATCCCCCATATTGAACAAAGTTAAAATTTGGGCTTATTAACTAAATATTAACCTAGGGACTTGGTTTGAACAATCTTGAATCTGACTCTCATACCAATGATGTATATCAAACATTAAAAGATTCTGACTGGTGATTCTGAAGAAGATTTTTAAAGGATATTCCCCATATTACCCTATGTAAAAAATTTGGGCTCCTATATTGGGCCCAGATATGAACCAATGGGCTTTATTTTAACAAACTTGTATCTGACACCCCTATGAATGCTGTATACCGGATATCAAAAGATTCTGATGATTGGTTCTGGAGAAAAGATTTTTTAAAATTTTTGAAAATATGCTAAGCATTTTTTTCAATGCCCATTACAGAACACCTTAGCATAACTGCTGAGAATTTTTTTGTTTTTTACCATTCAATTCTACTGGTCCTAAGGATACTGCATACCAAATAACAGCTCTCTGTTCCGTGGTTTTGGAAATATGGGCGTTTGAAAATATTTCTATTTTTAGCTCACAGGGTTCCCATGGGGATGTGGGAATTATTTATTTTTTTGCATGGGTCAAGTACTTATGACCCAATAATACCACATACCGGTTCTTGAAATAGAAATTTTGGGTGGGGCCAAAAATCTTACCCCTCCTATTACAAAGCCAAATATTGCTTCACGAACTTCGTTTGAACAAACTTGATTCTACACCTCAAAAGGAAGCTCCACAGCAAATATCAAGTCATTGTACACACTGGTTCATGAGAAGAAGATTTTTAAAAATATTTTTGGAGCATTTTTCCCCCACTCCCTCCGTATGGTGCTGAGCATGTTGAGTTGAACAACAAGAGGCCCCAAGGAGCCTTAATCGCTCACCGGCCAAAGTGGTTCAAAGAAGTATTTGGGGTCACATTCAGTTAGACATGGTTCATCAACACTACAAAGGAATGAAGTCATGAGAGACAAATTTTATGGAACTAGGGACATGGCTTGAACAAACTTGATTCTTTTCCCCTAACCAAATATCAAAGCATTCATCTGCTGGATCTGAAGAAGAAGATTTCTAAAGAAAATTCCTCATTTTGAACTAAGTTATCATTCGGGCTCCCACAGTGAGCCCAAATATGAACCCAGTGACTTGGCTTGAACAAACTTGAATCTCACCCCCTAAGGATGCTGCATGCCAAATATCAAAACATTCTGACTGCTGAATCTGAAGAAGATTTTTAAAGAAAAATTCCTCATATTGACTAAGTTATAATTCGGGCTCCCACAGGGAGCCCAAATATTGACCCAGGGACTTGGCTTTAACAAACTTGAATCTCTCCCCCCCACCCCCTAGGATGCTACACACCACATATCAAAACATTCCGACTGCTGGATCTGAAGAAGAAGATTTTTTAAGAAAATTCCTCATTTCGAACCAAGTTACAATTCAAGCTCCCACAGTGAGCCCAAATATGGACCTACGGAATGGCTTGAACAAACTTGAATCTCACACCCCTAAGGATGCTGCATACCAAATATGAAAACATTCCGACTGCTGGATCTGAAGAAGAAGATTTTTAAAGAAAATTCCTCATTTTGAACTCTGAGTTATCATTCGGGCTCCCACAGTGAGCCCAAATATGGACCTAGGGACATGGCTTGAACAAACTTGAATCCCACTCCCCTAAGGATGCTGCATACCAAATATCAAAACATTCTGACTTCTGGATCTGAAGAAGAAGATTTTTAAAGAAAATTCCTCATTTTGAACTCTGAGTTATAATTCGGGCTACCACAGTGAGCCCAAATATGAACCCAGGGACTTGGCTTGAACAAACTTGAATCTCACCCCCCTAAGGATGCTGCATACCAAATATCAAAAGATTCTTATTGGTAGATCTGAAGAAGGAGATTTTTAAAAAACATTCCTCATACTGCACTAATTTAAACATTTGGGCTCCCATAGAGAGCCCAAATATTGACCCAGGGAATTGATTTCAATAAACATGTGAAACAATCTTCCAAAGATGTTATATGTGAAATTTGAAAGCTTTTGGAGCAGTGGTTTGGGAGAAAAGTAGTCTTATATGTATTTCCCATTACCTACAGTGTTAAAAAATGCTGCCTCAGCACATTTTCAAAAGTCCCAGAAAAGTACCCCATGATAAAACCGATAGCAATTTTTTTTTATCATTCCATTCTGTTTGTCCTAAGGAAGCTTCACACCAAATAAGTGTTCTCAGTGCCGTGTAGTTTTTGAGATATGGGCGTTTCAATTTTTTTCTATTTTTAGCTCCTGCAGTTCCCATCGGTCAACGGGAAAAACAATTTTTGCATAAATTAAGCACTTATGACCCAATAAGCCCTCATATCAAGTTTGGTTCAAATCTGCCTCTCGGTTTGGAAAATATAAATTTTGGGAGGGGCAAATATTCTTGCCCCTCCCATTATGATGCCAAATACAGCCCCACAAACTTCTCTTGAACAAATCTGAGTCTACACCTCAAAAGGAAGTTGCACACCAAATATCAAGTCTCTGCTACTGCTGGTTCACGAGAAGAAGATTTTTTAAGATTTCAGCCCACTTTTTGGGTGTGGCCCTTACCAGTGGGCGAGGTAACTTGATTTGAACAAAACGGACGATGGACGGTGAGTGATCACTATAGCTCTCCTGACTGAAAGTCAGGTGAGCTAAAAATGCAATGCCCCTTCGGGACCATCACTCACACACACTTTCAACTGAATTGGCCCAGTGGCTTTGGAAGAGAAGACCAAAACATGGTGTTGACGAATGACGGATGGAGAGCGATGAGATTAGCTCAGCTTGACTTTGTCAAGATGAGCTAAAAATCTGTGGAACTCCCTGCTACAGACCTGCAGTCTTGAGAGGGTTAAATTAAAGACATACACACAGGAATCAGATAAATCTTTCCCAGCATAGAAAGGATTCATTCAACATGAAATCAGTTTAGAAAGAGTCCATCATGAGAGAGAGAAAATCTTTGAAAAAAAAACACACTGAAGTCATGAGAGGGTTAAATTAAAGATATTCAGACAGGAATCAAATCAATTTTTTTCCAAGGAACCAGAAAAAGCAGTATTGAAACGTTTTTTTTGTTCATGTCATCAATAAAAATCTTTGGAACCCACACTGCAGCCTTGAGAGGGTTAAATTAAAGACATGCATACAGGTATCAGATGTTTTCCAGCATTGAAATGGTTCATTAACTGGTAGAGTGCTGGAAGCCCATATTTGGGCTTTACTCTGACATGCAGTGACCATAATGTAAAGGCCACATGTTCAGTGAATATGCTTCATATTATCTTCGAAGTGAAATTATTTAGTCTGTATAGATTTGCCTTGTTACAATTTATGGGAGAGTGCCTTTAGGCACTCTCCCATAAATTGTAACAAGGCAAAGACATGTGAACAAATTTTGATGGTCAAAAATAATTTAGCACTCTACCAGTTAAACATAAATAAAAATCTTTCTAAAACAAACAAAAGTTCCCCTCCCCCACAGAATTGACAGATTGTAATAACAAGATTAAATGTTCATAGCAGAATTTTTGTTTATTTAAGAACACAATATGTCAATCAAACACATGTGTGAATGAAATGCTCCAGGGATAGAACTACTGAATCAACATTTTTTAATACCCTCTACCATGCACCCTGATTGAACTGGTGGCAATTTTTTTTAACAAAACCCTCCTTCTGGTCCTAAGGATGTTTCATACCAAATACCAGTCCTCTGTTCCTTCTGGTTTGGGATATATGGGCTTTTGAATTTTTTTGTTTTTAGCCCCTGGGATTCTCACAGGGCTGTGAAAAATTCTTTTTTTAGGCATCAATCAATTACTTAGGACCCCTTAAACTACGTGCCAAATTTGGTTGAAGTTGGCCCACCGGTTCTTGAAATAGAAATTTTGGGTGGGGCCAAAAATCTTACCCCTCCCATTACAAAGCCAAATATTGCTTCACGAACTTTGTTTGAACAAACTTGATTCTACACCTCAAAAGGGAGCGCCATAGCAAATATGAAGTCATTGTACATACTGGTTCATGAGAAGAAGATTTTAAAAATATTTTGGAGCATTTTCCCCCACTCCCTCCCTATGGGGCTCAGCATGCCGAGTTGAACAAAAATGCAATGCCCCTCCAGGGCCATCACTCGCACAAACTTTCACTTGAATTGGCCCAGTGGCTTTGGAGGAGAGGACTAAAACATGGTGTTGACGGACAACGGACAGAGAGCGATGGGGTAAGCTCAACTTGACTTTGTCAAGATGAGCAAAAAGACTTAGTCGATTGTGCTTATGAAGCATACAGCAATTTTGAACAGTTCAGAAAGACAGAAGAGATGTCAATGACGGACTACATTTCAGAATTTGAAATTAGATACAAGAAATCAAACAAGTACGAAATGACACTTTCTGATGCTGATAAAGCATTTAAGCTATTAGAAAATTCTAATCTAGGAGCAAAAGACAGACTAGTTCTTACCGCATGTTCAACTGTCTCATTTGACAACATAAAATCAGCATTGAAATGTATTTTTGGTGATATTTGTGGCTCTAGCAAATCTGCTTCTTTTGATGACACAGTTGTTAGATATGAGACTCCTCACAGTGTTTGTATGGCAGAAAGAAAGATGTCAAATAAATATAAAAGTTATCCTAAAGGAACAAACCCTTTAAATAAGTTTGGAAAAATAACTAAGTGTGCAGTGTGTGAATCAGTGTATCACTGGGCTAAAGACTGTCCACATAAGGAAAAGAAACATGTAAATGTAATGGATAACGAATTAGAAAAACAAATGGAGTCAGTCAATATAACATTATGTAATAGTACGAGTAAAAAGGAAATTTTTATGCCAGAGTCTTTTGGTGCTGCTGTGATAGATACAGTGTGTACCAAGACAGTGTGTGGCAGAACATGGTAAGATGATTATATAAAGAGATTGACTGTTCAAGACAGAGATAAAATTATGAGGTTACCAAGTAAACAAGAAATCAGATTTGGTGATGGCATCCATGTATCCTCCTGTGAGAATGTAATTATCCCTGCAACAGTAGGAAACACTGAATGTAAAATATCAACAGAAGTTGTAGACTGTAATATTCCCTTGCTTCTCAGTAAAGACTCTTTAAAAAAGGCAAGCACAATTTTGGATACAAGTAATGATACACTGCTTCTATGTTTGGAATGTCCAGTGGTCATGATTGTGTAGACTTACAAAATAAAAATGCTCATAATTTTGAGATTAACTTCACAGAAGAAGTTCTTGCGAATAATACAAAAAATTGTGACAGAAAAATGATAATCAAGCTACATGAACTATTTGGTCATGCCTCAGCTGATAGACTTTTATTTGTACTGAAGTCTGCAGGGAACATGAAAGAGCATATTGATGAACTTGTCAATGACGTAAAAAAATGTGCGATATGTGTTCAGTATAAGCATACACCCCCAAAACCTGCAGTGTCACTTCCATTAGCACATCACTTTAATGATATGGTTGCAATGGGCCTCCATGAAGTGCCACATTCTGTTTGGATTTTACATATCATTGGCTTATTTACAAAATATAGTGCCGGTTGTATAATTAAAAGTAAATGGGCAGGAGATATCATTAAAAATTTTCTTCTGATTTTAACAAAGGTTCATGGTCCACCTAAAAACTGTCTTACAGACAATGGAAGAGAATTTGATAATGCAGAGTTTCATGACATTGCAGAAAATTTTAATACATGTGTAAAAACTACTGCTGCTGAGAGTCCGTGGAGTAACAGCATTATTGAACGGCATAATGGTATACTGTCAGAAATTTTTCATAAATTATTATTCAACATATACAACAGACATGGAAGTGGCTTTGGCATGGGCACTTAGTGCAAAAAACACTTTGAACAATGTGAATGGATTTAGCTCACATCAATTAGTGAATGGCAAACATCCAAATCTGCCATCTGTACTTGTTGATAAGCTGCCTGCATTAGAAGCTTCGACAATGAGTGAACATGTTACAAATCATCTTTCTTCGTTGCATTTGGCTTGTAAAGCATTTATAGAATCAGAATGTTCAAACAAAATACGGAGAGCTTAAAAGAAACAAACCAGGAATTATGATAATTATGAAACAGGAGACAGCGTATTTTACAAGAGAATAGACTCACATAAATGGAAAGGACCTGGAATTGTGATCGGACAAGATGGAGCTATTGTATTTGCAAAGTTGGAGGAACATACATACGTGTTCATAAGTGCAGACTAACAAAAAATCTGCCACATCTTGATTTAGAATCATTGAATGACACAGAAGTTGAGACGGAACAATCACCACAGGTTGACATACAAAATCCTAATACTCAACTGAATGTGAACAGACAAAATTGTAACAAAAAGAATGAGTTGTGTTCAAACATTGAATCTGATTCTGATGAACCTATGGAAAGTTAAAAAATTTATAGTAATTTATATATTTTTTATACTTACCAATGACCCAGACTTAGCTGGTGCTAACTCTTAAATTCTAGGGCCAAACACAAATTTTGCCCCTCCCCCCAATCCCCAAAATTTGTATCAAAATCCAAAAAGTTAAAAAATTTATAGTAATTTATATATTTTTTATACTTACCAATGACCCAGACATAGCTTGTGCTAACTCTTAAAAATCTAGGGCCAAACACAAATTTTGCCCCCCAATCCCCAAAATTTGCATCTAAAACCAAAGAAATCATGTCCTGAATGGCCCTCCATACTTCGCCTCTACTGCGCATGCGCAGTGTCAAGGAGGTCCCGGAATTGGCGCCATTTATCATTCTTACAACCAGTGCCTGGTCAGCACTATGTACTCAGCGGGGAGGTAGAGTTCCCAACTCCTGGGAGGGCCATCCCCGTCTGGGTCATTGGTAAGTATAAAAAATATATAAATTACTATAAATTTTTTAACATTTTTATACTGTACCAATGACCCAGACATAGCTGAATAGTAAAAAGGCTGGAGGGCCTACGACACAGAGGAAAATCCAATAAGTTCAACTATATAAAATAGAGTCATCCCCTCGAGGAGAAAAGGAGTATTAGGCTTTACATATATCTTTCTTATTTATGATAAATTAGAAAGACACAACACCCTCCATAATTGAGCATCCTAACATTCATGTTCTCTATTAACATCCAGTATAATCCTTATACTAATTATTTTTAAAGTAAGCCAATAAATAAAGTTAGTCCAGAGAATTGAGACTTTTATACTCTTTTAAAAGTGTCCGAGGATTGTATATTAACTCCCATTGACACGTGACATATACAAATGCTATACTTTAAAAATATGACATGAATGAATTTTTAAAACATTAACTTTCACTTTAAAACCATCCCGGTAACAACTCAGAATTACTGACTCCGGAGGAGGTATCCCCTTGTTTTCACTATAAAACAGGTGACCCAAGGGAACACCCTCCCCCCCCCCCCCCTTCCCCTTGCCCTGGGTCAAATAGCCCAGAGCGAAGAGGGCAGCAGGATGGAGTCACTGCCTGAACGTCCCTTTCTGATAAACTGAGATCTTGTTATAAATACATAAAGCTCTAACCGGACAGAGTAAAGGCCTGTGCCCGTCTGAAGACGGAAGGGCCTTAATAACAATAGGTTCCGGATATTATTAGGAGCCTGATTCTTAGCCAAAAATCCAACATTAGTAGTAAAGGTAATAGTGTTCCCGTCACTACGATAGTGAGAATCGTCCACCGATAGTGCATGAAGCTCACTGACTCTTCAAGCAGAAGAGAAAGCTAAGAGAAATGCTGTCTTATAAGACCAGAATTTGAAATCTACTGACTCAAGAGGCTCAAATGGTTTCTTTTAGTTTAAGAAGAACCCAAGCTAAATTCATTTAGGAATTAATCTAAGAGTTCTAGGTCTATTTATCGAAGAGTTTCTAACTAATTTAGATAAAGAGACATTAGATTCAAGTGTAATCTATCATGGTGTGCATAGGTATCAGATAACATAGACCTATAAACTTTAATAGTAACAGGCTGCAGTTGATCTCGTCAAACAAGTATACTAGAAAGTTTGCAATGTCTGGTATGGAGGGAACAAAAATATCAACAAAATGATCCCTACACCCATGACGAAAGACCTTCCACTTAACCGCATAGTATAGCGAAGAGGAAGTCCTCCTACAGTTAGAAATCGCGTCCACTGCTCGTCCTGTACAATGCTTGCCGTGCAAAAAAGGACCGCACAACGGATTACGTGAAGGTTGAGACCTTGCGGGTTGTGATGAAGTTGACACGATTTCCCCAGCGAAAGAAGATCCTCTCGTGGAGGAAGTTTTCGCGGTAAGTCCCACAGCAGACAACTGAGTAGATTTATCCACGGTCTCTGTGAAGACAGAGATGCTACCAACAGAATTGTATTGAGATTGTTTTATCTTGAGCAATATTTGCTGAATCAACAGCGCTGGAGGATACGCATATCCTATCCTTCTGTCCCACGAGATCGATAGAGCTTCTACTGCATATGCTCGGGGATCCAGACATGGTGACACATACGTCTGCAATTGATAGTTGAGTTGTGTCACAAATAAGTCTATCATTGGCCGCTCCCATTGGTAGCAAATCTGATTGAATACCTGTTTGTTGAGAGTCCATTCTGACGGCAACAAGCGACCCTTCCGTGAAAGGGAGTCTACTAATACACTCAGACGACCCGGAATATGACGGACCGAAAGCAGGACTTGGTGTTCTAGAACAAACAGAAGGATTCTTTCCGTTAAATTGAATAACGGAACGGAATGAGTGCCTCCCTGGTTCCGGTTATACGCAACTACTGTCGTATTGTCGGACAGGATTTGGACATGTGCTTTCTGAATAATGTTCATTCAATGACATAGTGCAAGCCAAAATGACATCATTTCTTGGATGTTTATGTGCTTGCCTAGAAACTGCGGAACCCAAAGACCCTGGCACTTCAAATCCGTTGGGATCAATTTTGTGCCTCAACCTGTTTGACTGGCATCCGTCATAATCATAAAACTCGGATCCGGCAACTGCAGTGGAGTCAACCACTGAATGTCTGCCCAAGTCTGAATCTCTTGTTACACTTGATTGACAAGAGAACGTCTATATCGAGCAATTCATAGATTGCCAAAAGGTTGCCATCGAAGAGAAGCTTCTCCGAGAGCGAAGCGACTCTGAGAGAGTTCTTCACCTTGCTATCCACGCGCGTGGATGTAGCTAGGGCTGCGTCACGTCTAACCAACTCCAGGTTTGCCACTGAAGGGCGGAGTTATACGTGGAAAAGCTACTGCCCTTGAAAGAAATCTCATTGAGGATCATATCCTGGAATTCTTTCCCTTGAAGACGTAATGATAACGCCTTAGTAAGGTGGTCTGCGTATGATAAAGCGTCTAAGTTAAGTCTGTTAGACATTATTGTCGTTTCCAACGTCGTGGTTGGAATTGACATAGACGGCGATATAGACAATTACAAGTCTTCAGCCTCGTCGTCTAGACGCAGAGGAACTCTCGGTATGCCCTGTCCTGCCGTTACAAATTTATTCCTTGAATTGATGAAAGGCAGATTTATAGCATTTGCGGACAAGAAACCAGACTTGCCTGCTTTGGTAGCAAGCTTATATATAGCGTCGTTCAATAATTCGAATGTTCTTGTGACATTATTGGACTGTGTCGGCAACTCAGGGACGATGTCCCTGAACCGATCAAAAAAAATTCTGTGTCCAATGACGCTATTAGTTTCTTATCTCGCATCGCAGCATTCTAGTCCGATGGAACAACCTCTGGGAGATAATGCCGGAAGAAATCTATGGCAGCTTCTGTTGTTCCGAAAGGGAAAGCTCGAAATACTCTGAATCCCTTTCGCCATCCTGTCGGACCCTATGAAGAGCTCGGTCGCCCGTACCTGATGCTTCAGCGGAGCGTACCGACCCAGCGTCGTCGGATTATTCCTGATCCGACAGAGATTCTGTCGTTTACTGGGATGCTGCGATAAGTTGTGCTATTTTGGATAGCACGTCCGTCACTGAGGCCTGTGGAGAAGCGGTCTTACGTTGCTTTGCCGCTGGAAGCTCCGTGTACATTGACCCGTGCATATTTCTATTATGCGAGTGTCCGGAGTCTATAGGCCTCGTGTCCCTTGGCTACCGGATGGCATGACCTGTTCGCCGTGGAATCCCTGATTGGCGAAGCTGGCTGGATATCCGTGGTCACGTAGCCAAGGTGCGGTCGTGTGCGCTGCCGTGAGGATGAGGAAGCCTTATCGACAGTCTCTCGGACTGTCTATATAACGGAGCGTCCCGAGCGGTGGACGTATGCTCCGAATGCGAAACGTTTTGTACCACGACATCTGGTCCCAGAAGTTGTTGTACGAGAGAGGGACCTCTCTCGCTTGCAGCCCGGATGGACCTGGACGAGCTAGGAACCGGACTAATAGGCTTCCTCCGATCTCTCCTCTGATCCGTCGTCACTGGGTGTGCACTTTTCTCTAATTATAGTGCTCGCATCACCCAAATCTCCTTCCTGGACCGCAATGGACGAACCTGGCTGCCGAACCATTTGATGAATGGACGCTACACCGGGCGAGCTAGCAGATGTCAACGCCGTCGATCCTACTAGGGACCTCTTAGGCGATTGACGTATTTCCATGAGCACTTATTGCCGCTAGCTCTTCATTTAACTATGACGACAGAGGCACACTTTTGGAAGACATCACGATAACTTTTGCGAACAAGAAACCAGACTTGCTTGTTTAATAGCAAGCATATATATATAGCGTCGTTCAATAATTCGAAAGTTCCTGTGACATTATTGGACTGTGTCGGAAACTCAGGGACGATGTCCCTGAACCGATTAAAAAATTCTTGTGTCCACCGACGCTATCAGTCTCTTATCCGGCATCACAGCATTCTGATCCGACGAAACAACCTCTAGAAGATAAAGCCGGATGAAATGTACGGCAGCTTATGTTGTTCCAAAAGGGAAAGCTTGACATCCTCCGAATCCCTTTCGCCATCCTGTCGGACCCTATGAAGTTTTCGGACGTCCGTACCTGATGCTTCAGCGGAGCGTACCGACCCAGCGTCATCTGATACTACCTGATCCGACAGAGATTCTGTCATTGCTGGGATGCTGCGATAAGTTGTGCTATTTGGAATAGCACGTCCGTCACTGAGGCCTGTGGAGTAGCGGTCTTACGATGCTTTGCCGCTGGAAACTCTGTGTATGTTGACTCCTGCATACTTTTCTTATGCGAACGTCCGGAGTCTACAGGCCTCGTGTCCCTGGCTACCGGATGGCGTGACCTGGTCGCCGTGGATTCTCTGATTGGCGAAGCTGGCTAGATATTCGAGGTCACGTAGCCAAGGTGCGGTCGTGTGCGCTGCCGTGAGGATGAGGAAGCCTTATTGACAGTCTCTCCGGACTGTCTATATAACGGAGCGTCCCGAGCGGCGGACGTATGCTCCGAATGCGAAACATTTTGTACCACAACATCTGTCCCAGATGTTGTTGTACGAGAGAGGGGCCTCTCTCACTCGCAGCCCGGATGGACCTGGACGAGCTAGGAACCGGACTAATAGGCTTCCTCCGTTCTCTCCTCTGATCTGCCGTCACTGGGTGTGCACTTAGTTGATTTATAGTGCTCGCATCACCCAAAACTCCTTTCTGGACCGCAACGGACGAACCCGGCTGCCGAACCATTCGATGAATGGACGATACACCGGGCGAGTTAGCGGACGTCAAAGGCCGTCGATCCTACTAGGGACCTCTTAGGCAATTGACGTATTTCCATGAGCACTTTGCCGCTAGCTCTTCATTTAATTGTGACGACGGAGGCACACTTTTGGAAGACATCACGGATACATCACCCTGTTCTTGTTCGTCTGAAATAGAGATTGATAAACTAGAGTGACCCTGCGGAGAAAGGACCGGCATGGCCATTTCCCCGTTAACATACCGTGACATACGCTTCCCATGTTTGTCATCCCAATTGACACATACTGAACAGGAGTTAGTGTGAGTACATTGACTACAATTAATACAATGATATGAAAGTCAGAGGAAGATTTCCTCTTATTACAATTGAACAATATCCTTTCATAGTGAAAAGAATACAAAAAGTCCTAGTACTCGCACCAACCCCTGAAAACAACGATACATAATAACATGATCCATTAACATAGAAAAAATAATTGAAATCAAAAAAAAAATTTTTGAAAAAATATTTTTTCAGAAAAGCCCAAGTTTCTGAAAAGTAACGTTGAGCCCCAATGGATCCCAAGCCTAAGTGTGGACAAAAATTTTAAAAATATTTTTAAAAATTAATGCAACACTTACGAATAATAATAATGTATCTTGTTATGATTAAACTAACACAAAGACAAGAAATCCCCCTCCACAGAGACTGTTGTCAATGTAAACAAGAAGTGTAAAAACACTAGAAACATGACTCCAGGCACTGATAACCATGACCCGAAATCAGTTACCAAAAATACACTATCTGATGCAAAACAGAGACTTCCAGGGAAGAAACTGCAGAACATCAGATGGTAGATGCAGAACACTATGCCTAAACACCCATGGGTCAGGACGTAAACATGGGGAAAAGAGCAGAATTCATTCTGTTACCAAGCTAAAACTCCCAAGAAATTTTAGTAATAATATTACAGAAAATATGCCAAAAGCATGGGAGAATAGCAAGGGGGGACTTAAAGGAAAGGGAGAGAGGAAAACACTGAACAAGCAGTGTAACTTTATAGCAAGAATGACCACAACAGGCCCATGCCTCGAAAATATGTAACTTAACATAATTTCATTAAAAAAATTTAAGTTACAGCCCTGATTATTTTCTGTCACTCATTTTTCCTCTCCTCCTTCTATTTCCTCTTTAGATCCACCATTTCTCTAATATTTATGTGTCTGGCATCATTTAAACTGAGATTTACAAGCACAAAGATCAGTCAGATGTGAACTGATGAAGGGCCAAACAAAGAATGTTAAATGGCGCCAATTCCGGGACCTCCTTGACACTGCGCATGCGCAGTAGAGGCGAAGTATGGAGGGCCAATCAGGACATGATTTCTTTGGTTTTAGATGCAAATTTTGGGGATTGGGGGGCAAAATTTGTGTTTGGCCCTAGATTTTTAAGAGTTAGCACCAGCTATGTCTGGGTCATTGGTACAGTATAAAAATATATATGTCCATTGTGGTCCTCCATACTTTTATCCACTGAGCATGCTCAGTGTCAAGGAGGTCTGAAATTGGAGCCAAATCCTCATTCTTACCACCAGTGCTTGGTAAGCGTTATGTAATCAGCGGGGAGGTATGAGTTCCCAACTCATGGGAGGGCCATCCACGTCTGGGTCATTGGTAAGTATAAAAAATATATAAATTACTATAAATTTTTTAACATTTTTATACTGTACCAATGACCCAGACTTAGCTGAATAGAAAAAAGGCTGGAGGGCCTAGGACATAAAGGATAATCAAATAGACTCAATTACATGAAAACAGAATTATCCCCTCAGGGAGAAGAGGAGAACAGGCTTTACATGTATCTTTCTTGTTTATACCAAAAAAGAAAGGCACAATACCATTCCGTAATTGAGCACAAAAACATCAATGAACTCTATTAACATCCAGTATAACCCATTATACTAATCTTTTTAAAGGAAAGCCAATAAATAAAGATAGTCCAGAGAATGAGACTCTTTATACTCTTTTAAAAGTGCCCGAGGATTGTATATTAGCGCTCGTATGACACGTGACATATATTAATGCTTCACACCGAGCTACACTTTAAAAATATTACATAAATGAGATAGACATTAGCTTTACACTTTAAAACCATCCTGGCACCGACTCGGAAATACTGACTCCAGGGGATGTATTCCCTTGCTTTTCACTATAAAGCAGGTGATATAAGGGAACACCATCCCCCCCCCCCCCCCCCCCCTTCCCCTTGCTCAGGGTCAAATACCCCAGAACGAAGAGGGCCGCAGGACAGAGTCACTACCGGAACAGAAAGCCTGCATAATTATAGTTGCAACTGTTTAGTGGACGACATTCTGAATAACAGATAACGGACCTAAACAACGCAGGTCGCCAGAAATGGAAAAAGATAAAAATTTGTGAACGTGGAAGGCTGAGACCAATATGCAGCCTTCATCAAATCGGCAATAGCAACACTATTAGCATAAGCCCTGGATGTAGACAGCGCTATTACTTCATGCACCTAAATCTTAGGCACAGACTGCTGAGAAGAAGATAATTTATCATAAGCAGTATGGATAGTTAATTGAATCCACCTTGCAATAGAATGGACCGTAATGTCCTTTCTATTAGGCCGCAAAGACAGAAAGAAACGCTTATGTTCCTTTCTGATAAACTCAGATCTACGATGTAAATACGCATAGCTCTGACTGGACAAAGCAAAGGTCTATGACCGTCTGGGGAAGGAAGAGCCTAAGCAATAGGTTCAGGGTACTTATTAGGAGCCTGATTGTTAGCCAAAAATCCAATATTAGTAGTCAATGTAATAGTATTACCAAAACTACGATAGTGAGAATCATCAACAGATAGTGCATGAAGCTCACTAACTCTTCTAGCAGAAGAGAAGGCTAAGAGAAAAGCTGTCTTATAAGATAAGTATTTGAAATCCACTGTATCAAGAGGTTCAAATGGCGCTTCTTTTAGCTTCAGAAGAACCCAAGCTAAATTCCACTTAGGAATTAACCTAAGGGTTCTAGGTGGTCTAGGTCTATTTATCGAAAAGTTTTACGCTAACTTAGACAAAGAGACATTAGATCCAATTTGTAAGCTATCATAATGAGGATAGGTATCCGATAGCATAGACTTATAACCCTAAATAGCATTTGGCTGCAGTTTGATCTCGTCAAACAAGTAGACCAAAAAATTAGCAATGTCTGGAATGGAGGGATCATAAAATCAATAGAATGGTCCCTACACCATCGAGAGAAAACCTTCCACTTAGCAGCATAATAAGCTAAGAGGAGGTCCTCCTACAGTTAGAAATTGCGTCCACTGCTCATCCTGTAAAATGCTTGCTGTGCAAGAAGGACCACACAATGGAAGGTTGAGACCTAGCGGGTTGTGATGCAGTGTACGCGATTTTCCCTGCGCAAGAAGATCCTCCGGTGGAGGAAGCTTCCGCAGAATGTCCCACAACCAACACCTGAGTAGATTTATCCATGGTCTCTGGGGTGACAGAGACGCTACCAATAGGATCTTGCAGTGAGATTGCTTGATTTTAGCAATATCAGCTGAGTTGGAGGATACGCGTATCCTAACATTCCATCCCAAGAGATCGAGAGGGCGTCTACTGCAAACGATCGAGGATCTGGGCATGACGACACATATGTCTGCAACTGTTTGTTGAGAAGCGTCGCAAATAAGTCTATCATAGGACGATCCCATAGGTAGCAAATCTGATTGAATACTCATTTGTTGAGAGTCCATTCTGATGGCAACATCCGACCTTTCCGAGAAAGGGAGTCTGCTAGAACGTTCAGACGACCCGGAACATGACGGACCGATAGAAGAACTTGATGCTCTAGGACAAATAGAAGGATTCTTTCCGTTAGATTGAACAACGGAATGGAATGAGTGCCTCCTGGTTCCGAATATACACTATTACTGTCAAATTGTCGGACAGAAATTGAACATGCGAATTCTGAATGATGTTCATCCACTGACGTAGCGCAAGCCAATTGGCATCATCTTTTGATGTTTATGTGCTTGTTTAGGAACTGCGGATCCCAAAGACCCGGCACCTCGAATCTGATGGGCTCAAAGTTGCGCCCCAACCTGTTTGACTAGCATCCGTCAATATCATAAAAATCGGATCCGGCAGTTGCAGTGGTACTCCCTGAGTTAACCACTGAATATCTGCCCAAGTCTGAATCTCATGTTTCACATGATTCGACAAGACGATGTTCGTTTCAAGCGAATGAGTCTTCACACTCCAATTCTGAGTAAAAAATATCTGGAGTGGACGAGTGCATAGCCGCCTCATCGGAACAAGATCTGCAGCGGCTCCGCACAAACCTGTCAGTATCATGAATTCTCTCGCTGTTACTACATCTGAGTGAAGACAAAAGCGAGCGTAACAACTGACTAATATCGCTCTGGTTAACAGCAGACAAACGAGAATGTTGTGTGTCTCTAAGCTCATTCCCACGTGGGTGTATAACTTGGACGGCACTAGATCTGACTTCTTTTCGTTAACTATGAAACCGAGACGTCGGAGCAATTGAAGCAAACTCTGAACTTCGAAGTTCTGAAGCGATAACTTGCTGCCGTAACTCTGAAGAATGTCGTCCAAGTAGGCCGACATTACCACAGACGAATGAGCTTGAAAATGAGTCATTACCGAGATCATTATTCGAGTGAAGGCCCAGGGCGCTAGATTCAGACCAGAGCATCATTGCTCGGAACTGAAAACAACTCCTGGGACAGCGAAGCGAAGGTACTTTCTAAACGCTGGATGTACCATGACGTGAAAGTACACATCTTTGAGATCTATGCTCGCAGCATAATCGTTCACTCGAATGCTCGCTCTGACCGATCGGATGGTCTCCATATAAAATTTTGGAGCCACGATCAGCTTGTTTTTCCAGTTCAGATCTATAACTGGACGAAACGAGCCATCTGGTCTTGGAACCAGGAACAGGTGACTGTAGAAAACTGGAGATTCCTGGTTTTCTACGACGTCTATAGCGTTCTTGTCCAGAAGAGATTGAACTTCTGATAGAAACGAATCTCTCTTCTGAACGTTTAACGGAAGCTGAGACCAGAGTGGACTTCGAGTTAACGGAGGTTTTTCCTTGAAGGACAGTTTTAGACCTTTGGAAATAAACCTCTGTACCCATGGGTCGTCCGTAATTGACAACCAACTGGTTAAGAATCTCAACAGCCTTCCGCCCACTGGAACGCAATAGAGGTTTAGACCATCACCTCCTAGCCCTACGAGGGTTGCGGGAGGAGAAACCACGTCCTCCATGACCTGCACCTCGCCCAGTCGATCTGGGGCATCTGACCGGTTATCTCGGCCAGCATTACAACCCCTATCTGAGTCGCTACTCTGACAGTCTCCGGAGTAAGACATAGAGGCTTTCTTAGATCCTCTATAGGAACTTCCTTTGGACATATTCGTTCGCGAAGTGCCTGCCTTACTCCTGCCTGCTGAATCCAATTTTTTCAAAGCGGATTTAAAAGCAGAGAATCCGAAGCTTTCTTAGTAATCTGATTATAGATTGTAGAAAGCTTACCATCGAAGAGAAGCTCTCCTGAGACTGGAGAGACTGGAAGAGAGTTTTTCACCTTACTATCCACTCTTGTGGATGCAGCCAGGGCAGCATCACGTCTGACTAACTCCATATTGCCACTGAAAGGGCGGAGTTATACATAGAAAATGCTATGGCCCTCGAAAGAACTCTCAAGGAAGTTTTGAACATCCTGGAATTCTTTCCTTCGAGACAAAATGATAACGCTCTGGTAAGGTGATCTGCGTAAGATAATGTGTCTAAACTGATTTTTCTGTTAGACAAGATAGTCGTCACCAGCGTACTGGATAAATCGACATAGACACCGGCAATGACAATTCCAAGTCATCTGCCTGGTCGTCTAAACGCAGAGCAACTCTCGGCATGCCCTGTCCTGCCATTTCAAATCTATTTCTATGAATGATGAAAGGCAGCTGTAGAGCATGAGATGATAAGAAACCTGATTTGCCAGTCTTAAAGGTTAGCTTGAATATAGCGTCATTAAGAAGTACAAATGTCTGTGACATTTCTGGACTGGGTTGGAAAGTCAGGCTCAATGTCCCTATTCCGGCCGAATAAATCTGTGTCCAGTGACGCTTTCAGTTTCTTATCAGGTAACGCAGCATTTGGTCCGGAGAAACAACTTCTAAAAGATGTTGCCGGATGAAATCTACGGCCACCTTAAGTTGTTCGGAAAGGGAAAATTTCAGCTGCGCTGATTCCCTTTTACCATCCGTCTGGACCACATAAGAATCTCGGTTGTCCCTTTCTGACTCTGCAGGGGAGCAAACTGACCCAGCTTCCTCAGACAGTTTCTTTACTGAACAAGTTTCTGATGGCTGCTGGGATGCTGCAATGAATTGAGCTATCTGTGATAGCAAGTCCGTCACAGAGGCCTGTGGAGCCGCAGTCTTACGTAATTTAGCCACTGGAAGCTCCTGGGACGTTAATTCCTGCATACTTCTCATATGCGAATGTCCCGACTGGAAAGGCCTTGTGTCCTTGGCTAGCATATGGCGTGACCTGGTCGATGTGGACTCCCTGGTCGGCGAAGCAGGCTGGATATATGTGGTCACATAGCCAAGGTGCGGTTGTGTGTGCTGACCTGAGGATGAGGAAGCTAATAGACAAGCCACGTCGGACTGTCTATGCGACGGAACATCCCGAGCAGGAGGAGTGGATGCATGCTACGACTAACAAACGTACATACAACAACATCTGGGCCCAGATGTTGTTGTAAGAGAGAGGGGGCCTCTCTCGCACGCGGTCTGGGCAGACCTGGATGAGCTAGCTACCAGACTGACTGGCTTCCTCCATTCCATCCTCCGATCTATCGTCGCCGGGTGTACGTCATCCGAGATTATAGTGCTCGCAACACCCTTCTCCTCTCCTGGACCGCAATGGACGAACCCACGTCACAACCATTTCGTGAATGATTGCTTCACCAGGGGAGCTAGCAGGCGACAAGTGACAGTTGATCCTACGTGGGACCTCTTAGGCACTTGCCGCATTCCTTTGAGCACTTTGCCGCTAGCTCATTATTGCGACGACGGAAGCACACTTCTGAAGATATCACGGAAACATCACCCTGTTCTTGTTCCTCTGAAAAAGAGACTGAAAAAACTAGAGTGACCCTGTGGAGAGAGGAACGGAATGAACCTCTCACCACTAACAATATACCGTGACACACGTCTCCAACGTTTGTCATCTGAATTGGCACACACTGAGCAAGAATTGGTGCGAGTACACAGACTACAACAAATACAATGAACATGAGAATCAGAGGAAGACTTCCTTGATTTACAATTGAACAATATTCTTTCATTTTAAAAAAATATTAAACAGTCATCATACTCACACCAACCCTTGAAAACAAAGATACATAATAATAATAATCCATTACAAACATTTCGAAAATTAATTCAAAAGAAAAAAAAATTTTTCGAAAAAATTTCAAGATGAGCTCAAGTTCCCAATAGGAACGATGAGCACAAATGGATCATAAAAAAACCTAAGTGTGGACAAAAATTTTTAAAACATGTTTAAAAATTAATGTTACACTTACGGACAATATTAATGTATCTGGCTATGAGTAGAACTAATAGAAGACAAGGAATCACTGTCAGAAGTAACCGTTGTCAACATAAACAAAAGTGAATAAAAACTGGAAACAAGACTCCAGGCACTGAAAATATGGCCCGAAATCAGTAACCAATTTTAACACTATCCGATGTAAAACAGAGGCTTCCTGAGAAAAAACTGCAGTACATCGGATGGTAGATGCATGACCGAAATACCTAATCACCCTTGAGTGAGAGCATAACCATGGGGGAAAAACAGAATAAACATTCTGTTACCAAGCCACAACTCCCAAGAAATTTCAGTAAAAAAATTACAAAAGTTAAAAAATTTATAGTAATTTATATATTTTTTATACTTACCAATGACCCAGACATAGCTGGTGCTAACTCTTAAAATATAGGGCCAAACACAAATTTTGCCCCCCAATCCCCAAAATTTGCATCTAAAACTAAAGAAAACATGTCCTGAAAGGCCCTCCACACCTCGCCCCCACTGCGCATGCGCAGTGTCAAGGACGTTCCGAAATTGGCACCATTTATCATTCTAATAACCAGTGCCTGGTAAGCGCTATGTACTCAGCGGGGAGGCAAGAGTTCCCAACTCCTGGGAGGGCCATCCCCGTCTGGGTCATTGGTAAGTATAAAAAATATATAAATTACTATAAATTTTTTAACATTTTTATACTGTACCAATGACCCAGACATAGCTGAATAGTAAAAAGGCTGGAGGGCCAAGGACATAGAGCAAAATGGAATACGCTCAATAAAATAAAATAGAGTCATCCCCTGTAGGGAAAAGAAGTAATAGGCCTTACATGTATCTTTCTTATTTATGATAAATTAGAAAGATACAACACCTTCCAAAAATTGAGCTTCATACATCCATGTACTCTATTAATATCCAATAATCCTTATACTAATAATTTTTAAAGTAAGCCAATAATAAAGTAAGTCTAGAGAATAGAGACTCTTATACTCCTAAAAGTGTGTGAGAATTGCATAATCATGTCCGTTGACATATGCAATATTCAAAAGCTATACTTTAAAAACTAAGACTTGAATGAATTTTATAAACTTAAACTTCTCACTAAACAACCATCCCAATAACAGCTCAGAATTACTAACTCCGGAGGAGGTATCCCCTTGTTTTCATAGTAAAAACAGGTGACCCAAGGGAACACCCTCCCCCCCCCCTTTTTCTTGCCCTGGGTCAAATAGCCCAGAGCGAAGAGGGCAGCCGAACGGAGACACTGCCGAAACAGACAGCCTACCTAGCTATAGTAGCAACTGTTAAGTGAATGACATTCTGAGCAGTAGATAATAGACCTAACAACAGAGGCCTCCAGAAATGGACTCGATATTTCTGAGAAAAAATTCATGAATGGATGGCTGAGCGCAATGAGCAGCCTTCAAAAATCTATAATAGCAACACTATTAATGTAAGCCCAAGAAGTAGAAGAACTCTTACTTCATGAGCCGAAATCTTAAGCACAACTGCTAAGCCAATGATATACCATAAGCAGTACGCTAGTTAATAGAATCGATTAACAATAAAATGGAGCGTAACGTCCTTCTACTAGACATCAAAGACAGAAGAAGCTTACGCCCTTGTAATAAACAGATATCTGTTTATAAATACATAAACTGTACCCGGAAAGAGTAAAGGCCTATGCCCATACGAAGACGGAAGGACCTTAAAATAATAGGTTCCGGATAATAGGAGCCTAACTCTTATGCAACAATCCAACCTAAATAGTAACGGAAGTATTGATTCCGAAACTATGAAAGTGAAAATCATCCATCGATAGTGCATGAAACTCACTGATTCTACAGTAAAAGAGAAACCAACAGAATTACTGTCTAAAAGGTCAGAATTTGAAAACTACTGTTTCCAGAGGCTCAAATGATTACTTAGCTAAATAAGAACCGAAGTTAAAATCCGTATAGGAATTTAATCTAAAGATTCTAAGTCTATTTATCAAAAAGTTACTAACTGACTTAGATAAAGAGACAAAAGACTCAATTGTAAACTATCGTAGAGTGCATAGGTATGAGGTAACAAACCTATAACCTAAATAACAACAGGCTGCAGTAGATCTTGTGAAACAAGTATACTAAAAACTAGCAATGCGTAGTATGGAGGGATCAACAATATGAACATAATGATCCCTACACCACGACGGAAGAGCCTCCACTTTAGCCGCATAGAATAGCGAAGAAGAGGATCTCCTATAGTAAGAAATCGCGTCCAAAGCTCGTCCAGTACAGTGCTTACAATGCAATACGGACCACACAACGGAATACATGAAGGTTGCGACCTTGCTGGTTGTGATAAAGATGACACGATTTATCCAGTGAAAAAAGATCCTCACATAGAGGAAGATTTCACGTTAAGATCCACAGTAGACAAGAGAGTAAATTACTCATGATCTCTGTGAAGATAGAGATGCTGTCAACAGAAATGTATTGTGGTTGTTTATCTTAGCAATACCTGCTAAAACAACAGCGCCGGAGGATACGCATATCCTATCATTGCGTCCTATAGATCAATAGAGCGTTAACAGTATTAGCTCAGAGATCTGGACAAGCCAACACATACGTCTGCAATTGATTAGCAAGCTGTGTCATAATAAAACATCATTGGGCGCTCCCATAGATAGCAAATCTGATTAAATACTTGTTTGTTGAGAGTCCATTCTGACAGCAACAAGCGACCCGTAAGAGAACGGGAGTGCGATAAAACAATCAGACGACCCAGAATATGACGGACCAAAACTGAACTTGGTGTACTATAACCAACAGACGGATTCTTTCCATTAAATTGAATAACGGAAACGAAAGAGTGCCTCCCTGGTTCCGGAGATACGCCACTACTGTCGAATTAAAGGACAGGAATTTGGGCATGCGTTTCTGAATAATGTTCATGCAATGACATAAAGCAAGCCTAAAAAACATTATTCCGCGGAAGTTAAACTGATAGCTAAAAGACTGCGGAACCCAAAGACCCTGGCACTTCGAATCCGTAGGGATCAGTATATATCCCAATCTGTTTGACTGGCAACCGTCATAACGGCCACACTAGGGTCCGGCAACTGCGGCGGCACTCTCTGAGTCAACCACCGAATGTTTGCCCCAGTCTGAATCTCTTGTAACACTAGATAGACAAGAGAATGTATAAATCAAGCAATTCATGGATTGCCGGAAAGTTGCCGTCGAAGAGAAGCTCCTCCGAGAACGAAGCGACTCTAAGAGAGTTCTTAACCTACTATCCACGCGTGGATGTAGCTAGGGCTGCATCACGTCTAACCAACTCCAATCAGCCACTGAAGGGCGGAGTTATACGTGAACAAACTACTGCCCTCAAAAGAAATTACATTGAGAATAATATCCCGTAAATCTTTTCTTGAAGACGTAATGATAACGCCTCAGTAAGGCGGATTACGTATAATAAAGCGTCTAAGTTAAGTCTACTATACATAATGTCGTTCCCAACATTGAAATTGGAAAAGACATAAACGGCGAAAAAGAATATATGCAGTCTTTAATCACACCGTCTAGACGCATATGAACTCTCGGTATGCCCTGCTCTGCCAAAATAAACTATATGTAAAAAAAAAAGATAAAATGGCAGAAATGAGCCACGCGGACAAGAAACTAAACTATCATGCTTAGTAGCAGGCTTGTATATATATATATAATATATAGCGTCGAAAAATAAAACACATGTTGTAATGACAATATTGGACTGCGTCGGTAAGTCAGGGACAAAGTCCCTGTACCGATCGAAAAATCCGAGTCCAATGACGCTATAAGTCTCTTATCCAAGATCGCAGCAATGAAGTCCGAAAAATAATCACTGGAAGAAATGCCAGAAGATATGAAAGGCATCTTCCGATACTACTAAAGGGAAAACTCGAAATCTTTCGAATCCCTTTCGCCATCCTGTCGGACCCTATAAAGCGTTCGGTCGTCCGTAGCTTGATGCAACCGCGGACCGCACCGACCCAGCGCCGTCGGATAATTCCTGATTCGACCGAGAAACCGTCAATTGCTGGGATGCTGCGAAACAACTGTGCTAACTCGGATAGCACGTCCGTCACTGAGGCCTGAGGAGCAGCGGTCTTACGATGCATTGCCGCAGGAAGCTCCGAGATCGTTACCCCGTGCATACTTCCAATATGCGAGCGAACGGAGTGTATAGGCCTCGTGTCCCTTGGCTACCGGATGGCGCGACCTATTCGCTGTGGAATCACTGAATGCCGAAACTGATCGGATACTCGAGGTCACGTAGCCAATGTGCGGTCGTGTGCCCTGCTGTGAGGATGAGGAAGCATTAAAGACAGTCTCTCGGACTGTCAATATAACGGAGCGTCCCGAGCAACGGACATATGCTCCGAATGTAAAATATCTGAACCACAACATGCGGTCCCCTATGTTGTTGGCTTCCTCCGATCTGTCCTCAATCTGCCGTCACTGGGTGAGTACTAAAGTAATTAAAGTGCTCGCATCACCCAAATCTCCTTCCTAGACCGCAACGGACGAACCCGGCAGCCGAACCATTCGATGAATGTACGCTACACCGGGTGAGCTAGCGAATGTCATTCCGTAAGCGATAGACATATTCCATGAGCACTTATTGCCGCTAACTCTTCATTAACTATGACGACAGAGGCACACTTTTGAAAGACATCTCCATAACTCTTCGAACAAGAAACCAGAAATGCTTGGATAGCAAGCATAAAATAATAATATATATAGCGTCGTTCAATAATTCGAAAGTTTGTGTGACATTATTGGACTATGTCGGAACTGAGGGACGATGTCCCTGAACCGAACCAAAAATTTCTAAGTCCACCGACGCTATCAGTTTCTTATCCGGCATCGCAGCATATGTTGTTCCGAAAGGGAAAGCTTGAAATCCACCGAATCCCTTTCGGTATCCCGTCAGACCGGATGAAACTTTCGGACGTCCGTACCCGCTTCCGCGGAGCGTCCCGACCCAGCATCGTCGGATAAAATATATGCGACAGATTCAGTTGATGCTGGGATGCTGCGATAAACTGTGCTATTAAGGAAAGCACGTCCGTTCCCGAGGCCTGTGCAGTAGCGGACTTACGATGCATTGCCGCTGGAAGCTCCGTGTACGTTGACTCCCGCACACTTCCTATGCGAACGTCCGGAGTCTGCAGGCCTCGAGTCCCCGGCTACCGACCCAGCGCTGTCGGATAATTCTCGATCCGACACCGTTTCTGTCGGCTGCTGGGATGCTGCGATAAGTTGTGCTATGTGCACAAGAATGTCCGGCGTCGAGACCTGCGGAGGCGCAGTCTATCGGTGTTTCGCCGAGGGCAGCTCCGCATCAGATGGCTCCCGCATACTTCCTATGCGAACGTCCGGAGTCCATCGGTCTCGAATCCCTGGCTGCCGGATGGTGTGACCTGGTCGCCGAAGAATCCTTGATCGGCGAAGCTGGTAATATATCGGCGGTCACGCAGCCAAGGTGCGGTCGTGTGCGCTGACGAGAAGAGGAAGCCTTAGCAGTCTCAGCGGACTGCCTATACAACGGAGCGTCCCGAGCGACGGACGTATGCTCCGCTAACGACACATTTGTACCACAACATCTGGGGCCAGATGTTGTTGAACGAGAGAGGGGCCTCTCTCGCTTGCCGTCCGGATGGACCGGAACGAGCTATGAACCGGACTAAAAGGCTTCCTCCGTTCTCCCTCCGATCCGCCGTCACTGGGTGTGCATTAAGTTAATTTTATAGTGCTCGCATCACCCCAAAATTCCTTCTAGACCGCAACGGACGAACCCGGCTGCCGAACCATTCGGTGAATGGACGCTACACCGGGCGAGCTAGCGGACGTCAAAGGCCGTCGAACCTACTAGGGTCCTCTTAGGCAATTGGCGTATTACATGAGCACTTTTCCGCTAGCCCTTCATTAATTGTGACGACGGAGGCACACTGTTGGAAGACATCACAGATACATCACCCTAATCTTGATCGTCTGAAATAGAAATTGATAAAGTAGAGTGACCCTGCGGGGAAAGGACCGGAGTGTCCAAATCCCCAACAACATACCGTGACATACGCTTCCCATATTGTCATCGAAATCATACGATACAGAACAGGAGTTAATGCGAGTACACTGACCACATATAGAATGATAATAAGGTCAGAGGAAGACTTCCTCCTAAAACATTTGATCAATATCCTTTCAATGCGAAAAGAAAACAAGTCCTGGTACTCGCACTAACCCCTGGCAATCAAAATACATAATAATAATATGATCCATTAATATAGAAAAAATAATTGAAATCAAAATATTTTGAAAAAATATTTTTTCAGAACAGCCCAAGTTTCTGAAAAGTAACGTTGAGCCCCAATGGATCCCAAGCCTAAGTGTGGACAAAAATTTTAAAAATATTTTAAACAATTTATTCAACACTTACGAACAATAATAATGTATCTAGTTATGATTAAAATAACATAAAGATATTATTATTTAGAAATCCCCCCCTCACACAGAGGGCTGTTGTAAATGTAAACAATGAGTGTAAAAACACTAAAATAAGACTCCAGGCACCCAGGCCCGAAATCAGTTACCAAAAATACACCATCTGATGCAAAACAGAGACTTCCAGGGAAGAAACTGCAGAACATCAGATGGTAGATGCAGAACACAACGCCTAACCACCCGTAGGTGAAGACGTAAACATGGGGAAAGAACAGAATTCATTCTGTTATTAAGCTAAAACTCCCAAGAAATTTTAGTAATAATAATTACAGAAACTATGCCAAAAGCATGGGAGAATAGCAAGGGGGAACTTAAAGGACAGGGAGAGAGGAAAAACACTTGAAAAAACAGTGTAACTAAATAATCAGAATGACAACAAAATGGCTGCTGCCTTGAAAATAGGTAACTTAACATAATTTCATTAAAAAATTTTAAGTTACAGCCCTGATAATATTCTGTCACACATTCTTTTCCTCTCCTCCTTTTCTATCCTCCTTAGAATCACCATTTCACTAATATTTATGTGTCTGGCATCATTTAAACTGAGATTTAAAAGCACAAAGATCAGTCAGATGTTAACTGATGAAGGGCCAAACTTAGAATGATAAATGGCGCCAATTTCGGAACGTCCTTGACACTGCGCATGCGCAGTGGGGGCGAGGTGTGGAGGGCCTTTCAGGACATGTTTTCTTTAGTTTTAGATGCAAATTTTGGGGATTGGGGGGCAAAATTTGTGTTTGGCCCTATATTTTAAGAGTTAGCACCAGCTATGTCTGGGTCATTGGTACAGTATAAAAATATTATGCCAAAAGCATGGGAGAATGGCAAGGGGGGTATAAGGGAAAGGGAGAGAGGAAACTCTGAACAAACTGTGGAAATTTCATAACAAGAATGTAAACATCAGGCCTATGCCTCGAAATTAGGGAACATGAAATAATTTTGCATAAAAATGTTACAGCCCTGGACACATCCTTCCACTGTTTCTTCCTCTCATCCTCTTATTTCAGCCTTAGATCCACCATTTCTTTCATGATTTTGTGTCTGACATCATTTTAACTGAGATTATAAGCACAGATATCAGTGAGATGTTACTGATTGAAGGGCCAAACAAAGAATGAGGATTTGGCTCCAATTTCAGACTTCCTTGACACTGAGCATGCTCAGTGGATAAAAGTATGGAGGACCACATAGGACATATATTTTTTGGATTCTGATGCAAATTTTGGGGATTGGGGGGCAAAATTTGTGTTTGGCCCTAGAATTTAAGAGTTAGCACCAGCTAAGTCTGGGTCATTGGTACAGTATAAAAATATATCAATGACAATTCTCATAAAAGTTTTGTTCCCAAAATTGGACAATTCAATCAGTTTGATAGCAATGATGGTCAAATTAATGTAGTAAAAATTCTGGCAAAGCCACCAGTGGCTACAAAAGTTGGTACAATGTGGAATATTTCAAACCAGAACATTTATCAGGTTCAAAGCAATCAATTAACCTTGAGACTGTGGAGAGTTTAAAATTTGCTGAACCACATGAAGATGTGAACTCAGAAAATGAAGAGAATGTATTGACAATTGAAAATTTTAATTCTGATGAGGCCAAGAGACAAGAGATTTCTAAGTGGAGAGAATATAACGTATATGAGGCAATTCCTGATAATGGCCAGAGATGTATATCAATAAGCTGGATTTGTAGTTTAAAAGGTAGCTCAGAAGGACAAGTAAAAAGGAAGGCACGACTAGTTGCCAGAGGATTTGAAGACCTAGAATGAAATTATGTTGAAAAAGCCTTGCCAACATGTTCTAAACAAGCACTTAGAGTATTTTGTCTATTTTGGCTCGAAAAGATTGGAAGCCCCGATCAAGGGATGTTAAAACAGCCTTTTTACAAGGTTCACCGTTATCACGTAACATATTTTTAAGACCACTGAAACAATTCCATATACCTGGTGTCATATGGCACCTGAAGAAATGTGCCTATGGCCTGAGTGATGCATCATTATGTTGGTATAAGAAAGTTAAACAAGTAATGACTAAATGTGATGCCAACGTATCTGGATTAGATCCAGCAGTATTTTATTGGAAAAATAGTATAAATTAACTTTCTGGGTTACTTGCTAGCCATGTTGATGATTTTGTTTGGGGAGGATGTGACACTTTTGAACAAACTGTGATTGAAAAGATAAGAAATTCACTGAATATTGGGAAGGAAGAATCTGATTTCTTCAAGTATGTTGGTCTCAATCTAACAGCAAACAAATTTTGTATCACTTTGGATCAGTCAGATTATGTAAAGTCTCTACAGCCCATTGAAATCAACAAAGATAGATTGAAGAAGGATGATTGTTTGACTAAAGAAGAAACCGATGTTATGAGATCAAACGTGGGACAGATTTTATGGATTGCAGGACAAACAAGACCCGATGTAATGTTTGATGCTTCAGTATTAGCTTCAGCAGTGAATAAAGCTCATGTAAAAGACTTGATTGATCTAAACAAGGTGATCAGAAAAATTAAATCTGACTCTGTGTATTTGAAATTGACTGGGAGATGAGAGCTCTTTAAAACTAATAATATTTAGTGATGCATCATGGAATAATTTACCTGATGGTGGTAGTCAAGGAGATTATATCATAATGCTGACTGGTGACAATGGATTGATTTCACCAGTAGACTGGCAGTCAAAGAAAATATGTAGAGTTGTTAGATGCACATGTAGTGCTGAAGCTTTGGCTTTATCTGATGCAGTAGACACAAGCATATATCTTGTACAACTTTATACAGAACTCGTGCATGGTGAAGTTAAGCCAGAACTACTACCTTTTGAATGTATAACAGATAATAAGTCACTCGTTGAAACAGTTCATGCAAATAATCAATTTTCTGAGAAGAGACTTCATGTTGAAATTGCTGGCATATTTATTATATTTATTTATTGATGTTTAAGGTCACATATTTATGCACAATGGCTAATCTTGACCGTGACAGTTTTACGGGTGGAGGAAGCCGGAGTACCCGGAGAGAACCACCGAGCAACACCGAGCAGCTGCCAGCTCCCCAACAACTCGAGGAGAAAAGGAGTATTAGGCTTTACATGTATCTTTCTTATTTATGAAAAATTAGAAAGACACAACACCCTTCATAATTGAGCATAATAACATCCATGTTCTCTATTAACATCCAGTATAACCCTTTATACTAATTATTTTTAAAGTAAGCCAATAAATAAAGTAAGTCCAGAGAATTGAGACTCTTTATACTCTTCAAAAGTGTCCGAGGATTGCATATTAACGCCCGTTTGACACGTGGCATATACAAATGCTTCACACCGAGCTACACTTTAAAAATATGACATGAATGAATTTAAACATTAGCTTTACACTTTAAAACCATCCCGGTACAGACTCAGAATTACTGACTCCGGAGGAGGTATTCCCTTGCTTTTCACTATAAAGCAGGTGACCTAAGGGAACACCCTTCCCCCCCCCCTTCCCCTTGCCCCAGGTCAAATAGCCCAGAGCGAAGAGGGCAGCAGGACAGAGTCACTGCCGGAACAGAAAGCCTGCATAACTATAGTTGCAACTGTTTAGTGGACGACATTCTGAGCAACAGTAGGTCTCCAGAAATGGACTCAATATTTCTGAGATAAAAATTTGTGAATGTGGATGGCTGAGACCAATATGCAGCCTTCATTAAATCTGTAATAGCAACACTATTTGCGTAAGCCCAAGATGTAGAAAGAGCTCTTACTTCAAGAGCCAAAATCTTAAGCACAGACTGCTGAGCTGAAGATAGATTATCATAAGCAGTACGGATAGTTAATTGAATCCATCTAGCAATAGAATGGACCGTAATGTCCTTTCTATTAGGCATCAGAGACAGAAACGTTTTCGTCCCTTTCTGATAAACTGAGATCTTTGTTTATAAATACATAAAGCTCTAACCAGACAGAGTAAAGGCCTATGCCCATCTGAAGACGGAAGGGCCTTAATAACAATACGTTCCAGATATTTATTAGGAGCCTGATTCTTAGCCAAAAATCCAACATTAGTAGTAAAGGTAATAGTGTTCCCGACACTACGATAGTGAGAATCGTCCACAGATAGTGCTGAAGCTCACTAACTCTTCTAGCTGAAGAGAAAGCTAAGAGAAATGCTGTCTTGTAAGATAAGAATTTGAAGTCCACTGTCTCGAGAGGCTCAAATGGCTTTTCTTTTAGTTTAAGAAGAACCCAAGCTAAATTCCATTTAGGAATTAATCTAAGGGTTCTAGGTCTATTTATCGAGAAGTTTCTAACTAATTTAGATAAAGAGACATTAGATCCAATTTGTAAACTATCATGGTGTGCATAGGTATCAGACAACATAGACCTATAACCTTTAATAGTAACAGGCTGCAGTCTGATCTCATCAAACAAGTATACTAGAAAGTTTGCAATGTCTGGAATGGAGGGATCAAAAATGTCAACAGAATGATCCCTACACCAACGACAAAAGACCTTTCACTTAGCCGCATAGTTTAGCGAAGAGGAGGTCCTCCTACAGTTAGAAATTGTGTCCACTGCTCGTCCTGTAAAATGCTTGCCGTGCAAGAAGGACCGCACAACGGAAATACGTGAAGGTTGAGACCTTGTGGGTTGTGATGTAGTTGACGCGATTTCCCCTGCGAAAGAAGATCCTCTCGTGGAGGAAGCTTCCGCGGTATGTCCCACAGCAGACACCTGAGTAGATTTATCCACGGTCTCTGTGGAGACAGAGATGCTACCAACAGAATTGTGCACTGAGATTGTTTTATCTTTAGTAATATCTGCTAAATCAAAGGCGCTGGAGGATACGCATATCCTATCATTCCGTCCCACGAGATCGATAGAGCGTCTACTGCATATGCTCGGGGATCCGGACATGGTGACACATACGTCTGCAACTGATTGTTGAGCTGTGTCGCAAATAAGTCTATCATTGGCCGCTCCCATTGGTAGCAAATCTGATTGAATACCTGTTTGTTGAGAGACCATTCTGATGGCAACAAGCAACCCTTCCGTGAAAGGGAGTCTGCTAATACATTCAGACGACCCGGAATATGACGGACCAAAAGTAGAACTTGGTGTTCTAGAACAAACAGAAGGATTCTTTCCGTTAAATTAAATAACGGAACGGAATGAGTGCCTCCCTGGTTCCGAATATACGCTACTACTGTCGTGTTGTCGGACAGGATTTGGACATGTGCTTTCTGAATAATGTTCATCCAATGACGCAGTGCAAGCCAAATTGACATCATTTCTTTGATGTTTATGTGCTTGCTTAGAAACTGCGGATCCCAAAGACCCTGGCACTTCGAATCCGTTGGGATCAATGTTGCACCCCAACCTGTTTGACTGGCATCCGTCATAATAGTAAAACTCGGATCCGGCAACTGCAGTGGAACTCCCTGAGTCAACCACTGAATGTTTGCCCAAGTCTGAATCTCTTGTTTCACTTGATTTGACAAGAGAACGTCTATATCGAGCGAATGAATCTTTACACTCCAATTCTGAGTCAAGAAAATTTGGAGAGGACGAGTGCGTAACCACCCCATCGGAATGAGATCCACAGCGGCTCTGCACAGACCTATCAGTCTCATGAACTCTCTCGCTGTGACTTTGTCTGAGTGAAGACAATAGCGAGCGTAAGAACTGATTAATTTCGCTCTGGTTAATGGCAGACGAACGAGATTGTTGTGCGTCTCGAAGCTCATTCCCAAGTGGGTGAATGACTTGGACGGCACCAGATCCGACTTCTCCTCGTTCATTATAAAACCGAGACGTCGGAGTAAAAGAAGCAGATTCTGCACATCGTTCTGAAGCGTTAACTCGTTGCCGTACCTCTGAAGAATGTCGTCCAGGTAGGCCGACATTACCGCAGACGAATGAGCTCAGAAATGTATCATTACCGAGTTCATTATTCGAGTGAAAGCCCAGGGCGCTAGGTTCAAACCGAAGCACATCGCTCAGAACTGATATACCACTCCTAGGACTGCGAAGCGTAGATACTTTCTGAATGTCAGATGTACCATGACGTGAAAGTACGCATCCTTGAGATCTATGCTTGTAGCATAGTCGTTCACTCGAATACTCGCTCTGACTGATCGAATTGTCTCCATATAGAACTTCGGAGCGACGATCAGCTTGTTTATCCAGCTCAGATCTATGACTGGACGGAATGAGCCGTCTGGTTTTGGAACCGGAAACAGATGGCTGTAGAAACCCGGTGATTCCTGGTCTTCTACGACCTCTACCACGTTCTTCTTCAGAAGAGACTGTACTTCTGATAGAAGAGCGTCTCTTTTCTGCGGATTTGACAGAAGCTGAGTCCATTTTGGACTTCGAGTTAATGGAGGCTTTCGTATGAAGGATATTCTTAGTCCTTCCGAAATTACCCCTCGAACCCAGGGGTCGTCCGTAATTGACGCCCAATTGTTTATAAAACTCAACAATCTTCCGCCTACCGGAACACAATAGAGGTTCATACCATCACCTCCTGGACCTGCGAGGCTTGCGGAAGGAGAAACTACGTCCTCCACGACCCGCACCTCACCCCGTCGACCTAGGGACATCTGACCGGTTATCTCGGCCAGACTGACGTCCCCCACGTAAGTCGCTGCCTTGATGGTCTCTAGAATAAGACCTAGAGGACGCATAAGAACCTCTATAGGAACTTCTCTTGGGAGTACTTGTCCCAGAAGTGCCTGTCTTACTCTTTTCTGCTGTATCCGACTTTCTAGAAGCGGATTTGAATAGCAGAGAATCCAAAGCTTTCTTAGTTATCTGATCATAGATTGCTGAAAGCTTGCCGTCGAAGAGAAGCTCTCCGGAGACCGAAGCGACTCTGAGAGAGTTTTTCACCTTACCATCCATGCACGTGGATGTAGCTAGGGCTGCGTCATGTCTAACCAATTCCAGGTTTGCCACTGAAAGGGCTGAGTTATACGTGGAATAAGCTATTGCCCTTGAAAGAACTCTTAATGAGGATTGTATTTCCTGGAATTCTTTCCCTTAAAGACGTAATGATAACGCTTTAGTAAGGTGATCTGCGTATGATAAAGTGTCTAAGTTAACTCTATTAGACATAATTGTCGTTTCCAACGTCATGGTTGGAATTGACATAGACGACAGTATAAACAATTCTAGGTCTTCAGCCTGGTCGTCTAGACGCAGAGGAACTCTCGGTATGCCCTGCCGTTTCGAATTTATTCCTTGAATTGATGAAAGGCAGATGTAGAGCATTTGCGGACAAGAAACCATACTTGCTCGTTTTGGTAGCAAGCTTATATATAGCATCATTCAATAATTCAAATGTTCTTGTGACATTATTGGACTGTGTCGGAAACTCAGGGACGATGTCCCTAAACCGATCAAAAAATTCAGTGTGCAATGACGCTATCAGCCTCTTATCTGGCATCGCTGCATTCTGGTCCGACGGAACAACCTCTGGAAGATAATGCCGGATAAAACCAACGGCAGCTTTATGTTGTTCCGAAAGGGAAAGCTCCAGATCCTCTGAATCCCTTTCGCCATCCTGTCGGACCCTATGAAGTTCTCGGTCATCCGTACCTGATGCTTCAGCGGAGCGTACCGACCCAGCGCTGTCGGATAATTCCTGATCCGACAGAGATTCTGTCGTCTGCTGGGATGCTGCAATAAGTTGTGCTATTTGTGATAGCACGTCCGTCACCAAGGCATGTGGAGCAGTGGTCTTACGTTGCTTTGCCGCTGGAAGCTTCCTGGACGTTGACTCTTGCATACTTCTCTTATGCGAACGTCTGGAGTCTACAGGCCTCGTGTCCCTGGCTACCGGATGGCGTGACCTGGTCGCTGTGGAATCCCTGATCGGCGAAGCTGGCTGGATATCCGTGGTCACATAGCCAAGGTGCGGTCGTGTGCGCTGCCGTGAGGATGAGGAAGCCATATCGACAGTCTCTCCGGATTGTCTATATAACGGAGCGTCCTGTGCGGCGGACGTATGCTCCGAATGCGAAACGTTTTGTACCACAACATCTGGTCCCAGATGTTGTTGTACGAGAGAGGGACCTCTCTCGCTCGCAGCCCGGATGGACCTGGACAAGCTAGGAACCGGACTAATAGGCTTCCTCCGTTCTATCCTCTGATCCGTCGTCACTGGGTGTGCACTTTGTCTTATTATAGTGCTTGCATCACCCAAATCTCCTTCCTGGACCGCAACGGACGAACCCGGCTGCCGAGCCATTCGATGAATGGTCGCTACACCGGGCGAGCTAGCGGACGCCAATGGCGTCGATCCTACTAGGGACCTCTTAGGCAATTGACGAATTTCCATGAGCACTTTTGCCACTAGCTCTTCATTTAACTGTGACGACGGAGGCACACTTTTGGAAGACATCACAGAAACATCACCCTGTTCTTGTTCCTCTGAAAAAGAGATTGATAAACTAGAGTGACCCTGCGGAGAAAGGACCGGCATGGCCTTTTCCCCGCGAACAACATACCGTGACACACGTTTCCAATGTTTGTCATCCCAATTGACACACACTGAGCAGGAGTTAGTGCGAGTACACTGACTACAATTAATACAATGATTATGAAAGTCAGAGGAAGATTTCCTCTTATTACAATTTGAACAATATCCTTTCATTGTGAAAAGAACACAAATAGTCGTAGTACTCGCACCAACCCCTGAAAACAAAAATACACAATAACATGATCCATTAACATATAGAAAAAATAATTGAGATCAAAAAAATTTTTTGAAAATATTTTTTCAGAAAAGCCCAAGTTTCTGAAAGTAAGGTTGAGCCCCAATGGATCCCAAAAAAGCCTAAGTGTAGACAAAATTTTTAAAAATATTTCCAAAAAATTAATGCAACACTTACGTATAATAATAATGTATCTTGTTATGATTAAACTAATACAAAGACAAGAAATCACTCTCAACAGAAACCGTTGTCAATGTGAACAAGAAGTGTATAAAAACCGGAAACATGACTCCAGGCACTGATAAACATGGCCCGAAATCAGTTACCAATTACAACACTATCTGAAGCAAAACAGAGACTTCCCAGGAAGAAACTGCAGAACAACAGATGGTAGATGCAGAACACAATGCCTAAACACCCATGGGTGAGGACGTAAACATGGGGAAAAAACAGAATACATTCTGTTACCAAGCTAAAACTCCCAAGAAAATTTTAGTAATAATATTACAGAAAATATGCCAAAAGCATGGAAGAATAGCAAGGGGGGACTAAAGGAAAGGGAGAGAGGAAACACTGAACAAGCAATGTAATTTATAGCAAGAATGACAACAACAGGCCCATGCCTTGAAATTAGGTAACATAACATAATTTCATAAAAAAATTTTAAGTTACAGCCCTGATTATTTCCTGCCACTAATTTTTCCTCTCCTCCTTCTCTTTCCTCTTTAGATCCACCATTTCTCTAATATTTATGTGTCTGGCATCATTTAAACTGAGATTTTCAAGCACAAAGATCAGTCAGATGTTAACTGATGAAGGGCCAAACAAAGAATGATAATTGGCGCCAATTTCGAGACCTCCTTGACACTGCGCATGCACAGTGGAGGAAAAGCATGGAGGACCATTTAGGACATGATTTTTTTGGTTTTAGATGCAAATTTTGGGGATTGGGGGGCAAACTTTGTGTTTGGTCCTAGATTTTGAGAATTAGCACCAGCAATGTCTGGGTCATTGGTACAGTATAAAAATATGGGAATTTGTTACTATAGAACACTCAATGTTGACTTGGGGTGCATTTTTTTGCTCTCCAGGAGAGCTCCAGGTCTCCAGTTGCATCCGTTTGCTGTGTGGAGATCTCCTGGAGATCTCCAGTCTCTCCATTCTAAAATGCAGGTAGAAGCTGGAGAGGAGAGCAATCAATCATGGCCGCAAAAACAAACTTGGGTTATTGTGTGATGAGTTCAAAGTCATTTTTGCAACCACCAAAGCATTTATTCAGCATTCATGCATACAAAAAGAAGAGCAATTAACACGGCACCAATCAGGCGACGTAAATTTAACTTCAAAATCCTGCATAAACAATTTAATAAAGAATTTAAGGAATGTCACCCAAATTCGCCTATTTGCAACTTCGCTCCTTACCAATAAATTCCAAATGCCACCAGGGTTGTAACAATGTGGGGGAGGGGTGGAGATGGGACACCCCTCCTCGTGACTACATCACTGTAATGAATTCACCAATCCAAACTATTCATAAAAAAATCGCGACATCGACGCCGTAGCTGTGACGGGTGGTGCAATTTCACAAAATTCTAAGTTCATCAAGGGCCATAACTCCAAGAAAAATATTTGGAACAACACGTGCATTGAACAGTGGATAGACATCCATAAGATACACTTACATGCCAAATATAAAGACATTCCATCAAGTATTTCAAAAGTTATTGAGTTTTGAAACTCGGTCACAGACAGACCGACCGACATTCTAAGTTCATCAAGGGCCATAACTCCAAGAAAAATATTTGGAACAACACATGCATTGAACAGTGGCTAGACATCAATAAGATACACTTACATGTCATATATAAAGTCATTCTATCAAGTATTTCAAAAGTTATTGAGTTTTGAAACTCGTTGGTCACAGACAGACCGACCGACCGACCGACAGACAGACAGACAGACAGACCGACATTGCCACTTATAGAACTGCTAGTCACAGCTAAAAATTTACTCAGCGTTTCCTTTTTGCTTGAATTCGTATATCACGAAAATTTGAAGCGGAAAGCAGTAACAGAGAAAAATGCAATATTTTCAAGATTGTAAATAAACTTTAATTTCTCAGAAACGACATGTTGTTAAACGTACATAACACTCAATAAATCAGTGCCAATATCTGTGACCAGGTCACCGTTTCATCATTTTGTGAGAGCTCATCGATGACAAGTGACTAAAATACCTCCATTTTTGTTCTATTTATCTGCTGTGGAGATCTCCAGACATATTTTTGTAGTGCGACTACCGGAAGATCTCCTGGATATCTACTGGAGAGAGCAGCAAAAAAATGCACCCCTGATGTGTAGATTATGAATTGGGAAACTGGGAACTACAAATCAAGGGAGTTAATCAATACTTGGAAGAACTGGAAACTGGTAGCTATATTAAAGATGTTTTTGTTGATGTTATGGATGCCTTGGAGGCAGAAGTGAAGAGATGTTTTTGTAATCCTCATCATCCAAGTAATCTATGAGTAGAAGTATCAGTTTAGATGTGATGCTTGTGATGAAGGTTTAAAATTAGGACAAAAGATAGCAAACAGTCCATCTCTATAATCAAGTGAAAATCCAGTGATTAGTTTCAACAATATTTTTATTTCAATGCAAGAAAAACATGTTATATGCACACATCATATTTCTAAAGAAAGAAGATGAAACAAAAGAAAATCTAAGATAATAGTACAAAAAATAACAAGATAACAACTTGTTAGTAAAGGATTCGACAGTAAGCTTGTGCCTAAAAATGGTAAATTTAAAGTAATTTGTATATTTTTAATACTTACCAATAGCTGGTGCAACCTCAATATTATTAAGGGCCAAACACAAATTTTGAACCCTCCAATCCCCAAAATTTGCATACAATACTGAAAATTAAAAGTCCTATCTGGCTCTCCATACTTTTAGTACTTGCGCAAGCACATTATTCAGGAAGAGATCGGAATTGGCGCCGAGTTATCACTTCATCATTCTTCCTAGTTGTGCCTACTGAAGTGATAACTCAGCAGGGAGGTATGAATGCCCACTCATGGGAGGGCCAACCCCGTCTGGGCCATTGCTAAGTATTAAAAATATTCAAATTACTTTAAATTTATCATATTTTAATACTAAAACCAATGGCTCAGAAATAGCTGAATCATAAAAAGGTGGAAGGCCTAGGACTTAAAGAATTAGCAGACCAAAACCCAACTCCTTAGCCTGCATTAGAACTCTCAAAGTGAAAAGGCGATTAAAATTTTAAGAAATTACCTGTATGTCTCACTATACCACAATAGAGAAGACATACCACCGAAATAAGGAGCAATATCCAAGTAATTTGCTATTACTTAGCATAAATGATTATGGTAAATGAGTGTAACGAGCCCCCAATTTTATGGCTAGTCTGGAATAAGACGCTTAAAATCCGAGATTGAGAGACTAACACCCACAAACACACGCCATATATAATGTAACAAGCTATACATAATATCAGAATAATCTACAGACGATAACAGCTTAACTCATAGTTACACACTTATTAAAAGGCCAGAAGAGGTAAAGAGGAAACCCCCCCCTCACCTTATTTTGAAGGAATAATCTTCAAAACAAAGAGGGGAGCAGTCTGGAAACAAGAGAAAAGGCGGTACCAAATAATATATATATTTGTCTAAAAGGCACCCGGCTATTAATTATTATTAATATATTATTAATTTATTGGTGCTTAACAGCATGGCGATCCCGGTTATTAAAATCGCAAGCTTCAAAACGTATACGTAGATAGGTCGAAAACCGGTGATATAAATATGTACAACCTTAAACTTGTCCAATTCAATCCCAATGGAAAGTTATCTAATAGAACATATACGCTTCTTAGCCAACATACAGGCAACCACGTTCAGGTGTACAATTAATTCCAATAATGAACCTCCCAATTGAAACTGTTCGATTATGAGAGTAGGAATATGACTTATGGTAGAAAAACTGGATTCAGAGCATGGAACGGGATACGATTAATGAAAGTGTCAATGACACTGTAGCTCAACTTGACAAACTTGAACTTGGTAAGTTATAAATGAAATGGAAAAATTGAAGATCTTTGGTACCAATGTTATTTGATGAAATTTCAACATAACAGCATTGTGTGTGCACAACGTCAGAGTAATCCATGTATTTTTAAATATAAACTGTAAGACTGGCTAAAGGAAGAATGTTGATACACAAATGCAGTATGTTCAGAGGTTATTGTAAATGGCAACTTTTTTCACAGAAATGAATGCTAATCAACATCTCTTATCCAGAGTTCTTGACTAATGAGCACACCGAGTTCAAAAACAATCCTATGATAAATGTGGCCTGTAGGCCATGTCAAAGAATGTTGATGCACAAATGCAATAAATTCAAAGATTGTTGCTAACAGCAACAGTTTTTGATGGAAATGAAAAGAAAATCAATAGCTCCTATCTTTGTCACCCTGAATAAGCACACAAAGTTTCAAAACAACCTGATAATGAATGTGCCCTCTGAGGCATGCCAAAGGAAGATGTTAATTCACAAATGCACTAAGTAGAAGGTTATTGCTTTGTGGCAATGTTTTTTTCTGTTTTTTTATGGAAATTGATAAATATACCCTGCAGAGAGTGCAAAAGGGATAAGTTGATGCACAAATGCAGTAAGTTCAAAGGCTGGTGATAACGACAATAACTGTTTATGGAAATGAAAAAATAGCTCATATCTGGAGGTCACCCCAAACACAGATACAAAGTTTCAAAGTGATCCAATCATAAATGTGCCCTGAAGGGTGTGTTAACTGGTAGAGTGCTGGAAGCCCCATTTTGGGCTTTACTAAAAGTGACAGGCAATAACTGTCTGTAGCTACATTCTGCCTGAGAAAGCCTTTATTGTTCCTGGTATGAATCAGATTTTTTATACAATACCTTGCTCTCTGACATTTAATTGGATAGTGCCTATAAGGCACTATCCAATTAAATGTAACAGAGCAGTATATGATGAGCTTTGATTTTTTGTCAGAAAAAACTCAGCACTTTACCAGTTAAAGGGAAATATTTAGATCTGACTAAACTAAGTTTAAAGGTCAGCGGCAATATTTTTTGACAGAAATGGAAGAAAATCTACAGCTCCCATATAGATGTCACACCAAACAAGCACACCAAGTTTGCAAGCGATCCACTCTTAAATGTGCCCTGCAGGGTGTGTCAAATGGAAATATTGATGCTTAACTGCACTAAGTTTTTACTAAGTTCATTGAAGGTCATTGCCAGTGGCAACATTTTTTGATGGACATCGAAGAAAATCAGTAACTCCCATCAGGAGGTAACCCCAAACAAGCATACAAAGTTTCAAACCGATCTGATCATAAATGTGCCCTGTAGGGCATTCCAAAGGAATATATTGATGCCTGACTAAACTAAGTTCAAAGATCGTTGTCAGTGGCAACATTTTTTGACGGACGGAATTGGAAGAAAATCGATAACTCCAATCAAGACGTCACCCCAAACAAGCATGCCAGGTTTCAAAGCAATCTGGTCATAAATGTGCCTTGTAGGGTGTGCCAAAGGGAAATATTGAGGTCTTCTGACTAAACTAAGTTCTAAGAACTTTGGCCGCGGCAACATTTTTTGACGGAAATGGAAAAAAATCGATAGCTTCCATCTAGAGGTCACCCCAAACAAGCATATCAGGTTTCAAAGCAATCCAATCATAAATGTGCCCTTTAGGGTGTGCCAAAGGGAAATATTGTGGTCTGACTACGTACGCCGATGGACGAGAAGTGATGGCAATAGCTGAGCTTGACTTTGTCAAGTTGAGCTAAAAAACCTGTCACGGATCGTCCCCAAATAATTCATTGTTCCCTAGGTAAATTAAAACCAATGACTGATCGGAGAAAGAATATACCACTCCGAATAATGAAGCCAAAAATAGGGAACGAATGCATAGACGGCATGTTGAAAACTCCATAACTGATCCAACTAGCCCCAAAATTCTTATAAGCTCTATACTAACGCAGAGCCAAACTAAGAGAATCTATTCCGTAATACATCTGCCTAATAATATATACATATTATGCATACAATCAACAGAATCCCTCTGGTACCCTCATTAGAATACACCCTGTATCGAAGGCATGACCGAGCGATACAAAAACTAACCAGGAAACTGAAGAAATAAAATGACATAAATGCGATTAACCTCAGGAATAGACTCACACGTAGTAAGAAAAGCAGACAGCTCTAAGCGTAACTACTCAAGAGAAGACTAAATGCCACATTTGGAGAATGTCGCCCAGATACCTGACATGCCTGCCATACAGGAACATGAAGGCAAGTAATATCAACCGAATGTATTCATGATAGAATTTGGAATCCAACAACAGTTACTGTTCAGGAATCATATGCTCATATATCACTTATGAACGATCAATCACAGGAAGCAAACCAACCAGAGTGGCTGGGCCCCTGATGTCGCCGTTAGTCCACAACCCACCCGCCAATCGAAGAGCAATGAAAGGCATGCATATAATTGAATGCATAGGAGGCTTACAGAAAGAGCACTACGTCCTCCCCTGTAATCCCCTCTTAACATATTGGCTGATCACACTAGGTTAATATGGCATTACCAATAGGCCTAAAAGCCTCAGACAACTAACATAAAAACAATTCCACTAAGGAGGGAAGAAACTCTTTTCATGTAACGGCACCTTGTCCGATATGACAGTGGTCTCAGCCTGGCTGAAGCAGCTAAAGGCCTTTCTATTCGTGAAGACAATTAAATGGCTGATAATTGCGGCCATAGAAGCTCACTAAGGAGACTTACAACGCTAGCCGCTTATGACAGGGATAAAAACACTGCTTAAACTTCTAGCTAGGCCACTAAGGTGTCAACAATAAGACTAAAGTCTATTATTGAATAATAACTCCGAGAAGGAAAAAAGCACTCTTTTCCTTTAGCGGTTCTATTCCCAAAAGACAGTGGTCTCAGCCTAGCTAATGAAACTTAGAAGACTTCATCTCCGTGAAGATAGATATCTTGGTGTAAATTTTTTGCGACTTTAGACAGCTCACTAGATGGAGACTTACAACGTTAATTGCTCAAGTTAAGGGAAAAAAGAGCTGCACATTATTCTTATAAGGCATCAACAAGATGACTAAAAGCCCCAGATGTTTAAGAATATAAGAGCAATGCTAACGCTTGTGCTAATGCCCCCGAAGGTAGCAAAGTCGTACTCACATGTGGATAATCAGACAACAGCTTCACTGCTGCTACATTGCAGAACAACAGTAAGGAATGGCAAAGTGCCAATAAAATTATTATTACTTATATTTTGTTAATATGTTTTGTAACAACAGACAATAGCTTCACTGCTGCTACATTGCAGAACAGCACTAAGGAGTCAGCAATAGAGAAAAAGTTATAAAAATAATTGCAGATGACTTGAATGGTGCCATGTTGAATAATAACTGAAAGAGGCAACAAGAGCACCGCTGGGCATTGCATCATACGCCCGTGAACTGTTCAAATTGTGCCATTTTAACACATTTGCAATTTTTTTAGAGTGCGAGAAATTTATACTGGCATATATATATATGTTACGGTCAGACTTTGAAATCAGTGATTTTGTGAAAATGACTAAATTTTTCAGTCATTTGAGAAAAAGACTAACAAGTTTGAAGCCAATCGAAAAACAAATACTAAAGTTATCATCCGGAAACCAAATATTTGACGAAGAATTCTAAGTCCAACAGGGGCCATAATTCAGGCAAAAATTGTTCAGACCGACCCCATATTCGAACTTGACCTGTATTTTGTTGTGATTAAACCACATACCACATTTGGAGCCGATCGGAAAACAAATACTAAAGTTATCATCCGGAAACCAAATATTTGACGAATTCTAAGTCCAACAGGGGCCATAATTCAGGCAAATATTGTTCAGACCGACCCCATATTCGACCTGGACCTGTATTTTGTTGTGATTAAACCACATACCAAATTTGGAGCTGATCGGAAAACAAATATTAAAGTTATCATCCGGAAACCAAATATTTGACGAATTCTAAGTCCAACAGGGGCCATAATTCAGGCGAAAAATGTTCGGACCGACCCCATATTCGAACTTGATCTGTATTTTGTTGTGATTAAACCACATACCAAATTTGGAGCTGATCGGAAAACAAATACTAAAGTTATCATCCGGAAACCAAATATTTGACGAATTCTAAGTCCAACTGGGGCCATAATTCAGGCGAAAAATGTTCGGACCGACCCCATATTCGAACTTGACCTGTATTTTGTTGTGATTAAACCACATACCACATTTGGAGCCGATCGGAAAACAAATACTAAAGTTATCATCCGGAAACCAAATATTTGACGAATTCTAAGTCCAACTGGGGCCATAATTCAGGCGAAAAATGTTCGGACCAACCCCATATTCGAACTTGACCTGTATTTTGTTGTGATTAAACCACATACCACATTTGGAGCCGATCGGAAAACAAATACTAAAGTTATTGTTCGGAAACCAAACGGATGGACGGACGGACGGACGGACAGACAGACAGACGGATGGACAACGCCATACTATAATACGTCCCGTTTTTCAAACGGGCGTATAAAAATAGGAATAGTACATACCTTTGTTAAAAATTCTCAAACTAGTGAAAAAGTAGAACTGGTCTTGCATCTTTTCCAAGTGAAAAAGAGGGCAAAACTGCATCAAAAATTGCCGAGTCAAACCTCAGATTGAAACTGACCTGTACTTTGGACATGAGTAATCAGCATATAAAATTTGAAACTCATTGGTTCAGCCAAACAATTTTAATTGGTAGGAAACCAAAAAATCATCAATTTTCAAAGTAAATAAGGGACATAACTCCTGTAAGATTTGTCGGACGAAACCCTAGGTAGAAGGGTATCCGTTCCCCCAAGCTGCCCTATCACCATACCAAAGAACATTAAAATCTGACAACTGATGTTTGAGTTATAATACAAAATGTTCGTACGGAAGGACGGAAAAAGTAAATAAGGGACATAACTCCTGTAAGATTTGTCGGACGAACCCTAGGTACAAGGACATCCGTTCCCCCAAGCTGCCCTACCACCATGCCAAAGAACATTAAAATCTGACAACTGATGTTCGAGTTATAATACAAAATGTTCGTACGTACGGACAGAAAAAGTAAATAAGGGACATAACTCCTGTAAGATTTGTCGGACGAAACCCTAGGTACAAGGGCATCCGTTCCCCCAAGCGGCCCTATCACCATACCAAAGAACATTAAAATCCGACAACTGATGTTCGAGTTATAATACAAAATGTTCGTATGGACGGACGGATGGAAGGAGACCTCCACTATATACCCCTCGAAAAAATGTTTCGGGGGCATAACAACACCGAGAAGGAAAAAACATACTCTTTCCTTTCAATGGCCCTAATTCCAAAGAGGAAACAGTCTCCTATTCGATAGAGTAGCTAATAAGTCTTCAGGCTAAAGATCCCTTCGTAGTATTCGAGAAGAGCTAGGCCACGAAGTTGCCGCTATGAAGGTCATCCCACACATCTGCGCCATTGGGCCAAGGAAAGGCGTTAATATAAGATGCATAACTTGTTCGCCAATTCTTGTAAAACAAATAAGATTACATAAATAATAAGTCTTCATCCCGTGAAGACAGATATCTCGGTGAAACTGCGACCTTGAAAGCTCTCTAAACGAAGACTTACAACATTAGTCGCTCAAGGTAAGGAATAAGGACTGCTCTTATGACCGAAATTCCAAAGAGACATTAGTTTCAGCTAGCTAACGCAGTTTATTAGTCCTCATCTCCATTAAGTCAAAATATCTGTTTCACCTGCGGCCTTAGAAAGCTCACTAAAAGGAGACTTACAACTTTAGCCTCAAGGTATAAGAAAAAGGCCGCTGTAAAGTTATATAAGGCTACTATAACATTAGACAGATGCTAATGATATATAGACACAGACCACTGATAATTCACATAAGCCAAACTAAGGCGACAACAATAGGACTAATTGTCTGTGACGGCTAGGAATATTACACGGAGTATGAAAACGTAATCTTTCCTTCTAAAGGCCTTATTTCAAAAAGCTTGTGGTCTCAGCATAGCTAACACAGCCTAGAAGTCATATATCGGTGAAAACAGATATCTGTGTGTTACCCTGCAGCTTTAGACAGCTCACTAAACGGAGACTTATGATGTCAGCCGCTAATGTATAAGAAAAGACTGCTCTAACTGTACATAAAGCTACTATGGCGTCCACAATAGGACTAAATGTCTCCGACACCTAGGAATACAACATCGAGGAGGAAAAGACGTACTTATTCCTTCTAACGGCTCTATTCCCAACAAGACAGCTGTCTCAGCCTATCTATGAGCTATCGATCTTCTATCCATAAGGAATAGATCATTGTCTTTCTTATACTATTGCTAAGCCAAAGAAGGCGTTGTTAATCGGACCAAAAGCCTTCAACACCTGAGCCGAAAGATCTGGGAAGGAAGATCTTCGTCTTTCCTTTGCCCGGTACCATAAGCTGTTTTTTGCCTAGCCAACGCAGACTTTTGTTCAGATGGAACAAGATTCGAAGAGCTTATGAATAAAAATTAATAGTCTTAATGTGCCGTTATGTGATGGATGGAGAATCAACCTCCGCAGCCCTCTCACCTTATGAATGTACCATCTGAAACATGGTCAACAGCATCCGAATATACAGATGACTGGACCAACCCAGCACTGTTCGACAGCTCACTACCAGAGACTGTTGACGTCAGGACCTGTGACTACTGAGATGCTGCGATATGCTGCACAATCTGTGGCAGCAGGTCCGTGAACGAGGCTTGCAGAGCAGCGATTATCCACTTCCCCATATGCTGCTCACGAGACGGAGATCTGTCCCCAGATTTTCGATGCATGTCCCTTATAAAAATGCCTTGAACGACTAGCTACAGGTTAATCCGACTTCGGTGGTGATGACTGGGTACATCTCTGTCGAACAGCATGAACATGCAAAGTCAGATAGCTGCAACCGGCCCCTGCTGCAGTGTGGAAGGAGCGTCCCAAACCGCAAGCGTGAACGGGCATCCCAACTCACTAAAGTTTCTCGAAGAAAAACATTCGGCCCCGACTGCTGGCGGAATGGAGAGGGATCTCCAGCTCACGGTCAGGCTCCAGACCTCATCGAGCATTTTTTCATGGAAGTAGAGGAAGCTGTAACAACATCCAACTCCGGCTGAAGTGTGGAAGGAGCATTGCTCCGACTCATTAAAGTTTCTCACAATGGACAAACAGTCGACCCCGACTGCTAACAGGACGGAGAACGCTCTCCAACTCGCGATCTGGCCCTAGATCTCGCCAAACATCCCACTGAAAAACTTGTAAGCTAATCCCTTTTGCTTGTGCTTCCATGTAAGAAGAAGAAGCCATAACCACAACAGACTGCATTGTGGAAGGAACATCCCCATGCGTGTTCCGACTCATTATAGTTTCTCGTAACGGAACCAGTCGATACCGACTGCAAATGGGATGGAGAGGGTTCTCCAACTCGCGATCTGACCTCAGATCTTGCCGAGCGTCCCGTAAAGAAACTTAAAGGCTTCTTCTTCTTATTATCATCATCGCTGGGTGAGCTTTCTATTATAAGGGGCTCGCTCTACCCACATTATACTACTCAACCGCAACAGATCTACCTGGCGACTCGGTTCCCTTAAAAGGGCCAACCACTGCACATGTCGAGCTAGCTGCATGCAGAGAATTAAGCTACTCCAGCTTTAATCCTGTGCATTTATATCATGAGCACCAGGGCAGCTAGCTCTATTTTACGCTTGAGAGCGGGGCTCATCAGAGTGCGACGACAGCAGCACGCAACAGAAAGGTGTCAAAGTACCATCACCATGTTCTTGTTCCTTTGAAAAAGAGACTGAAAGACTAGTATTAGCCAGCGATGAAGGCTTCCATTGGAACTTCACCACCCACCACACAGGTCGACCCATTTCCGTCCCATAGAACAAGTATTGAAGGAGTGCCGCGACTATCGGCAAACAAGCCTTTATTCCGAGGCTTCTTGGACTTACAGTAAGTACCAATTACTATAATGGCAACAATAATAATGAAGCCCAAAACATAAGTTCGCTGCACTCCCAAAAACAAACATCACAAGGATACATAACATAGACAAAACAAAAAATTTTCGAATAAAATTTTAAAAAAATTTCTGAAAAATTTTAAATGAAGCCTAAGTGCCCCAAGGGAACCTCATGAGCCCAAGGGCATCTCAATAGAGCCTAAGTGTGGACAACCACTAAATAATTAAAGCTAAACTACCAGAATAAGATATACTATGTATCCTAATAGAAAAACAGTAATTGTTTTTAAACTAAAAATTGAATTAAAATGAATCCAAAACGTTATTGAACAGACAACAACGTCAAGAGGAAAAAATGGAAACTAACCAACAACAGGCACAACAAAGGCCCAGAGTCAGTAATTGTTCAACAACCACCTGATGCAAAGCTAGATCTTCATATGAAGAGAAAACAATGCATCTGGTAGAAGATGCAAGAGTACAAAAAACGTTCTAAACCGAAATAGACAGAACGTAAACATAGGGGATAAACAGAATACCTATTCTGTTTACAAGTTAAACTCCGAAGAATTTTAAAAAAAATTCTTCAATAAAAAAGCCGAAAGAGCTTGGAAGTATAACAGGAGGGTTCAGGATAGGGAAGGGAAGTAATAGTAACAAAACAACAGTGGAGTCATATTATAATAACGACGTTCAGAAGCATATCACGAAAGTGGGTAACTTGAATAATTTACATAAAAATTATAAAGTTACAGCCTTGAACATCCGAAACCACCGTTATTCACTTCCAACATCCTGTTACACAGCTGATTCCATGAAAACCATCATTGATTTGTGTCTGCCATCTTCAAAAATGAGAATTTAAATCACAGCTGTCAGTGTTCAGTTGTTACGGACTTTGGGCCAAACAGAAAAATGATGTTTGCGCCAATTCTGGTCTCTTCCTGGGTACTGCGCATACGCAAGCACTAAAAGTATGGAGGGCCAGATAGGACTTCTAATTTTCGGTATTGTAAGCAAATTTGGGGGATTGGTTCAAAATTTGTGTTTGACCCTTAATAATATTGAGGTTGCACCAGATAAGTCTGGGCCATTGGTTTTAGTATTAAAATATTCACTTATTAGGTATATTCTACAATTCATTTTGACTGATGCTGTATCCCACAGTTTGAAACTAAAACCTTTCCAAGGGTTGATGATAGAGACTCGTGGTATTACAATGGAGCCCACTTTATGGATCTTTTAACTGAATAATCCTGTTAACTGAATGTAACTTCAAGACACAAAACCATTCTCCATTACTTTAAAACAAATTTGACCTGTTAATTGCTTATAGGCAATACAGCAAACTCCTGTAAACTGAATAAAATGTTTTGTAATATGCCGAGAAATTGCCCTGACAATCATCAAATTCCCTGTGTTTATAGACCTTTTTGGCCTCAGTACATTCCATTACAAGCATTTAATCTATTATACTTTGCATGACTGAGCTCCATGACAACAGGCCTTGCCGTTTGAAAATGGTACGGGCGCGACAAACGCGCACCTGGAAATAAGATTGTGCGCGCTGTTTCTTCCCGCGGGCGTGTTTCTAAAATAAGGACGGTAAACATAAAGTATAGCGGACCCAATGTATTATTAAACCATTACCAACATTTACCAACTTTTCATGGTACCCGGGAATTCCCTGCATTCATTGGTGTTTTCTCTTGACAAATAAACAAATTTGGGGGATAGACAGAATTTTTAATTTGTTTTGACGAGTTCTTCAATCTTGTAATTCCGTAACGAAACAATTCAATTTGCACGTCAGCCATTTTGTCTGAGTGAAAACCCGTGTGTTCGATGTTGGAGAGCACTGGTTCCGCACATATTGCGGAGGAAGAACTCCGTAAGTACAGCATTATTTGTGTTTGATAACTAAGGACTGATTGACTCACACCGCATCAATAACTACCTTAAACTATAATTTGAGAGTTCAAACGTCACAATTTTATGAACAAAATTCTGTCATCGTGGTTATCTACCATCGATGAAAATATGAAATCTGAGAAAAACAAATTACAGAAAAACTGCAGACATGAACAATCTAAAAAAAGATCAATGGTGAACGCATAACTTTACAGAACAGTGAATAGAAGTCATTAAACATTTGTACAGGGGAGCCTCGGCCCGAGCGCTTCGTCCAAGTCATTTCGGTCGACTTATTTTTCGCCCAAACTACAATACTTTTTTTCCAAAACAATATCAATTCAATAAATTCATATTGTTTTGGAAAAAAAGTATGTCGTTTTTTCCAATCCAATTACAATGTTGTTAAAACCCTTTACCTAACGAATCGGCCACACCCGCTGGCGTATTTAACAACTTGAGCTGTTCAGTGTTGAAAAATTCAGATTTTTTCAAACAATGTGACCAAAACCACATCATGTGACCTCTCAGTCGAACGGGCTCGACGAGCCCGTTCCAATGAGTGGTCACATGATGTGGTTTTGCCGACAATTTTTGGAAAATTTGGGAAAATATAAAAAAAATAAATTTTTATAGGGTCGGTGTTGGGTAAAGGGTTGAGCTTTGCTTAGTACCTGGAATCTATTTATTTTATCATGGAATTCCACAATAAAATCAATGAAGTCCAGATACTAGGCTTTTCAGTGGAATGGAAGTTGACTTGTAAGTTCGGGGAGGACTTGCATTTTCTCAGTCTTCACATAATAATCAGGTCCCAACGCCTGTTTAAGGTTATCCCTTATGAAAATGTACCATGGTATAACCATGGTACACCATGGTATGTCACAAAATGCTGTGGTATTACCATGGTACCATGGTAATATCACGGTATTTTGGGACATACCATGGTATGTCGCAAAATGCTGTGGTATTACCATGGTACCATGGTAATATCACGGTATTTTGGGACATACCGTCCATGGTGTACCATGGTTGTACCATGGTACATTTTTATAAGGGATCAGTGAACGTTTATTCAGTCATGTCGCCACCAAAATCTGATCCGCTGTCAGTGTCATCTGAGTCCATACTAGAGTCTGACTCGGATGTCAGTTTTTTCATTCTTTTTTTAAGAGTTAGATTCTGTTCCCCCCCATCACTTGACATAAGTTTGTGTTTGCGGCGAGTGTTGGTTAGATACTTATTTAAAGCCGAATCAATAATGGCTTCTTTTTCTTTGTTTGACAAAACATGGTCATTAACTCGGATAAGAAGCTGGTCTTCGATTCTTTTGTGTGACATGCATACACGCTGGTCAGTCATCATTGCGGTTAGATGAGAAAATGCATTTTCGACGATGCTGTTGCTAACAGCAATGCTCAAAATAATTTCTGCCACCAAACAAATATTTGGAAATTGCTCACGTCGAAAAGCCATAAGCTTTTCCCACAACTGTCTAACTTTAAATTTGGGGTAATAGTGTTTCATGACGCACACAAGATCCTCCCATTCTGTTTGGAGTTTCACCCTGTTATCGTCAAAACCGGCAAACTTTAGGGGAGCTCGAAAATATTCGACCACCTTAAAAATTGAGACCATGTCCTGTGAAATACTTTGCCAATTCGCGGGATCGACCCATAACATATGTTCAAATATATCATTTTCAAGTTCCAAAAACCACCTGTTGATACATGCATGCAAACAATCAATTGTGGTTTTTGAGAGCTTGTAAATTTCTTGTTCAATTTTAGAATGCATATCATCGCTACGGCAACCTTTCATATTGTCATATTCCAATTTAGCAAACTCGCGATTGTCTATTTTTCGCTTCATTGTGCCAATTTTGGGCATTGTAACTTCAAGAGAAATAGAGCTACCCCCGCTATGGCCACCAGCAGTTTCAGTTAGTACGACACCAGCCTTGGAAGTAATTTGATCAAGAGAATGACTTGCGTCAAGCATTTGACTAAGAGAACGTTTGGTCTTATCTACCGACGGCAATATGTCAAATATTAAAATATTCGATTTCTCGAAATGGAGAGACATCTTGGACACAGAATCAATAATTCCCTGGTATAAAAAACAGACTGTTAAAAACTTAACACTTTGAAGTTTCTTCAAATATCCAAGCATTTTTGAGGATACAGATTTATAGTCTGGGTCGGCTATTGAATCCTCAAAAACCTTAGCTAAAACAACCCAGTTATTTATCAAATGAGTAACTGCTCGCCGGTGGTGATTTATAAATCTGGTACAGTTACTTTGGGGAAATTATATACTTGAACTTCCAGTGCCAACGCAGCTGCCTTAAAATGTCTCTTAAATTTCCCTGACCTCTTGAAAAAGTAGTACAGCCCCTTCATCAGTTCATCCACCTCTTCAAATTCCTTTTGACTCATAATAGAGTCCTTTATAGCCAGCTCAAGGCGGTGTGCCACACAATGAATTGTTAATAACCAAGGCCGACTGTCATTTTTAATCCGAGTCAGAAGGCCGTTATACTTGCCAAAATTAACGCTTGCACCATCTGCTGTGGCAGAAATAAGTTTGTGTGTAAAATGATCTTGTGAAATTTGAATTTTATTTTGGAAAACTTCGTCAATTGCCCTTTTTATGTTTTCAGCACTGGCATCACCGAAGCTGTCTATGTCCTGAAGTGCAAGTAAATAATTTGTTGGAGTACCATCCACAACCGCCCTAACTAACACAAGCTCCTTTTCTGACCCCGTCTTGCGTGCTTGCGACCCGTCAGACATCAATGAAAATGCGTTAACGTTGCCTAAAATGCTTGCTAATTTTTCGCGAATGGCATCAGCAATAAAGTTGATAAACTCTCAGACTTTTTTAGAATTCTCAATCCCGTGAATCAAATTAACCCCATTGGCCTTCTGTATTTTAATCATTGTTTCAAAACTTGTCAGTGGTTGACCATCAACGACCAGTAAATATGCAGTTGTGAACAGCTTTCTGTATGCATCTTTTGACTGATTTTGAATAGCAAAGTTAATTTTAGGCTGTTTAACTCCCACAGGGCCAATAATTGATGGGGGCGCATCGTCAGAACTTTGTGCACTTGATGTTTCTTCATTGGATATATTAGAAGAACCGGCGCGAGGATCGGAATTTGACAATTTCTCCAATTGTATGCCAATCAAATGTGCATTAGAATCGAGGTGTCTCTTCATGGTATGTTTGGTTACAAATTGCGTCCCTTGCACATACTTTTGGACTTCTACTAAGGCTCTTCCACAAAGTTTATCTGATTTATTTATCCCGGAAATCTGTCTAGCACATGTTTTGCAGTAGACTTCTGTCACAAAATCTATTCCACGTCTCTCGTCGCGAACTGTTCTATAGCCGATGAGATTTCCAACATTCCACTTTGGAAATGTATTCAGTTGGACCTGGTGCCCCTTGATATTAGGATCCTTTGCTTCGTCGAAATTCTCTCCTAAAGGCCCCTCGTTCAGCATTTTACGCTTTAAATATATGAAAGGGCACGGTGAGCGTCAGTGTTGTTTATTTTCAATCAATTATCAGCTCAGTGAACATGCATGGCATGGTGCAAGACAACGTCACAATAATCATAATTACGTGTAAGAATTAAGATTCATTGTCATGATTGACGTCATGTAATTGAAAGAAGAAGCACTAATGAGTGACAGTGTCACAGAGTGCATTCTTCGAACGTACATACTACAAGGAGTTTGATAAGTTAAACTATCGTTTTTTTTACGAGCGCGTTTCGATGCGCCCCCCGACTGTAATTCGCGGGCGCGATGGTGCGCAAGCGCGATCGCGCGCCTCAAACGGCAAGGCCTGTGACAAGTAACATTCCCTACCCATAGGCCTATCAATTTAGACACCCCTGCCCTGCTCCCCCCTCCAGTTCAACCTATCAAAAATTAACAGTGTCCATCAAAGTAATTGTAGAATAAAACATGAAAATTTCATCTCACTTTTTTGCACTGATAAATCTCTATAGGCATTTGATTTATCAGTGATGTTAAATTGAGAGCAAAATTCACTACAGCTCCACAGCTCACAAGTGGAATGTGAGGAGAGCATAGCCTGATATGTGTCTGAAGGGGCAGGGCATGTTGAACAACCATGAAACATTTCACTATGATCTTACTACTATCAGCAGAGTTATGGTTTGGCCGCATAAAATGAAAGTGTCAATGACACTGTAGCTTAACTTGACTGTGTGTTGTGTTTGATGAAAAGATAATGTTCAATGTTTATGAAAGGATTATGAAATAAGAAAATAATTGTGTTATTGGGAATATGTTAATTTCTGTTCCCTGTATGCTATGTTTTCAATTAAAATAATTTGAGCTGAAGACTGTACTAAAGAGTTGAGGGGTGGGTTAATGTGGCCCTCACAGTTAATGTTTGTCGCCCCTCACAGTTAATGTATGTCAACCAAAGTTACCAAGTTACAGTGAAATTATTCCAAAACAAGTCATCCTATCAAGTTACAATGAAATACCTTCAAAAATACGACCTGTAGACTGTGCTAAAGATTTTTGGTCTTCGGGCCTGTGTAGCCATCATGGTTGACCGATCGCAACCAAAAGGGGAATCCTCATCTCGACATTATACTGAGTCATCCTTCCAAGTTACAATGAAATCCCTTCATAAAGATGACCTGTAGTAGGTGCTAAAGTTTTTCGGGTTTTGGGCTCGGGCAGCCATCATAGTTGAATGATCGCGACCAAAAGGGGACGTTCTCATCTGGGCATTATCTGGAGTGATCCTACCGAGTTACAATGAAATCCCTCCATAAATATGACCTATAGACTAGGCTAAAGGTTTTCGGATTTTGGGCTTGAGCAGCTGTCACTGCTGAATGATCGTGACCAAAAGGGAACGTTCCCATCTAGACATTACTTGGAGTCATTTTATCAAGTTACAATGAAATCCCTTAAAAAATATGACCTGTAGACTGTGCTAAAGGTTTTTGGGTTTTGGGCTTCTTGGGCAGTGGTCACAGTTGACAGATCGCGACCAAATGGGGAAAGTTCTCATTTAGACATCATACGGAGTCATCCTACCAAGTTACAATGAAATCCCTCCATATTAAATATGACTAAATGCTAAAAGTTTTGGGGTTTTGGGCTTGGGCAATCGTGATGGTTGACATATCATGACCAAAAGGGGACGTTCTCACAGAGATATTATACAGAGGCATCCTACAAAGTTACAATGAAATGCCTTCATAAATATGACCTGTAGACTGTGCTAAAGGTTTTTAGGTTTTGGGCTCAGGCAGCCATCACGGTTGACCGATCGTGACCAAAAGGGGATGTTTTCATCTAGATAATACACCAAACCTGCATATGAAATTTTGGGACGATCGGACAAGAACTACGGGGTGTAGCCTGTGCTAAAGGAAAATGTGAACAGACTCACAGACTTCCGCATGCGTGATGGATTTAGCTTATCTTGACTTTGTGAAGTTAAGCTAAAAATGTCTTGTTTCTCAATGGAAAAAGGGGCATAACTCATGTACATATTGGATGGACAGCATAACTTGATATGTGTCTAAAGGCATGGCATACTGGACATCCATATAAGATTTCATTAAGATCTGAACATTATCAGTGGAGTCACAGACTCATACGGGTCGAAAGTGTCCATTTCCCAATGGAAAAAGAGGCATAATACAAAAAATAACACAAGGTGCATGGGGAGGGAGTGCTACTAGTACTCCTTATAACCATATTTGTTCTAAAAATTATTGTAATGTTGCCCGACTTGTTTCATACTCAGTTTCATAGGTCAGTGGCTTCTGATACTGAATTGTCCAAGACCTGAAATCCGCCCACGATAATGTCAAAACCACAATGCACAGAAGTAAATGTGAAATATAATGGACCCATATATTGCACATGCCAATTGGCCTGAACAGGAAGGGTTTGTAATTTATATTTTAAAATTGGAAAAAAGGGGCTTAACTCATGAGGTGAACGAACAGACAGCATGACTTGATAGGTATCTGAAAGGGCTGGACTTCCGTACAAGATTTCATTAAGGTCCAACTATTATCTGCTGAATTATGGACTCATTTAGTCTCATATGGATGTTTGTATGTAGTAGGCACATAACCAGAATTCTACAATAGGGGATGCTTAAACTCAGTTTTGGGGTGTTGTTACCCCATTCTCCCACTTCCCTTGATGGGAAGATGGATGGAGGTAACTGCCTGAGCAGCCTACTTAAGACTAGATCATCTTTCATGCCCAGGAAAATTTTGCAAAACTCAATGTTAAAAGAACGAATCTGGGGCATTTATAGTGTGTAGACCCATATTAGAGATCATTTTAGGGCTCTATATGTTATATGAAAGTTGCATTGGGCCAATGTTTTTTTACGGGGCTGCAAAAATGTAAGAGGGACAAGGCTTCCCCAGGGCCCCTGCGGCTATGTCACTGGTATGTAGGTGCAGACACACAGTTGCAAGCCGGTACACCCTACTTGTTTTTAAAAGGTGGAAGAATAAAAATTATCAAATCACTTATAAAATTAAAACATTCTTACTTGTTTTTACAACTGGATAAGCCAAGTTAGTGATCTTCTTATTTTCTGGCAATTCAAATTCTTTTCGAACAGGGTCTAATAGTTGGTTTAAATAATGTTCTACACTGATTTTCAAGTCTCCTGGATGCAGTTCCTGCAAAGAAATTATAACAAGTGAGGATTTCCTAACTCTATGACCAAAGTCAGATGCAAACATGTATACATCCATATATATATAACTTCGTCAAATTGCCGTCATGCTTGGAAGTTTACTTCCTTCTAAGCGGCTTTCATTTTTTACTAATTCTTATTCCGTTACATTAAGTGCTGTACCAATGTGTATTGCGTCATGGGAACGTAAAATTTAGCGTCACACTGATCCTAATTGCTGAATGGGAATTATAAAATTGATCGAGATACTCGTACATCTTACAGATCGATTTATTATTTGGCAAGTGGCCGCCTAGCTCCTAATCACGAACCCGTCTATAAAATCGCAGATACATATCTTTCTTGGGTGGCAACAAATAAAGATATGTTCCGCATTATACGTTGTTCACTGTTTTTAATTGTAAATTATGGACAAACAATACCGTATCAGATCTTCCTTAGGTGGTAACAAGTGGAGATATATTCCACATTATTACGCACAAATTTTGTTCTCAGCCTTAGAATTAGGAGCATTCAATCATTTATCTCAACCTCGCCCTGGTAACAGAGACAGAAGCGAGTGCGCATGCAGTATTCACACATTCAACCATTCCTTGACCCGAATTGTTCAAACACGTTGTTCTCCATATTCAAGTGTATTGCTTGTAAAATCCCCGTATCATATCTCCCTTGGGCGGCAAAGATATGTTCCCCGTTTCATGTTGTTCCCTGTATCCGAGTCTATTACGTGCAAAATAACCGTATCATATCTTCCTTGGGTGGCAACAAGTAAAGATATGTTCCACGCTTCACTTTGCTTTTTGTATTCAAGTGTAAATTATGCAAAAAATACCGTATAATATCTTCCTTGAGTGGCAACAAGTGAAGATATGTTCCGCGTTATTACGCAAAAAGCAAATATCAATTAGACACTATTTCTAAAACCTCGCCCTGGTAACAGAGGCAGAGGCAAGTAAGTTCGTATACTGTATTCACACATCCAACTACTCTTTGGCCCGAATCATTCAACCATTTAAAAGCGCGCCTCCATATCTCCGCCCCAGTACCCAACCCACGTCAATCAGACATCAATACCGCTGATGAAAAATAGAATCTTTTTGTAGTAGTAACCCCCCCCCCCCCCCGGCCGATCCTTCCAAGGTGTGTAAATGTTTTGTCCCCACCCACTATTGCAGCATATATATGCACCCCACCACTGATCTAAGTGTAGCCCCTCCTATAATGTCTACACTGACAATCGTAGGCTAGGATTCCATACCCCCCCCCCCCCCCCCCCATATACACATGATGTACGCATTGACATATACCCAATGATCATAATCTCACAACATATACACGCTATGTCCAACACCAATGCGTTTTTAGGTGTAATTGCTCTATACACTAATTTATATCCCCCTCCCCCCAGTTCAGCAGGTTTATAAATGAGAATATTTGGAATTATTCTTGTCTATTGAGCCCATTGGGTTCTAGTGTTTGAAGTTTGTTAATATATATATATGTATATAACATTCTATGCCCTCTACTTTAGTGGATATTTACATAAAAAAAACCCTTGTCTGCAATGCATTGAATGGCAAAACAGGCCTCAAAATAAATCATTGCTTAGGTTATGTGGAAATTACACCCTTTTTATATATATAACGGTATATTTTAATAAAAAATCTCATTACTGTAACTAAATGAAAGTGTCAATGACACAGTAGCTCAACTTGAAAAACTTTAACTTGGAAAATTATAAGTGAAATGGCAAAACTGAAGATCATTGGTTCTAATGTTATTTGGTGAAACTTCAACATAACAGCATTGTCTATGCACAACGTCAGAGAAATCCATGCATTTTTAAGTAAACTGTAGGGCTGGCTAAAGAAAGAATGTTGATACACAAATGCATTAAGTTTAAAGGTCACTGTAAACGGCAACTTTTTTCACAGAAATGAATGCTAATCGATAGCTCTTATCTAGAGGTCCTGTCTAATAAGCACACCAAGTTCTAAACCAAACCTATAATAAATGTGCCCTATAAGCCATGTCAAAGAAGAATGCTGATGCACAAATGCACTAAATTCAAAGGTTGTTGCTAACAGCAACAGTTTTTGACGGAAATGAAAAGAAAATCGATAGTTCCCATCTAGGTCACCCTGAATAGGTACGATAATGAATGTGCCCTCTGAGGTGTGCCAAAGGAAAATGATAATGCACAAATGCACCAAGTTTGAAGGTCACTGCTAGTGGAAATGCTTTTTCTTCTTTTTTTGATGGAAATTCATAAATATGCTCTGCAGGGAGTGCAAAAGGGATAAGTTGCAGCACAAATGAACTAAGTTCAAAGGTTAGAGCTAACAACAATATTTTTGGATGTAAATGAAAGAAAATCAATAGCTCCCATCTAGAGGTCATTCCGAAGACGCATACCAAGTTTCAAAGAAATCTATTCATAAATGTGCCCTACAGAGAGTGCCAAATGAATATGTTGATGCACAAATGCACCAGGTTCAAAGGCCAATGCTATCTATGGCAACACTGTTTGGATGAACTTGAACCAAGTTTCAAAGCAATCCACTCATAAATGTGCCCTACAGCGTAGGAATATGTTGATGCACAAATGCACTAATTTTAAAGATAATTGCTGACGGAAAGGTTTTTGATGGAAATGGAAGAACATCCAGAGGTATCCCAAACATGCATACCGAGTTTCAATCTGATCCATTCATAAATTCACCCTGCAGGGCTTGCCAAAGAAAAATGCTGATGCACAAATGCAGTGAGTTCAAAGGTCATTGCAAAATTCAGCAATATTTTTTAAGAGAAATGAAAGAAAATCAAAGGCTCCTATCCAGAATTTGCTCCGAACAAGCACACCATGTTTCAAAGCAATTGAATCATAAATGTTAACTGTGTGGTGTTCCAAAGGAAACTGTCAACAGACAAAACAGCAAAGTTGAAGGTCGTTGCTAACAGCAGCATTTTTTAATAGAAATGGAAGAAAATGTATAGCTCTAATCTAGGAGTCACCCAAAACAAGCATACCAAGTTTCAAACCGATCCATTTATAAATGCACCCAGCAGAGCGTGCCAAAGAAAAACGATGATGCAAAAATGGCAAAGTTCAAAGATCACTGCTCACAGCAACGTTTCTTGATGGAAATGAAAGAAAATCAATACCTCACATCTAAAGGTTGCTCCACACCAGCACACCAAGTTTCAAAGTAATCAGATTATGTGCAGTGTGCCAAAGGAAATTGTTGATGCACAAAGCTGCAGGTTGTTGCTAACAGCAACTTTTTTGACGGGAATTAAAAAAGCTACCATCTGGAGGTAAACCCAAAAAACATACCAAGTTTCAAATCGATCCATTCATGAATGTACCTTGTAGGGTGTGCCGAAGGAAAGTTAAAAAATTTATAGTAATTTATATATTTTTTATACTTACCAATGACCCAGACTTAGCTGGTGCTAACTCTTAAATTCTAGGGTCAAACACAAATTTTACCCCCCAATCCCCAAAATTTGCATCTAAAACCGAAAATTACATGTCCTATATGGTCCTCCATACCTTTCCTCCACTGAGCATGCGCAGTGTCAAGGAGGTCTCGAAATTGGTGCCAAAAGTCATTCTTACAAGCAGTGCCTGGAAAAGCGTTATGTACTCAGCGGGGAGGTATGAGTTCCCAACTCATGGGAGGGCCATCCCCGTCTGGGTCATTGGTAAGTATAAAAAATATATAAATTACTATAAATTTTTTAACATTTTTATACTGTACCAATGACTCAGACTTAGCTGAATAGTAAAAAGGTTGGAGGGCCTAGGACATAAAGCAATCCAATAACTCAACTATATATATACAGAATTATCCCCTCAAGGAGAAAGGAGAAATAGGCTTTACATGTATCTTTCTATTCTGCATCAAAACGAGAAAGACACAACACCATTCTGTACTTGAGCATAATAACATCACTGATGTCTATTAACCTCCAGTATAATCCATTATGGTAATTATTTTTAAAGGAAAGCCGATAAATAAAGTAGTCCAAATAAATGAGACTCTTAAATTCATTAAAAGTGACCGATAATTGTATATCAACGTCTGCATGATATGTGACATATACAAATACTACACACCGAGGTACACTTAAAAATATTACATGATGAGTAAAAAATTATCTTTACACTTTAAAAATCATCCCGGTACCGACTAGAATTACTGACTCTAGGGGAGGTATTCCCTTGCTTTTCACTATAAAGCAGGTGACCTAAGGGAACCACCCCCCCCCCCCCCCTTCCCCTTGCCCTGGGTCAAATACCCCAGAGCGAAGAGGGCGGCAGCACAGAGTCACTGCCGAAACCAAAAGCCTACACAACTATAGTTGCAACTGTTTAGTGGACGACATTCTGAGCAACAGATAACGAACCTAAACAATGCCGGTCTCTAGAAATGGACTCAATATTTCTGAGGTATAAATTCGTGCAAGTGAAAGGCTAAAACCAATATGCAGCCGTCATTAGAACTGTAACAGCAACGCTATTAGCATAAGCCTCTGAAGTAGAAAGAACTCTTACTTCAAGAGCTAAAATCTTAATCGCAGACTGCTGTGTTGAAGATATTATCATAAGCAGTACTGAAAGCTAATAGAATCCATCTAGCTATAGAATGGACCGAAATGTGGAGGAAGCTTCCACAGCATAAGCCACAACAGACACCTGAATAGATTAATGCACGGTCTTTGTGGAGACAGAGGTGCTACCAACAGAACTGCATTGAGATTATTTAACTTAAGCAATATCTGCTGAATCAACGGCGCTGGAGGATACCCATATCCTATTATCCCATCTCACGAGATGGATAGAGCAGCAACTGCAAAAGCTTGAGGATTCAAACATGTTTGACACATACACTTGCAATGGATTGTTGAGATGCGTCGCAAATAAGTCCATCATTGGCTGCTCTCATAGGTAGCAAATCTGATATAAATACTCGTTGTTAAAAGTCCATTTGACTGCAACAAGCAGCCCTTTCGTGAAAGGGAGTCCGCTAATACATTCAGACGACCCGGAATACGACGGACCGATAGGAGAACTTGATGTTCTAGTACCAACAGAAGGATTCATTCCGTTACCGTGAATAACAGAATGGAATGAGTACCTCCCTAGTTCCGAAAATACGCTTATACCGTCGAATTGTCGGACAGAATTGCCTGTGGGCAATCTGGATAACATTCATGCAATGACGTAACGCAAGCCAAAATAACATCAATTCCTGATGTTTATGTGCTTGATTAGGAACTACGGATCCCAAGGACCCTGGCACTTAAAAACCGTTGGGCTCAATGTTGGGTCCCAACCTATTTAACTGGCATCCGTCAAAACTGTAAAACTCGGATCTGGCAATTGCAGTGGAAGTTATTTCCCTGAATAAACCACTGAATATCTGCCCAAGTCTGAATCTGTTTCACTTGACTTACAAGAGGATGTACGTAACGAGCGAAAGAATCTTCACCCTCCAACTCTGTTCTTTTTGAGTCAAAAAGATTTGGAGAGGACAAGTGCATAGCCGCCCCATTGGAATAAAATCTGCGGCAGCTCCACACAACCCTATCAGTCTGATGAATTCTCTCGCTGTAACCTTGTCTGAGTGAAGACAATAGCGAGCGTAACAACTGATTAATTTCTCTCTGGTTAACGGCAGACGAACGAGATTGTTATGCGTCTCGAAGCTCATTCCCAAGTGGGTGAATGACTTGGACGGCACCAGATCCGACTTCTCCTCGTTTATTATAAAACCGAGACATCGGAGTAATAGAAGCAGATTCTGCACATCGTTCTGAAGCGTTAACTCGTTGCCGTACCTCTGAAGAATGTTGTCCAGGTAGGCCGACGTTACCGCAGACAAATGAGCTCGGAAATGTATCATTACCGAGTTCATTATTCGAGTGAAAGCCCAGGGCGCTAGGTTCAAACCGAAGCACATCGCTCGGAATTGATATACAACTCCTAGGACTGCGAAGCGTAGATACTTTCTGAATGTCGGATGTACCATGATGTGAAAGTACGCATCCTTAAGATCTATACTTGTAACATAGTCGTTCACCCCGAATACTCGCTCTGACTGATCGAATTGTCTCCATATAGAACTTCGGAGCGACGATCAGCTTGTTTATCCAGCTCAGATCTATGATTGGACAGAACGAGCGGTCTGGTTTCGGAACCAGAAACAGATGGCTGTAGAAACCCGGTGATTCCTGGTCTTCTACGACCTCTACCGCGTTCTTCTCCAGAAGAGACTGCACTTCTGATAGAAGAGGGTCTCTTTTTTGCGGATTTGATGGAAGCTGAGTCCATTTTGGACTTCGAGTTAATGGAGGCTTTCGTTTGAAGGATATTCTTAGTCCTTCCGAAATTACCCCTCGAACCCAGGGGTCGTCCGTAATTTGACGCCCAATTGTTTATAAAACTTGACAATCTCTTCCGCCTACCGGAACACGATAGAGGTTCATACCATCACCTCCTGGACCTGCGAGGCTTGTGGAAGGAGAAACTACGTCCTCCACGACCCGCACCTCGCCCTGTCGACCTAGGAACGTCTGACCGGTTATCTCGGCCAGAATAACGTCCCCCACGTGAGTCGCTGCCTCTCTAGAATAAGACCTAGAGGACGCATAGGAACCTCTATAGGAACTTCTCTTGGGCGTACTTGTCCCAGAAGTGCCTGTCTTACCCTTTTCTGCTGTATCCGACTTTTTAGAAGTGGATTTGAATAGCAGAGAATCCGAAGCTTTCTTAGTTATCTGATCATAGATTGCTGAAAGCTTGCCATCGAAGAGAAGCTCTCCGGAGAGCGAAGCGACTCTGAGAGAGTTTTTCACCTTACCATCCACGCGTGTGGATGTAGCTAGGGCCACGTCACGTCTAACCAACTCTAGGTTTGCCACTGAAAGGGCAGAGTTATACGTGGAATAAGCTATTGCCCTTGAAAGAACTCTTAAGGAAGATAGTACATCCTGGAATTCTTTCCCTTCAAGGCGTAATGAAAACGCTTTAGTAAGGTGATCCGCATATGATAATGCGTCTAAGATAACTCTGTTAGACATTATTGTCGTTTCCAACATCGTGGTTGAAATTGACATAGACGACGGTATAGATCATTCTAGATCTTCGGCCTGATCGTCTAGATGCAGAGGAACTCTCGGTATGCCCTGTCCTGCCGTTTCGAAATTATTCCTTGAATTGATGAAAGGCAGATGTAGAGCATTTGCGGACAAGAAACCTGACTTGCTCATTTTGGTAGCAAGCTTATATATAGCGTCCTACAATAGTTCAAATGTTCTTGTGACATTATTGGACTGTGTCGGAAACTCAGGGACGATGTCCCTAAACCGATAAAATTATTCCGTGTCCAGTGACGCTAACAGTTTCTTATCCGGCATCGCAGCCTTTTGGTCCGACAGAACAACTTCTGAAAGATAATGCCGGATGATATCTATGGCAACTTTATGTTGTTCCGAAAGGGAAAAACCCAACTCCTCGGTATCCCTTTGCCATCCTGTCGGACCACTTGAAATTCTCGATCGTCCGTACCTGATGCTTCAGCGGAGCGTACCGACCCAGCGTCGTCAGATAAATCCTGATCCGACAGAGATTCTGTCATCTGCTGGGATGCTGCGATAATTTGTGCTATTTGTAATAGCACGGCCGTTACGGAGACCTGTGGAGCAGCGGTCTTACGTTACTTAGCCGCTGAAAGCTCCCAGGATGTTAACTCCTGCATATTTCTTTTGCGAACGTTCGGAGTCTATAGGCCTCATATTCCTGACTACCGGATGGGGTGACCTGGTCGCCGTGAAATCCCTGGTCGGCGAGACTGGCTAGATAACAGTGGTCACGTAGTCAAGGTGTGGTCGTGTGCGCTGCCATGAGGATGAGGAAGCCATTAGAGCAGTCTCTCCGGACTGTCTATATAACGGAGCGTCCCGAGCGGTGGACGTATGCTCCGAATGAGAAACATTTGTACCACAACATCTGTTCTCAGATGTTGTTGTACGAGAGAGGGACCTCTCTCACTCGCAGCCCGGGTGGACCTGGACGAGCTAGGAACCGGACTTAAAGGCTTCCTCTGTACCCTCCTCATATCCATCGTCACTGGGTGTGCACATAGTATATTTTATAGTGCTCGCATCACCCAAATCTCCTTCCTGGACCGCAAAGGACGAACCCGGTTACCGAATCATTTGATGAATGGACGCTACACCGGGCGAGCTAGCGGACGCCAAAGCCGTCGATCCTACTTGGGACCTCTTAGGCAATTGATGTAATATCATGAGCACTTATTCGCTAGATCTTCATTTGACTGTGACGACGGAAGCACACTTTTTGAAGACATCACAGAAAATCACCGCATTCTTATTCCTGAATGAGGCCTGTGGAGCCGTGATTTACATAATATCCACTGGCAGATCCAGGGACGTTCATTCCTGCATTTATATAATATGCGAACGTCAGGAAAGACCTCATATCCTTGGCTAACAGATGAAGTAACCTGGTCGACAATATTCCCTGGTCGGCAAAGCAGGAGCTCTAGGAACGTTCATTCCTGCATTTATATAATATGCGAACGTCCCCTGGAACTCTGTGGTCACAAGCCAAGGTGCGGTGGTGTGTGTTGACATGAGGATGAGGAAGCCCATAACACAGCCAGTTCGGACTGTGTATGTGACGGAACATCCCGAACAGGAGGATTGGACGTATGTTCCGACTAACAAACAAACATACAACAACATTGCGGCTCAAATGTAGTTGTAAGAGAGAGGGGGCCTCTCTCGCTCACGGTCCGGATAGACCTGGACGAGCTAGCTACTAGACTGACAGGCTTCCTCCATACTATCCTCGGATCCGTCGTTGCTGGGTGTGCACGTTCCATGTTTATAGTGCTCGCATCACCCACACTGCTTCCCAGAACCATAACGGACAAACCCGGCTGCCGAGCCATTCGATGAATGGTCGTTACACCGGGCGGACTAGCAGACGATCAATGCCTTCAATCCTACTAGGGACCTTTTCAGCAATTGTCGTATTATCCTGAGCACTTAGCCGCTAGCCCTAACACTGCAACGACGGAGACACACTTGTTGAAGACATCACAAAAACATCACTCTGAATTCTGAAAAATAAAATGATAATATAGTGACCCTATGGAGAGAGGACCGGTATGGACCCCTCCCGCAAACAGAATATCGTGACACACGCCTCCAACGTTGTCATTTCAATCAACACACACAGAGCAGAAATTAGTGCAAATACATTGAACCTGAGAATTAGAGGAAGATATCCTCGCATTATAAATAAAATTTTTTTTTTTTTTTTTATTAATAAAAAATACACAGTCATATTAGTCGCAGCATCCCTTGAAATAAAGATACATAATACAACAGTATCCATTATAATCTTTGAAAGAAAATAATTTTCAAAAAAAAAATTTTTTGAAAAATTTTTTCAGAAGAGCCCAAGTTCCCAATGGGAACAACGAACCCAAATGGATCCCAAAAAAGCCTAAGTGTGGACAAAAATGTTTAAAACATTTAAAAAAATTAATGCAACACTTACATACAATATTAATGTATCTTGCTATGTCTAAACTAATGTAAAGACAAGAAATCACTATCAGCAGTAACCGTTGTCAATGTAAACAAGAAGTTGTACAAAAACCGCAAACATGACTCCAGGCACTGATAAACATGGCCCGAAATCAGTTACCAATTTAAATACTATCTGATGCAAAACAGAGATTTCCATAGAAGAAACTGCAGAACATCAGATGGTAGATGCAGATCACAACGCCTAAACACCCAAGGGTGAGGACGTCAACATGGGGAAAAGAACAGAAATTCATTCGGTTATGAAGCCAAAACTCCCAAGAAATTTTAGTAATAATATTACAGAAAATATGACAAAAGCATGGGAGAATAGCAAGAGGGAAATAAAGGAAAGGGAGAGAGGCAACACTGATCAAGCAGTGGAACTTTCATAGCAAGAATGATAACAATAGGCTCATGCCTCGAAATTAGGGAACATAACATAATTTCATAAAAAATTTTAAGTTACAGCCCTGATTATTTCCTGCCACTGAATTTTCCTCTCATCCTTCTATTTCCTCTTTAGATCCACCATTTCTCTCATCTTTATGTGTCTGGCATCATTTAAACTGAGATTTACAAGCACAAATATCAGTCAGATGTGAACTGATGAAGGGCCAAACAAAGAATGACTTTTGCCACCAATTTCGAGACCTCCTTGACACTGCGCATGCACAGCGGAGGAAAGGTATGGAGGACCATATAGGACATGTAATTTTCGGTTTTAGATGCAAATTTTGGGGATTGGGGGGTAAAATTTGTGTTTGGCCCTAGAATTTAAGAGTTAGCACCAGCTAAGTCTGGGTCATTGGTACAGTATAAAAATATGCTAATACACAAATGCACTAACTTTGAATTTAATTCCAAATTTTATTTTTTATTATACTTACCAAAGTAACACAAGTGCCTATTTTTATTATCCCCGGGGTGCAATGAGGGCACATTTGGGAGAATCCGAAGGTCTTGTTACAGTTATTCAGGTGAAAACGTTGGCTTTTCAAGAAATACACGGCTTCTCATTAACACGGCCGAGGATATTTCGCATTTAAATTACCTCCCCTATTTACAATACTCACAATGTATACAGTTTCTGGAAGCTCTGAATATGGCCTTTTCTGGAGACAACTGCACATAACAAAAATCTTACAATATCACTCAAATACACTCAGCTGAATGACACAGTTGATGGCTAAAAAAATGGCTAAAAATTGTCAAAATATTCTCATCTATTTCCTCTTTAGATCCACCATTTCTCTCATCTTTATGTGTCTGGCATCATTTAAACTGAGATTTACAAGCACAAATATCAGTCAGATGTGAACTGATGAAGGGCCAAACAAAGAATGACTTTTGCCACCAATTTCGAGATCTCCTTGACACTGCGCATGCACAGCGGAGGAAAGGTATGGAGGACCATATAGGACATGTAATTTTCGGTTTTAGATGCAAATTTTGGGGATTGGGGGGTAAAATTTGTGTTTGGCCCTAGAATTTAAGAGTTAGCACCAGCTAAGTCTGGGTCATTGGTACAGTATAAAAATATGCTAATACACAAATGCACTAACTTTGAATTTAATTCCAAATTTTATTTTTTATTATACTTACCAAAGTAACACAAGTGCCTATTTTTATTATCCCCGGGGTGCAATGAGGGCACATTTGGGAGAATCCGAAGGTCTTGTTACAGTTATTCAGGTGAAAACGTTGGCTTTTCAAGAAATACACGGCTTCTCATTAACACGGCCGAGGATATTTCGCATTTAAATTACCTCCCCTATTTACAATACTCACAATGTATACAGTTTCTGGAAGCTCTGAATATGGCCTTTTCTGGAGACAACTGCACATAACAAAAATCTTACAATATCACTCAAATACACTCAGCTGAATGACACAGTTGATGGCTAAAAAAATGGCTAAAAATTGTCAAAATATTCTCATCTATTTCCTCTTTAGATCCACCATTTCTCTCATCTTTATGTGTCTGGCATCATTTAAACTGAGATTTACAAGCACAAATATCAGTCAGATGTGAACTGATGAAGGGCCAAACAAAGAATGACTTTTGCCACCAATTTCGAGATCTCCTTGACACTGCGCATGCACAGCGGAGGAAAGGTATGGAGGACCATATAGGACATGTAATTTTCGGTTTTAGATGCAAATTTTGGGGATTGGGGGGTAAAATTTGTGTTTGGCCCTAGAATTTAAGAGTTAGCACCAGCTAAGTCTGGGTCATTGGTACAGTATAAAAATATGCTAATACACAAATGCACTAACTTTGAATTTAATTCCAAATTTTATTTTTTATTATACTTACCAAAGTAACACAAGTGCCTATTTTTATTATCCCCGGGGTGCAATGAGGGCACATTTGGGAGAATCCGAAGGTCTTGTTACAGTTATTCAGGTGAAAACGTTGGCTTTTCAAGAAATACACGGCTTCTCATTAACACGGCCGAGGATATTTCGCATTTAAATTACCTCCCCTATTTACAATACTCACAATGTATACAGTTTCTGGAAGCTCTGAATATGGCCTTTTCTGGAGACAACTGCACATAACAAAAATCTTACAATATCACTCAAATACACTCAGCTGAATGACACAGTTGATGGCTAAAAAAATGGCTAAAAATTGTCAAAATATTCTCATTTTGGGGATATGTCTATGAACCTCACTGCCAACAACATACCGCAACACCCATCTCCAATGTTAATCATCCCAGTGTACACAAGTAGGACAAGAATCCCCAGGAGTGCATCGACTGAAGTCGATATCACTCCTACAAACTCCACAACAAAATACATAATTAAGATACATGAATAATAGCAATCAAAATTAAATTCAAAATATTTTTAGAAAAATTTTTGAAAAAATGCCTAAGTTCCCAAAGGGAACATTAAGAGCCCAAGAGCATCCCGATAGAGCCTAAGTGTGGACAAAATCCAAATTTCTTGAGCTACACTACCGGAATAATAATCAATGTATCCTACAGTAAATCTACAGTAATATAATATAAAATACTACATATAAATGAGGATGTTGTCAATGTAAACAACATCAATAAAAAAAACGGAAACAAGACCTTAGGCATACAAAAAGGCCCAAAGTCAGTAACTAATTTAAATGCTACCAGATGCAAAGCTAGATCTTCATACGAAGAAAAAATGATACATCGGATAGAAGATGCAAGACTAAATGACCAAACACCCCTAGGGTGAGGACGGGACCATGGGGATAAACAGAATAAATATTCTGTATACACCTTAAACTCTCAAGAAATTTAATAAAAAATTTCAATAAAAAATAGCCAAAAAGCTTAAAAGTGTAACAGGAAGGGTTCATGGAAGGATAGAGAAGGAATACTTAACAAACAGTGGATTAATCATTAGCAAAAATGATGACGTAAGGCTTATGTCCTGAAATTGGGAAACATGAAATAATTTTATAATTATTATAAAGTTACAGCCCTGAATGTATAAAACCACCGTTGTACGCTGGATCCACCAATTCTTGCATTGATTTGTGTCTGGAATCCTTAAAAAAGGAGATTTTAAAGCACAGGTGTCAAAACATTGTTACCGACTTTAGGGCCAAACAAAGAATAATGTTGGCTCCAATTCCGGTCACTTCTTGATGGCTGCGCATGTGCGGAGGGTAAAAGTATGGAGGATCAGATAGGACTTTTAATATTCGGTTTTGCAAGCAAATTTTGGGGATTGAAGGGTTCAAAATTTGTGTTTGGCCCTTGATAACATTGAGTTTGCACCAGCTAGTCTGGGCCATTGGTTTATAGTATAAAAATATTTTCTAGTTGGAAAAAAGTTTTCAATGAACATGAGATATACGTTTATTAGCAGAAGAACTTCTCTGTACATTATTTGAGAAAAACAATTTTGAATGCCTGGAAGATCGGTCCTCTTTATTGGAAGATTTAAATGATGAAAGTCGGTCAATGAAAATGTGGGTGGATGCTTTCTGAGGCCGGTTTTTCTCATGATGTTGTATGTTTGTGCTGAACAGGAAGGTGACTGGCCCCTTCACCTTCACGTTGTGCGAAGTATGTTGCCATACTTTTTTGGATCCGGCCATATGACCTTACTACCTCCGCCAAATGGAGAATATTGAGCCTAATGTTTTAGCCCATTTCATGAGAGGTGGACATGTCATGAGAGACATTCCGGGTCTTTGGAACTGGTTATGGAGTGACATGTACAAAGAGACTACATTTATGACATGGGAAGTCAGGTATTATAGGCATTGCCCACAAATCAGAAACCCTTAAGGTATGGGCTCTAAGTTTGCAGGCCTGCGGATCCTTAGGTCATAGCATATCAGATATACATGTGGACAAGAACACAGAAAGATCCTAAATTTTCCAAAAAGAGGAGGGCAAAGAGCGAATTGTGTCTGATGCTGTTGACTGCAAAGGTTTCCACTCCAAGCTTGAGACATGTATAGATCCTATGGATCCGTCACAGCACCCTAAAACCTTTGTCAATATAGTAACCCAAAAAGTAAGCCCTGGGTCTATCAATGTAGACAAGGTCCCAGAGTTAGGTTCAGCACTGATGATTCTAGATGGCTGTGCATTCTTGTGGATTCCACATTGGCCAATTTCGGGCAAAATGCACCAAGTGACAGTTGAGGACTTTGTAGAAACAAACAAGGTTAGCAGACACATCAGCAATGAATAGCCCTGATGAATAGAATCACCAAACACCTAAAACATCCCTTAGAAATGTCTATAGGCTCGAATGCAACCTCTGGTATGCACTCGGAATGTTGTATTAGCCACAGTCAAACACTGCAGTCCACAAAATGACGATGTCACCTTAAACGTGCATATTTCGAATTGTTCAAACCTGCCAGACATTCAGTAATCTTTTTCATAGTCATGAGATGTTACTCTTACACATTTCATTGACTAATGTATACTCCGAATCCAAATCCAAAAAAATGAAATGAATTTGAAAAGCATCATGAATTTCTCACCTCTTTTGCAAAAGACTGTTCTAATGCATCATATCCTTGTATAGTGACATTACCACCATATTCTTCAGATCTTTGTATCAAGAATTCTATGCAATGGAAACAAAAAAAAAATCAACAATTAAGTCACTAAGTGTTCACCCATTGTGGTCTATGATAAAATAACCCTTTACCCAACACTACTAGAGGATAATACTTTACCCTTTACCAAAGCTGAATAGCAGACGACACCTGTAAAAATTGTTGAATCTTTATTTCTTGCATCAAAAACATAGCTTATGATGCCTCATTGGAGTAAGCTCAATTACCTTATTCCAATGAGGGATAATAATCTATGTTTTGGGGGCGAATAATGAAAAAAATTTGAATGGAGATTTTGGTGAATAGCATTGGTCGCTTTTAGTAATGATGTTGGATAAAGGATTAAAAAACAAGAAAAATGTTACAAAGGTAACACATGCCCCCCCCCCCCCCCCCACCCTATGATCTTCATTGTACTATGATTCGTTTCTGAGTTATGGCTGAGACATGAATGTGTGACCTTGAAATGTGACCTTGACCTTGAAGGTACAAACCCAGCTATGGTGTGTGACACATCCTCCCATGGTCCTTTATAATTGTGTGAAGTTTGATGACTGTGGCCCTAACCGTGTTCAGTGTGACCTTGAAATGTGACCTTCACCTTCACCTTATGGACCTGGCTGTGGTGCGTGACACATCCACCCATTGTCCTTTATAATTGAGCAATGTTAGATGATTGTAGCCCTAATAGTTTTGGAGTTATGCTTGAGACACGATTTGTGACCCTGAACATATGAAGGTCAATTGTGACCTCCACCTTGCAGATGCAGCGGAAACTATTATAAGCGACACACCTTCTGACTGCCCTTAACATTTGTAAAAAATTTAACAATTGTACTATGATTCATTTCAGAGTTATGGCTGAGACACGAATATTGACCAATTTTTATCTGACCTTGAAATGTGACCTTGACCTTGAAGGTACGAACCTGGCTATGGTGTGTGACACATCCTCCCATGGTCCTTTATAATTGTGTGAAGTTTGATGACTGTGGCCCTAACCGTTTTCGAGTTATTGGCTAGGACACACACACACACACACACACACACACACACACAGACGGACACACAGACGGACACACACACACACTTCAGTCACTATATGCCACCCAACTTAAGTCGGGGGGCAGGGGTGCATAAAAATTCTTGAATAAGGCCCCACAAAGTTTTTTTTGAAAAGCTGCATGTGGGCATTTTTAAAAAAAAAAATTATGATTATTTCTTTGCCATCAAAAGTTTGTGTGCTTGGTTTGTTTTAGGTTTTTGGCCTCATTATCTACAGAATAGCATGCGTGGTAGTGTATTTCATCCTTTGAGGGCAAGGAGGCTTTCCAATGCTAAAGCATTGCATAGCCTTGTTGCACTCAAGGGACAAATTTATCAATTTTTGCGTGAAAGTTCATTAGGCATCATAAAGTAGATCTTATTTTCAGGGTTTCCACTAGGGGAAAATTTGTGGGTCTGGTAGTTTAAAGAAAGTGAAACTCACACACCGAAGGCGTGTGCCACACGTGCCGATGGCACGTGTGTGTATAGAAGGGGGTCTGGGGGTCTGGGGGGGGTTCTCCCCCCTGGAAAATTTTGATTTTTAGGTGCTCTCTGGTGGCCTCTGGGGACATTCTGGTCGCTAAAATGCTGAATAATTGATGTGGAAAGTTAAAAAATTTATAGTAATTTATATATTTTTTATACTTACCAATGACCCAGACTTAGCTGGTGCTAACTCCACAAAAACCAGGGCCAAACACAAATTTTGCCCCCCAATCCCCAAAATTTGCATCCAAAACAAAAAGAAATCATGTCCTAAAGGACCTCCATAGTACGACTCTACTGCGCATGCGCAGTGACGCAGTCGTCCCGAAATTGGCGCCAAATATCATTCTTACTGGCAGTGCCTGGTCAGCGCTATGTACTCAGCGGGGAGGCAAGAGTTCCCAACTCAGGGAGGGCCATCCCCGTCTGGGTCATTGGTAAGTATAAAAAATATATAAATTACTATAAATTTTTTAACATTTTTATACTGTACCAATGACCCAGACTTAGCTGAATAGTAAACAGGCTGGAGGGCCTAGGACATAGAGGAAAATCCAATAAGCTCAATTATAAAATAAAGAGATAACCCCTTAAGGAGAAAAGGAGTATTAGGCTTTACATGTATCTTTCTTATTTAATATTTAAATTAGAAAGATACACTACCCTTAATAATTGAGCACAATAACATTCATGTTCTCTATTAATATCCAGTATAACCTTTATACTAATTATTATTAAAACAAGCCAATAAATAAAGTAGTCCAGAGAATTGAGACTCTTTATAATCATTTAAAAGTGTCCGAGTATTGTATATTAAAGCCCGTTTGACACTTGACATATACAAATGCTTCACACCGAGCTACACTTTAAAAATAAGACATGAATGAAATTAAACATTAATATTACACTTTAAAACCATCCCGGAAGCGACTCAGAAATACTGTCTTGGAGGAGGCATTCCCTTGCTTTTCACTATAAAGCAGGTGACCTAAGGGAACACCCGCCCCCCCCCCCTTCCCCTTGCCCTGGGTCAAATAGCCCAGAGCGAAGAGGGCAGCCGGACGGAGTCACTGCCGGAACAGAAAGCCTGCATAACTATAGTTGCAACTGTTTAGTGGACGACATTCTGAGCAACAGATAACGGACCTAAACAATGCAGGTCTCCAGAAATGGACTCAATATTTCTGAGATAAAAATTAGTAAATGTGGATGGCTGAGACCAATAAGCAGCCTTCATTAAATCTGTAATAGCAACACTATTAGCATAAGCCCAGGAAGTAGAAAGAGCTCTTACTTCATGAGCAGAAATCTTAAGCACAGACTGCTGAGAAGAAGATAAATCTTCATACGCAGTACGGATAGTTAACTGAATCCATCTAGCAATAGAATGGACTGAAATGTCCTTTCTATTAGGCATCAAAGACAGAAAGAAACGTTTCCGTCCCTTTCTGATGAACTGAGATCTCTGTTTATAGATACGTAGTGCTCTAACAGGACAGAGTAAAGGCCTACGCCCGTCTGAAGACGGAAGAGCCTTAATAACAATAGGTTCCGGATATTTATTAGGAGCCTGATTCTTAGCTAAAAAACCGACGTTAGTAGTGAAGGTGATAGTGTTCCCAACACTACGATAATGAGAATCATCCACCGATAGTGCATGAAGCTCACTGACTCTTCTGGCAGAAGAGAAAGCTAAGAGAAAAGCTGTCTTATAAGATAAGAATTTGAAATCTACTGTCCCAAGAGGTTCAAATGGCTTTTCCTTCAATTTAAGGAGAACCCAAGCTAAATTCCACTTAGGAATTAATCTAAGAGTTCTGGGTCTATTTATCGAAAAGTTTCTAACCAATTTCGATAAAGAGACATTAGATCCAATTTGTAAACTATCATGATGTGCATAGGTATCAGATAACATAGATCTATAACCCTTTATAGTAACCGGTTGCAGTTTGATTTCGTCAAACAAGTATACTAGAAAGTTAGCAATGTCTGGTATAGAGGGATCAAATATATCAACAGAATGATCCCTACACCAACGACGGAAAACCTTCCACTTAGCCGCATAGTTTAGCGAAGAGGAGGTCCTCCTACAGTTAGAAATCGCGTCCACTGCTCGTCCTGTAAAGTGCTTGCCATGCAAGAAGGACCGCACAACGGAAAAACGTGAAGGTTGAGACCTTGCGGGTTGTGATGCAGTTGGCGCGATTTCCCCTGCCAAAGAAGATCCTCTCGTGGAGGGAGCTTCCGCGGTAGGTCCCACAACAGACACCTGAGTAGATTTATCCACGGTCTCTGTGGCGACAGAGATGCTACCAACAGAATCTTGCATTGAGATTGTTTTATCTTTAGCAATACTTGTTGAATTAACGGCGCTGGAGGATACGCATATCCTATCATTCCGTCCCAAGGGATCGATAGAGCGTCTACAGCAAATGCTCTTGGATCCGGACACGGGGACACATACGTCTGCAACTGATTGTTGAGATGTGTCGCAAATAAGTCTATCATTGGCCGTTCCCATTGGTAGCAAATCTGATTGAATACTTGTTTGTTGAGAGTCCACTCCGACGGCAACAAGCGACCCTTTCGAGAAAGGGAGTCTGCTAGCACATTCAGACGACCCGGTATGTGACGGACCGAAAGAAGAACGTGATGTTCCAACGCAAACAGAAGGATTCTTTCCGTTAGATTGAACAACGGAACTGAATGAGTGCCTCCCTGATTCCGTATATACGCCACTACTGTCGTATTGTCGGATAGGATTTGGACATGAGCATCGTGAATAATGTCCATCCAGTGACGTAACGCAAGCCAAATTGACATCATTTCCTTGATGTTTATGTGCTTGCACAGGAATTGCGGATCCCAAAGACCCTGGCATCTCGAATCCGTTGGGATTAATGATGCACCCCAACCTGTTTGACTGGCATCCGTCATAATGGTAAAACTCGGATCCGGCAACTGCAGCGGAACTCCTTGAGTTAACCACTGAATGTTTGCCCAAGTCTGAATCTCTTGTTTCACTTGATCTGACAAGAGAACGTCTACATCGAGCGAATGAATTTTCACACTCCAATTCTGAGTCAAGAAAATTTGAAGAGGCCGTGTGCGTAGCCGTCCCATCGGAATGAGATCCGCAGCGGCTCCGCACAGACCTATCAGTCTCATAAATTCTCTCGCTGTGACTTTGTCTGTATTTAGACAATAGCGAGCGTAACAACTGACTAATTTCGCTCTGGTTAACGGCAGACGAACGAGATTGTTGTGCGTCTCGAAGCTCATTCCCAGATGAGTGAATGACTTGGACGGCACCAGATCCGACTTCTCCTCGTTTACTATGAAACCGAGACGTCGGAGCAATAGAAGAAGATTCTGAACATCGTTCTGAAGCGTTAACTCGTTGCCGTACCTCTGAAGAATGTCGTCCAGGTAGGCCGACGTTACCGCAGACGAATGAGCTCGGAAGTAAATCATTACCGAGTTCATTACTCGAGTGAAAGCCCAGGGTGCTAGATTCAATCCGAAGCACATGGCCCGGAACTGATACACCACTCCTAGGACTGCGAAGCGTAGATACTTTCGGAATGTCGGATGTACCATGACGTGAAAGTACGCATCTTTGAGATCTATGCTCGTTGCATAATCGTTCACCCGAATACTCGCTCTGACCGATCGAATCGTCTCCATATAAAACTTCGGAGCGATGATCAGCTTGTTTATCCAGCTCAAATCTATGACTGGACGGAACGAGCCGTCTGGTTTCGGAACCAGAAACAGATGGCTGTAGAATCCCAGCGATTCCTGGTTTTCTACGACCTCTACCGCGTTCTTCATTAAAAGAGACTGCACCTCTGATAGCAGAGCGTCTCTTTTCTGAGGGTTTGACGGAAGATGAGTCCACTTTGGACTTCGAGTTAATGGAGGCTTTCGTTTGAAGGATATCTTTAGACCTTCCGAAGTCACTCCTCTCACCCAAGGGTCGTCCGTAATCGACGCCCACTCTTGAGAAAAACTCGACAACCTTCCGCCAACCGGAACGCGATAGAGGTTTGAGCCATCACCTCCTGGATCTGCGAGGCCTGCGGTAGGAGAAACCACGTCTTCCACGACCCGCACCTCGCCTCGTCGACCTCGGGGCGTCCGACCGATTGTCCCGGCCTGAAGGACGTCCCGAACGAGAGTCGCTATCCTGACGGTCTCTCGAATAAGAGCTAGAGGACGCACCGGAACCTCTATAGGAACCTCTCTTGGGCGGATAAGACCCAGAAGTGCCCGCCTTATTCGTGTCTGCTGAATCCGACCTTTTAGGAGCGGATCTAAACAACAGAGAATCACTAGCTTTCTTTTTAATATTATCATAAATAGCGGAAAGCTTGCCGTCAAAGAGAAGATCTCCTGAGACCGAAGCGACTCTAAGAGAGTTCTTCACCTTAGAATCCACTAGTGTGGATGTAGACAGGGCTGCGTCACGTCTAACCAACTCCAGATTAGCCACTGAAAGGGCGGAGTTACACGTGGAATAAGCTACTGCCCTTGAAAGAAGTCTTAAGGAGGATTGTATATCCTGAAACTCTTCCCCTTGAAGACGCAGTGATAACGCCTTCGTAAGGTGATCTGCGTAAGATAAGGCATCTAAATTGGCTCTGTTAGACGCAATAGCTGTTTCCAACACTGCGGTTGGAATAGAAGCTGACGACGGTAATGATAGCTCTAAGTCTTCCGCCTCGTCGTCCATACGCAGAGGAACTCTCGGTATACCCTGACCTGCCGTGTCGAATTTATTCCTTGCATTAATGAAAGGCAGGTTGAGAGTATTTGCGGACAAGAAGCCTGCTTTCCCTGTCCTGGAAGCAAGTTTAAAAATAGCGTCGTTCAATAATTCAAATGTTCTTGCAACATTATTGGACTGCGACGGAAACTCGGGAGCGATGTCCCTGAACCGCTCGAAAAAATCAGAGTCCAATGACGCTATAATTCTCCTGTCCGGAAGCGCAGCAGTCTGGCCCGACGGAACAACTTGAGGAAGAAAGTGCCGGATGAAGTCTACGGCAGCTTTGTGTTGTTCCGAAAGGGATAGCTCCAATTCATCCGTATCCCTTTCACCATCCGGTCGGACCTCCCGATGTTCCCGGTCGTCCGCCCCCGATGCTTCGGCGGAGCGTACCGACCCAGCGCCGTCGGATAATTCTCGATCCGACACCGTCTCTGTCGGCTGCTGGGATGCTGCGATAAGCTGTGCTATCTGCACTAGAATGTCCGACGTCGAGACCTGCGGAGGAGCGGTCTTTCGCTGCTTTGCCGAGGGCAGCTCCGCATCGGATGGCTCCCGCATACTTTTCCTATGCGAACGTCCGGAGTCCATCGGTCTCGAGTCCCTGGCTGCCGGATGGTGTGACCTGGTCGCCGAATAATCTTTCCTCGGCGAAGCTGGCAAGATATCGGAGGTCACGCAGCCAAGGTGCGGTCGTGTGCGCCGGCGAGAAGAGGAAGCCTTAACAGTCTCTGCGGACTGCTTATACAACGGAGCGTCCCGAGCGACGGACGTATGCTCCGCTAAAGACACATTTTGTACCACAACATCTGGTCCCAGATGTTGTTGTACGAGAGAGGGGCCTCTCTCGCTCGCGGCCCGGCTGGACCTGGACGAGCTAGGAACCGGACTAAAAGGCTTCCTCCGTTCTCGTTCACTATCCGCCGTCACTGGGTGTGCATCTATTATTTTTATAGTGCTCGCATCACCCAAAATTTCCTCTTGGACCGCATCGGACGAACCCGGCTGCCGAACCATTCGGTGAATGGACGCTACACCGGGCGAGCTAGCGGACGACATTTGTCTAATCTCCATGAGCACTTTTGCCGCTAGCTCTGTATTTAATTGTGACGACGGACGCACACTTGAAGAAGATAACATGGAAACATCACCCTGTTCTGGTTCCTCTGAAATAGAAACTGAGAGAGTAGAGTGACCTTGTGGAGAAAGAGCCGGCATCGCTCTTTCTCCAGAAACAACATATCGTGACACACGTTTCCAATGTTTCTCATCCCAATGTTCACATACAGGACAGGGATTAATGCGAGAACACTGACTACAATTTATGCAATAATCATGAAAGTCAGAGGAAGATTTCTTCCTATTACAATTTGAACAAGTTCCTTTCATTGTGAAGGAACAACAATAAGTCCTAGTTACTCGCAAAAACCCCTGACACAAAGATACATAATAACATGATCCATTAATAAATGAAAAAACAATTGCAAAACAAAATAATTTTGAAAAAATATTTTTTCAGAGAAGCCCAAGTTGCTGAAAAGTAACGTTGAGCCCCGATGGATCCGATGGCAAAGTGTGGTCAAAAATTTTAAAATTATATAAAATAATTAATGAGACACTTTCGGATAATATAAATGTATCTTATAATGAGATAAACTACCTCAAAGGCAAACAGCCCCCCTCAAAAAAGGCTGTTGCCAATGAAAACAAACAGTGTAAACACAGAAGAAAACATGACTCCAGGCACTGAAAAAACTGGCCCGGAATCAGTCCTCAATTACACTCTATCTGATGCAAAACAGAGACTCCCAGGGGAGAATCTGCAGAACATCAGATGGAAGATGCAGAACACAAACGTTATACACCCATGGGTGAAAACGTAACTATGGGGAAAATAACAGAAAACATTCTGTAACCAAGCAACTCTCCCAGGGAAATTTTAGAAATGAAACTTCTCAAAAATATGCCAAAAGCATGGGAGAATTGCAAGGGGGGACTTTAGAAGGTTAGGGGAGAGGAAACACTGAATAAGCAGTGCAACAATTAGCAAGAATGACAACAAGAGGCGTTTGCCTCGAAAATAGGCAACTTAACATAATTTTAACAAAAAATTTTAAGTACAGCCCTGATTATTTTTTGCCACTTCTTTATTCCTCTCCTCCTTCTATCCTCCTTAGAATCACATTTTCTCCAAGAATTACGTGTCTGGCATCCTTTAAACTGAGATTTACAAGCACAAAGATCAGTGAGATGTTGACTGATGAAGGGCCAAACAGAGAATGATATTTGGCGCCAATTTCGGGACGACTGCGTCACTGCGCATGCGCAGTAGAGTCGTACTATGGAGGTCCTTTAGGACATGATTTCTTTTTGTTTTGGATGCAAATTTTGGGGATTGGGGGGCAAAATTTGTGTTTGGCCCTGGTTTTTGTGGAGTTAGCACCAGCTAAGTCTGGGTCATTGGTACAGTATAAAAATATATGTATTTTTTCCTCCTACAATTCTCAAAATTCCCACGGGACACACAATACTACATCTGGTCGGAGGTTTTAGAAAAATACAAACCCAAAACAACACAAAATCCACGAATCCTAACCGTGACGAGCTTTGTTTACAACCGCTCACGGTAATATTAGAAAAGAACCATGATGCGGACGTGTGACGTCATGCACATGCAATTACCGTACTGACTTGTGTAGAAGCCCAGGGGGTGCTTGTAGTGGATAAATTGCAAAGTGTGTGTGTGTGTTGGGGGGGGGGGGGGCTTCGGGATGAGTAATAGTGCTTGCAAGATGCATTGGGATGCGTCTGAAATTGGCGATATAAGGCAAGTAAATATCCACTGGGTATGTTACGTTTCTTTGGAAACCGCCTACCAATTTTATAGAATTTGCTTTAAAAATTCTCATAATTATCTTGTACATATGTTTCATTTTCAGATTTCGGGTTTTAATCCTCAATTTAATGAATAAAACAAACAGAAAACCATGCGGTGTTGTTTTCATTTTTTTTTTGTACAGGCTACTCTCGAAAGTCGAAGTCAGAAATGGACGTTAAGTATGTCAATCAGCACTGCAAACCACCCCCTTGAAAACAGACAAACATTGTCTGTTTAAAAATAGAGGTTTTTTTAAATAATAACATTTTTTAAAAATTTTACGAATAAAACAAAATTTTGCTTCACACAAACTCAATAAAAGAATCATAATATGAAGACCAGATAAAATTTACACAGCGAAATATGAATAACAAAATAGTTGCCTCCCTTGGCACCATTCGAAAAATTGATTTTACACTGAAAGTCATAACTTCACATGTTGCAGGGCATGATGAAATGATAAATGAGCATGTTCTATTGAACCAATAAGTCATAAATCATATCCCTGGTTATATACTTCTCAAATACCAGAGTTGTAATTATTTTTTATTTTTAATTACCACTTTCTCGTTAATTTCAGAACACCCGTTTTTCACAATGAGTTGTGCATGCTCGAAAGTGGCAGAGTTCTTTCACAATGAGTTGTGCACTGCTCGAAAGTGGCAGTGTTCAATCAGTATCTTTCTGATGATATTCAACCACTGTGAAAACTGTGAAAACTATATGTTGTGGGCGTGTTTCAGACAACTACTGACAGCAGCCTGCACACTCATTTGAAACAAGTGACAGCTTCCAAAACGAGTACATCATTTGTCGCTCGGAATAAAAGCCAGTGATTTTGGACCAAACACGACAATTTGAGTCCGAAATTTTATAGGCGACGTTTAGGATTTGAACTTTGTTTCCCCCTCTCGTCTGGGGGTTATAAGGTATCAGGTTGTCGCCAGTAATAGAAGGCATAGTATACAACATAATTGTGCCTATATTACGTGGAAACAAAGGATCCAGAGTGTCGTTACGATACAGCATTGTACTCGACATTTTAACCACCAGCTTTTCTGACTGATCATAGAATGATCGGCGGGGGGAATGGGTCCGGTCGACGGACCCGCTGCCAGTATAGCGGAAACCCTGTTATTTTCATCACGCCAATTTTTCTAAAAGTGCATGTGGACGGGCATTTTTTTTATTTTCTTTTATATTTTTGTAATTATTTCTTTGCTCATCAAAAGTTCATGTTCTTGGTTCGTTTTAGGTTTTAGGCCTCATAATCTACAGAATAGCATGGGTGGTGGTGTATTTCATCCTTTGAGTGCAAGAAGGCTTTGCAATGCTAAAGCATTTCAAAGCCTTGTTGCACTCAAGGGACAAACTTATCAATTTTATTAATTTGTGTAAAATATCCGACATAAACCATTTCATTTTTATTTTTTAAAGTTTGTATTGGTTATAAAAAGAAAGCATGCAGCAACCAAAAGGACCATGCGGGAGGGTTTGAGAAACAGATTTTTAACTGTTGTAGGCCTAATTCATTTTATTTCCTTCCAAAACATAGTTTATGACCCCTCACTGGAATGACCTTCATGAGCACATTCCAAATAGGGGTCATAAGTTATATTTTGGAGGCAAAAATTGAAAAACAAGATTTGAATGGTAGGTTTTGTGAACAGAACAGGCTGGACAAGGCCACTGCATTGTGTAAAGGGTTAAGAGAGTGCTGATTAAAAAAAAAAGAAGACAAAAGCCTAATTCCAACTTAAATCACATTTTTCTATAACAAAACAGGTGCCCAACTTGCATTTTTTGGGTAAACTTGCGAGTTACATTCAAAGTGCTTGCCAGTTCTTTGTAGGCAAGTCATGGCTGCCTATATAGACAGCCAAGATATGCCTAGAAACAACTGCAAAGTCACAGGATGTGGAGTGTCAAAGTTTAGTTAAAATGTAAAAATCCCTAGGTCCTTGAGGGTTAAACAAATTTGATGTCCATAAGGGGCAATAACTCTGACAAAAATACTCTAAATAACACCTACCTTGAACATGGGGCTCGACATTAATAAGATAAAGATACACTTGCATACCAAATATAATGTATTTCCACCATGTATTTGTATTTAAACTTGTTGAGTTTTAAAACTTGTTGGTTATTTAAAGTTATTTAAAGTTATTGACAGACTGACTGACTAAACAACTGTCCAACAGGCAGACAGACCAACCTTGAAATGTGACCTTGACCTTGAAGGTACGAACCCGACTATGGTATGTGACACATCCTCCCGTGGTCCTTTATAATTGTGTGAAGTTTGATGACTGTGGCCCTAACCGTTTTCGAGTTATTGGCTCGGACACACACACGGACGGACACACGGACGGACAGACGCACACTTCAATCACTATATGCCACCCGACTTAAGTCGGGGGCATAAAAATATCTTGTTATTTGTACTTTCCGACGTTTGACGTCGCATTTTCAAAAACGTTGAAGAAACTGAATTCCCAGTGACATTTGAACGCCAGTATAATTAAAGTCTCAAAGGGTTAAAAAAAAGATAACTGTAATTTAAACCCATGGCTCTGCTGGACTGAAGGATGGATTATTATTTAACCTCTTTTTAAATGCAACTTTAATTTGCCTCTGTATTTCAATGATTATTTTAACCCTTGAGGGCCTGGAGATTTTTATATGTTTTTGCTATACTTTCAAAGTCTACCTCCTGTGGCTTTGCAGTTGCTTCTAGTCAAGTCTTGGCTGCATATAGTGGCAGCCAAGACTTGCCCAGAAGAAACTGACAGGGTACCTAGGAAACAAGCTTTGAATTTACCCAAACAAAGCATGTTGGGGCACTTGTTCCTTTGCATTGTTTATTATTTATTTATTTATTAAGGTTTAATGACACTTAACAGCCAAGGCCATATCATGTCGGTGACAGTTTTACGGGTGGAGAAAACTGGAGTACACAGAGAGAACCACCGAGCAATGACGAGAAGCTGCCTGCTCCCCAACATCGTAACTCGACACTGCAGCATAGACAGGGTTAGACATGGTTGAAGACATGCACACCATCCACCTGCAGTACGCCTTAGTACATGGCATCGTCGTGTCCCCATGTAGACAATCAGGGTTAAGTGCCTTGCCCAAGGACACAACATGGGAGTCCGAATCGATCACTCAGATGGTAACCCATCCAAGGAATAACTGGGCTCGATGTTGCTTAACTTTGGTGATCTGACGTGAACCGGTTACCACAACCCTGCCCCCACTGTCATTTTTTACCTTTCCAAGACTGTATTAACACAAAGAGTTGAGCCCCCTTAATTTATTGAAATGAGATGTTTAATGTTCAAGTTATTGCATAAACAATAAAATTCTGAGCAAAAATTCAACAAAGGGCAATAACTATGTCACTTGTTGAGAAATCTCTGGTGTTTTCAAACTTATCCATGACAATATTAACATAAAGCAGTCAATCAAAATTTTATTGAAATCTGAGGTCTACTGTTCATGTTATCGCATAAGGCCTAAAAAAGTTAAAAACCTGTTTCTCAGGCCCTCCTGCATGGTCCTTTTGACTGCTGCATGCTTTCTTTTTATAATCAATGCAAACTTAAATAAACAGCTGCGCCATGAGAGCATGATACGCCCGTTATTAATTACAAGAGTGAACCACACAATATGAGTATACATGTGTACTTGTCAGGTTACATATACTTGCCACCAAAAAATCATGAAAATTGCTCAAAGTCCAACGTGTGGAAGTTAAAAAATTTATAGTAATTTATATATTTTTTATACTTACCAATGACCCAGACTTAGCTGGTGCTAACTCCAACAAAAACCAGGGCCAAACACAAATTTTGCCCCCCAATCCCCAAAATTTGCATCCAAAACAAAAAGAAATCATGTCCTAAAGGACCTCCATAGTACGCCTCTACTGCGCATGCGCAGTGACGCAGTCGTCCCGAAATTGGCGCCAATTATCATTCTTACTGGCAGTGCCTGGTCAGCGCTATGTACTCAGCGGGGAGGCAAGAGTTCCCAACTCAGGGAGGGCCATCCCCGTCTGGGTCATTGGTAAGTATAAAAAATATATAAATTACTATAAATTTTTTAACATTTTTATACTGTACCAATGACCCAGACTTAGCTGAATAGTAAACAGGCTGGAGGGCCTAGGACATAGAGGAAAATCCAATAAGCTCAATTATACAATAAAGAGGTAACCCCTTAAGGAGAAAAGGAGTATTAGGCTTTACATGTATCTTTCTTATTTAATATTAAATTAGAAAGATACACTACCCTTAATAATTGAGCACAATAACATTCATGTTCTCTATTAACATCCAGTATAACCCTTATACTAATTATTTTTAAAGCAAGCCAATAAATAAAGTAGTCCAGAGAATTGAGACTCTTTGTAATCATTTAAAAGTGTCCGAGTATCGTATATTAAAGCCCGTTTGACACTTGACATATACAAATGCTTCACACCGAGCTACACTTTAAAAATAAGACATGAATGAAATTAAACATTAATATTACACTTTAAAACCATCCCGGAAGCGACTCAGAAATACTGTCTTGGAGGAGGCATTCCCTTGCTTTTCACTATAAAGCAGGTGACCTAAGGGAACACCCGCCCCCCCCCCCCCCCCCCCCTTCCCCTTGCCCTGGGTCAAATAGCCCAGAGCGAAGAGGGCAGCCGGACGGAGTCACTGCCGGAACAGAAAGCCTGCATAACTATAGTTGCAACTGTTTAGTGGACGACATTTTGAGCAACAGATAACGGACCTAAACAATGCAGGTCTCCAGAAATGGACTCAATATTTCTGAGATAAAAATTAGTAAATGTGGATGGCTGAGACCAATAAGCAGCCTTCATTAAATCTGTAATAGCAACACTATTAGCATAAGCCCAGGAAGTAGAAAGAGCTCTTACTTCATGAGCAGAAATCTTAAGCACAGACTGCTGAGAAGAAGATAAATCTTCATAAGCAGTACGGATAGTTAACTGAATCCATCTAGCAATAGAATGGACTGAAATGTCCTTTCTATTAGGCATCAAAGACAGAAAGAAACGTTTCCGTCCCTTTCTGATGAACTGAGATCTCTGTTTATAGATACGTAGAGCTCTAACAGGACAGAGTAAAGGCCTACGCCCGTCTGAAGACGGAAGAGCCTTAATAACAATAGGTTCCGGATATTTATTAGGAGCCTGATTCTTAGCTAAAAAACCCACATTAGTAGTGAAGGTGATAGTGTTCCCAACACTACGATAATGAGAATCATCCACCGATAGTGCATGAAGCTCACTGACTCTTCTGGCAGAAGAGAAAGCTAAGAGAAAAGCTGTCTTATAAGATAAGAATTTGAAATCTACTGTCCCAAGAGGTTCAAATGGCTTTTCCTTCAATTTAAGGAGAACCCAAGCTAAATTCCACTTAGGAATTAATCTAAGAGTTCTGGGTCTATTTATCGAAAAGTTTCTAACCAATTTCGATAAAGAGACATTAGATCCAATTTGTAAACTATCATGATGTGCATAGGTATCAGATAACATAGATCTATAACCCTTTATAGTAACAGGCTGCAGTTTGATTTCGTCAAACAAGTATACTAGAAAGTTTGCAATGTCTGGTATAGAGGGATCAAATATATCTACAGAATGATCCCTACACCAACGACGGAAAACCTTCCACTTAGCCGCATAGTTTAGCGAAGAGGAGGTCCTCCTACAGTTAGAAATCACGTCCACTGCTCGTCCTGTAAAGTGCTTGCCATGCAAGAAGGACCGCACAACGGAAAAACGTGAAGGTTGAGACCTTGCGGGTTGTGATGGAGTTGGCGCGATTTCCCCTGCGAAAGAAGATCCTCTCGTGGAGGAAGCTTCCGTGGTAGGTCCCACAACAGACACCTGAGTAGATTTATCCACGGTCTCTGTGGCGACAGAGATGCTACCAACAGAATCTTGCATTGAGATTGTTTTATCTTTAGCAATACTTGTTGAATTAACGGCGCTGGAGGATACGCATATCCTATCATTCCGTCCCAAGGGATCGACAGAGCGTCTACTGCAAATGCTCTTGGATCCGGACACGGGGACACATACGTCTGCAACTGATTGTTGAGATGTGTCGCAAATAAGTCTATCATTGGCCGTTCCCATTGGCAGCAAATCTGATTGAATACTTGTTTGTTGAGAGTCCACTCCGACGGCAACAAGCGACCCTTTCGTGAAAGGGAGTCTGCTAGCACATTCAGACGACCCGGTATGTGACGGACCGAAAGAAGAACGTGATGTTCCAACGCAAACAGAAGGATTCTTTCCGTTAGATTGAACAACGGAACTGAATGAGTGCCTCCCTGATTCCGTATATACGCCACTACTGTCGTATTGTCGGATAGGATTTGGACATGAGCATCGTGAATAACGTCCATCCAGTGACGAAACGCAAGCCAAATTGACATCATTTCCTTGATGTTTATGTGCTTGCACAGGAATTGCGGATCCCAAAGACCCTGGCATCTCGAATCCGTTGGGATTAATGATGCACCCCAACCTGTTTGACTGGCATCCGTCATAATGGTAAAACTCGGATCCGGCAACTGCAGCGGAACTCCTTGAGTTAACCACTGAATGTTTGCCCAAGTCTGAATCTCTTGTTTCACTTGATCTGACAAGAGAACGTCTACATCGAGCGAATGAATTTTCACACTCCAATTCTGAGTCAGGAAAATTTGAAGAGGACGTGTGCGTAGCCATCCCATCGGAATGAGATCCGCGGCGGCTCCGCACAGACCTATCAGTCTCATAAATTCTCTCGCCGTGACTTTGTCTGCATTCAGACAATAGCGAGCGTAACAACTGACTAATTTCGCTCTGGTTAACGGCAGACGAACGAGATTGTTGTGCGTCTCGAAGCTCATTCCCAGATGAGTGAATGACTTGGACGGCACCAGATCCGACTTCTCCTCGTTTACTATGAAACCGAGACGTCGGAGCAGTAGAAGAAGATTCTGAACATCGTTCTGAAGCGTTAACTCGTTGCCGTACCTCTGAAGAATGTCGTCCAGGTAGGCCGACGTTACCGCAGACGAATGAGCTCGGAAGTAGATCATTACCGAGTTCATTACCCGAGTGAAAGCCCAGGGTGCTAGATTCAATCCGAAGCACATGGCCTGGAACTGATACACCACTCCTAGGACTGCGAAGCGTAGATACTTTCGGAATGTCGGATGTACCATGACGTGAAAGTACGCATCTTTGAGATCTATGCTCGTTGCATAATCGTTCACCCGAATACTCGCTCTGACCGATCGAATCGTCTCCATATAAAACTTCGGAGCGACGATCAGCTTGTTTATCCAGCTCAAATCTATGACTGGACGGAACGAGCCGTCTGGTTTCGGAACCAGAAACAGATGGCTGTAGAATCCCAGCGATTCCTGGTTTTCTACGACCTCTACCGCGTTCTTCATTAAAAGAGACTGCACCTCTGATAACAGAGCGTCTCTTTTCTGTGGATTTGACGGAAGATGAGTCCACTTTGGACTTCGAGTTAATGGAGGCTTTCGTTTGAAGGATATCTTTAGACCTTCCGAAGTCACTCCTCTCACCCACGGGTCGTCCGTAATCGACGCCCACTCTTGTGAAAAACTCGACAACCTTCCGCCAACCGGAACGCGATAGAGGTTTAAGCCATCACCTCCTGGACCTGCGAGGCCTGCGGTAGGAGAAACCACGTCTTCCACGACCCGCACCTCGCCTCGTCGACCTCGGGGCGTCCGACCGATTGTCCCGGCCTGAAGGACGTCCCGAACGAGAGTCGCTATCCTGACGGTCTCTCGAATAAGACCAAGAGGACGCACCGGAACCTCTATAGGAACCTCTCTTGGGCGCATTAGACCCAGAAGTGCCCGCCTTATTCGTGTCTGCTGTATCCGACCTTTTAGGAGCGGATCTGAACAACAGAGAATCATTAGCTTTCTTTTTAATATTATCATAAATAGCGGAAAGCTTGCCGTCAAAGAGAAGTTCTCCTGAGACCGAAGCGACTCTAAGAGAGTTCTTCACCTTAGAATCCACTAGTGTGGATGTAGCCAGGGCTGCGTCACGTCTAACCAACTCCAGATTTGCCACTGAAAGGGCGGAGTTACACGTGGAATAAGCTACTGCCCTTGAAAGAAGTCTTAAAGAGGATTGTATATCCTGAAACTCTTCCCCTTGAAGGCGCAGTGATAACGCCTTAGTAAGGTGATCTGCGTAAGATAAGGCATCTAAATTGGCTCTGTTAGACGCAATAGCTGTTTCCAACACCGCGGTTGGAATAGAAGCTGACGACGGTAATGATAGCTCTAAGTCTTCCGCCTCGTCGTCCATACGCAGAGGAACTCTCGGTATACACTGTCCTGCCGTGTCGAATTTATTCCTTGCATTAATGAAAGGCAGGTTGAGAGTATTTGCGGACAAGAAACCTGCTTTCCCCGTCCTGGAAGCAAGTTTAAAAATAGCGTCGTTCAATAATTCAAATGTTCTTGCAACATTATTGGACTGCGACGGAAACTCGGGAGCGATGTCCCTGAACTGCTCAAAAAATTCAGAGTCCAATGACGCTATAATTCTCTTGTCCGGAAGCGCAGCAGTCTGGCCCGACGGAACAACTTGAGGGAGAAAGTGCCGGATGAAGTCCACGGCAGCTTTATGTTGTTCCGAAAGGGATAGCTCCAATTCATCCGTATCCCTTTCACCATCCGGTCGGACCTCCCGATGTTCCCGGTCGTCCGCCCCCGATGCTTCGGCGGAGCGTACCGACCCAGCGCCGTCGGATAATTCTCGATCCGACACCGTTTCTGTCGGCTGCTGGGATGCTGCGATAAGCTGTGCTATCTGCACTAGAATGTCCGACGTCGAGACCTGCGGAGGCGTGGTCTTTCGCTGCTTCGCCGAGGGCAGCTCCGCATCAGATGGCTCCCGCATACTTTTCCTATGCGAACGTCCGGAGTCCATCGGTCTCGAATCCCTGGCTGCCGGATGGTGTGACCTGGTCGCCGAAGAATCCTTCATCGGCGAAGCTGGCAAAATATCGGAGGTCACGCAGCCAAGGTGCGGTCATGTGCGCCGACGAGAAGAGGAAGCCTTAACAGTCTCTGCGGACTGCTTATACAACGGAGCGTCCCGAGCGACGGACGTATGCTCCGCTAAAGACACATTTTGTACCACAACATCTGGTCCCAGATGTTGTTGTACGAGAGAGGGGCCTCTCTCGCTCGCGGCCCGGCTGGACCTGGACGAGCTAGGAACCGGACTAAAAGGCTTCCTCCGTTCTCGTTTACTATCCGCCGTCACTGGGTGTGCATCTATTATGTTTATAGTGCTCGCATCACCCAAAATTTCCTCTTGGACCGCATCGGACGAACCCGGCTGCCGAACCATTCGGTGAATGGACGCTACACCAGGCGAGCTAGCGGACGACATTTGTCTAATCTCCATGAGCACTTTTGCCGCTAGCTCTGAATTCATTTGTGACGACGGACGCACACTTGAAGAAGATAACATGGAAACATCACCCTGTTCTGGTTCCTCTGAAATAGAAACTGAGAGAGTAGAGTGACCTTGTGGAGAAAGAGCCGGCATCGCTCTTTCTCCAGAAACAACATATCGTGACACACGTTTCCAATGTTTCTCATCCCAATGTTCACATATAGGACAGGGATTAATGCGAGAACACTGACTACAATTAATACAATGATCATGAAAGTCAGAGGAAGATTTCTTCCTATTACAATTTGAACAATGTCCCTTCATTGTGAAAGAACAACAATAAGTCCTAGTTACTCGCAAAAACCCCTGACACAAAGATACATAATAACATGATCCATTAATAAATGAAAAAACAATTGCAAAACAAAATAATTTTGAAAAAATATTTTTTCAGAGAAGCCCAAGTTGCTGAAAAGTAACGATGAGCCCCGATGGATCCGATGGCAAAGTGTGGTCAAAAATTTTAAATTTATATAAAATAATTAATGAGACACTTTCGGATAATATAAATGTATCTTATAATGAGATAAACTACCACAAAGGCAAACAGCCCCCCTCAAAAAAGGCTGTTGCCAATGAAAACAAACAGTGTAAACACACTAGAAAACATGACTCCAGGCACTGAAAAAACTGGCCCGGAATCAGTCATCAATTACACTCTATCTGATGCAAAACAGAGACTCCCAGGGGAGAATCTGCAGAACATCAGATGGAAGATGCAGAACACAAACGTTATACACCCATGGGTGAAAACGTAACTATGGGGAAAATAACAGAAAACATTCTGTAACCAAGCAACTCTCCCAGGAAATTTTAGAAATGAAACTTCTCAAAAATATGCCAAAAGCATGGGAGAATTGCAAGGGGGGACTTTAGAAGGCTAGGGGAGAGGAAACACTGAATAAGCAGTGCAACAATTAGCAAGAATGACAACAAGAGGCCCATGCCTCGAAAATAGGCAACTTAACATAATTTCAACAAAAAATTTTAAGTACAGCCCTGATTATTTTTTGCCACTTCTTTTTTCCTCTCCTCCTTCTATCCTCCTTAGAATCACATTTTCTCCAAAAATTACGTGTCTGGCATCCTTTAAACTGAGATTTACAAGCACAAAGATCAGTGAGATGTTGACTGATGAAGGGCCAAACAGAGAATGATAATTGGCGCCAATTTCGGGACGACTGCGTCACTGCGCATGCGCAGTAGAGGCGTACTATGGAGGTCCTTTAGGACATGATTTCTTTTTGTTTTGGATGCAAATTTTGGGGATTGGGGGGCAAAATTTGTGTTTGGCCCTGGTTTTTGTTGGAGTTAGCACCAGCTAAGTCTGGGTCATTGGTACAGTATAAAAATATTGCCTATATTTTGATGAATAAAGTCCCATAACTCTGGAATGACAAATCGGACAGAGACACAAATCGAAAGGGAGATTCCTTCTATCAACATATACTTGCAACCAAAAAATCATGAAAATTGCTCTAAGCATTTTCAAGTTATTGTTCGACATGTGAAAAATAAAGTCCCATAACTCTGGACTGACTAATCGAACGACGACTCCAACCAAAACGGAGCTTCCTTCCATCAACATAAACCACCTACCAAAAAATCGTGAAAATCTCTCGAAGCATTATCGAGTTATCGTACGACGTGTAAAAAATCAACAATTTTCTAAGTAATCAAGTCCAATAACTCTGGAATGACTAATCGAATGGCGACACTAAACAAAAGGGAGCTTCCCTCCATCGATATACACCACCTACCCAAAAATCACGAAAATCTCTCAAAGCGTTCTTGAGTTATCGTACAACGTGTAAAAAGTTAAAAAAAATATAGTAATTTATATATTTTTTATACTTACCAATGACCCAGACATAGCTGGTGCTAACTCTTAAAATATAGGGCCAAACACAAATTTTGCCCCCCAATCCCCAAAATTTGCATCTAAAACTAAAGAAAACATGTCCTGAAAGGCCCTCCACACTTCGCCCCTACTGCGCATGCGCAGTGTCAAGGACGTTCCGAAATTGGCGCCATTAATCATTCTAATAACCAGTGCCTGGTAAGCGCTATGTACTCAGCGGGGAGGCAAGAGTTCCCAACTCCTGGGAGGGCCATCCCCGTCTGGGTCATTGGTAAGTATAAAAAATATATAAATTACTATAAATTTTTTAACATTTTTATACTGTACCAATGACCCAGACATAGCTGAACAGTAAAAAGGCTGGAGGGCCAAGGACATAGAGCAAAATGGAATACGCTCAATAAAATAAAATAGAGTCATCCCCTGTAGGGAAAAAGAAGTAATAGGCCTTACATGTATCTTTCTTATTTATGATAAATTAGAAAGATACAACACCTTCCAAAATTGAGCTTCATACATCCATGTACTCTATTAATATCCAATATAATCCTTATACTAATAATTTTTAAAGTAAGCCAATAAATAAAGTAAGTCTAGAGAATAGAGACTCTTATACTCCTAAAAGTGTCTGAGGATTGCATAATCATGTCCGTTGACATATGCAATATTCAAAAGCTATACTTTAAAAACTAAGACTTGAATGAATTTTAAAAAACTAAACTTCTCACTAAACAACCATCCCAATAACAGCTCAGAATTACTAACTCCGGAGGAGGTATCCCCTTGTTTTCATAGTAAAACAGGTGACCCAAGGGAACACCCTCCCCTCCCCCCCCCCTCCCCCCCCCCCCTTTTTCTTGCCCTGGGTCAAATAGCCCAGAGCGAAGAGGGCAGCCGAACGGAGACACTGCCGAAACAGACAGCCTACCTAGCTATAGTAGCAACTGTTAAGTGAATGACATTCTGAGCAGTAGATAATAGACCTAACAATAGAGGCCTCCAGAAATGGACTCGATATTTCTAAGATAAAATTCATGAATGTGGATGGCTGAGCGCAATGAGTGGCCTTCAAAAATCTATAATAGCGACACTATTAAAGTAAGCCCAAGAAGTAGAAGAACTCTTACTTCATGAGCCGAAAACTTAAACACAACTGCTAAGTCAATGATATACCATAAGCAGTACCGATAGTTAATAGAATCCATTAACAATAAAATGGAGCGTAACGTCCTTCTACTAGACATCAAAGACAGAAGAAGCTTACGCCCTTTGTAATAAACAGATATCTGTTCATAAATACATAAACTGTACCCGGAAAGAGTAAAGGCCTATGCCCATACGAAGACGGAAGGACCTTAAAATAATAGGTTCCGGATAATAGGAGCCTAACTCTTATGCAACAATCCAACCTAAATAGTAACGGAAGTATTGATTCCGAAACTATGAAAGTGAAAATCATCCATCGATAGTGCATGAAACTCACTGACTCTACAGTAAAAGAGAAACCAACAGAATTACTGTCTAAAAGGTCAGAATTTGAAAACTACTGTTTCCAGAGGCTCAAATGATTACTTAGCTAAATAAGAACCGAAGTTAAAATCCGTATAGGAATTTAATCTAAAGATTCTAAGTCTATTTATCAAAAAGTTACTAACTGACTTAGATAAAGAGACAAAAGACTCAATTGTAAACTATCGTAGAGTGCATAGGTATGAGGTAACATAAACCTATAACCTAAATAATAACAGGCTGCAGTAGATCTTGTGAAACAAGTATACTAAAAAATAGCAATGAGTAGTATGGAGGGATCAACAATATGAACATAATGATCCCTACACCACGACGGAAGAGCCTCCACTTTAGCCGCATAGAATAGCGAAGAAGAGGATCTCCTATAGTAAGAAATCGCGTCCAAAGCTCGTCCAGTACAGTGCTTACAATGCAATACGGACCACACAACGGAATACATGAAGGTTGCGACCTTGCTGGTTGTGATAAAGATGACACGATTTACCCAGTGAAAAAGATCCTCACATAGAGGAAGATTTCACGTTAAGACCCACAGTAGACAAGAGAGTAAATTACTCATGATCTCTGTGAAGATAGAGATGCTATCAACAGAAATGTATTGTGGTTGTTTATCTTAGCAATACCTGCTAAAACAACAGCGCCGGAGGATACGCGTATCCTATCATTCCGTCCTATAGATCAATAGAGCGTTAACAATATTAGCTCAGAGATCTGGACAAGCTAACACATACGTCTGCAATTGATTAGCAAGCTGTGTCATAAATAAATCATCATTGGGCGCTCCCATAGGTAGCAAATCTGATTGAATACTTGTTTGTTGAGAGTCCATTCTGACAGCAACAAGCGACCTGTAAGAGAACGGGAGTCCGATAAAACAATCAGACGACCCGGAATATGACGGACCAAAACTGAACTTGGTGTACTATAACCAACAGACAGATTCTTTCCATTAAATTGAATAACGGAAACGAAAGAGTGCCTCCCTGGTTCCGGAGATATGCCACTACTGTCGAATTAAAGGACAGGAATTTGGGCCTGCGTTTCTGAATAATGTTCATGCAATGACATAAAGCAAGCCTAAAAAACATTATTCCGCGGAAGTTAAACTGATTGCTAAAAGACTGCGGAACCCAAAGACCCTGGCACTTCGAATCCGTAGGGATCAGTATTATATCCCAATCTGTTTGACTGGCAACCGTCATAACAGCCACACTCGGGTCCGGCAACTGCGGCGGCACTCTCTGAGTCAACCACCGAATGTTTGCCCCAGTCTGAATCTCTTGTAACACTAGATAGACAAGAGAACGTATAAATCGAGCAATTCATGGATTGCCGAAAAGTTGCCGTCGAAGAGAAGCTCCTCCGAGAACGAAGCGACTCTGAGAGAGTTCTTAACCTTACTATCCACGCGTGTGGATGTAGCTAGGGCTACGTCACGTCTAACTAACTCCAATCAGCCACTGAAGGGCGGAGTTATACGTGAACAAACTACTGCCCTCAAAAGAAATTACATTGAGAATAATATCCCGTAAATCTTTTCTTGAAGACGTAATGATAACGCCTCAGTAAGGTGGATTACGTATAATAAAGCGTCTAAGTTAAGTCTACTATACATAATGTCGTTCCCAACATTGAAATTGGAAAAGACATAAACGGCGAAAAAGAATATATGCAGTCTTTAATCACACCGTCTAGACGCATATGAACTCTCGGTATGCCCTGCTCTGCCAAAATAAACTATTTGTATAAATGATAAAATGGCAGAAATGAGCAACGCGGACAAGAAACTAAACTATCATGCTTAGTAGCAGGCTTGTATATATATATATATATAGCGTCGAAAAATAAAACACATGTTGTAATGACAATATTGGACTGCGTCGGTAAGTCAGGGACAATGTCCCTGAACCGATCGAAAAATCCGAGTCCAATGACGCTATAAGTCTCTTATCCAAGATCGCAGCAATGAAGTCCGAAATAATAATCACTGGAAGATAATGCCAGAAGATATGAAAGGCATCTTCCGATACTACTAAAGGGAAAACTCGAAATCTTTCGAATCCCTTTCGCCATCCTGTCGGACCCTATAAAGCGTTCGGTCGTCCGTAGCTGATGCAACCGCGGACCGCACCGACCCAGCGCCGTCGGATAATTCCTGATTCGACCGAGAAACTGTCAATTGCTGGGATGCTGCGAAACAACTGTGCTAACTCGGATAGCACGTCCGTCACTGAGGCCTGAGGAGAAGCGGTCTTACGATGCATTGCCGCTGGAAGCTCCATGATCGTTACCCCGTGCATACTTCCAATATGCGAGCGAACGGAGTGTATAGGCCTCGTGTCCCTTGGCTACCGGATGGCGCGACCTATTCGCCGTGGAATCACTGAATGCCGAAACTGATCGGATACTCGAGGTCACGTAGCCAATGTGCGGTCGTGTGCCCTGCTGTGAGGATGAGGAAGCATTAAAGACAGTCTCTCGGACTGTCAATATAACGGAGCGTCCCGACCAACGGACATATGCTCCGAATGTAAAATATCTGAACCACAACATGCGGTCCCCTATGTTGTTGGGCGAGAGAGGGACCTCTCTCGCTCACAGCCCGGACGGACCTGGACAAGCCAGGAACCGGACTAACAGGCTTCCTCCGATCTGTCCTCAATCTGCCGTCAATGGGTGAGTACTAAAGTAATTAAAGTGCTCGCATCACCCAAATCTCCTTCCTAGACCGCAACGGACGAACCCGGCAGCCGAACCATTCGATGAATGTACGCTACACCGGGTGAGCTAGCGAATGTCACTCCGTAGGCGATAGACATATTCCATGAGCACTTATTGCCGCTAACTCTTCATTAACTATGACGACAGAGGCACACTTTTGAAAGACATGTCCATAACTCTTCGAACAAGAAACCAGAAATGCTTGGATAGCAAGCATAAAATAATAATATATATAGCGTCGTTCAATAAATCGAAAGTTTGTGTGACATTATTGGACTATGTCGGAACTGAGGGACGATGTCCCTGAACCGAACCAAAAATTTCTAAGTCCACCGACGCTATCAGTTTCTTATCCGGCATCGCAGCATTCTGGTCCGACGAAAGAAGCTGTAGAAGACCAAGTCAGATGACATACACAACAGCATATGTTGTTCTGAAAGGGAAAGCTCGAAATCCTCCGAATCCCTTTCGGTATCCCGTCGGACCGGATGAAACTTTCGGACGTCCGTACCCGCTTCCGCGGAGCGTCCCGACCCAGCATCGTCGGATAAAATATATGCGACAGATTCAGTTGATGCTGGGATGCTGCGATAAACTGTGCTATTAAGGAAAGCACGTCCGTTCCCGAGGCCTGTGCAGTAGCGGTCTTACGATGCATTGCCGCCGGAAGCTCCGTGTACGTTGACTCCCGCACACTTCCTATGCGAACGTCCGGAGTCTACAGGCCTCGTGTCCCTGGCTACCGGATGGTGTGACCTGGTCGCCGAAGAATCCTTGATCGGCGAAGCTGGTAATATATCGGCGGTCACGCAGCCAAGGTGCGGTCGTGTGCGCTGACGAGAAGAGGAAGCCTTAGCAGTCTCAGCGGACTGCCTATACAACGGAGCGTCCCGAGCGACGGATGTATGCTCCGCTTGCGACACATTTTGTACCACAACATCTGGGGCCAGATGTTGTTGAACGAGAGAGGGGCCTCTCTCGCTTGCCGTCCGGATGGACCGGAACGAGCTATGAACCGGACTAAAAGGCTTCCTGCATTCTCCCTCCGATCCGCCGTCACTGGGTGTGCATTAAGTTAATTTATAGTGCTCGCATCACCCCAAAATTCCTTCTAGACCGCAACGGACGAACCCGGCTGCCGAACCATTCGGTGAATGGACGCTACACCGGGCGAGCTAGCGGACGTCAAAGGCCGTCGAACCTACTAGGGTCCTCTTAGGCAATTGGCGTATTTACATGAGCACTTTTCCGCTAGCCCTTCATTAATTGTGACGACGGAAGCACACTGTTGGAAGACATCACAGATACATCACCCTAATCTTGATCGTCTGAAATAGAAATTGATAAAGTAGAGTGACCCTGCGGGGAAAGGACCGGAGTGTCCAAATCCCCAACAACATACCGTGACATACGCTTCCCATATTGTCATCGAAATCATACGATACAGAACAGGAGTTAATGCGAGTACACTGACCACATATAGAATGATAATAAAGTCAGAGGAAGACTTCCTCTTAAAACAATTGATCAATATCCTTTCAATGTGAAAAGAAAACAAGTCCTGGTACTCGCACTAACCCCTGGCAATCAAAATATATAATAATAATATGATCCATTAATATAGAAAAAATAATTGAAATCAAAATATTTTGAAAAAGTTAAAAAATTTATAGTAATTTATATATTTTTTATACTTACCAATGACCCAGACTTAGCTGGTGCTAACTCCACAAAAACCAGGGCCAAACACAAATTTTGCCCCCCAATCCCCAAAATTTGCATCCAAAACAAAAAGAAATCATGTCCTAAAGGACCTCCATAGTACGACTCTACTGCGCATGCGCAGTGACGCAGTCGTCCCGAAATTGGCGCCAAATATCATTCTTACTGGCAGTGCCTGGTCAGCGCTATGTACTCAGCGGGGAGGCAAGAGTTCCCAACTCAGGGAGGGCCATCCCCGTCTGGGTCATTGGTAAGTATAAAAAATATATAAATTACTATAAATTTTTTAACATTTTTATACTGTACCAATGACCCAGACTTAGCTGAATAGTAAACAGGCTGGAGGGCCTAGGACATAGAGGAAAATCCAATAAGCTCAATTATAAAATAAAGAGATAACCCCTTAAGGAGAAAAGGAGTATTAGGCTTTACATGTATCTTTCTTATTTAATATTTAAATTAGAAAGATACACTACCCTTAATAATTGAGCACAATAACATTCATGTTCTCTATTAATATCCAGTATAACCTTTATACTAATTATTATTAAAACAAGCCAATAAATAAAGTAGTCCAGAGAATTGAGACTCTTTATAATCATTTAAAAGTGTCCGAGTATTGTATATTAAAGCCCGTTTGACACTTGACATATACAAATGCTTCACACCGAGCTACACTTTAAAAATAAGACATGAATGAAATTAAACATTAATATTACACTTTAAAACCATCCCGGAAGCGACTCAGAAATACTGTCTTGGAGGAGGCATTCCCTTGCTTTTCACTATAAAGCAGGTGACCTAAGGGAACACCCGCCCCCCCCCTTCCCCTTGCCCTGGGTCAAATAGCCCAGAGCGAAGAGGGCAGCCGGACGGAGTCACTGCCGGAACAGAAAGCCTGCATAACTATAGTTGCAACTGTTTAGTGGACGACATTCTGAGCAACAGATAACGGACCTAAACAATGCAGGTCTCCAGAAATGGACTCAATATTTCTGAGATAAAAATTAGTAAATGTGGATGGCTGAGACCAATAAGCAGCCTTCATTAAATCTGTAATAGCAACACTATTAGCATAAGCCCAGGAAGTAGAAAGAGCTCTTACTTCATGAGCAGAAATCTTAAGCACAGACTGCTGAGAAGAAGATAAATCTTCATACGCAGTACGGATAGTTAACTGAATCCATCTAGCAATAGAATGGACTGAAATGTCCTTTCTATTAGGCATCAAAGACAGAAAGAAACGTTTCCGTCCCTTTCTGATGAACTGAGATCTCTGTTTATAGATACGTAGTGCTCTAACAGGACAGAGTAAAGGCCTACGCCCGTCTGAAGACGGAAGAGCCTTAATAACAATAGGTTCCGGATATTTATTAGGAGCCTGATTCTTAGCTAAAAAACCGACGTTAGTAGTGAAGGTGATAGTGTTTCCAACACTACGATAATGAGAATCATCCACCGATAGTGCATGAAGCTCACTGACTCTTCTGGCAGAAGAGAAAGCTAAGAGAAAAGCTGTCTTATAAGATAAGAATTTGAAATCTACTGTCCCAAGAGGTTCAAATGGCTTTTCCTTCAATTTAAGGAGAACCCAAGCTAAATTCCACTTAGGAATTAATCTAAGAGTTCTGGGTCTATTTATCGAAAAGTTTCTAACCAATTTCGATAAAGAGACATTAGATCCAATTTGTAAACTATCATGATGTGCATAGGTATCAGATAACATAGATCTATAACCCTTTATAGTAACCGGTTGCAGTTTGATTTCGTCAAACAAGTATACTAGAAAGTTAGCAATGTCTGGTATAGAGGGATCAAATATATCAACAGAATGATCCCTACACCAACGACGGAAAACCTTCCACTTAGCCGCATAGTTTAGCGAAGAGGAGGTCCTCCTACAGTTAGAAATCGCGTCCACTGCTCGTCCTGTAAAGTGCTTGCCATGCAAGAAGGACCGCACAACGGAAAAACGTGAAGGTTGAGACCTTGCGGGTTGTGATGCAGTTGGCGCGATTTCCCCTGCCAAAGAAGATCCTCTCGTGGAGGGAGCTTCCGCGGTAGGTCCCACAACAGACACCTGAGTAGATTTATCCACGGTCTCTGTGGCGACAGAGATGCTACCAACAGAATCTTGCATTGAGATTGTTTTATCTTTAGCAATACTTGTTGAATTAACGGCGCTGGAGGATACGCATATCCTATCATTCCGTCCCAAGGGATCGATAGAGCGTCTACAGCAAATGCTCTTGGATCCGGACACGGGGACACATACGTCTGCAACTGATTGTTGAGATGTGTCGCAAATAAGTCTATCATTGGCCGTTCCCATTGGTAGCAAATCTGATTGAATACTTGTTTGTTGAGAGTCCACTCCGACGGCAACAAGCGACCCTTTCGAGAAAGGGAGTCTGCTAGCACATTCAGACGACCCGGTATGTGACGGACCGAAAGAAGAACGTGATGTTCCAACGCAAACAGAAGGATTCTTTCCGTTAGATTGAACAACGGAACTGAATGAGTGCCTCCCTGATTCCGTATATACGCCACTACTGTCGTATTGTCGGATAGGATTTGGACATGAGCATCGTGAATAATGTCCATCCAGTGACGTAACGCAAGCCAAATTGACATCATTTCCTTGATGTTTATGTGCTTGCACAGGAATTGCGGATCCCAAAGACCCTGGCATCTCGAATCCGTTGGGATTAATGATGCACCCCAACCTGTTTGACTGGCATCCGTCATAATGGTAAAACTCGGATCCGGCAACTGCAGCGGAACTCCTTGAGTTAACCACTGAATGTTTGCCCAAGTCTGAATCTCTTGTTTCACTTGATCTGACAAGAGAACGTCTACATCGAGCGAATGAATTTTCACACTCCAATTCTGAGTCAAGAAAATTTGAAGAGGCCGTGTGCGTAGCCGTCCCATCGGAATGAGATCCGCAGCGGCTCCGCACAGACCTATCAGTCTCATAAATTCTCTCGCTGTGACTTTGTCTGTATTTAGACAATAGCGAGCGTAACAACTGACTAATTTCGCTCTGGTTAACGGCAGACGAACGAGATTGTTGTGCGTCTCGAAGCTCATTCCCAGATGAGTGAATGACTTGGACGGCACCAGATCCGACTTCTCCTCGTTTACTATGAAACCGAGACGTCGGAGCAATAGAAGAAGATTCTGAACATCGTTCTGAAGCGTTAACTCGTTGCCGTATCTCTGAAGAATGTCGTCCAGGTAGGCCGACGTTACCGCAGACGAATGAGCTCGGAAGTAAATCATAACCGAGTTCATTACTCGAGTGAAAGCCCAGGGTGCTAGATTCAATCCGAAGCACATGGCCCGGAACTGATACACCACTCCTAGGACTGCGAAGCGTAGATACTTTCGGAATGTCGGATGTACCATGACGTGAAAGTACGCATCTTTGAGATCTATGCTCGTTGCATAATCGTTCACCCGAATACTCGCTCTGACCGATCGAATCGTCTCCATATAAAACTTCGGAGCGATGATCAGCTTGTTTATCCAGCTCAAATCTATGACTGGACGGAACGAGCCGTCTGGTTTCGGAACCAGAAACAGATGGCTGTAGAATCCCAGCGATTCCTGGTTTTCTACGACCTCTACCGCGTTCTTCATTAAAAGAGACTGCACCTCTGATAGCAGAGCGTCTCTTTTCTGAGGGTTTGACGGAAGATGAGTCCACTTTGGACTTCGAGTTAATGGAGGCTTTCGTTTGAAGGATATCTTTAGACCTTCCGAAGTCACTCCTCTCACCCAAGGGTCGTCCGTAATCGACGCCCACTCTTGAGAAAAACTCGACAACCTTCCGCCAACCGGAACGCGATAGAGGTTTGAGCCATCACCTCCTGGATCTGCGAGGCCTGCGGTAGGAGAAACCACGTCTTCCACGACCCGCACCTCGCCTCGTCGACCTCGGGGCGTCCGACCGATTGTCCCGGCCTGAAGGACGTCCCGAACGAGAGTCGCTATCCTGACGGTCTCTCGAATAAGAGCTAGAGGACGCACCGGAACCTCTATAGGAACCTCTCTTGGGCGGATAAGACCCAGAAGTGCCCGCCTTATTCGTGTCTGCTGAATCCGACCTTTTAGGAGCGGATCTAAACAACAGAGAATCACTAGCTTTCTTTTTAATATTATCATAAATAGCGGAAAGCTTGCCGTCAAAGAGAAGATCTCCTGAGACCGAAGCGACTCTAAGAGAGTTCTTCACCTTAGAATCCACTAGTGTGGATGTAGACAGGGCTGCGTCACGTCTAACCAACTCCAGATTAGCCACTGAAAGGGCGGAGTTACACGTGGAATAAGCTACTGCCCTTGAAAGAAGTCTTAAGGAGGATTGTATATCCTGAAACTCTTCCCCTTGAAGACGCAGTGATAACGCCTTCGTAAGGTGATCTGCGTAAGATAAGGCATCTAAATTGGCTCTGTTAGACGCAATAGCTGTTTCCAACACTGCGGTTGGAATAGAAGCTGACGACGGTAATGATAGCTCTAAGTCTTCCGCCTCGTCGTCCATACGCAGAGGAACTCTCGGTATACCCTGACCTGCCGTGTCGAATTTATTCCTTGCATTAATGAAAGGCAGGTTGAGAGTATTTGCGGACAAGAAGCCTGCTTTCCCTGTCCTGGAAGCAAGTTTAAAAATAGCGTCGTTCAATAATTCAAATGTTCTTGCAACATTATTGGACTGCGACGGAAACTCGGGAGCGATGTCCCTGAACCGCTCGAAAAAATCAGAGTCCAATGACGCTATAATTCTCCTGTCCGGAAGCGCAGCAGTCTGGCCCGACGGAACAACTTGAGGAAGAAAGTGCCGGATGAAGTCTACGGCAGCTTTGTGTTGTTCCGAAAGGGATAGCTCCAATTCATCCGTATCCCTTTCACCATCCGGTCGGACCTCCCGATGTTCCCGGTCGTCCGCCCCCGATGCTTCGGCGGAGCGTACCGACCCAGCGCCGTCGGATAATTCTCGATCCGACACCGTCTCTGTCGGCTGCTGGGATGCTGCGATAAGCTGTGCTATCTGCACTAGAATGTCCGACGTCGAGACCTGCGGAGGAGCGGTCTTTCGCTGCTTTGCCGAGGGCAGCTCCGCATCGGATGGCTCCCGCATACTTTTCCTATGCGAACGTCCGGAGTCCATCGGTCTCGAGTCCCTGGCTGTCGGATGGTGTGACCTGGTCGCCGAATAATCCTTCCTCGGCGAAGCTGGCAAGATATCGGAGGTCACGCAGCCAAGGTGCGGTCGTGTGCGCCGGCGAGAAGAGGAAGCCTTAACAGTCTCTGCGGACTGCTTATACAACGGAGCGTCCCGAGCGACGGACGTATGCTCCGCTAAAGACACATTTTGTACCACAACATCTGGTCCCAGATGTTGTTGTACGAGAGAGGGGCCTCTCTCGCTCGCGGCCCGGCTGGACCTGGACGAGCTAGGAACCGGACTAAAAGGCTTCCTCCGTTCTCGTTCACTATCCGCCGTCACTGGGTGTGCATCTATTATTTTTATAGTGCTCGCATCACCCAAAATTTCCTCTTGGACCGCATCGGACGAACCCGGCTGCCGAACCATTCGGTGAATGGACGCTACACCGGGCGAGCTAGCGGACGACATTTGTCTAATCTCCATGAGCACTTTTGCCGCTAGCTCTGTATTTAATTGTGACGACGGACGCACACTTGAAGAAGATAACATGGAAACATCACCCTGTTCTGGTTCCTCTGAAATAGAAACTGAGAGAGTAGAGTGACCTTGTGGAGAAAGAGCCGGCATCGCTCTTTCTCCAGAAACAACATATCGTGACACACGTTTCCAATGTTTCTCATCCCAATGTTCACATACAGGACAGGGATTAATGCGAGAACACTGACTACAATTTATGCAATAATCATGAAAGTCAGAGGAAGATTTCTTCCTATTACAATTTGAACAAGTTCCTTTCATTGTGAAGGAACAACAATAAGTCCTAGTTACTCGCAAAAACCCCTGACACAAAGATACATAATAACATGATCCATTAATAAATGAAAAAACAATTGCAAAACAAAATAATTTTGAAAAAATATTTTTTCAGAGAAGCCCAAGTTGCTGAAAAGTAACGTTGAGCCCCGATGGATCCGATGGCAAAGTGTGGTCAAAAATTTTAAAATTATATAAAATAATTAATGAGACACTTTCGGATAATATAAATGTATCTTATAATGAGATAAACTACCTCAAAGGCAAACAGCCCCCCTCAAAAAAGGCTGTTGCCAATGAAAACAAACAGTGTAAACACAGAAGAAAACATGACTCCAGGCACTGAAAAAACTGGCCCGGAATCAGTCCTCAATTACACTCTATCTGATGCAAAACAGAGACTCCCAGGGGAGAATCTGCAGAACATCAGATGGAAGATGCAGAACACAAACGTTATACACCCATGGGTGAAAACGTAACTATGGGGAAAATAACAGAAAACATTCTGTAACCAAGCAACTCTCCCAGGGAAATTTTAGAAATGAAACTTCTCAAAAATATGCCAAAAGCATGGGAGAATTGCAAGGGGGGACTTTAGAAGGTTAGGGGAGAGGAAACACTGAATAAGCAGTGCAACAATTAGCAAGAATGACAACAAGAGGCGTTTGCCTCGAAAATAGGCAACTTAACATAATTTTAACAAAAAATTTTAAGTACAGCCCTGATTATTTTTTGCCACTTCTTTTTTCCTCTCCTCCTTCTATCCTCCTTAGAATCACATTTTCTCCAAGAATTACGTGTCTGGCATCCTTTAAACTGAGATTTACAAGCACAAAGATCAGTGAGATGTTGACTGATGAAGGGCCAAACAGAGAATGATATTTGGCGCCAATTTCGGGACGACTGCGTCACTGCGCATGCGCAGTAGAGTCGTACTATGGAGGTCCTTTAGGACATGATTTCTTTTTGTTTTGGATGCAAATTTTGGGGATTGGGGGGCAAAATTTGTGTTTGGCCCTGGTTTTTGTGGAGTTAGCACCAGCTAAGTCTGGGTCATTGGTACAGTATAAAAATATATTTTTTCAGAACAGCCCAAGTTTCTGAAAAGTAACGTTGAGCCCCAATGGATACCAAGCCTAAGTGTGGACAAAAATTTTAAAAATATTTTAAACAATTTATTCAACACTTACGAACAATAATAATGTATCTAGTTATGATTAAAATAACATAAAGATATTATTTTTTAGAAATCCCCCCCTCACACAGAGGGCTGTTGTAAATGTAAACAATGAGTGTAAAAACACTAAAATAAGACTCCAGGCACCCAGGCCCGAAATCAGTTACCAAAAATACACTATCTGATGCAAAACAGAGACTTCCAGGGAAGAAACTGCAGAACATCAGATGGTAGATGCAGAACACAACGCCTAACCACCCGTAGGTGAAGACGTAAACATGGGGAAAGAACAGAATTCATTCTGTTATACAGCTAAAACTCCCAAGAAATTTTAGTAATAATAATTACAGAAACTATGCCAAAAGCATGGGAGAATAGCAAGGGGGAACTTAAAGGACAGGGAGAGAGGAAAACACTTAAAAAAACAGTGTAACTAAATAATCAGAATGACAACAAAATGGCTGCTGCCTTGAAAATAGGTAACTTAACATAATTTCATTAAAAAATTTTAAGTTACAGCCCTGATAATATTCTGTCACACATTCTTTTCCTCTCCTCCTTCTCTATCCTCCTTAGAATCACCATTTCACTAATATTTATGTGTCTGGCATCATTTAAACTGAGATTTAAAAGCACAAAGATCAGTCAGATGTTAACTGATGAAGGGCCAAACTTAGAATGATTAATGGCACCAATTTCGGAACGTCCTTGACACTGCGCATGCGCAGTAGGGGCGAAGTGTGGAGGGCCTTTCAGGACATGTTTTCTTTAGTTTTAGATGCAAATTTTGGGGATTGGGGGGCAAAATTTGTGTTTGGCCCTATATTTTAAGAGTTAGCACCAGCTATGTCTGGGTCATTGGTACAGTATAAAAATATCAACAATTTTCTAAGTAATAAAGTCCCATAACTCTGGAATGACTAATCAAACGGTGACACTAAACGAAAGGGAGCTTCCCTCCATCGATATACACCACCTATCCAAAAATCACGAATATCTCTCAAAGCGTTCTTGAGTTACCGTACGACGTGTGACCGGACGGACAGACGGACAACGGTATACCATAATACGACCCATTTTTTCAAAACGGGCATATAAAAAATAAAAATTAAATGGTTTATGTCTTGATATTTTACCAAAGTTAATAAAATTGATAAATTTGTCCCTTGAGTGCAACAAGGCTTTGCAATGCTTTAGCATTGCAAAGCCTTCTTGCACTCAAAGGATGAAATACTCCACCACCCCTGCTATTCTGTAGATTATGAGGCCTAAAACCTAAAATAAACCAAGAACGTGAACTTTTGATGAGCAAAGAAATAATTACAAAAATATAAAAGAAAATAAAAAAAATGCCCGTCCACATGCACTTTTAGAAAAATTGGCGTGATAAAAATAAGCTCTACTTTGTGATGCCTAAACAATGAACTTTCACGCAAAATTCAACAAAGGGCAATAAGGCCTAAAAAAATAAAAAATCTGTTTCTCAGGCCCTCCCGCATGGTCCTTTTGGCTGCCGCATGCTCTCTTTTTATAACCAATTTAAACCTAAAAAAATTAAAAATTAAATGGTTTATGTCTGATATTTTACCCAAGTTAAATGAAAGTGTCAATGACACTGTAGCTCAACTTGACAAACTTGAACTTGGTAAGTTATAAATGAAATGGCAAAATTGAAGATCACTGGGACCAATGTCAGTTTTTTTTGCCAGTGCCAGTGGCAACATTTTTTGACAGAAACCGGAGAAAATCGATAGCTCCCATCTAGAGGCCTCCCCAAACAAGCATGCCAGCTTTCAGAGCAATCCGATCATAAATGTGCCCTGTAGGGTGTACAAAAGGGAAATATTGTGGTCTGACTAGACTAAATTCTAAGAACGTTGGCCTTGGCAACATTTTTTGACGGAAATGGAAGAAAATCGATAGCTCCCATCTAGAGGTCACCATAAATAAGCATACCAGGTTTCAAAGCAATCTAATCATAAATGAGCCCTGTAGGGTGAGCCAAAGGGAAATATTGTGGTCTGACTAAACTAAGTTCTAAGAATGTTGGCTGCGGCAACATTTTTTGATGGAAATTGAAGAAAATCGATAGCTCCCATCTAGAGGTCTCCCCAAACAAGCATGAAAGGTTTCAAAGTAATCCGATCATAAATGTACCATGTAGGGTGTGCCAAAGGGAAATATTGAGTCTTCTGACTAAACTGAGTTCTAAGAATGTTGGCCGCGGCAACATTTTTTGACATAAATTGAAGAAAATCGATAGCTCCCATCTAGAGGTCTCCCCAAACAAGCATACCAGGTTTCAAAGCAATCTGATCATAAATGGGCCCTGTAGGGTGTGCCAAAGGGAAATATTGAGGTCTGACTGAACTAAGTTCTACGAACGTTGGCCGTGGCAACATTTTTTTCCGCAAATTGAAGAAAATCGATAGCTTCCATCTAGAGGTCACCTTAAATAAGCATACCAGGTTTCAAAGCAATCAAATCATAAATGTGCCCTGTAGGGTGTGCCAAAGGGAAATATTGTGGTTTGACTAAAACTAAGTTCTAAGAACGTTGGCCGCGGCAACATTTTTTGACAGAAATTGAAGAAAGTTAAAAAATTTATAGTAATTTCTATATTTTTTATACTTACCAATGACCCAGACATAGCTGGTGCTAACTCTTAAAATATAGGGCCAAACACAAATTTTGCCCCCCAATCCCCAAAATTTGCATCAAAAACCAAAGAAAACATGTCCTGAAAGGCCCTCCACACTTCACCTCTACTGCGCATGCGCAGTGTCAAGGACGTTCCGAAATTGGCGCCATTAATCATTCTAAAAACCAGTGCCTGGTAAGCGCTATGTACTCAGCGGGGAGGCAAGAGTTCCCAACTCCTGGGAGGGCCATCCCCGTCTGGGTCATTGGTAAGTATAAACAATATAGAAATTACTATAAATTTTTTAACATTTTTATACTGTACCAATGACCCAGACATAGCTGAATAGTAAAAAGGCTGGAGGGCCAAGGACATAGAGCAAAATGGAATACGCTCAATAATATAAAATAGAGTCATCCCCTGTAGGGAAAAAGAAGTAATAGGCCTTACATGTATCTTTCTTATTTATGATAAATTAGAAAGATACAACACTTTCCAAAACTGAGCTTCATACATCCATGTACTCTATTAATATCCAATATAATCCTTATACTAATAATTTTTAAAGTAAGCCAATAAATAAAGTAAGTCTAGAGAATAGAGACTCTTATACTCCTTAAAAGTGTCTGAGGATTGCATAATCATGTCCGTTGACATATGCAATATTCAAAAGCTATACTTTAAAAACTAAGACTTGAATGAATTTTTAAAACATAAACTTCTCACTAAACAACCATCCCAATAACAGCTCAGAATTACTAACTCCGGAGGAGGTATCCCCTTGTTTTCATAGTAAAACAGGTGACCCAAGGAAACACCCCCCCCCCCCCCCTTTTTCTTGCCCTGGGTCAAATAGCCCAGAGCGAAGAGGGCAGCAGAACGGAGACACTGCCGAAACAGACAGCCTACCTAGCTATAGTAGCAACTGTTAAGTGAATGACATTCTGAGCAGTAGATAATAGACCTAACAATAGAGGCCTCCAAAAATGGACTCGATATTTCTGAGATAAAAATTCATGAATGTGGATGGCTGAGCGCAATGAGCAGCCTTCAAAAATCTATAATAGCGACACTATTAATGTAAGCCCAAGATGTAGAAGAACTCTTACTTCATGAGCCGAAATCTTAAGCACAACTGCTGAGTCAATGATATACCATAAGCAGTACCGATAGTTAATAGAATCCATTAACAATAGAATGGAGCGTAACGTCCTTCTACTAGGCATCAAAGACAGAAGAAGCTTACGCCCATAGTAATAAACAGATATCTGTTTATAAATACATAAACTCTAACCGGAAAGAGTAAAGGCCTATGCCCGTACGAAGACAGAAGGACCTTAATAACAATAGGTTCCGGATATTAGGAGCCTAACTCTTATGCAAAAATCCAACCTAAATAGTAACGGAAGTAGTGATTCCGAAACTACAAAGTGAAAATCATCCATCGATAGTGCATGAAACTCACTGACTCTTCAGTAAAAGAGAAACCAACAGAATTACTGTCTAAAAGGTCAGAATTTGAAAACTACTGTTTCCAGAGGCTCAAATGATTACTTAGCTAAATAAGAACCGAAGTTAAATTCCATATAGGAATTTAATCTAAAGATTCTAAGTCTATTTATCAAAAAGTTACTAACTGACTTAGATAAAGAGGCATAAGACTCAATTGTAAACTATCCTAGAGTGCATAGGTATGAGGTAACATAAACCTATAACCTTAATAATAACAGGCTGCAGTAGATCTTGTGAAACAAGTATACTAAAAAATTGCAATGAGTAGTATGGAGGGATCAACAATATGAACATAATGATCCCTACACCAACGACGGAAGAGCCTCCACTTTAGCCGCATAGAATAGCAAAGAAGAGGATCTCCTATAGTAAGAAATCGCGTCCAAAGCTCGTCCAGTACAATGCTTACAATGCAATATGGACCACACAACGGAATACATGAAGGTTGCGACCTTGCGGGTTGTGATAAAGATGACACGATTTACCCAGTGAAAAAAGATCCTCACACTGAGGAAGATTTCACATTAAGTCCCACAGTAGACAACAGAGTAAATTACCCATGGTCTCTGTGAAGATAGAGATGCTATCAACAGAAATGTATTGTGATTGTTTATCTTAGCAATACCTGCTGAAACAACAGCGCCGGAGGATACGCGTATCCTATCATTCCGTCCTATAGATCAATAGAGCGTTAACAACATTAGCTCAGAGATCCGGACAAGCCAACACATACGTCTGCAATTGATTAGCAAGCTGTGTCGTAAATAAATCATCATTGGGCGCTCCCATAGATAGCAAATCTGATTGAATACTTGTTTGTTGAGAGTCCATTCTGACAGCAACAAGCGACCCCTAAGTGAACGGGAGTCCGGTAAAACAATCAGACGACCCGGAATATGACGGACCAAAACAGAACTTGGTGTACTATAACCAACAGACGGATTCTTTCCATTAAATTGAATAACGGAAACGAAAGAGTGCCTCCCTGGTTCCGGAGATACGCCACTACTGTCGAATTAACGGACAGGATTTGGGCATGCGTTTCTGAATAATGTTCATGCAATGACATAAAGCAAGCCTAAAAAACATTATTCCGCGGAAGATAATTGGTTGCTAAGAGACTGCGGAACCCAAAGACCCTGGCACTTCGAATCCGTTGGGATCAGTATTATATCCCAATCTGTTTGACTGGCAACCGTCATAACAGCAACACTCGGGTCCGGCAACTGCAGTGGCACTCTCTGAGTCAACCACCGAATGTTTGCCCCAGTCTGAATCTCTTGTAACACTAGATAGACAAGAGAACGTGTAAATCGAGCAATTCATGGATTGCCGAAAAGTTGCCGCCGAAGAGAAGCTTCTCCGAGAACGAAGCGACTCTGAGAGAGTTCTTAACCTTACTATCCACACGCGTGGATGTAGCTAGGGCTGCGTCACGTCTAACCAACTCCAATCAGCCACTGAAGGGTGGAGTTATACGTGAACAAACTACTGCCCTCAAAAGAAATTACATTGAGAATAATATCCCGTAAATCTTTTCTTGAAGACGTAATGATAACGCCTCACGTATGATAAAGCGTCTAAGTTAAGTCAACTAGACATCATTGTCGTTTCCAACATTGAAGTTGGAAAAGACATAGATGGCGAAAAAGAATATTTCCAGTCTTTAACCACACCGTCTAGACGCATATGAACTCTCGGTATGCCCTGCACTGCCAAAATAAACTATTCGTATAAATGATAAAACGGCAGAAATGAGCAACGCGGACAAGAAACTAAACTATCATGCTTGGTAGCAGGCTTGTATGCATATATAGCGTCGAAAAATAAAACACATGTTGTAATGAAATTATTGGACTGCGTCGGTAAGTCAGGGACAATGTCCCCGAACCGATCGAAAATTCCGAGTCCAATGACGCTATAAGTCTCTTATTCAACATCGCAGCAATGTAGTCCAAAATAACAATCACTGGAAGATAATGCCAGAAGATATGAATGGCAGCTTCCGATACTACAAAAGGGAAAACTCGAAATCTTTCAAATCCCTTTCGCCATCCTGTCGGACCCTATAAAGCGTTCGGTCGTCCGTACCTGATGCAACCGCGGACCGCACCGACCCAGCGCCGTCGGATAATTCCTGATTCGACCAAGAAACTGTCAATTGCTGGGATGCTGCGAAACAACTATGCTAACTCGGATAGCACGTCCGTCACTGAGGCCTGAGGAGAAGCGGTCCTACAATGCATTGCCGCTGGAAGCTCCGTGATCGTTACCCCGTGCATACTACCAATATGCGAGCGAACGGAGTGTATAGGCCTCGTGTCCCTTGGCTACCGGATGGCACGACCTATTCGCCGTGGAATCACTGAATGACGAAACTGATCGGATACTCGAGGTCACGTAGCCAATGTGCGGTCGTGTGCCCTGCTGTGAGGATGAGGAAGCATTATGGACAGTCTCTCGGACTGTCAATATAACGGAGCGTCCCGACCGACAGACATATGCTCCGAATGTAAAATATCAGAACCACAACATGCGGTCCCCTATGTTGTTGGGCGAGAGAGGGACCTCTCTCGCTCACAGCCCGGACGGACCTGGACAAGCCAGGAACCGGACTAACAGGCTTCCTCCGATCTGTCCTCAATCTGCCGTCACTGGGTGAGTACTAAAGTAATTAAAGTGCTCGCATCACCCAAATCTCCTTCCTAGACCACAACGGACGAACCCGGCAGCCGAACCATTCGATGAATGCACGCTACACCGGGTGAGCTAGCGAATGTCACTCCGTAGGCGATAGACATATTCCATGAGCACTTATTGCCGCTAGCTCTTCATTAACTATGACGACAGAGGCACACTTTTGAAAGACATCTCCGTAACTTTGCGAACAAGAAACCAGAAATGCTTGGTTATAGCAAGCATATAATAATAATATATATAGCGTCGTTCAATAATTCGAAAGTTTGTGTGACATTATTGGACTATGTCGGAACTGAGGGACGATGTCCCTGAACCGAACCAAAAATTTCTAAGTCCACCGACGCTATCAGTTTCTTATCCGGCATCGCAGCAATCTGGTCCGACGAAAGAAGCTGTAGAAGACCAAGTCAGATGACATACACAACAGCATATGTTGTTCCGAAAGGGAAAGCTCGAAATCCTCCAAATCCCTTTCAGTATCCCGTCGGACCGGATGAAATTTTCGGACGTCCGTACCCGCTTCCGCGGAGCGTCCCGACCCAGCATCATCGGATAAAAAATATGCGACAGATTCAGTTGATGCTGGGATGCTGCGATAAACTGTGCTATTTAGGAAAGCACGTCCATTCCCGAGGCCTGTGCAGTAGTGGTCTTACGATGCATTGCCGCCGGAAGCTCCGTGTACGTTGATTCCCGCACACTTCCTATGCGAACGTCCGGAGTCTGCAGGCCTCGTGTCCCTGGCTACCGGATGGTGTGACCTGGTCGCCGATGATTCTCTGACTGGCGAAGCTGACTGGATATCCGTGGTCACGTAGCCAAGAGCGGTCGTGTGCGCTACCATGAGAATGAGGAAGCCTTATTGACAGTCTACTCCGGACTGACTATATGTCGGAGCGTCCCGAGCGACGGACGTATGCTCCGAATGCGAAACATTTTGTACCACAACATCTGGGGCCAGATGTTGTTGTACGAGAGAGGGGCCTCTCTCGCTCACCGTCCGGATGGACCAGAACAAGCTATGAACCGGACTAAAAGGCTTCCTCCGTTCTCCCTCCGATCCGCCGTCACTGGGTGTGCATTAGGTTGATTTATAGTGCTCGCATCACCCCAAAATTCCTTCTAGACCGCAACGGACGAACCCGGCTGCCGAACCATTCAGTGAATGGACGCTACACCGGGCGAGCTAGTGGACGTCAAAGGCCGTCGAACCTACTAGGGTCCTCTTAGGCAATTGGCGTATTTACATGAGCACTTTTCCGCTAGCCCTTCATTAATTGTGACGACGGAGGCACACTGTTGAAAGACATCACAGATACATCACCCTAATCTTGATCGTCTGAAATAGAAATTGATAAAGTAGAGTGACCCTGCGGGGAAAGGACCGGAATGTCCAATTCCCCAATAACATACCGTGACATACGCTTCCCATATTGTCATCGAAATCATACGATACAGAACAGGAGTTAATGCGAGTACACTGACCACATATAGAATGATTATAAAAGTCAGAGGAAGACTTCCTCTTATTACAATTGATCAATATCCTTTCAATGTGAAAAGAAAACAAGTCCTGGTACTCGCACTAACCCCTGGCAATCAAAATACATAATAATAATATGATCCATTAATATAGAAAAAATAATTGAAATCAAAATATTTTGAAAAAATATTTTTTCAGAACAGCCCAAGTTTCTGAAAAGTAACGTTGAGCCCCAATGGATCCCAAGCCTAAGTGTGGACAAAAATTTTAAAAATATTTTAAACAATTTATTCAACACTTACGAACAATAATAATGTATCTAGTTATGATTAAAATAACATCAAGATATTATTTTCCAGAAATCCCCCCCTCACACAGAGGGCTGTTGTAAATGTAAACAATGAGTGTAAAAACACTAAAATAAGACTCCAGGCACCCAGGCCCGAAATCAGTTACCAAAAATACACTATCTGATGCAAAACAGAGACTTCCAGGGAAGAAACTGCAGAACATCAGATGGTAGATGCAGAACACAACGCCTAACCACCCGTAGGTGAAGACGTAAACATGGGGAAAAGAACAGAATTCATTCTGTTATTCAGCTAAAACTCCCAAGAAAATTTAGTAATAATAATTACAAAAACTATGCCAAAAGCATAGGAGAATAGCTAGGGGGGACTTAAAGGACAGGGAGAGAGAAAAACACTGAAAAAACAGTGTAACTAAATAATCAGAATGACAACAAAATGGCTGCTGCCTCGAAAATAGGTAACTTAACATAATTTCATTAAAAAAATTTTAAGTTACAGCCCTGATAATATTCTGTCACACATTTTTCCTCTCCTCCTTCTCTATCCTCCTTAGAATCACCATTTCAATAATATTTATGTGTCTGGCATCATTTAAACTGAGATTTACAAGCACAAAGATCAGTCAGATGTTAACTGATGAAGGGCCAAACTTAGAATGATTAATGGCACCAATTTTGGAACGTCCTTGACACTGCGCATGCACAGTAGAGGTGAAGTGTGGAGGGCCTTTCAGGACATGTTTTCTTTGGTTTTTGATGCAAATTTTGGGGATTGGGGGGCAAAATTTGTGTTTGGCCCTATATTTTAAGAGTTAGCACCAGCTATGTCTGGGTCATTGGTACAGTATAAAAATATCGATAGCTCCCATCTAGAGGTCACCCCAAACAAGCATGCCAGGTTTCAAAGCAATCCGATCATAAATGTACCCTGTAGGGTGTGCCAAAGGGAAATATTGAGTCTTCTGACTAAACTAAGTTCTAAGAACGTTGGCCGCGGAAACATTTTTTGACATAAATTGAAGAAAATCGATAGCTCCCATCTAGAGGTCTCCCCAAACAAGCATACCAGGTTTCAAAGCAATCTGATCGTAAATGTACCCTGTAGGGTGTGCCAAAGGGAAATATTGAGGTCTGACTAAACTAAGTTCTACGAACGTTGGCCGTGGCAACATTTTTTGCCGGAAATTGAAGAAAATCGATAGTTCCCATCTAGAGGTCAGCCTAAATAAGCATATCATGTTTCAAAGCAATCAAATCATAAATGTGCCCTGTAGGGTGTGCCAAAGGGAAATATTGTGGTTTGACTAAACTAAGTTCTAAGAACGTTGGCCGCGGCAACATTTTTTGACGGAAATTGAAGAAAATCAATAGCTCCCATCTAGAGGTCACCCCAAACAAGCATAAGAAGTTTCAAAGTAATCTGATCATAAATGCGACCAAAGGAAACTGTGGACGTACGTACTAACGTACTAACATACTAACGTACGTATGTAGGTACGTACATACGTACATACGTACGCCGACGGACGAGAAGTGATGGCAATAGCTCAGCTTGACTTTGTCAAGTTGAGCTAAAAAATTGATGAATTTGTCCCTTGAGTGCAAGAAGGCTTTGCAATGCTTTAGCATTGCAAAGCCTTCTTGCATTCAAGGGATGAAATACACCACCACCCATGCTATTCTGTAGATAATGAGGCCTAAAACTTGAACCAAGAACATGAACTTTTGACTGCAAAGAAGTAATTACTGAAATAAAAAATAAAATAAAAAACCGCTCGCCCGCATGCAATTTCACAAATAATGGCCTGAGAAACAGAAGATCTACTTTATGTGGCCTAAGTCCCTTAATTTGCATTGAATGCTGGTGCAGTGACGAATGGGAGCAAAAAGAAGGCGCGTGGAAAATCGCTCACCTCAAATCAAGTTTGCAAGAGTGAAAAATGTGAGGAGAGTGATTTTGATTCAATGTTTATCTTCATTTTTTTAATACTGTTTAGGTTGTTAAATTGAAAAATACTGATCAATTAACACCTCTTAATATCCTCTATTATCTATACTGGTGGATGAGATAATCCCCTTCACTGTTGACTGTTAATATAGGAGGCCAAAATGTTCAGGGCCGAAACATCTCGAGGCTGGAACGTCCTGAGGCCGAAACATCCTAATACCATTCAAAGAGTATTTTTTTCTAAATTAAGTTAAGTTAATGTTATTGTTTGCCTGTGGTTCAGAATAAAATTGCAAGCTTGAAATCTAGTGTTTGTTTATTAAATGTATTACCAGAATTCCTGAAATGAACTTTTAGATAATCTGAAGTGAACAATATATTATGACATGTACAAAAATTTACATCGCAATTTCCACTGACAAGCGTCCTTCGAAACGAATGTATGAATACAACTGAACACGGATGGAAATTTTGACGGTGAAAATATATGTAACCCACTAAAATTAGTTCTGGATTTTAAATGGAAGATTATTAAAATCGTGGAAAATGGATGCGTAAATTTCAAATCAGGCACATTAATTTGTGTCACTGATGAATTTGAGCGACAGGTGTCGCATGTGTAAATGAAAACAAGGAACAGGGCAACATTATATTATGTATTTATTTATTGGTGTTTAAGGTCACATATTTATGCAACAGGGCAACATTCCGCATGTCTTTGATAAAAAAAAAAATACGGAAGTATTAAAACGTTTCTCAGATCTCAGACTGACCACCGTTTTTATATTTGAACATGCATGTTCATTTCTGGCAGGAGTAAGGTCTGGGTGATTTGTCAATGTACAACCCTCTTACTGTTAGCGTGTTGTGTGTGGATGTATAAGAGAACTACTGTGTGTCATGTTCATAACGACGAAAAGGAAATTGTTTGGAATTGTACTTTGAACATATCAAATTGTGAGTGATTAAAAATTTCCCAACATCAAAAATTAACTGAATGTTTCTGTTGACGCAACTCAAATGGATAAAAGACACCCAAGAACAGAGGCGAGCGATTATTCATGTACCTTGAACAATTTTTGCGTGAGCGATGGTGCACAAGAGCAATCGTGCGCCTTTCCCATGCATCACTGCTGGTGGTTATCAAACCTGTCAAAGACATTTTTAATACAAAGCAGCACAAAAAAAAATAATTAAAATCAGATAAATGTTAAAAAATTTATAGTAATTTATATATTTTTTATACTTACCAATGACCCAGACTTAGCTGGTGCTAACTCCACAAAAACCAGGGCCAAACACAAATTTTGCCCCCCAATCCCCAAAATTTGCATCCAAAACAAAAAGAAATCATGTCCTAAAGGACCTCCATAGTACGACTCTACTGCGCATGCGCAGTGACGCAGTCGTCCCGAAATTGGCGCCAAATATCATTCTTACTGGCAGTGCCTGGTCAGCGCTATGTACTCAGCGGGGAGGCAAGAGTTCCCAACTCAGGGAGGGCCATCCCCGTCTGGGTCATTGGTAAGTATAAAAAATATATAAATTACTATAAATTTTTTAACATTTTTATACTGTACCAATGACCCAGACTTAGCTGAATAGTAAACAGGCTGGAGGGCCTAGGACATAGAGGAAAATCCAATAAGCTCAATTATAAAATAAAGAGATAACCCCTTAAGGAGAAAAGGAGTATTAGGCTTTACATGTATCTTTCTTATTTAATATTTAAATTAGAAAGATACACTACCCTTAATAATTGAGCACAATAACATTCATGTTCTCTATTAATATCCAGTATAACCTTTATACTAATTATTATTAAAACAAGCCAATAAATAAAGTAGTCCAGAGAATTGAGACTCTTTATAATCATTTAAAAGTGTCCGAGTATTGTATATTAAAGCCCGTTTGACACTTGACATATACAAATGCTTCACACCGAGCTACACTTTAAAAATAAGACATGAATGAAATTAAACATTAATATTACACTTTAAAACCATCCCGGAAGCGACTCAGAAATACTGTCTTGGAGGAGGCATTCCCTTGCTTTTCACTATAAAGCAGGTGACCTAAGGGAACACCCGCCCCCCCCCCCCCCCCTTCCCCTTGCCCTGGGTCAAATAGCCCAGAGCGAAGAGGGCAGCCGGACGGAGTCACTGCCGGAACAGAAAGCCTGCATAACTATAGTTGCAACTGTTTAGTGGACGACATTCTGAGCAACAGATAACGGACCTAAACAATGCAGGTCTCCAGAAATGGACTCAATATTTCTGAGATAAAAATTAGTAAATGTGGATGGCTGAGACCAATAAGCAGCCTTCATTAAATCTGTAATAGCAACACTATTAGCATAAGCCCAGGAAGTAGAAAGAGCTCTTACTTCATGAGCAGAAATCTTAAGCACAGACTGCTGAGAAGAAGATAAATCTTCATACGCAGTACGGATAGTTAACTGAATCCATCTAGCAATAGAATGGACTGAAATGTCCTTTCTATTAGGCATCAAAGACAGAAAGAAACGTTTCCGTCCCTTTCTGATGAACTGAGATCTCTGTTTATAGATACGTAGTGCTCTAACAGGACAGAGTAAAGGCCTACGCCCGTCTGAAGACGGAAGAGCCTTAATAACAATAGGTTCCGGATATTTATTAGGAGCCTGATTCTTAGCTAAAAAACCGACGTTAGTAGTGAAGGTGATAGTGTTCCCAACACTACGATAATGAGAATCATCCACCGATAGTGCATGAAGCTCACTGACTCTTCTGGCAGAAGAGAAAGCTAAGAGAAAAGCTGTCTTATAAGATAAGAATTTGAAATCTACTGTCCCAAGAGGTTCAAATGGCTTTTCCTTCAATTTAAGGAGAACCCAAGCTAAATTCCACTTAGGAATTAATCTAAGAGTTCTGGGTCTATTTATCGAAAAGTTTCTAACCAATTTCGATAAAGAGACATTAGATCCAATTTGTAAACTATCATGATGTGCATAGGTATCAGATAACATAGATCTATAACCCTTTATAGTAACCGGTTGCAGTTTGATTTCGTCAAACAAGTATACTAGAAAGTTAGCAATGTCTGGTATAGAGGGATCAAATATATCAACAGAATGATCCCTACACCAACGACGGAAAACCTTCCACTTAGCCGCATAGTTTAGCGAAGAGGAGGTCCTCCTACAGTTAGAAATCGCGTCCACTGCTCGTCCTGTAAAGTGCTTGCCATGCAAGAAGGACCGCACAACGGAAAAACGTGAAGGTTGAGACCTTGCGGGTTGTGATGCAGTTGGCGCGATTTCCCCTGCCAAAGAAGATCCTCTCGTGGAGGGAGCTTCCGCGGTAGGTCCCACAACAGACACCTGAGTAGATTTATCCACGGTCTCTGTGGCGACAGAGATGCTACCAACAGAATCTTGCATTGAGATTGTTTTATCTTTAGCAATACTTGTTGAATTAACGGCGCTGGAGGATACGCATATCCTATCATTCCGTCCCAAGGGATCGATAGAGCGTCTACAGCAAATGCTCTTGGATCCGGACACGGGGACACATACGTCTGCAACTGATTGTTGAGATGTGTCGCAAATAAGTCTATCATTGGCCGTTCCCATTGGTAGCAAATCTGATTGAATACTTGTTTGTTGAGAGTCCACTCCGACGGCAACAAGCGACCCTTTCGAGAAAGGGAGTCTGCTAGCACATTCAGACGACCCGGTATGTGACGGACCGAAAGAAGAACGTGATGTTCCAACGCAAACAGAAGGATTCTTTCCGTTAGATTGAACAACGGAACTGAATGAGTGCCTCCCTGATTCCGTATATACGCCACTACTGTCGTATTGTCGGATAGGATTTGGACATGAGCATCGTGAATAATGTCCATCCAGTGACGTAACGCAAGCCAAATTGACATCATTTCCTTGATGTTTATGTGCTTGCACAGGAATTGCGGATCCCAAAGACCCTGGCATCTCGAATCCGTTGGGATTAATGATGCACCCCAACCTGTTTGACTGGCATCCGTCATAATGGTAAAACTCGGATCCGGCAACTGCAGCGGAACTCCTTGAGTTAACCACTGAATGTTTGCCCAAGTCTGAATCTCTTGTTTCACTTGATCTGACAAGAGAACGTCTACATCGAGCGAATGAATTTTCACACTCCAATTCTGAGTCAAGAAAATTTGAAGAGGCCGTGTGCGTAGCCGTCCCATCGGAATGAGATCCGCAGCGGCTCCGCACAGACCTATCAGTCTCATAAATTCTCTCGCTGTGACTTTGTCTGTATTTAGACAATAGCGAGCGTAACAACTGACTAATTTCGCTCTGGTTAACGGCAGACGAACGAGATTGTTGTGCGTCTCGAAGCTCATTCCCAGATGAGTGAATGACTTGGACGGCACCAGATCCGACTTCTCCTCGTTTACTATGAAACCGAGACGTCGGAGCAATAGAAGAAGATTCTGAACATCGTTCTGAAGCGTTAACTCGTTGCCGTACCTCTGAAGAATGTCGTCCAGGTAGGCCGACGTTACCGCAGACGAATGAGCTCGGAAGTAAATCATTACCGAGTTCATTACTCGAGTGAAAGCCCAGGGTGCTAGATTCAATCCGAAGCACATGGCCCGGAACTGATACACCACTCCTAGGACTGCGAAGCGTAGATACTTTCGGAATGTCGGATGTACCATGACGTGAAAGTACGCATCTTTGAGATCTATGCTCGTTGCATAATCGTTCACCCGAATACTCGCTCTGACCGATCGAATCGTCTCCATATAAAACTTCGGAGCGATGATCAGCTTGTTTATCCAGCTCAAATCTATGACTGGACGGAACGAGCCGTCTGGTTTCGGAACCAGAAACAGATGGCTGTAGAATCCCAGCGATTCCTGGTTTTCTACGACCTCTACCGCGTTCTTCATTAAAAGAGACTGCACCTCTGATAGCAGAGCGTCTCTTTTCTGAGGGTTTGACGGAAGATGAGTCCACTTTGGACTTCGAGTTAATGGAGGCTTTCGTTTGAAGGATATCTTTAGACCTTCCGAAGTCACTCCTCTCACCCAAGGGTCGTCCGTAATCGACGCCCACTCTTGAGAAAAACTCGACAACCTTCCGCCAACCGGAACGCGATAGAGGTTTGAGCCATCACCTCCTGGATCTGCGAGGCCTGCGGTAGGAGAAACCACGTCTTCCACGACCCGCACCTCGCCTCGTCGACCTCGGGGCGTCCGACCGATTGTCCCGGCCTGAAGGACGTCCCGAACGAGAGTCGCTATCCTGACGGTCTCTCGAATAAGAGCTAGAGGACGCACCGGAACCTCTATAGGAACCTCTCTTGGGCGGATAAGACCCAGAAGTGCCCGCCTTATTCGTGTCTGCTGAATCCGACCTTTTAGGAGCGGATCTAAACAACAGAGAATCACTAGCTTTCTTTTTAATATTATCATAAATAGCGGAAAGCTTGCCGTCAAAGAGAAGATCTCCTGAGACCGAAGCGACTCTAAGAGAGTTCTTCACCTTAGAATCCACTAGTGTGGATGTAGACAGGGCTGCGTCACGTCTAACCAACTCCAGATTAGCCACTGAAAGGGCGGAGTTACACGTGGAATAAGCTACTGCCCTTGAAAGAAGTCTTAAGGAGGATTGTATATCCTGAAACTCTTCCCCTTGAAGACGCAGTGATAACGCCTTCGTAAGGTGATCTGCGTAAGATAAGGCATCTAAATTGGCTCTGTTAGACGCAATAGCTGTTTCCAACACTGCGGTTGGAATAGAAGCTGACGACGGTAATGATAGCTCTAAGTCTTCCGCCTCGTCGTCCATACGCAGAGGAACTCTCGGTATACCCTGACCTGCCGTGTCGAATTTATTCCTTGCATTAATGAAAGGCAGGTTGAGAGTATTTGCGGACAAGAAGCCTGCTTTCCCTGTCCTGGAAGCAAGTTTAAAAATAGCGTCGTTCAATAATTCAAATGTTCTTGCAACATTATTGGACTGCGACGGAAACTCGGGAGCGATGTCCCTGAACCGCTCGAAAAAATCAGAGTCCAATGACGCTATAATTCTCCTGTCCGGAAGCGCAGCAGTCTGGCCCGACGGAACAACTTGAGGAAGAAAGTGCCGGATGAAGTCTACGGCAGCTTTGTGTTGTTCCGAAAGGGATAGCTCCAATTCATCCGTATCCCTTTCACCATCCGGTCGGACCTCCCGATGTTCCCGGTCGTCCGCCCCCGATGCTTCGGCGGAGCGTACCGACCCAGCGCCGTCGGATAATTCTCGATCCGACACCGTCTCTGTCGGCTGCTGGGATGCTGCGATAAGCTGTGCTATCTGCACTAGAATGTCCGACGTCGAGACCTGCGGAGGAGCGGTCTTTCGCTGCTTTGCCGAGGGCAGCTCCGCATCGGATGGCTCCCGCATACTTTTCCTATGCGAACGTCCGGAGTCCATCGGTCTCGAGTCCCTGGCTGCCGGATGGTGTGACCTGGTCGCCGAATAATCTTTCCTCGGCGAAGCTGGCAAGATATCGGAGGTCACGCAGCCAAGGTGCGGTCGTGTGCGCCGGCGAGAAGAGGAAGCCTTAACAGTCTCTGCGGACTGCTTATACAACGGAGCGTCCCGAGCGACGGACGTATGCTCCGCTAAAGACACATTTTGTACCACAACATCTGGTCCCAGATGTTGTTGTACGAGAGAGGGGCCTCTCTCGCTCGCGGCCCCGGCTGGACCTGGACGAGCTAGGAACCGGACTAAAAGGCTTCCTCCGTTCTCGTTCACTATCCGCCGTCACTGGGTGTGCATCTATTATTTTTATAGTGCTCGCATCACCCAAAATTTCCTCTTGGACCGCATCGGACGAACCCGGCTGCCGAACCATTCGGTGAATGGACGCTACACCGGGCGAGCTAGCGGACGACATTTGTCTAATCTCCATGAGCACTTTTGCCGCTAGCTCTGTATTTAATTGTGACGACGGACGCACACTTGAAGAAGATAACATGGAAACATCACCCTGTTCTGGTTCCTCTGAAATAGAAACTGAGAGAGTAGAGTGACCTTGTGGAGAAAGAGCCGGCATCGCTCTTTCTCCAGAAACAACATATCGTGACACACGTTTCCAATGTTTCTCATCCCAATGTTCACATACAGGACAGGGATTAATGCGAGAACACTGACTACAATTTATGCAATAATCATGAAAGTCAGAGGAAGATTTCTTCCTATTACAATTTGAACAAGTTCCTTTCATTGTGAAGGAACAACAATAAGTCCTAGTTACTCGCAAAAACCCCTGACACAAAGATACATAATAACATGATCCATTAATAAATGAAAAAACAATTGCAAAACAAAATAATTTTGAAAAAATATTTTTTCAGAGAAGCCCAAGTTGCTGAAAAGTAACGTTGAGCCCCGATGGATCCGATGGCAAAGTGTGGTCAAAAATTTTAAAATTATATAAAATAATTAATGAGACACTTTCGGATAATATAAATGTATCTTATAATGAGATAAACTACCTCAAAGGCAAACAGCCCCCCTCAAAAAAGGCTGTTGCCAATGAAAACAAACAGTGTAAACACAGAAGAAAACATGACTCCAGGCACTGAAAAAACTGGCCCGGAATCAGTCCTCAATTACACTCTATCTGATGCAAAACAGAGACTCCCAGGGGAGAATCTGCAGAACATCAGATGGAAGATGCAGAACACAAACGTTATACACCCATGGGTGAAAACGTAACTATGGGGAAAATAACAGAAAACATTCTGTAACCAAGCAACTCTCCCAGGGAAATTTTAGAAATGAAACTTCTCAAAAATATGCCAAAAGCATGGGAGAATTGCAAGGGGGGACTTTAGAAGGTTAGGGGAGAGGAAACACTGAATAAGCAGTGCAACAATTAGCAAGAATGACAACAAGAGGCGTTTGCCTCGAAAATAGGCAACTTAACATAATTTTAACAAAAAATTTTAAGTACAGCCCTGATTATTTTTTGCCACTTCTTTTTTCCTCTCCTCCTTCTATCCTCCTTAGAATCACATTTTCTCCAAGAATTACGTGTCTGGCATCCTTTAAACTGAGATTTACAAGCACAAAGATCAGTGAGATGTTGACTGATGAAGGGCCAAACAGAGAATGATATTTGGCGCCAATTTCGGGACGACTGCGTCACTGCGCATGCGCAGTAGAGTCGTACTATGGAGGTCCTTTAGGACATGATTTCTTTTTGTTTTGGATGCAAATTTTGGGGATTGGGGGGCAAAATTTGTGTTTGGCCCTGGTTTTTGTGGAGTTAGCACCAGCTAAGTCTGGGTCATTGGTACAGTATAAAAATATTGTTCAAGTTATCACATAAAAAAAATTCCAGATGGACAGTGCACTTCAATATATGCCTTCCCTGCGAGTCGATAAAAAAGCCACAAAAAAATAATGACAGGTAGTAAACAAGAGCAACGCGAAGCATACCTTTAACCCCCCCCCCCCCCCCCCCCCCCCCCCCCCTCTGCAATATCATGGATAGAATTACAGAAAAACCCAAGATCAGTCTTGCAGAACTTTAGTAAGAGAGCAGAAACCAATATCAAGTGTATTTAACATTGGATGTCACTTTGACCTTGACCTTTGGCACATCATGGTCAAGATATACAGGCTTCTTCCACTCATCATACCTAACCCACATATAAAGTTTCATAAAGATCCGGTTGATAGAACTTTAGTTATAGAGCAGGAACCAATTTCAAGTGTATTTAACATTGGACGTCACTGTGACCTTGACCTTTGGAACATCATGGTCAAAATAAATAGGCTTTTTCCACTCATCATATCTAACCCACATATGAAGTTTGGTGAAGATCCGTTTGGTAGAACTTTAGTTATAGAGCAGAAACCAATTTCAAGTGTATTTAACATTGGAGGTCACTGTGACCTTGACCTTTGGCTTGCCATGGTCAAAATATATAGGCTTCTTCCACTCATCATACCCAATGCACATATGATGTTTGGTAAAGATCCGGTTGGTAGAATTTCTTTAGTTATAGAGTGGAAACCAATTTCAAGTGTATTTAACATTGGAGGTCACTGTGACCTTGACCTTTGGCAATCATGGTCAAAATAAATAGGCTTCTTCCACTCATCATATCTAATCCAGCTATGAAGTTTGGTAAAGATCCGGTTGGTAGAACCTTAGTTAATTGACGGAATGCGAAAAGTTAACAGACTGATTACAGATGCCGGGCATGGTGATAACATAATGCCCCCTCCTCAAAGAGGCCGGGGGCATAAAAATAGTTCTGAAGAGGCAGGAGATGTCTGAGAAGCAAAGCATTTATGTTTTCCGTCTAACTAATAACCAATACACTTTAATATAGACAAAATAATAATTTGAACAAACATTCTTATCAAAGAATAATATATATTTACTCCTAACATTCTGAAGTTATCAACATCAGCAACCAACATTTGATATAAAAATATTTACCAAAAATACAAATATTTGCATATGGATGCTTACCATTTGTTTTGGACAACGGAAACAAAACATGTTTACAGAAGGCTAGTATGCCATTGTCCTTGATATTTCCTGGTTCGCAAAATGCTTTTTTAAGTTTTTTCTTGATCTGTGCCGGTGAATCTAAAAGATCTATTTTTGAGTCCTCTTCAGAAGAACTCATCTTTGTTCCAGTCAACCCAGGCACTAACGAAAAAACAAAACAAAAAGAAAGCCAACTCATTAAATACATGATAGATAAAGAAAACTAATATTGATACTAATATTTTGTATGGAAATACAGAATTGTTTTTGGGTGTGAAAGAAATAGAATTTTCCATGCTTAAAAAAAATGGAAATTTCATGTAATATCTGTATTTATCATACCTATCACTGGCCCAGACATGCAAGCACTCCATTCGTCATACAGAATTCAGCCCAAATGCTCAATTTTGAACCCCCCCCCCCCCCCCCACCTGCAAAAAAGGGCCAAATCAATAAAGATAGCAGGCCTCTATACCTGGTTTCAGCACATGTGCAGAGCCAATGAAAAGTCCTCAATTCCCACCAATAACAATTCTTTCGCGATGCCTGCTCAAATGTAATAGTTCTAATGTGGGGAGGTGTGGGTGAATAACTCACAGGAAGGAACTTCCGGTCAGGGCCAGTGATAGGTATGATAACTACAGAAATTACTTGAAATTTCCATTATTTATCCACTATTACCACTGGTCCAGACATGCTGAATAGATAATAGGATATCGGGCTAAAACAGGACTGACAGGAAGAAAATAATAACAAGCAGACTATTGCTTACTCCAAACGTGAGAATCATTAAACATCTTGTTAAGGATAATAGAGGATTTATTTACATATAGGAGTGATAAATGAATATCATTGTTGGATGCAATACTTGTAGGGATACAAGAATCCATACTGGAATAAGACTGGGTACCTCTTCTGAGAACATAGCATATCCCAAAGGCTATAATTTAGGCTAATGATACAAAATATAAATGCGTTCAGAGGTAACATGAGATGATTAAAAATCATGAGTTATTGTATGGAATGAGCTCATGACTTCTACAACTATATACAAATATACAATATACCAAACATTGGCATTAATTGTGGTCCACCATAGCCAAGAGGGTGGCTCACAGGCTTTTCAGTATAATGCCAAACTGTATGCGAGAATACCCACCCAACTGTATTACAAGAGACACTTTGCAAAACAAAGACATAAGCGACAATAAATGTCAGGCGCAGCAATGTAAATGCTTCAAATTTAAATTATATAACATTATGAGCAGCAGACAGGGGACCTAGATATCTTAAGATCCCCAGCCACAGATTCACGTAGTAATACACAGAACGAAACACGCAGGTGAATGGGTTAATCGATATGGCACGAGTGCCAATGCTGAAGGACAGAACGAGAGGCCGCAGGCACATAGAACACAATGGAGCTCAGGGGACGATTTTCAGTTATCGCTAGTGATTCAGATTTTAGTTGCATTGCATGATTTGTAGAAAATTCCAGTAAAATTTCGCTTCAATTTAAAAATAGTCTGTCAACAACGATTTCCGTTTCAATTTCCACATGGTTTAGTGTTCCTGTTGAGGGGGATTACGTAGAACAGGCATGTAATAAATGGAATGAACTTAAATATCCTTTCTGTCTGCCTGAGTTAAGAGAAAGGAAGGGTCTTTTTCTACCTTTCCTTATAAATCTAGACCAAATTCACATATATCCTTAGAGCCCTTACTGGGCATAGTAGGGTCTAGAATTATTAACAGATGGTAAAGTAAACTCTTCTAGCTGAAGCAAAAGTAAGCAAGAATAATGTTTTAAATGTCGAAACCTTAAACACCACAGAAGCTTAAGGTTCAAATGGAGCCTTTTAGAGTTTTAACAAGACCCATGCTAGATTCCACTTAGGAATTACCCTTAAAGTTTTAGGCCTTTTAATGGAAAAATTCTTTAGTAACTTTGACAAGGTTTGATCTGAACCTATATTAATACGACCTTCATGACCATAAGTGTCTGTCAACATAGAACAGTATCCTGTGACTGTAATAGGTTGAAGTTTCTTAACATCAAACAGAAACACAAGAAAATCTGCAATGTTAGGAATTGAAGGGTGCAGATAATTTACACCTTTGTTTTGACACCAAGTAAAGAAAACTCTCCACTTCACAGCATGGTTAAGCGAAGAGGAGGTTCTCCTTGAAGCAGAAATGCAGTCCATTGTTCTTCTGGACAAATGTTTACATCTGAGGAAGGACTTGACAACAGAAAGACATGAAGGTTGAGAACCACCGAATTGCTGCAAAGTATCTTAATTTTGCCTTGAAACAGAAGGCCGTCTCAAAGAAATAAGTGATGTGGAATGTCGAGCAACAGGGGTCTGAGCAGGTTGACCTATGATCTCTAAGAAGACAGATGGGCCACAAGAATAATTTTACAAGTTAATTGTTTGATTTTCTGAAGCCCCTTAAGTATTAACAGATTTGGAGGAAAGTCATTGCCAATGACTCCATTCCATGAGATTGACAGAGTGTCTACGTACTGCAAAGGCTAATGGACCCAGGCACGGAGAGACGAACATCTGGTGCCGATTGTTAAATCTTGTTGCAAAAAATCTATTAAGGAAAGTTCACACAGGTTGCTGATAGCTGGCCAGACTTTCCTATTGAGAGTAAATTCTGTTGGAAGAAGACAACCGTGCCAGGACAAAGAATCTGCAATCACAATTGAGCCGCCCTGGAATGTGGCAGATTGCAAGAGAGATGTTTTGATCCTGAGTGAACAAAAGAATCTTTTATGTTAGACTGAATATTAGAAAGGAGTGGGTCCCTCTTTGGTTCTGTAGACTAGGGCTGGGCGGTTTATCGGTTTTTCGGTTCGGTTCGGTTTTTTTTTTTAAACCGAAACCGAACCGCCGCCTTAACAAAAAACCGAGACTTTCGGTTTCAACAAATTTCCCAGAATTGGTTAAGTTTATGACCACTCAATCACTTGCTTTCCGCACGCCAAAGGCTTAAATGTCAGGCAAAGGTAAATGCTGTGCCATTTATGCTTACTTCGAGAGGACTGACAACAAATCCCCCCACCCTCCCCCCACAAATAGTGGTAGCAAATTTCTTGTATCTTAAACAATATCTACAGAACCACCAGCAGATGGAATATGAAAAAGTTAAAAAATTTATAGTAATTTATATATTTTTTATACTTACCAATGACCCAGACTTAGCTGGTGCTAACTCCACAAAAACCAGGGCCAAACACAAATTTTGCCCCCCAATCCCCAAAATTTGCATCCAAAACAAAAAGAAATCATGTCCTAAAGGACCTCCATAGTACGACTCTACTGCGCATGCGCAGTGACGCAGTCGTCCCGAAATTGGCGCCAAATATCATTCTTACTGGCAGTGCCTGGTCAGCGCTATGTACTCAGCGGGGAGGCAAGAGTTCCCAACTCAGGGAGGGCCATCCCCGTCTGGGTCATTGGTAAGTATAAAAAATATATAAATTACTATAAATTTTTTAACATTTTTATACTGTACCAATGACCCAGACTTAGCTGAATAGTAAACAGGCTGGAGGGCCTAGGACATAGAGGAAAATCCAATAAGCTCAATTATAAAATAAAGAGATAACCCCTTAAGGAGAAAAGGAGTATTAGGCTTTACATGTATCTTTCTTATTTAATATTTAAATTAGAAAGATACACTACCCTTAATAATTGAGCACAATAACATTCATGTTCTCTATTAATATCCAGTATAACCTTTATACTAATTATTATTAAAACAAGCCAATAAATAAAGTAGTCCAGAGAATTGAGACTCTTTATAATCATTTAAAAGTGTCCGAGTATTGTATATTAAAGCCCGTTTGACACTTGACATATACAAATGCTTCACACCGAGCTACACTTTAAAAATAAGACACGAATGAAATTAAACATTAATATTACACTTTAAAACCATCCCGGAAGCGACTCAGAAATACTGTCTTGGAGGAGGCATTCCCTTGCTTTTCACTATAAAGCAGGTGACCTAAGGGAACACCCGCCCCCCCCTTCCCCTTGCCCTGGGTCAAATAGCCCAGAGCGAAGAGGGCAGCCGGACGGAGTCACTGCCGGAACAGAAAGCCTGCATAACTATAGTTGCAACTGTTTAGTGGACGACATTCTGAGCAACAGATAACGGACCTAAACAATGCAGGTCTCCAGAAATGGACTCAATATTTCTGAGATAAAAATTAGTAAATGTGGATGGCTGAGACCAATAAGCAGCCTTCATTAAATCTGTAATAGCAACACTATTAGCATAAGCCCAGGAAGTAGAAAGAGCTCTTACTTCATGAGCAGAAATCTTAAGCACAGACTGCTGAGAAGAAGATAAATCTTCATACGCAGTACGGATAGTTAACTGAATCCATCTAGCAATAGAATGGACTGAAATGTCCTTTCTATTAGGCATCAAAGACAGAAAGAAACGTTTCCGTCCCTTTCTGATGAACTGAGATCTCTGTTTATAGATACGTAGTGCTCTAACAGGACAGAGTAAAGGCCTACGCCCGTCTGAAGACGGAAGAGCCTTAATAACAATAGGTTCCGGATATTTATTAGGAGCCTGATTCTTAGCTAAAAAACCGACGTTAGTAGTGAAGGTGATAGTGTTCCCAACACTACGATAATGAGAATCATCCACCGATAGTGCATGAAGCTCACTGACTCTTCTGGCAGAAGAGAAAGCTAAGAGAAAAGCTGTCTTATAAGATAAGAATTTGAAATCTACTGTCCCAAGAGGTTCAAATGGCTTTTCCTTCAATTTAAGGAGAACCCAAGCTAAATTCCACTTAGGAATTAATCTAAGAGTTCTGGGTCTATTTATCGAAAAGTTTCTAACCAATTTCGATAAAGAGACATTAGATCCAATTTGTAAACTATCATGATGTGCATAGGTATCAGATAACATAGATCTATAACCCTTTATAGTAACCGGTTGCAGTTTGATTTCGTCAAACAAGTATACTAGAAAGTTAGCAATGTCTGGTATAGAGGGATCAAATATATCAACAGAATGATCCCTACACCAACGACGGAAAACCTTCCACTTAGCCGCATAGTTTAGCGAAGAGGAGGTCCTCCTACAGTTAGAAATCGCGTCCACTGCTCGTCCTGTAAAGTGCTTGCCATGCAAGAAGGACCGCACAACGGAAAAACGTGAAGGTTGAGACCTTGCGGGTTGTGATGCAGTTGGCGCGATTTCCCCTGCCAAAGAAGATCCTCTCGTGGAGGGAGCTTCCGCGGTAGGTCCCACAACAGACACCTGAGTAGATTTATCCACGGTCTCTGTGGCGACAGAGATGCTACCAACAGAATCTTGCATTGAGATTGTTTTATCTTTAGCAATACTTGTTGAATTAACGGCGCTGGAGGATACGCATGTCCTATCATTCCGTCCCAAGGGATCGATAGAGCGTCTACAGCAAATGCTCTTGGATCCGGACACGGGGACACATACGTCTGCAACTGATTGTTGAGATGTGTCGCAAATAAGTCTATCATTGGCCGTTCCCATTGGTAGCAAATCTGATTGAATACTTGTTTGTTGAGAGTCCACTCCGACGGCAACAAGCGACCCTTTCGAGAAAGGGAGTCTGCTAGCACATTCAGACGACCCGGTATGTGACGGACCGAAAGAAGAACGTGATGTTCCAACGCAAACAGAAGGATTCTTTCCGTTAGATTGAACAACGGAACTGAATGAGTGCCTCCCTGATTCCGTATATACGCCACTACTGTCGTATTGTCGGATAGGATTTGGACATGAGCATCGTGAATAATGTCCATCCAGTGACGTAACGCAAGCCAAATTGACATCATTTCCTTGATGTTTATGTGCTTGCACAGGAATTGCGGATCCCAAAGACCCTGGCATCTCGAATCCGTTGGGATTAATGATGCACCCCAACCTGTTTGACTGGCATCCGTCATAATGGTAAAACTCGGATCCGGCAACTGCAGCGGAACTCCTTGAGTTAACCACTGAATGTTTGCCCAAGTCTGAATCTCTTGTTTCACTTGATCTGACAAGAGAACGTCTACATCGAGCGAATGAATTTTCACACTCCAATTCTGAGTCAAGAAAATTTGAAGAGGCCGTGTGCGTAGCCGTCCCATCGGAATGAGATCCGCAGCGGCTCCGCACAGACCTATCAGTCTCATAAATTCTCTCGCTGTGACTTTGTCTGTATTTAGACAATAGCGAGCGTAACAACTGACTAATTTCGCTCTGGTTAACGGCAGACGAACGAGATTGTTGTGCGTCTCGAAGCTCATTCCCAGATGAGTGAATGACTTGGACGGCACCAGATCCGACTTCTCCTCGTTTACTATGAAACCGAGACGTCGGAGCAATAGAAGAAGATTCTGAACATCGTTCTGAAGCGTTAACTCGTTGCCGTATCTCTGAAGAATGTCGTCCAGGTAGGCCGACGTTACCGCAGACGAATGAGCTCGGAAGTAAATCATTACCGAGTTCATTACTCGAGTGAAAGCCCAGGGTGCTAGATTCAATCCGAAGCACATGGCCCGGAACTGATACACCACTCCTAGGACTGCGAAGCGTAGATACTTTCGGAATGTCGGATGTACCATGACGTGAAAGTACGCATCTTTGAGATCTATGCTCGTTGCATAATCGTTCACCCGAATACTCGCTCTGACCGATCGAATCGTCTCCATATAAAACTTCGGAGCGATGATCAGCTTGTTTATCCAGCTCAAATCTATGACTGGACGGAACGAGCCGTCTGGTTTCGGAACCAGAAACAGATGGCTGTAGAATCCCAGCGATTCCTGGTTTTCTACGACCTCTACCGCGTTCTTCATTAAAAGAGACTGCACCTCTGATAGCAGAGCGTCTCTTTTCTGAGGGTTTGACGGAAGATGAGTCCACTTTGGACTTCGAGTTAATGGAGGCTTTCGTTTGAAGGATATCTTTAGACCTTCCGAAGTCACTCCTCTCACCCAAGGGTCGTCCGTAATCGACGCCCACTCTTGAGAAAAACTCGACAACCTTCCGCCAACCGGAACGCGATAGAGGTTTGAGCCATCACCTCCTGGATCTGCGAGGCCTGCGGTAGGAGAAACCACGTCTTCCACGACCCGCACCTCGCCTCGTCGACCTCGGGGCGTCCGACCGATTGTCCCGGCCTGAAGGACGTCCCGAACGAGAGTCGCTATCCTGACGGTCTCTCGAATAAGAGCTAGAGGACGCACCGGAACCTCTATAGGAACCTCTCTTGGGCGAATAAGACCCAGAAGTGCCCGCCTTATTCGTGTCTGCTGAATCCGACCTTTTAGGAGCGGATCTAAACAACAGAGAATCACTAGCTTTCTTTTTAATATTATCATAAATAGCGGAAAGCTTGCCGTCAAAGAGAAGATCTCCTGAGACCGAAGCGACTCTAAGAGAGTTCTTCACCTTAGAATCCACTAGTGTGGATGTAGACAGGGCTGCGTCACGTCTAACCAACTCCAGATTAGCCACTGAAAGGGCGGAGTTACACGTGGAATAAGCTACTGCCCTTGAAAGAAGTCTTAAGGAGGATTGTATATCCTGAAACTCTTCCCCTTGAAGACGCAGTGATAATGCCTTCGTAAGGTGATCTGCGTAAGATAAGGCATCTAAATTGGCTCTGTTAGACGCAATAGCTGTTTCCAACACTGCGGTTGGAATAGAAGCTGACGACGGTAATGATAGCTCTAAGTCTTCCGCCTCGTCGTCCATACGCAGAGGAACTCTCGGTATACCCTGACCTGCCGTGTCGAATTTATTCCTTGCATTAATGAAAGGCAGGTTGAGAGTATTTGCGGACAAGAAGCCTGCTTTCCCTGTCCTGGAAGCAAGTTTAAAAATAGCGTCGTTCAATAATTCAAATGTTCTTGCAACATTATTGGACTGCGACGGAAACTCGGGAGCGATGTCCCTGAACCGCTCGAAAAAATCAGAGTCCAATGACGCTATAATTCTCCTGTCCGGAAGCGCAGCAGTCTGGCCCGACGGAACAACTTGAGGAAGAAAGTGCCGGATGAAGTCTACGGCAGCTTTGTGTTGTTCCGAAAGGGATAGCTCCAATTCATCCGTATCCCTTTCACCATCCGGTCGGACCTCCCGATGTTCCCGGTCGTCCGCCCCCGATGCTTCGGCGGAGCGTACCGACCCAGCGCCGTCGGATAATTCTCGATCCGACACCGTCTCTGTCGGCTGCTGGGATGCTGCGATAAGCTGTGCTATCTGCACTAGAATGTCCGACGTCGAGACCTGCGGAGGAGCGGTCTTTCGCTGCTTTGCCGAGGGCAGCTCCGCATCGGATGGCTCCCGCATACTTTTCCTATGCGAACGTCCGGAGTCCATCGGTCTCGAGTCCCTGGCTGTCGGATGGTGTGACCTGGTCGCCGAATAATCCTTCCTCGGCGAAGCTGGCAAGATATCGGAGGTCACGCAGCCAAGGTGCGGTCGTGTGCGCCGGCGAGAAGAGGAAGCCTTAACAGTCTCTGCGGACTGCTTATACAACGGAGCGTCCCGAGCGACGGACGTATGCTCCGCTAAAGACACATTTTGTACCACAACATCTGGTCCCAGATGTTGTTGTACGAGAGAGGGGCCTCTCTCGCTCGCGGCCCGGCTGGACCTGGACGAGCTAGGAACCGGACTAAAAGGCTTCCTCCGTTCTCGTTCACTATCCGCCGTCACTGGGTGTGCATCTATTATTTTTATAGTGCTCGCATCACCCAAAATTTCCTCTTGGACCGCATCGGACGAACCCGGCTGCCGAACCATTCGGTGAATGGATGCTACACCGGGCGAGCTAGCGGACGACATTTGTCTAATCTCCATGAGCACTTTTGCCGCTAGCTCTGTATTTAATTGTGACGACGGACGCACACTTGAAGAAGATAACATGGAAACATCACCCTGTTCTGGTTCCTCTGAAATAGAAACTGAGAGAGTAGAGTGACCTTGTGGAGAAAGAGCCGGCATCGCTCTTTCTCCAGAAACAACATATCGTGACACACGTTTCCAATGTTTCTCATCCCAATGTTCACATACAGGACAGGGATTAATGCGAGAACACTGACTACAATTTATGCAATAATCATGAAAGTCAGAGGAAGATTTCTTCCTATTACAATTTGAACAAGTTCCTTTCATTGTTAAGGAACAACAATAAGTCCTAGTTACTCGCAAAAACCCCTGACACAAAGATACATAATAACATGATCCATTAATAAATGAAAAAACAATTGCAAAACAAAATAATTTTGAAAAAATATTTTTTCAGAGAAGCCCAAGTTGCTGAAAAGTAACGTTGAGCCCCGATGGATCCGATGGCAAAGTGTGGTCAAAAATTTTAAAATTATATAAAATAATTAATGAGACACTTTCGGATAATATAAATGTATCTTATAATGAGATAAACTACCTCAAAGGCAAACAGCCCCCCTCAAAAAAGGCTGTTGCCAATGAAAACAAACAGTGTAAACACAGAAGAAAACATGACTCCAGGCACTGAAAAAACTGGCCCGGAATCAGTCCTCAATTACACTCTATCTGATGCAAAACAGAGACTCCCAGGGGAGAATCTGCAGAACATCAGATGGAAGATGCAGAACACAAACGTTATACACCCATGGGTGAAAACGTAACTATGGGGAAAATAACAGAAAACATTCTGTAACCAAGCAACTCTCCCAGGGAAATTTTAGAAATGAAACTTCTCAAAAATATGCCAAAAGCATGGGAGAATTGCAAGGGGGGACTTTAGAAGGTTAGGGGAGAGGAAACACTGAATAAGCAGTGCAACAATTAGCAAGAATGACAACAAGAGGCGTTTGCCTCGAAAATAGGCAACTTAACATAATTTTAACAAAAAATTTTAAGTACAGCCCTGATTATTTTTTGCCACTTCTTTTTTCCTCTCCTCCTTCTATCCTCCTTAGAATCACATTTTCTCCAAGAATTACGTGTCTGGCATCCTTTAAACTGAGATTTACAAGCACAAAGATCAGTGAGATGTTGACTGATGAAGGGCCAAACAGAGAATGATATTTGGCGCCAATTTCGGGACGACTGCGTCACTGCGCATGCGCAGTAGAGTCGTACTATGGAGGTCCTTTAGGACATGATTTCTTTTTGTTTTGGATGCAAATTTTGGGGATTGGGGGGCAAAATTTGTGTTTGGCCCTGGTTTTTGTGGAGTTAGCACCAGCTAAGTCTGGGTCATTGGTACAGTATAAAAATTTAAAAAGTCGTACGTAAAAATCCACACATGCAATTCAAGAATTGTTAAGTAAATTTACTGAACCGGGCATATTCGACCAAAGAGGTATTGCAAGTTACCTGACAATATGTGGTGTAAAAGTATTATAAATTACCTTTGACCTAAAATCATCTGCGTACAGCACGTTGTAAATTAGATTGGTGGTAAACATAAAATTTATTGAGTTTTAAAACCTCAAAGTTCACATGGGAAAAATGACGAGTAAATTATGTTAATTAACCGACCACTGGCACGTTCTCTGAAGTCACATGCTCAGAGATAACACTGCGCATTGGCAGTTATGTTTTTTGTCAACAATAAAATGGTTAAATTAAAATAGAACACATCCAATTAAATGGATGGCAGGTAACTATTGAAAGTTTTTTTAAAACTTATTGGGAATTGTTTGTATACTATTTGAACTTACTTTAAGGAATCGCGCAGTACTGCAGGTCTGTCAGGTACACACGCAGCATTCCCAATACGAAGATGTTATAATCAACACGTGTCATGACCATGTGTATTTTGTAAACACAACAAATCCCAAGATGCAATATTGCAAACTTTCTTTCAACCCCCATTATGCAGCAGTCTCCCCTCTCTTCAAAATCATCAATTGCCTGTCTTGAATAAGATGAAATCAACGCAGGGATAAGCCAAGAGGGCAAAGTAAAGTTGGTAATATCTTTGCCTTGGCACCGCCCATTTCGCCCAATTTCTATGTTTGGGCAGAATCAAAGTAAAAAACGAACATCTACAGTCGAAATTAAGAGAGATATTGTGAAAGCATTGGAGTGAGTTACCAATAAAAGTGATTCGTATATCACGACTTACTTCAACAATAGTTATCAAAATCAGAAAAAAATATGATTTGTGTTCCTCTTATTCCACTGTCATTTGAAGCAGGAACCATCAAGAAACACGGGACACGTCTATTTTCAAGCGATGTGATAATTACCGAAACAAGCACAACAATTGCACATTATCCACCAAAACCAGGATGAGAGCATTGCGACTCCATAAAAAATAAGGAAATGTTGATTTTTGCTAAAATGTAGCTTTTCTTGTGAATTTCTGCATCTTGTCTTGACAAGGTCCCAAATCTCACTGACAGAACAAGGCAGCTCCCACCAGTGGTGGAGCCATGGTTTGAAATCCTGTGGACCATGCTAGTGGAGATTTTTTTTTTTTTGGGTGGGGGGGAATCTCAGGACTGAGGGTACTGTACTTGTACTGAGGGCAGGAAATCAAAAATAATTTTTTCAAATTTGGGGATGGGAGAAGCAAGTGGGATTTTGAGTGGAGGGGGGGGGGGGGGGGGGCTGGTCTCCCTAGATACCTCATGGCTCCACCGCTCCACCACTGTTGCTCACTACAGTAGCCCAACACATTATGTCCATTTGCTGAGAAGAGTGGTGAACACTGATTAACCCGAATGACTCAACTCGCTATATGAGCCTCATGACTTGGATGACAAATACAGACAGATTTTATGTGTACATTACCCTCTAAAATGTGGATTTCTACAATATATTATGAAAAACCGAAAACCGAACCGAAAACCGAGTTTTTGTACAAAACCGAAACCGAAACCGAACCGAAATGCAAATTTCAAAACCGCCCAGCCCTACTGTAGACAAGCTATAACTGTTGAATTGTCTGAAAGAATTTGAACCTGAGAGTTTGCAAGATGACTTTTTCAGTGAAATAGTCTTAGAAGAGCCAATATCTCCTGATTGATGTGTAGAAGGGACTGATGATAATTGTACTGACCATGGCAATTTAGATTCTCTGGAACCACGGTAGCATCCCATCCTTGATAGTTTGTATCCAGGGGGTCACAAACCCTGACTAAGAAAGGGTCTGGGTCCCATCCAATTGGGAGTTTTTTATGCTGTGAGAATCAAAATTGGTACTTTTATGAAGAGTTTTCTTGAAAACACTTAGCCTCACATAATAGATAACCCTTTACCTAACATGAAAAGCAGACGACACTTGCAACCATTTTTTTGAATAACTGATTTTTTTCATTTTTTGTCTCAAAAACAGGTTATGACTCCTCATTGGAATGAGCTCGATGAGCTCGTTCCAACGAGGGGTCATAACCTATATTTTTTAGACAAAAAATGAAAAAATAATGACAATTAATCGGCGATTTTTTAGAATAGCTCAGGCCGGTTTTTGCCGTTACATTGGGTAAAGGGTTAATCCCTATGTTCAGCCAGCAGTCTGCAATATGCTTTCATGATGCAGACATCACAACACAAGAAGAGAATAAAATGGAGAAAAAGACTAATATACACTCTTTTTTTCATTGGCCAATGATTCATTACATAACATGTATCAGTATGTTGAATGGTTACCACTGGCATGTTTTCAGTATGTAAAGTTCATTGTTCAATTCTGTTAACTCAAGGATGTGTCTCTCCATTACTGACTGCATTCCAGTAAACATTGGTGAAACACATCAAGGTAGATAAAAAGTTGTAAAATGAACATTCCATTTTGCTACATCTGGCGCCTTCTATCTGTAGATCATGCACTGACACAAATTCACAACACACGTTTTAAAGTTACTATTAAACTGAGATATGAAGTATATGTGCTCAAGATTCTGGTTAATACAGCTGAAAGATCAGGGATTAATCCAGAGCCTCTCAGGGGCCGAAATTCGGCCCCATTCCCCTCGTGAAATGGGTACCAAAATTCCCAATTTTAGCTCCTAAAATTCCCCCAAAATGTTCACACAGAACATGACAACGAACCAACGATATGAGCTTTAAACAAGGGTAAGCGAATTGACAGAAGTGTGCGTAAATTATAAATAATAAAAGAGTAATAAAGCTGTACACCTGTCAAGGAGTTTGCACTTTACTGGCACAGATCCGATAAAACATCGAAAGTTGTTCAGTGTTGACTCGCTTTTCTTCAGAATGAAACGAGTTACGTGCAGTCACTGTCAGTAATTTTGACTGGCTGAACGATGATTGGTTCCAGCGAATGACGTGTCGCGTATCTTGTTCATTCATTTGTCAACACGTGTTTACCAAAACCAACGAGAGAAGCAGACGCTCTTCGCATAAATTAACGAAATCACCATGTCACATAATTCCAGATATTATCGAAAAAAAATAAAATTATCTGAAGAAAATAAAGACATTACTCGGTTCTTCAAACCCAAACTTTCAGAAACGTTAACTTTAGTAAATGAACATTCAGAGCAAGCAACGACGTCAGATAATAATAACACAGACACACTGAAGCTAAATACAGTCCCAATCAAAATTAGTGAAGCCAGCAATGACGAATTGGTACCGCCTTGTACAAAAAACACACCGGATTCCTTGCAGTTATCTCTGGTCGATAATACAAACGTACAATCTAAAACCACCCACAAAAGTGGGCAGAATATCCCTTCTTTCGACCTTGATTCGTGTACCGAATGTGATGATTCTGAATCTGATAATGATAATGACGATCAACATTTATTATTTTTGCCAGTGGCAGGAAATTCCGATGAGCGCCGGTTTTCATCGGGAAAATATGAGAACAAATATAAATGGCTCTACTACAGTGTATCTAAGGAGGGATATATGTGCAAACATTGTGAACTGATAGGCGACAAATCATATTGCAAACAGGATGGGGGAGCGTTTTATCAGTTCGGGGTAAAACTTGGTACACACCCTACTAGAAAACTTAAAAAGCATGCACGAAGCAAGCGTCACACAAACGCAATAGACACCCTTGTTAAACAAAAATGTGAATCAGCGGAATCAATTTATCATAAGATTCAAGCGGCGCACACATTTAAAGAGACCGCAGATAAAAATAAAAATAGGTCAGCATTAAAAACTCTTATGCAAACTGTGTATTTCATGATTAAAAAGAAATGGGCACACACAACAAACTTCGAAGATTTGGTCGAGTTTGTGGCAAAAACTGGCAATACAGAGTTAAATGAATTCATTCAGAGGATTACAACAAAGGTCTGCTCATATACGTCTCCATTCTCAGTCAAACAATATATAGCCTGCATCTCAAATTGCATTGAGGAAGAATTACTGTCGTCCCTACGATTAAATAAATTTTTTACTATTCTGTGTGATGAAAGCACAGATGAAAGCAATGTAACTCAGCTTTGTATCATGGCACGTTTTCTTAAGGAAAATACAGTAAGGGACCACTTCATGGGCATTGTCCAAGTGGATCAGACTGATGCAGCATCACTGATGGACAAGCTTGGTAAATTTCTCATTCAAAAGGGCATTAACATAGAGGACACACGTTTCATTGCCCTTGATGGAACAAATGCAATGTCTGGTGAGCGCTCTGGTCTACAGAGGAGGTACAGACACGTTTCTCCCTACAGCCTATACTTGAATTGTCGCAACCACCGACTAGCTCTAGCCTTTAAACATGTTTTGAACCTTCCAAAATTTAACAAACTCAAGGAAGCAGACAGTCTGCTAGTTTCGTTAGCAAAGCTCTTTAATTATAGCCCCCAGCGAACAGCAGTATTAAAGTCTGCACAGGAAATTCATGACCTCACTGCATTAAATATTGTCATGCCCTCTACCACACGCTGGCTCAGTCACGGTAAAGCTTGCGAGAGAGTCATTACAAGATTCCAGTGCATTGTTGATGCACTTGATGGTATTTATGAGAAGAAAAGGGAGCCTGAAATACTAGGTGTTAGATGTCAGTTGATAGATCCTTGCAATATAACCACAATTTGCATATTGGCTGATATATTGGCAGAAACTAATAAACTTTCACTTATTCTGCAATCAGATTCCTTAAACTTTACACAGTTACCTTCTTACATCAATGCAACTAAGCTAGCGTTGACTGGGCTTGCCGGCGACCTAGCATCGGGGAAACATTACAAAAATATTAACAAACTATTATGTGAAGCCAACAGTTGTACCTCCATATTTGAAATAAGGAGTCGATCACATAAGCAGTTTGATTTAGCATCATTTGAGAATAATTTCATCAAACCAGTAATAAATGAACTTGTGACTGAGATTGACACCATGCTATCATCGTCGGGACTGTTGTCATCCTTTGGTGTTCTCGACCCAAGAAATTTGCCCAGGAAAAGGGAAAGTTTACCCTCCTATGGGGAAGATGAAATCAAACAAATTGCAGAATTTTATGGCTGCCCAAATTCTGACACATTAAATAGCCACACCACTAATGTTGAACCTGAATTCCCATCTCTGCAGATAACAAGTGAATTTCAAATATTTAAAAAACATATGTACTCACTAAGAGATTTACACGAATCCAAAACGGCAAATGAAATAGCAGCCGCGGAGAAACGTATCTCATTGACAAACACGATCAGTCAAGTTGAAAAAAAGAAAGAGGAGAAAAAACTTGAGGAACTAAAAATTAAAATGCAGTTTACACTCGCTGATTTATTTGAAAACTTGTGCTGCGATAGTGCTCTCAAATATACATTTGAAGCCATCTATCACATAGTGTACATTGCTACCCTTATTCCTGCGGGAACTGTAAATGTTGAGAGGGCATTCAGCCTGATGAATTTAGTTAAAACGCCACTCAGAAATAGAATGGGGCAGTGTACTCTTGATAGTTTGATGCGGGTGTGCAGGGAATCCCCTCCCGATATTAACGATATGGACTGGGAGAAAATAATTGAAACTTACAGGTTGATGGGACCAACAAGGAAGTTACTTCTGTAAATCATGGTGTTTTGCACGGAAATAACCACATGAACTTCACTTATTCAGTAAATACCAGACTCGGGGTCGCCCCGCTGTTAAAACTTAAATAAAACTGTTTCGATGTTACTTTGTGTCTTTCAGCTGCCTCTTCCTTTATACCCATGTAGGGCTGGTCGCAGTGGGCATTTTAGGGGTACCATGCCCCCGCTGGCTATTCCATTGGCGTAGGCAGGGTGGGGGGTATGGGGGTGGGGGCTACCCCCCCCCCCCAAGAAAAAACACACTGGCCCAATGCAGGTTTCACATAAGATAGAACCCCAAAATGGTATTAAAAAACGCTACAATTACCTTGGATTCGATCTTAGAGCACTGAATTTTGAAAATTTCTGAAGGCCTAGTCCTGCAGTGTAGGTTGGACCCTCCAGTCGTTGCCCCATCGGATCCTTTCACTTCCCGGGGGGGGGGGGGGGGGGGTAATTACCAGAGGGGTCATAGTTAAGACTAGGGGAGGACACCCGAAGCCACACAACAACCTTCTAAATATCATGGCAGCCCCCCCAACCCCACCCCCCCCCAAAAAAAAAAACTGAACTGCTAGCCCCTGAATTGAAAGAAAGCAACCCCCCCCCCCCCCCCCCCACACACACACACAGACTATTTTGCTTTCCACTTTGATTTGTTGGAATCCAGATACCGCAAATGGCCGCCATGAGCTGTCAATCTCATGTATGTCTCCGCCCCATGCAAGATGCAAATGACGTGAAAGCCGGGTGTGCTTCTGGGAATCCTCGGACGTTTTAATTTCCAGTGAAACACTGATGATTTCGCGTGTTCTGAGCTATACTGAATGAGAATTACAGCCTGCTCGGATTTACGGACAAATTTCGTCCATTCGTTGATATTTAATGAGTTCAGTCGAGAGAGCAATGTCATCCAATGTAATATAATATTGCGCAGTTTGGATTTTGGAACACATGCTTCCAGAATGGAGAAGCTCTGACGGTCAGTATGGGATTCCATAAGATGCCACCTGCGGGAGATGACATCTAATGAAATATCATACTCACCTTCAAGGAACATTTGTCGTCGTTTCTGAAACTTGTACGATGTGCTTTTATTTATTTTTTTTACAACAGCTCTGCACTGCACGAAGACCACAACCCTGACGACATTGTTGCCATTTTGATCGAAGTGTGTTGGAAATTTTTCTGAATTCAGTGCCATTCACCATTATTCGTGGGAATGGAGCCGATAAAAATTTTGGGTCGCAGCCAAAAACAGGATCGGTCGATTTCCCGGAACAGATTAATTATTTTTCCTTGGTGTACACAAGGCTACATGCCCCAAATAATTCAACATATTTTCTGTCGTCCAACAACACATTGGCCCTGACGCCTGCCAACATAGACAACCTGACTAAATAGCTATAGATTCATAAGTCTATAAATTTATAACAGGTGGCTGGTCAGGCATTTTAGCGGCACCTAAAAACTTTTACCGGAGAAAAGTTAACAATTTTCAGGCAACATTTGGTTTTTTATTCAATAAAAACCTAAATGTTGCTTGAAAATTGTTCACTTTTCTCAGGTAAGAATTTCATTAGAATATAATGCTAGAACTCAGGAAATGGCGTTTCAGTAAGCAGGGCTTGATTTGTTCGGTGTCGCATTGCAATTTGCAAATTGCGATGCGAAACCAAACAAATCGCACCCTGCTTGGCCAAAGCACAAATCCCGTGCCGCACCGAATAATTACAGATCACGATACTGATTAGCAATAATATTTTTTTGAAAAGTACTACAAATGACGAAAATGTGCCCTAATTAGCGCATGTAAATCAGGATTTCATTGAATGAGAGCCAGACGTAGCCTAAAATGTCCCAGAGGAAAAATCAAAACCACACCCTTTTCATTCAATAAATCTTTTGATCTCAAGCGCAATTGGCGGCTGGGATTGATCATTCCGTGTTTGATTAATTTATGAATAATAGTATTATACAACGTCACACTTAAAATGGGGGTTGGGTGGCACAAAGTCACCGTGACAGGAATTATTAATTAACAAATCAATTCTCAGAAAACTGAAATGTTACTGTTGTTTCGGTTTATTATGCACGACACAAGAGGTTCAATGCAGTTGGAAAAAATGGTGTCATTGAAATCTGTAATCTATTTTCATTGAAGACTTTTCTATGAAAGTGGCGGTTCGTCGTCTCACCCAATTACACCCAGTTCACCCAATTACACCCAGTTATAACGCCAAAAATTACACCCAGTTAACAGCCAAATTTAAACCCAATTAATATACCCCCACCCGAATTGCACAATTTTTGTTTCTTGGGAGAAATGTTAGGAACCAGGGACGCAGAGCCGAGGGGGGGTGGGGGAGCACCGCGGGCACATCCCCCCCCCCCCTTTTTCAACATTTATGGGTACCCTAATTCTGGCATACGTACACAACTCCTATACCAAATTGACTGTGGGAGATAGTAATAGTTCTAACAAAATTAGCATCATAATACTGTCGGCATTGTTATATAGTGAGATATTGCACGTCGCAAGTAGTCATAATAAGTACAGACTATAGTAATAATAAAACTAGTCCAAACTTGGACCCAAATTCCATAATATAATTTTTGGGTTTGGTACGTCCAAAGGACGTACCAAACCCCAAAATTATATTACGGAATTTGGGTCCAAGCTTGGACTATGGTAAAACGTGCCGTGCGCATGTGTTCTCTTTCCGGAGCCGCATTTAATTTTGTTCTGTATGCATGACATACCCCTCCACCCCACCCCACTCCCCCTTCCATTGAGACCCTATAAAAACTTATTTTCCGTCCTACAACCCATCGGTTAGCCAGAAGAAAACAAATTGTGCCCCCACCCCCCTTTTTCCGCCGCCCCTGTTAGGTACAAGACCATTGTCGCCTATATCGTTCGAATTTGACCCATTACAAAGTCGGGACTACGCAATTTCCCCTAATTAAAATATCCCGTTATACACCATGGGATTTTCCTCCGAACACCATTGTATTCCGGGATATTACCCTGTATACACTGGTGTTTTGGGACAATTTAGATGGTAAGGGGGGGGGGGGGGGGGCGGTCCTAATTTCCCTAGCATGTTTGTTATACAGCCTTTGTCTCTTGATTTATAGTCGCCTGTGATGAAGCGTACGACTTTCCTTTGGATTCTTTCTGGTCTGCTATGTCTGTTTGTAGATATGGGTCCCAGATGGTTGCTACATAATCCAAGATTGATCTTACAAGGGATATGTAGGCTGTTTTTCTGAATTCGTGTGGACAAAATTTTAGGTTGCTTCGTATGACGCCAAGTGTGGAGCTTGCTTTCTTGGTCCAGGAAAGCAAGCTCCACACTTGGCTTCATACGAAGAAACCTTAAAAGTGGTGATGTTTTTTATATGGGTTGTCCATTTTAATTCGTTGGCGATCTGGATGCCTGGGTAGGGATTGTTTTCCACACTTTCTAAATTGTGGTCGTCAAGTGTGTAAAATTTTTGGCTTTTTTTTCCAATACTCATGACATAGCATTTTTTTGCATTAAAACGCATTCCCCAGTTTTTTGCTCACTTTTCAAGGTTTACCAGGTCGTCTTGGAGGGTGGTGTGGTCCTTGAAGCTCTTGATCTTTCGGTAGAGTAGGCAATCGTCGGCAAATAGTCGAACTGATGACTTGACAGAATCTGAAAGGTCGTTTATGTGACATAGAAAAAGTAACGGCCCGAGGACAGTGCCCTGTGGTACTCCTGAGTCCACTGGTGCATCACTTGATTTCTCTCCTTCGAGGGTGACTCTCATTTTTCTTTTGGTTAGGAATGATGTTAACCAGGAGTGTTAACCAATCATGTGCGTGTGTGTGTGGGGGGGGGGGGGGGGGGGGGTGAAGCCCTCACCATTCTGTTCTCTCTTAAACTCTACTCAACGTGTTATAAGACTCATGGTTTTACATTTTATGAAATAAATTTAATAATAATACGATGTCTCCCGAACTAACTGAGCGATCTCTGCCAAGTCCCGACTTAGTATTAATGCATGGGTCAAGTTCAATCGGTAGTCTTGTTCCCAGAATTCTGCCCAAGAAACAATAGAGCTAACTGCTGTGCAATTCGGTAGAGGTATATATTAATTGACCCAATCAATACCCCGGTGTAATTGGGTATTACTGGGGTGATAATTGGGTGAAACGACGGACCCGTGAGTTGGGGGGGGGGGGGGGGTACAGAAATGACTTCAGTGAAAATAGATTGTAATGAAAAAAGGTACTAAACAATAAACATTTCTCTGAGACTCTTTAATATTCTATTCAAGAATAGGGTCTGGGCCAAAGTAAATAATTCAACCAAAACAAAACCCTAGTATATTACAATTTATTTTTCTTTATTCAATTTATTTCGAAAAAAACACGTTGACAACAGGAGCGGACTGGCTAATATATGGGCATTTGGGCAATACCCGGTGGGCTGGAGCCAGGCTGCCTTGTAAAAGCCCTTACAGTCTGTAAGGGCTTTTACAAGGATCCAGTCAATTTAAAGAGTTAACGTACTGGATTTAGCTTCTGTTTTAATTAAATATAACGAGGTAAGCTGACCTGACTATGCACACTGAATATTTTCCGACCTGTATTTGGCATTGGCCAGGGTATAGTTCAACAAAATTTTTGACACCAACAAAATAATTAATTTTTTAGATATCCGAAAATATCGAACATTGAAATAATTTATTTCAATTTTTGATATTTTCGGATATCTAAACATCTAAGTATTTTTTTGGTGTCCAAAATTTTGTTGAAATACGGCCTCTGGGGCTCAGGTGCTGAGCAGCTCAGATGCAAGGAAATGGGGTTTGGGGACCCTGGGATTGAAAATTTTTCTGTCACGGGCCGAACCATGGTCGGCCCGTGGTAGCGACGGCTCTTGGTGACACTGAGGAGAAAATAAATGAGGCCGTTATTGGGCGACCATCGAGCCCCCCCCCCCCCCCCCCCCCCACAAAAACGGCCTCATTTATTTACACCGTGGGGGGGGGATTATATTTCTAGATAATGAATGATGGGCCAACCTCGGTGAATGATGCCCGGGCCGGTTTTAAGACCCAGTCCTCTCCTGGTTGACAGTGACTGAATGAATCGCAGCTCAAAATGCTAATCCAAAATTTACCTAATTCCGTTGTAGTACCCATGATGGTATGATCGTCGCTTTATCTGATGGCAAACTTGAAATTGTTGTCTTACCTGGGGTGCGACTTGTACACCAGTAATAGTCTAAAGCCCAAAGGGAGAGATTGCCACACACGTGTCACAATCACTACTGAACGGCACAATCACGTTTCATTTTTTAAGCAGTTTGTCAGAGCTTGTTTCAAAAATAAAATTTTGAAGTTGGTGACATGAACATTTGAACATGCTGTTTAAAAAACGTGATTTTGAGGACCCAAAAATAAAGTGAATTTTCACCCCAAAAGCCACCAGCAGGCTCCATTTGATAGTACTTTTCAAAATTTTTCTGGGGGGAGAACACCCCCAGACCCCCCTACATTAGCTCGTGCCTTCGGCACTCGCTGCAGATGCTTTCAGCATCTGCAGACTTGCAAGATGAAAAAGGCCCCTTCCCAATTTCTGTGGATTAAAGCCTGGTCTTTTGTATTCATAAACTTAACTGTATCAATATTATTTTCCACTGTCCAGAATAAGCACAACCTCCACAAGACAAAAATATTGTGATTATATCATTAATCATGATCTTCTTTCCACCAAACCACGATTATTATTTTGGCAAATATCACCCAGCACTACTTTTGAAGGCTGTTCATGCAATATTTTTTAATTAACTGCATTCAAATTCAATCTTAGCCGCCAATATGAATAACAATTGGTGTTTATGACTGGTCAATATGTGACGACAATTGGGAAACCTGGACACCAAATTGGGGATGTCAGCATCAATTGAGGGGTTTGTGCTGTCAAAGTGTACCATCCTATCGGGTGTGGACGTAAAATGGCTGAGACACACTCCGTGCTGGCTAAAGATCCCTTCATAGGTATTCTAGAAGGGCGAGGCCACGAAGTTACTGCTATGAAGGTCATCCCACACACCTGTGCCATTGGGCCAAGGAGAAGCGTTAAGATAAGTTGCATAACTTGTTCGCCAATCTTTGTAAAACAAATAAGCTTTAAAAAAATAGAATAGAGAGAGAATGTTCTTATGAAATGAGCTCTGACAAGGGGAAGATGTACAAGATTCAGATGAGTCTGAAATTCCATTCCCAGAGGCCAAAAGGGTGATGAAGGAGTTAGATTCAACTTTTGTTTGTTGACAATAAAACCCAGTGACTGCAACAGAGTTAGAAGCTTCTGAACATCTTGATGAAGAGTTTCCTTAAGGAAGATTCTCTGAAGGATATTGTCAGAAAGGCAGACAATAAAACTGTCAAATGAGCCCTGAAATGAGACATGACAGAATTTATATCCGAGTGAATGTTCACGGGGCAGGGATTATTCCGAAGACATCATTTGGAATTGATAAACCTAAAAATGGCATTTATGGCAAATCTTAAGTACTTCCTGAATGAAGGACAAATCATTACATGAAAGTAAGCATCTTTGAGGTTGATGCTTGCCACTGTGGATAAAGTACGTCTTCACTCTCATCTTTGTCCAGTCTTTTATCCAGAGTACAAGTTATATGAACGGTAAAGGAAAGAACATCCAGTAAGCCACTACAGGATACAATAGTTTTATCCAGGAGGTAACTGGATATTAAGATCCTGAGACTTTCCATCCAAACAAAGTGGTGTACGCTGAATGGATGGACCGACTGTCCTGAAGAACTTCAATTCACTAAACAGTAAAGCTAAATCTTTTGCTGATAAGAAGGAAGCTGTATCAGCTTTCTGTAAAAGAACATTAATTTTCTTGAAAGCGTTTCTCACATGATGAGAATGGATTGGAAAAGACAGAGAATCCTATTTCTTGTGACAATGAACCATGCCCAAACAGGATAACAGTTTTGTGAATGATGAAGCATTTTGTAGCCTCTCAGGAATGAGATCCAGAAAGAATTGATGAATAAAATGCATCGCTTCCCTCTGTTGCACTGATAGAGATGACCGATATCATCATTTGAAGACTCTCCCCCCACCCCACAAGAACAGAGAGAAATGATGCTTTATCTTTGATGTTCTGATCGGGAATCCGAGTAATATGAAGCCAATATCTGAAGAGCAATATTGCTCTGAAGGTGCATTTCGCATAGAAAGTTAAAAAATTTATAGTAATTTATATATTTTTTATACTTACCAATGACCCAGACTTAGCTGGTGCTAACTCCACAAAAACCAGGGCCAAACACAAATTTTGCCCCCCAATCCCCAAAATTTGCATCCAAAACAAAAAGAAATCATGTCCTAAAGGACCTCCATAGTACGACTCTACTGCGCATGCGCAGTGACGCAGTCGTCCCGAAATTGGCGCCAAATATCATTCTTACTGGCAGTGCCTGGTCAGCGCTATGTACTCAGCGGGGAGGCAAGAGTTCCCAACTCAGGGAGGGCCATCCCCGTCTGGGTCATTGGTAAGTATAAAAAATATATAAATTACTATAAATTTTTTAACATTTTTATACTGTACCAATGACCCAGACTTAGCTGAATAGTAAACAGGCTGGAGGGCCTAGGACATAGAGGAAAATCCAATAAGCTCAATTATAAAATAAAGAGATAACCCCTTAAGGAGAAAAGGAGTATTAGGCTTTACATGTATCTTTCTTATTTAATATTTAAATTAGAAAGATACACTACCCTTAATAATTGAGCACAATAACATTCATGTTCTCTATTAATATCCAGTATAACCTTTATACTAATTATTATTAAAACAAGCCAATAAATAAAGTAGTCCAGAGAATTGAGACTCTTTATAATCATTTAAAAGTGTCCGAGTATTGTATATTAAAGCCCGTTTGACACTTGACATATACAAATGCTTCACACCGAGCTACACTTTAAAAATAAGACATGAATGAAATTAAACATTAATATTACACTTTAAAACCATCCCGGAAGCGACTCAGAAATACTGTCTTGGAGGAGGCATTCCCTTGCTTTTCACTATAAAGCAGGTGACCTAAGGGAACACCCGCCCCCCCCCCTTCCCCTTGCCCTGGGTCAAATAGCCCAGAGCGAAGAGGGCAGCCGGACGGAGTCACTGCCGGAACAGAAAGCCTGCATAACTATAGTTGCAACTGTTTAGTGGACGACATTCTGAGCAACAGATAACGGACCTAAACAATGCAGGTCTCCAGAAATGGACTCAATATTTCTGAGATAAAATTTAGTAAATGTGGATGGCTGAGACCAATAAGCAGCCTTCATTAAATCTGTAATAGCAACACTATTAGCATAAGCCCAGGAAGTAGAAAGAGCTCTTACTTCATGAGCAGAAATCTTAAGCACAGACTGCTGAGAAGAAGATAAATCTTCATACGCAGTACGGATAGTTAACTGAATCCATCTAGCAATAGAATGGACTGAAATGTCCTTTCTATTAGGCATCAAAGACAGAAAGAAACGTTTCCGTCCCTTTCTGATGAACTGAGATCTCTGTTTATAGATACGTAGTGCTCTAACAGGACAGAGTAAAGGCCTACGCCCGTCTGAAGACGGAAGAGCCTTAATAACAATAGGTTCCGGATATTTATTAGGAGCCTGATTCTTAGCTAAAAAACCGACGTTAGTAGTGAAGGTGATAGTGTTCCCAACACTACGATAATGAGAATCATCCACCGATAGTGCATGAAGCTCACTGACTCTTCTGGCAGAAGAGAAAGCTAAGAGAAAAGCTGTCTTATAAGATAAGAATTTGAAATCTACTGTCCCAAGAGGTTCAAATGGCTTTTCCTTCAATTTAAGGAGAACCCAAGCTAAATTCCACTTAGGAATTAATCTAAGAGTTCTGGGTCTATTTATCGAAAAGTTTCTAACCAATTTCGATAAAGAGACATTAGATCCAATTTGTAAACTATCATGATGTGCATAGGTATCAGATAACATAGATCTATAACCCTTTATAGTAACCGGTTGCAGTTTGATTTCGTCAAACAAGTATACTAGAAAGTTAGCAATGTCTGGTATAGAGGGATCAAATATATCAACAGAATGATCCCTACACCAACGACGGAAAACCTTCCACTTAGCCGCATAGTTTAGCGAAGAGGAGGTCCTCCTACAGTTAGAAATCGCGTCCACTGCTCGTCCTGTAAAGTGCTTGCCATGCAAGAAGGACCGCACAACGGAAAAACGTGAAGGTTGAGACCTTGCGGGTTGTGATGCAGTTGGCGCGATTTCCCCTGCCAAAGAAGATCCTCTCGTGGAGGGAGCTTCCGCGGTAGGTCCCACAACAGACACCTGAGTAGATTTATCCACGGTCTCTGTGGCGACAGAGATGCTACCAACAGAATCTTGCATTGAGATTGTTTTATCTTTAGCAATACTTGTTGAATTAACGGCGCTGGAGGATACGCATATCCTATCATTCCGTCCCAAGGGATCGATAGAGCGTCTACAGCAAATGCTCTTGGATCCGGACACGGGGACACATACGTCTGCAACTGATTGTTGAGATGTGTCGCAAATAAGTCTATCATTGGCCGTTCCCATTGGTAGCAAATCTGATTGAATACTTGTTTGTTGAGAGTCCACTCCGACGGCAACAAGCGACCCTTTCGAGAAAGGGAGTCTGCTAGCACATTCAGACGACCCGGTATGTGACGGACCGAAAGAAGAACGTGATGTTCCAACGCAAACAGAAGGATTCTTTCCGTTAGATTGAACAACGGAACTGAATGAGTGCCTCCCTGATTCCGTATATACGCCACTACTGTCGTATTGTCGGATAGGATTTGGACATGAGCATCGTGAATAATGTCCATCCAGTGACGTAACGCAAGCCAAATTGACATCATTTCCTTGATGTTTATGTGCTTGCACAGGAATTGCGGATCCCAAAGACCCTGGCATCTCGAATCCGTTGGGATTAATGATGCACCCCAACCTGTTTGACTGGCATCCGTCATAATGGTAAAACTCGGATCCGGCAACTGCAGCGGAACTCCTTGAGTTAACCACTGAATGTTTGCCCAAGTCTGAATCTCTTGTTTCACTTGATCTGACAAGAGAACGTCTACATCGAGCGAATGAATTTTCACACTCCAATTCTGAGTCAAGAAAATTTGAAGAGGCCGTGTGCGTAGCCGTCCCATCGGAATGAGATCCGCAGCGGCTCCGCACAGACCTATCAGTCTCATAAATTCTCTCGCTGTGACTTTGTCTGTATTTAGACAATAGCGAGCGTAACAACTGACTAATTTCGCTCTGGTTAACGGCAGACGAACGAGATTGTTGTGCGTCTCGAAGCTCATTCCCAGATGAGTGAATGACTTGGACGGCACCAGATCCGACTTCTCCTCGTTTACTATGAAACCGAGACGTCGGAGCAATAGAAGAAGATTCTGAACATCGTTCTGAAGCGTTAACTCGTTGCCGTACCTCTGAAGAATGTCGTCCAGGTAGGCCGACGTTACCGCAGACGAATGAGCTCGGAAGTAAATCATTACCGAGTTCATTACTCGAGTGAAAGCCCAGGGTGCTAGATTCAATCCGAAGCACATCGCCCGGAACTGATACACCACTCCTAGGACTGCGAAGCGTAGATACTTTCGGAATGTCGGATGTACCATGACGTGAAAGTACGCATCTTTGAGATCTATGCTCGTTGCATAATCGTTCACCCGAATACTCGCTCTGACCGATCGAATCGTCTCCATATAAAACTTCGGAGCGATGATCAGCTTGTTTATCCAGCTCAAATCTATGACTGGACGGAACGAGCCGTCTGGTTTCGGAACCAGAAACAGATGGCTGTAGAATCCCAGCGATTCCTGGTTTTCTACGACCTCTACCGCGTTCTTCATTAAAAGAGACTGCACCTCTGATAGCAGAGCGTCTCTTTTCTGAGGGTTTGACGGAAGATGAGTCCACTTTGGACTTCGAGTTAATGGAGGCTTTCGTTTGAAGGATATCTTTAGACCTTCCGAAGTCACTCCTCTCACCCAAGGGTCGTCCGTAATCGACGCCCACTCTTGAGAAAAACTCGACAACCTTCCGCCAACCGGAACGCGATAGAGGTTTGAGCCATCACCTCCTGGATCTGCGAGGCCTGCGGTAGGAGAAACCACGTCTTCCACGACCCGCACCTCGCCTCGTCGACCTCGGGGCGTCCGACCGATTGTCCCGGCCTGAAGGACGTCCCGAACGAGAGTCGCTATCCTGACGGTCTCTCGAATAAGAGCTAGAGGACGCACCGGAACCTCTATAGGAACCTCTCTTGGGCGGATAAGACCCAGAAGTGCCCGCCTTATTCGTGTCTGCTGAATCCGACCTTTTAGGAGCGGATCTAAACAACAGAGAATCACTAGCTTTCTTTTTAATATTATCATAAATAGCGGAAAGCTTGCCGTCAAAGAGAAGATCTCCTGAGACCGAAGCGACTCTAAGAGAGTTCTTCACCTTAGAATCCACTAGTGTGGATGTAGACAGGGCTGCGTCACGTCTAACCAACTCCAGATTAGCCACTGAAAGGGCGGAGTTACACGTGGAATAAGCTACTGCCCTTGAAAGAAGTCTTAAGGAGGATTGTATATCCTGAAACTCTTCCCCTTGAAGACGCAGTGATAACGCCTTCGTAAGGTGATCTGCGTAAGATAAGGCATCTAAATTGGCTCTGTTAGACGCAATAGCTGTTTCCAACACTGCGGTTGGAATAGAAGCTGACGACGGTAATGATAGCTCTAAGTCTTCCGCCTCGTCGTCCATACGCAGAGGAACTCTCGGTATACCCTGACCTGCCGTGTCGAATTTATTCCTTGCATTAATGAAAGGCAGGTTGAGAGTATTTGCGGACAAGAAGCCTGCTTTCCCTGTCCTGGAAGCAAGTTTAAAAATAGCGTCGTTCAATAATTCAAATGTTCTTGCAACATTATTGGACTGCGACGGAAACTCGGGAGCGATGTCCCTGAACCGCTCGAAAAAATCAGAGTCCAATGACGCTATAATTCTCCTGTCCGGAAGCGCAGCAGTCTGGCCCGACGGAACAACTTGAGGAAGAAAGTGCCGGATGAAGTCTACGGCAGCTTTGTGTTGTTCCGAAAGGGATAGCTCCAATTCATCCGTATCCCTTTCACCATCCGGTCGGACCTCCCGATGTTCCCGGTCGTCCGCCCCCGATGCTTCGGCGGAGCGTACCGACCCAGCGCCGTCGGATAATTCTCGATCCGACACCGTCTCTGTCGGCTGCTGGGATGCTGCGATAAGCTGTGCTATCTGCACTAGAATGTCCGACGTCGAGACCTGCGGAGGAGCGGTCTTTCGCTGCTTTGCCGAGGGCAGCTCCGCATCGGATGGCTCCCGCATACTTTTCCTATGCGAACGTCCGGAGTCCATCGGTCTCGAGTCCCTGGCTGCCGGATGGTGTGACCTGGTCGCCGAATAATCTTTCCTCGGCGAAGCTGGCAAGATATCGGAGGTCACGCAGCCAAGGTGCGGTCGTGTGCGCCGGCGAGAAGAGGAAGCCTTAACAGTCTCTGCGGACTGCTTATACAACGGAGCGTCCCGAGCGACGGACGTATGCTCCGCTAAAGACACATTTTGTACCACAACATCTGGTCCCAGATGTTGTTGTACGAGAGAGGGGCCTCTCTCGCTCGCGGCCCGGCTGGACCTGGACGAGCTAGGAACCGGACTAAAAGGCTTCCTCCGTTCTCGTTCACTATCCGCCGTCACTGGGTGTGCATCTATTATTTTTATAGTGCTCGCATCACCCAAAATTTCCTCTTGGACCGCATCGGACGAACCCGGCTGCCGAACCATTCGGTGAATGGACGCTACACCGGGCGAGCTAGCGGACGACATTTGTCTAATCTCCATGAGCACTTTTGCCGCTAGCTCTGTATTTAATTGTGACGACGGACGCACACTTGAAGAAGATAACATGGAAACATCACCCTGTTCTGGTTCCTCTGAAATAGAAACTGAGAGAGTAGAGTGACCTTGTGGAGAAAGAGCCGGCATCGCTCTTTCTCCAGAAACAACATATCGTGACACACGTTTCCAATGTTTCTCATCCCAATGTTCACATACAGGACAGGGATTAATGCGAGAACACTGACTACAATTTATGCAATAATCATGAAAGTCAGAGGAAGATTTCTTCCTATTACAATTTGAACAAGTTCCTTTCATTGTGAAGGAACAACAATAAGTCCTAGTTACTCGCAAAAACCCCTGACACAAAGATACATAATAACATGATCCATTAATAAATGAAAAAACAATTGCAAAACAAAATAATTTTGAAAAAATATTTTTTCAGAGAAGCCCAAGTTGCTGAAAAGTAACGTTGAGCCCCGATGGATCCGATGGCAAAGTGTGGTCAAAAATTTTAAAATTATATAAAATAATTAATGAGACACTTTCGGATAATATAAATGTATCTTATAATGAGATAAACTACCTCAAAGGCAAACAGCCCCCCTCAAAAAAGGCTGTTGCCAATGAAAACAAACAGTGTAAACACAGAAGAAAACATGACTCCAGGCACTGAAAAAACTGGCCCGGAATCAGTCCTCAATTACACTCTATCTGATGCAAAACAGAGACTCCCAGGGGAGAATCTGCAGAACATCAGATGGAAGATGCAGAACACAAACGTTATACACCCATGGGTGAAAACGTAACTATGGGGAAAATAACAGAAAACATTCTGTAACCAAGCAACTCTCCCAGGGAAATTTTAGAAATGAAACTTCTCAAAAATATGCCAAAAGCATGGGAGAATTGCAAGGGGGGACTTTAGAAGGTTAGGGGAGAGGAAACACTGAATAAGCAGTGCAACAATTAGCAAGAATGACAACAAGAGGCGTTTGCCTCGAAAATAGGCAACTTAACATAATTTTAACAAAAAATTTTAAGTACAGCCCTGATTATTTTTTGCCACTTCTTTTTTCCTCTCCTCCTTCTATCCTCCTTAGAATCACATTTTCTCCAAGAATTACGTGTCTGGCATCCTTTAAACTGAGATTTACAAGCACAAAGATCAGTGAGATGTTGACTGATGAAGGGCCAAACAGAGAATGATATTTGGCGCCAATTTCGGGACGACTGCGTCACTGCGCATGCGCAGTAGAGTCGTACTATGGAGGTCCTTTAGGACATGATTTCTTTTTGTTTTGGATGCAAATTTTGGGGATTGGGGGGCAAAATTTGTGTTTGGCCCTGGTTTTTGTGGAGTTAGCACCAGCTAAGTCTGGGTCATTGGTACAGTATAAAAATATGCATGTGAGAGCAAATCCCAAAGCTTTTGTAAGAGCTTGCCTAGCTCGGAATCTAGATGTATGGACAATCATTATGTCCAGACTAAGATCTTCAAGGAGATGCTGGAAGGTAATGTTTGCATGAGCAATGATGTGAAGAAGAAAAGGCATCAGTGTGTAATGAATTTCTATTCCCTGTCATGCAAAGAATGGTGATCCAAATGGTGATGATGTCTGTGTGGCAAACAATAACTTTGACAGTCAGACTTTTAACCCAGCAAGTGTCTACGACGATTATGTTGACCTCCAGTCAAGGAAGGAACCATGGTTTGCATTTCCAAAGGATGGAGTGCTATATAAAACATAGTGATGAAGATGCTTCTAGTAATTCTAGTCAATCCATTTAATAGCAAGGCCTATGAATTGAGTTGAGGGGAGGGTACGTTCCCTCTCACACTTGCGTGAATGTATTAAGGGTTGCCGCAGACAAACCAATGTAGGATGACCCGCCCCCTGTGAGCTAGCATCAGCCAAAGTAACAGCAGTCCTTGATCCCAAGGCTGCTGTCGATGACTTAATGTTCATGAGCACCTTCATTGCCAGCTCTCCCTCAACTGAAATAGCCTGCGAGGAACACAAATCTAGTGAAGAAGGATGAACATCCAATGACGAAGACTTATGCACTGTTGGTTCATCTGACAAACATCCTGGAAAGGAAGAAGTAAAATGAGAGATATTCTTTGGAAAAAGTTTAGGCATGTTCGAATCTAAGCCTAAAACAAATGGTTGAACTTTCATCCGTTTCTTCTCCCATTTTTCACAAATAACACAAGTACATCTGGTGCAAGTCAAGCATGGTGAATAATTATCAATGCTTGACTTCTTGGTGAAACAATTTGAACAGAAAGTTTTCATTTTTCCCAATCATTGTGCATTCAAATTTTTGGAACAAGAAAAAACAATATGCTGAATTCAGACAAATTGAGAATTGGAAAAATTTTTTTTTTTAAATCATAACTCAATACATGAATACCAGTTAGTCTTGGAAATAGAAAAAAATATTTTCAGAACCAATGAAGGTCTTTGAACTCTAAGTGACTTTAAACCACAGGGAAAATGGGTACAGCCTAAGATGCTGAGTGTGGTAAAACTATTAATGAATCCATAATTAACTTAGGCAGGCATAAAATGTAGAATATACATTGAAATATGATGCATAAGGAACAAGAGGGGCAACGCAAAGCGTGTGCCAATGATACGGCAAAAATTTTGTTAGTCAAAAGAGTGAAAAAGGGAAATAACTCTGGAAAAAATGTGTGGAAGAAACTCACACTATACAGGTATCGATCCCCCATGATGATATCACAACACTAAATATCATTCAAATCGGAGTAGCAGTGGCAGAGATACAAGGGGAAAATTCTGGTATGGATGGACGAACAGACAAGACGGACAGAAGGAGGGCTCAGGGGCATAATAAACAGCTGGTGACATGTTGCAAAACATTTAAAACTGGATGGGATTTTAGCATTGTCTACAAAAATACCCAAAGTTGAAAAAATACTAAACAATGAAGCAAGATAGTATGGTAATAAATAAAGAATAAGGGAAATATTATAGCTCTCTTAAACTTTATTAACCTTTTACCTAGCACGAAAAGCAGACGACAATTGCAAAACAAATTCTTGAATAACTAATTTTTTCCATTTTTTGTCTCAAAAACATCAATTATGACCTCTCAATGGAACGAGCTTGACGAGCTCGTTCCAACGAGGGGTCATAACCTATGTCTTTGAGACAAAAAATGTAAAAATAAGGAAAATTAATTGGTGATTTTTTAGAATAGCACTGGCCAGTTTTTCCCATTATGATGAATAAAGGGTTACGGTCGAACCACAGTGAAGAACAGACCATAAATTTGCAATACCTAAATAAAAAAACACTTATCAGTTATGCACATAGCGGGACTGTAAGTGCTGAATATTATAAGACCATTCAGAGTTGATAATATTTAAAACATATCAGAATTACAGACAAGTATACAGGTTGTAATTAACACAACTTGGAATCCAACTATGCCGTCAAGTTAAAAATAGGACGATGAAATCGTCAGATGTGTACCCATACGCGCAACTAGTAGAAAGCTGTATAATGGAGGGCCACCACGGATGTCGACATTATGTACACCATACATGGTATGGGTACATATAGAAATGGATTGGAGGAGTGTCTAAATTGATGGATAAAGGGTTAATATCTCCGGATCAAATTATAAGATTTACATAAAAAACTATAGAGCACAGCACATCAGTAACCTGAACATATATATGAAGTAACATGACAATCAGATTGATATTTTTTAAGTTATCTCATGCTAAAGGGATTGGAGGAATTTTCAATTTGAAGGATAAAGGGTTAATATCTCAGGATCAAATTATCAGATTTACACCAAAAACTATACAGCTTGGCACATCAGTAGCCTGAACACAAATATAAAGTAACTTGACAATCCAAGCAATATTTTTCAAGTTATCTCATGCCAAAGGGATTGGAGGAATTTTCAATTTGAAGGATAAAGGGTTAATATCTCAGGATCAAAATAACAGATTTACACCAAAAACTACACAGCACGGCACATCAGTAACCTGAATACAAATATAAAGTAACTTGACAATCCAAGCAATATTTTTCAAGTTATCAAATGCCAAAGGGATTGGAGGAATTTTCAATTTGAAGGATAAAGAGTTAATATCTCAGGATCAAATTATCAGATTTATACCAAAAACTATATAGCTCGGCACATCAGTAACCTGAACAAAAATATAAAGTAACCTGACAATCCAAGCAATATTTTTCAAGTTATCGAATGCCAAAGGGATTGGAGGAATTTCCAATTTGATGGGTAAAGGGTTAATATCTCCGGATCAAAATTACAGATTTACACCAAAAACTATACAGCTTGGCACATCAGTAACCTGAACACAAATATAAAGTAACTTGACAATCCAAGCAATATTTTTCAAGTTATCGAATGTTAAAGGGATTGGAGGAATTTTCAATTTGAAGGATAATGGGTTAATATCTCAGGATCAAATTATCAGATTTACACCAAAAACTATACAGCTCGGCACATCAGTAACCTGAACACAAATGTAAAGTAACTTGACAATCCAAGCAATATTTTTCAAGTTATCGAATGACAAAGAAATGGATACAGATGCCGGATGGACAGACGGACGGATGGACGCCTAGACGTATGGACGGACGGACAGACGGACAAACAAAAAAAACTATACAGCTCGGCACATCAGTAACCTGAACACAAATATAAAGTAACTTGACAATCCAAGGAATATTTTTCAAGTTATCGAATGACAAAGAAATGGATACGGACGCCAGACGGACAGACCGACGGACAGACGGACGGACAAAAAAAACTATACAGTTCGGCACATCAGTAACCTGAACACAAATATAAAGTAACTTGACAATCCAAGCAATATTTTTCAAGTTATCGAATGCCAAAGGGATTAGAGGAATTTTCAATTTGAAGGATAAAGGGTTAATATCTCCGGATCAAATCATCAGATTTACACCAAAAACTATACAGCTCAGCAAATCAGTAACCTGAACACAAATATAAAGTAACTAGACAATCCAAGCAATATTTTTCTAGTTATCGAATGCCAAAGGGATTGGAGGAATTTTCAATTTGAAGGATAAAGGGTTCATATCTCAGAATCAAATTATCAGATTTACACCCAAAACTATACAGCTCGGCACATCAGTAACCTGAACACAAATATAAAGTAACTTGACAATCCAAGCAATATTTTTCAAGTTATTGAATGCCAAAGGGATTGGTGGAATTTTCAATTTGAAGGATAAAGGGTTAATATCTCAGGATCAAATTATCAGATTTACACCAAAAACTATACAGCTCGGCACATCAGTAACCTGAACACAAATATAAAGTAACTTGACAAGCCAAGCAATATTTTTCAAGTTATCAAATGCCAAAGGGATTGGAGGAATTTTCAATTTGAAGGATAAAGGGTTAATATCTCAGGATCAAATTATCAGATTTACACCAAAAACTATATAGCTCGGCACATCAGTAACCTGAACAAAAATATAAAGTAACTTGACAAGCCAAGCAATATTTTTCAAGTTATCGAATGACAAAGAAATGGATACGGCCGTCAGATGGACAGACCGACGGACGGACGGACGGACAGACGGACAAACAAAAAAAAGGATACAGCTCGGCACATCAGTAACCTGAACACAAATATAAAGTAACTTGACAATCCAAGCAATATTTGTCAAGTTATCGAATGCCAAAGGGATTGGAGGAATTTTCCATTTGAAGGATAAAGGGTTAATATATCGGGAGCAAATCATCAGATTTACACCAAAAACTATACAGCTCGGCAAATCAGTAACCTGAACACAAATATAAAGTAACTAGACAATCCAAGCAATATTTTTCAAGTTATCAAATGCCAAAGAGATTGGAGGAATTTTCAATTTGAAGGATAAAGGGTTAATATCTCAGGATCAAATTATCAGATTTACACCAAAAACTATACATTTTGGCACATCAGTAACCTGAACACAAATATAAAGTAACTTGACAATCCAAGCACTATTATTCAAGTTATCGAATGACAAAGAAATGGATACAGACGCCGGACGGACAGATGGACGGACAGATGGACGGACAAAGGATAGACGAACGACGGATGGCCACCCCGGATGACGGCATTATGTGTACACATAAATATTTTTCAAGTTATCAAATGCCAAAGGAGAACTAGACAATCCAAGCAATATTTTTCAAGTTATCAAATGCCAAAGGGATTGGAGGAATTTTCAATTTGAAGGATAAAGGGTTAATATCTCAGGATCAAATTATCAGATTTACACCAAAAACTATACATCTTGGCACATCAGTAACCTGAACACAAATATAAAGTAATTTGACAATCCAAGCAATATTTTTCAAGTTATCGAATGACAAAGAAATGGATATGGACGCCGGACGGACAGACGGATGGACAGATGGACAGACGGACAGATGGACGGACAAACGACGGATGGCCACCCCGGATGATGGCATTATGTGTACCATACATAGTATGGGTACACATAAATATTTTTCAAGTTATCAAATGCCAAAGGGATTGTAGGAATTTTCAATTTGAAGGATAAAGGGTTAATATCTCAGGATCAAATTATCAGATTTACACCAAAAACTATACAGCTTGGCACATCAGTAAACTGAACACAAATATAAAGTAACTTGACAATCCAAGCAACATTTTTCAAGTTATCGAATGACAAAGAAATCTAAATTTTATAGTAAATTTCCTTTCTTATTATACCTACCACAATTGTTTACTACAGGCTTGCACTACAGTGGAAGTCCCTAACTCGGATAAAATACTCTCTATTTTTGTCTTTCCCAAGCAAGTTGGGAAAGAAAAGTGGTGCAAAAGCACCAATAAAAATAAGCCAAAACTGGGTCGAGTGCAACCGGCGCAGACCCAGTACGGGACGCTCTCTCCCAAGTACAACTCCACGACTTCCGTTGCCAGTGTGCATATACCGTCTCTAAAGACTCATTCTTTTTGAATCCGTAAACGTTAGAGTTATGTGATCAGCGGGGAGGAAAGATTCTTTACCCGTAAAGAAGACGGGAGGGCCTCCATGTAAACAATTGTGGTAAGTATAATAAGAAAGGAAATTTACTATAAAATTTAGATTTCTTATCAACCTACTCACAATTGTTTACTACAGGCTGAATAGACAAAAGGCTGGAGGGAATCGCATAACCAACCCCCACATAACCCTAGTGCACTGGAACCGTGAAGTAGATGGAAGAGGTCCCGAGGCTTATCAACCATAATGTCGCAATCATTGGTAAAGGACAATGAAAAGAGACATATGAGCCTGTGTGACACACAGACAGAAAAAGGGCAGTAACAGCACAAGGCTGAAACTGACCTTCAAGAAGCCTAATGGCTATGGCAGACAACAGCCTGAGCAGAAGAAAGAGGACCCAGGGCAAAAAGGTCCTCCGACTGCTCCTGCAACTGGCGTAAATAAAAGGTGGAGAAAGTAGAAGCATTTCTCCAGTAGGCAGCCTGCATAACATCCGACAACTTGACGGAGTTAGAATAAGCCCAAGAGGTAGACAGTGCCCGCACCTCGTGGGCAGAAATACGATTGGTAATACAATCGCCAGCTGCTAAACGACTATAAGCCGTACGAATAGCAAGACAAATCCATCGAGAAATGGATTGAGGAGAGATCTTCTGTCGACCCGGAATGAGAGACAGAAAAAAAACGTTTTCTGCCTTTCCGTATGAAGTGTGTCCGATCAAGATAAATGCGAATAGCACGGACGGGACAGAGCAAAGGGCGAGTACCCTCAACAGAGGGAAGAGCCCTGATACAGATAGGAGGAGGAGTAGTATCTGGTAACTGATTCTTAGCCAAAAAGGAGCAATCAGTGGTAAAAGTAACACTGTTGGGAGAGCTCCTAAAAAAGGCCGGGTCAACCGAGAGGGCGTGAAGCTCACTAACCCGTCTGGCCGAAGCAAATGCCATCAGAAAAGCCGTCTTATATGTGAGAAATTGCATATCCACCTGGGATAAAGGTTCGAACGGCGCCCCCCCCCCCCCCCCCCCCCCAAGCAAAGCAGCACCCATGAAAGATTCCATCGTGGAGTAAGCTGCAAAGTCCGAGGCCTTTTCAAAGAAAAGTGCCGAACAAGCTTGGAGAGGTAAGGATTAGTGCCGATACGACGCTTCCCCACATAAGAAAAAGTCTCTGAAAGCATAGACCTGTAACCCTTGATGGTAACAGGCTGGAGACCCCGAGAATCAAACAGATATACCAGAAACTCCGCAATCTGTGAAATCGAAGGATTGGCATAATCAACAGAGTGATCAGCACACCATCGACAGAAGACCTTCCATTTAGCTGCATAAGCTAAACCAGTGGAATGCCTCCTTGAAGAAGAAATGCACTCCACTGCTCGTCTCGAAAAACCTCTACGGAGGAGACAGGACCTGACAAAAGATATGCGTGAAGGCACAATGAAGTCGGGTCGACGTGAAACCTCCTCGGGCGACCTTGACAAAGAAGGTCGCGACGTAGCGGGAGACGTGCCGGAACCGCCGCCATCAGCGAGCGGAGCTGATTGATCCACACCCGCTGAGGCGACAGGGGAGCGATCAGAATGATTCGACAACTGCAGGTTCGAATTTTGGCGAGAACCTGAGGAAGAATCGGAACCGGCGGGAAGGCGTAGCCGACTAGACCGTTCCAATCGAGTGACAGAGCGTCCACGGCAAAAGCCAGAGGATCTGGACACAGGGACACGAAAGTGTCCACCTGATGGCTCCAACGAGTCGCAAAGAGGTCGATGTGGGGACGTCCCCAGAGATCGCAAAGCGACTGGAACACTGCCCTGTGAAGCATCCACTCGTTGGAAATAACCCTGCCCTGTCGGGACAGGGAGTCGGCTAGGACGTTCAGACGACCGGGAATGTGACGAACAACCACTCCGGCGTGAACATCCTGAGCGAGCAGTAAAAGATCCCGAGCTAACTCGTACATCGGAAGCGAGTGCGTGCCGCCCTGGTTCCGAATGTAAGCAACCACTGTCGAATTGTCGGATAGTAGAAGGACCTGGCGATTCGACAGGTGAGGGATCCACTGCCTGAAACTCAGAAGAAGAGCAAGAAGCTCCTTCTGGTTGATGTGTAGAGCTGCTTGATCCTGGTCCCACATCCCGTGTAGGGAAAGACCGAGAGGATCCAACGTCGCACCCCATCCGAGATCGCTGGCATCTGCCGTCAGAACGCGATCGGACGTGGGTAAGTCCAGCAGAACACCCTGCGTAATCCACTGAACATCTGTCCAGGGAAGAAGGTGAGGATACAGAGAGTCCGGAAACAGAAGCACCTGATCCAGAGAATCTACATTCGGTCTCCAACGACTGAGCAGAAAGTGTTGGAGAGGTCTGACACGCAGCCGACCTAAAGGAATGAGATCCGTCACCGAACCGCAGAGACCGATCAGCCGGAGAAAACTCCGAGCGGTCGCGGACCTGGACTGGGACAGAGTCAGGGCAAAAGCTGAGAGAATCACAGCCTTGGCCTGGGGAACAGCCACCAAATTGAATTTGGTTTGGAAAGACATCCCCAGATGACAAAACGACTGAGAAGGGACCAGGTCCAACTTCTCCTCGTTGACTCTGAATCCAAGCGACGTGAGCAAGCTCAACAGAGTGGCGACATCCGATTCCAGTAAGGCAGCATTGAAATGCCTCTGGAGGATATCGTCCAGATATGCCGAAGTAGTCACCCTGGACTGTGTGCGATGGAACGCTATCACATGCGACATCAGTCTGGTGAACGCCCAAGGAGCCAGGTTGAGGCCGAAAGGCATGGCCTTGAACTGGTAAACTCGCCCCGGAAAAGCGAACCTGAGATACTTCCGTGACGCCCGATGCATCGGAACGTGGAAGTAAGCGTCTCGCAGGTCGATGCTGGCTGCGAAATCTCCCTGGTGAATGGATTGGCGGACCGACCTGAAAGTCTCCATGCTGAACTTGGGAGCAATGATAGACTGGTTCAGGATACTCAGATCGATAACCGGTCGGAGTCGGCCGTCCTTCTTCGGCACCAAGAACAGGCGGGAATAGAAACCCACTGACTGAACGTTCTTGACGACCTCGATCGCCCCCTTTGCCAGGAGATTAGCAATCTCCGTGGACAAAAGTTCCCGACGTAAAACGTCTGAAGGAACTGTGGTTGGAAGAGGCACCCTTGACAGAGTGGGGTGCCGTCGGAAGGATATGCGCAGCCCGGACCGAACAACATCTAACACCCATGGATCGGATGTGATGGTGGTCCAATGGTCTGCGAACTCTGCTATCCTTCCTCCAACCTGGGACGAGTCGAGGTGAGGACCTTCATTTCGAGCCCCGACGAGGCCCGCGAGAGGAGAAACCACCTCCTCTGCTAAATGAAGAATCCTGAGACTTCCCTCGATTCTGCCGACCCCTACCTTTACCCCGTGAGTAAGAAGTAGAGGCGGCGGCAGAAGGACCAGCCTTTTGCTTCACAGAGGAAGCAGAAGGGTACTTGTTAGGCTTGGAACGGCCCTTGCCTCCCCGAGAAGGCTGATCAAGCTGACGAAACAGCAGCTGATCTTTGGAATGACGTAGGACGTCATCCCGGACCGTCAACACGGAACCATGGAAAAGTTGCGGACCTGCCAAAGAAGCAGATCGAAGAGTAGCACGCTGCTCCTCGGGAAGGGATCGTCCTGTGTCCAGCACAGCGTCCCTTCGAACTAATTCCAAATTGGCCGTGTTACAGGCATGCATGTGAGTAAGGTGCATAAGCGCCTTGGACAGCACACGCAAAGGAGCCTGTACCTCGTCAAACTTATCTGGAGGCAGATAAGCAGCCAAAGCTGAGACGACGTGATCTGAGAGAGAAAGCATGCCAAGCATCTCTCTAGATAAGCCCAACGTGGACTCCAGAGTCGTCATTGGAATGACGGCAGACTTGGGCTTGGAAAGCCCGAGGGAAGTGGAGTCCTGATCCAGAACCGTCAAAGCCTGGCAGACTGACGGATTGGCGGAATCGTAGGAACGATAACGCACAGGAGGCAAAAAGGTGTCAACCCTGGTGAAGAACGAAGTCTTCAAAGCCTTGGAATTCAGCTTGGCATCCAATGCTGAAAAAGCCTCAACCACCTGTACCGACTGGCACGGTCGAAGGCGCCCAGAAGCAGGTTGCTCCATAGGCTGTTGGCGCGCGACCAATGATCGCGGCCAGGCTGACACTGTCGGCTGGTTAGCAGGTTTGAGCTCAGTCAGAAACCCAAACACAAAGTCAAGAGCCGCCCCCAAGTCCGAAGACTGCTGGCCCTCGACCTCAAGCATGTCGGACTCCTCCCCAGAGTCGGAAGACACATAGCCCATCGTGGGCAAACCAGCCGACGCCTCCCATGGTGTCGGGACACCAGAGGAATCGGAAACCGGCCTGTTTCCAATCCCGGGAGGCGGCGCCAAAGGAGGCGCCTGGAAACCACCCATAGCCTCGCTGGAAGCAACGGGAAGGCTCTTAGAAAGAACCTGAGTGAGTAAGGAGAGGGCCTCCCTAAGCTCACTGCCTGTACCAACCGGTTCGACAGGGGAGCGAACCGGCAAAGTGGCTTCACCTCTGACCCTCTTAACCAGCGAAGGGTCACGATCCTCCAAAACACCCGACGTGGGACGACGGGCGGCAGCCGAAACATCTGAAGGCAGACGTGTATAGGGGTACGATGCACCCCGAGGATCAATATTGCGAGAACTCATGAGAGTCACCGCGGACCTCTGCGGGGCAGAAGGTCCAGGCTGCACAAAAGGCGTTGGTCCCCCAAAACTGGTCGTGTGACCAGATTGAGTAGACGGAAACGCCACGGAGTTCATAGTGTTTCCACTACGAACATCCGAATCCAAAGACACAACTGTGGTGCTCGACGGCGAAGAGACCACAGCGATGGGCTCGGCCGGCAGCCCCTTCCGACTTCGCCGAGTTGAAGTCAGGGAAGGCTGAGGCCGATATCCCACGTCTACAGTATCGGACAGTCCTGCAGTCCCCTGCAGCGAAAAGCCGAGGCCGGCTGAAACAGATAACGAAGCAGACGGGCCAGCAGCAGTAGTAGATAGGTCGAGAGTCGTTGAGGCTGGTGAAATAGTGGAGAGAGCACACCGGCTCGGCTCCGAAGGAGGAGTCACAACCCTAGTGACAGCCTCAGATGTCGACTGGAGGGGGACCGTAGTCCCGGAACCAGGCATCTCTACACCAGAATACTCAACGGCTCCCGCAGTATCCACCACAGGAAAAGACTGCACATCCCCCACGGAGGAGGAATAACTCTCACCAGACAAAGTCGACTCGGGAGGCCCCGAACGACCACGTTCTCCTTTCCCGCGGGAGCGGGAGGCACGGCCACGAGAACGAACGACACGGTTTACTGACGCCCAGAAGGTGGAAGACCATGTTCCACAGACACCACACGGCCGCTCGGCCGAACACCCATTACAGGAGGAACAAGACAAATGTACATCGTCCACATGCTTTGGCAGCAGACATTGCCCACAGGGAATTGTCCTGGGCATGATAGAGGTGAGAGGAGCAGAGAAGTGGAGATGAGAAAACAGAACACCCCCAAAGAAGAGAGAAAGGTGACAGAAACAAAGACCCCAGAAGGTCGACCGGGAACCACCCAACAGGAAGACTACTCTCAAAAGAAAGAAGAAACACTGCAGGAGTGGTACCCCGCTGACACCTAACTCTAACACAATTAGAAAATTTTGCAAAAAAAGCATTAACAATAATTGTGAAAAAATCTAAGTCCGAACCGCGTGGCACGCGAAATTCGCGAGCGACTCAAGAGAGAGCAAATAAAAATACATTATGGACATATAATAGAAAAGAGAATATATAAAACACTGTTCCTGAGAATACAAAGGATACACTGTGGTATAATGAATCAGGAATCATCAAACATCGAGCTGGTGGAACACTGATAAGCGTGCAAAAACATCTCGACACGAAGCGGATTTTAAAAAGAATGAGTCTTTAGAGACGGTATATGCGCACTGGCAACGGAAGTCGTGGAGTTGTACTTGGGAGAGAGCGTCCCGTACTGGGTCTGCGCCGGTTGCACTCAACCCAGTTTTGGCTTATTTTTATTGGTGCTTTTGCACCACTTTTCTTTCCCAACTTGCTTGGGAAAGACAAAAATAGAGAGTATTTTATCCGAGTTAGGGACTTCCACTGTAGTGCAAGCCTGTAGTAAACAATTGTGAGTAGGTTGATAAGAAATGGATACGGACGCCGGACGGAGAGACAGACAGACAGACGGACAAAGGATGGACGAACGACGGATGGCCACCCCAGATGATGGCATTATGTGTACCATACATAGTATGGGTACACATAAAAATTGTGATCAGAAGTGCACTGCATCTGTGTGAAATCTGCTTTAGCGAAGATAACAAGAAACATCTGTTAATATAATCAAACAGGCAAAAGCCTATACATACAAGAGCAGAGCCCAATTTGAGGGGGTACCCATATACTGGCATCCTTGAGTAGCTGTTTCTGATGTAAATAAAAGGGCAAAATTTGTGAAAAAAAATATTCTTAACCACTTAACAGCATATGACAGATATATCCTTCCCATGTAACCTTTATACTAATGCGTAAGACGGACATATCCGACTTATAATTATATCATCCAGCTACATTATTAGGGAATCCACAGTGAACCTGTTACATTCATAAACCAATTACGCACATGTTTGCTCATTCTCCACACAGGGTTGTCATTCTTCCTTCGCTATTTTTGTCTTATAAATTTAGCATCAAACTATGTCATATGGGAATTCCCAAGCAAGCCGTTCTAGTTATAATTTATCTTTGGTTTTGTTTATTTTTTTGAGACACCTGACTGCTATTTCTTGCCGACTTTTGTGCTAAAATGTCTGCATCTATGAAAAAGTGATTGTCTGAAGATGAAGTTTTGCAATGTGTATTGGAATTTGATGACGATTTATCGTCTTTAGATAGTGAATCGGAAAATGAAGTGGGGGACGGTTATTTATTGGGGCAACTGATATGAACACTGAAGTTGAAAGTAACAAGACGCCCCAGGGGGCCTGAGGATGCTCACCTGACATGGTAGTCTAAATATCAAACCAGGGACTTGACATCAGTGAATAAGCTGCATATGCCCCCTCCTAAGAAAAGCATATACCAACTAGATGAAGCACTTGTGCCCACACAATACACAGGGTTTTCCTTCTATTTTCAGTTCCTGCACTTTCACGTCCCAAAATTGAGATAAACGCATAAAAAACAGATTTTTTTTATTTTTGTTCGGAAATTTTCGAAGTCCCAAACAAAATATTTTCAGACTAAAATTTTTTTTTCTTCTTAAAATTGACCAAAACTGATAAAAAAACAAAAAAACTAATTTCCGGATTTTGGTCCGAAATTTTAAGTCCCACCCGGACCCCAAATTTTCAGTGTAAAAAAAAAAAAAAAATTTTGTCTTAAAATTGACCAAAATGTATAAAAACCCAAAAACTAATATCCAGATTTTGGTCCAAAATTTCAAAGTCCCTTCCGGACCCCAAATTTTCGGTGTAAAAAAAAAATAAATTTTTGTCTTAAAATTGACCGAAATGCATAAAAAAGACAAAAAAACTCATTTCCAGATTTTGGTCCAAAATTTCTAAGTCCCGACCGAGACCCCAAATTTTCAGCCTAAATATGAACCCAGGGACTTGGCTTGAACAAACTTGAATCTCACCCCCTAAGCATGCTGCATACCATATATCAAAAGATTCTTGTTGGAAGATCTGAAGAAGAAGATTTTTAAAGAATATTCCTCATACTGCACTAATTTGAAGATCCGAGCTCCCATAGGGAACCCAAATATGGACCGAGGGATTTGATTTCAACAAATATGTGAATCGATGTTCCAAAGATGTTAAATGTAAAATATGAAAGCTTTTGGAGCAGTGGTTTGGAAGCAAACGATTCTTTAATTTCTTCCCATTGCCCACAGTGCTAAAAAATGCTGACTCAGCATTTTTTCAAAAGTCCCGAAAAAGTACCTTATGACAAAACCAATTTTTTTTTATCATTCCTTTCTGTTGGTCCCAAGAAAGCCTCACACCAAATAAAAATTCTTAGTGCTGTGCAGTTTTGGAGATATGGACGTTTTCGTTTTTTCTATTTTTGGCTACTGAGGTTCCCACGGGGCTGCAGGAAAATTTTTTTTTTTACATAAATCAAGTACTTATAACCCAATAATACCTCATATTAAATTTGGTTCAAATTGGCCTCTCGGTTCAGAAAATAGAAATTCTGGGCGGGGCAAAAATTCTTGCCTCTCTCAGAACAAAGGCAAATATTGCCCGTCAAACTTCTCTTGAACAAACTTGTGTCTACACCTAAAATGGAAGCTGCATACCAAATATCAAGATTTTTTAAAATTTTGTGCATTTTGGCCCCACCCCCCTCCACAATATGAGCAGAAACCCAATTTGAAGAAAAACCCAAACGCCCCTATATAACCGCTACTCATGTGAATTTTCATTGAACTACAGCCAGTGGCTTGGGAGAAAATGAACCAAACACCACCTTCACGACGGACGACAAACGACACACAAAAAGTGATCAGAATAGCTCACCCTGACTTTCAGTCAGGTGAGCTAAAAATGAATTCATGGATTCCAGTACTGCTGATTCAGATTCGGAGCAGGCTGCAAATGACTGAAAAAATAAGAAAATTACACTTGTTTTGCAGTATGTATCCACAATTTATTACATACGCAAAAAGGCATTTTTTACAAAATTTATTACGCAATGGGGTAAAATTTAACAGATTTGATTACGCGGTTAACTGGTTAAAAAAAACAAAATACACTGAAACGTTTGGGGAGTAAGAGAAGGGAAGGATACATTAAGCAGACATAAATAAAACATAATATATTTGTTGATGAATGGTGATCGTTCAGGGATTGACCCAAAATTGGGTGACACAAGATTTAATCATTCAAATCATAATTTTTAAAGCACAGCATTGAACAAATCACAGCCTGCCTCCTTCTGATGATGGTGTATCTTTTTATTACATGATCTTTTTCCTTGATTCAACGTTTGAAACCAGAAAAATAGAAATTTCAGACAGCTAAGAAAACAAGACTATTTACACCAGACCAAAGAAAAGAAATGATTATTGACGGGAAGTGAGGACACTTCCTTGGCTCTGTGCATGCGCACAAACCATGAATGAGGGACTTTACAGGACTTTTTATTGATTTGGTTTAATTTCTTTTGTTTGGGGGGGGGGGAGGTGAGGAGGTGCAGAAGGGGCAGGGGTGTTCAAAATTGAGGTTTTGGCCTGAATTCTGACAGAGTGCTAGCATATCTGGACCAGTAGTAATGGTGGATAAATACAGATTTGGCACAAAAAATTAAGAAATGACAATTTCATTCATTGTACATGTACCTTGTGTCTCTGTCAAATAAGGTATAATGAATTAAAATTCGAATTTACATTGGCATTTACATAGGCATTAGATGGTTGAAGGTTCTGCAGCTCCCCCAGCTTCCATTGACACCAACAAATCCGAACAAAACTTTAAAAATGTTCAAACACATTTTGGATATTCCAACAAAAGTTGACCCCATGAAATAATAGATCACTGAAAATATGAACAAAGAACAAAGACAATGTATGGTGGCTGAGTATTCATCTATAAGGTGGTCAGCAAATCCTGCATATTTAAAACCCTAGGTAATTCATTAAAAATTGTTTGAGTAAATAGCTCTTAGACCCAGAATACTCATCACAGTGGAAAACTCTGGCACTTGATAATTTTGAAAAATTTGGATTCAACAATTTTTGGCATTTCACAAAAGACGGTTTACAAAAATTATCAGAATCAATGCCCCCATTCTGGCGAAATGTTGTAATTTCGGGATCACTCCTTAAGACTATTCTATATCAACATATAAAGCCATTTTATTACAACCAATATTTTATAATAAAAGTATCAAAATAAACAAAATATGCTATTATTTTCAAAATGGTTTGCAGCTGGTGTGTTTTTTATAAACGATATTGTAGATTCTATCAATAATTTCTTAACACATGGTGCTTTTAAAATCAAATACAACTTGGATAACCCCTTCACTACATATATGGGAGTGATAAATGCAATACCCAAAAATTTGAAAAAAGACCAATCCAAGAATGTACACAAAAAATTGATGTTGTGGAAAATTCATTAGTATCTCGTTTAAAGCCAAATGCAAAAGTTAATAAAGATTTCTACGGACTATTTCTGAGCAAGATAGCTGTACCTGCAAGAAAATCTGAAGCTAAATGGAGCGATCAGCTTAGTAGTCCCCTGTGAATGTGGATTTTGTTTCAACTGGACTTTCGACTTGAACTTGCCCAAAAAAAACAGGTGTGCGGTTTCGTACCCGATATTTCCAGTTTGAAATAGTCACATTAGGATTGTTTTGGCATTGTACTGATGATTTATCCACATACTCATGCTAACATTCAACAGCGAGAGTGAAAACTGTGAGGAGAGTTATTTTGATTGAATGTTGATTTCAATATTTAATTTCAACTGACAAGTGTCCTTCAAAACGAATGTATAAATACAAATGAACACGGATGGAAATTTTGGCGGTGAAAATATTTGTAACCCACTAAAATTAGTTCTGGATTTTAAATGGCAGATTATTAAAATTATGGAAAATGGATGCGTAAATTCCAAATCGGGCACATTAATTTGAGTCACTGGTGAATTGGAGCGACAGGTGTCACATGTATAAGAGAAAACAAGGAACGGGGCAACATTCCGAATGTCTTTGATAAAAACAAATACAGAAGTATTGAAACGTTCCTCAGATCTCAGAGTGGCCACCAGTTTTTTTTTATCTGAACAAGTGTGTTCGTTTTTTGGAGGGAGTAAGCTCTGGGCAAGTTGTCAGTGTACAACCCTCTTACTGTTAGTGTATCATGTGTGGATGCATAAGCGAACTACTCTGTGTCATGTTCATAATGACGGAAAGGAAATTGTTTGGAATTGTAATTTAAATGCTTCAAATTGTTAGTGATTCTTAAAAAGTTCTTAACATCAAAACTTAATTGAATGTTTCTGTTGACGCAACTCAAATGGATGAAACACACCCAAGAATAGAGGCGAGTGATTATTCGTGCACCTTGGACACTTTTTACGTGAGGGACGGTGTGCGAGAGCGATCGCGTGCCTTTCCCATGCATCACTGCCTTATCATGAAGCGATGGATGCTTCTTAAAGAAGTGTACCAGAGGTGAGATGTAGTCCCTGTCATCTGGGTTTTGTTCGAAGTCTTACATGTATTAAACTTGTTGTAGCTGTGGCTTTATCCACTGTAAAATATGAGTGTATTACCGATGTCATCTGGAAGTAATATTAGGAATGCAATTAGAACCTCAGTTATCCAGCATACTGAATACATGTTCACAAATTTAAAAAAAAAGAAAAAGATGCATGTAGTCTTGCAAACTGGCCGCTCGACTGTACCATGTATTCAGAAGTATTAAAAAGTATAAATTTTATAGTAAATTTCCTTTCTTATTAAACCTACCGAAATTGTTTACAACAGGCTTGCACTACAGTGGAAGAACCTAACTCGGATAAAATACTCTCTATTTTAATCTTTCCCAAGATTTGGGAAAGAAAAGTGGTGTAAAAACACCACGAAAAAATAAGCCAAAACTGGGCCGAGCGCCATCGGCGCACACCCAGTATGGGACGCTCTTCCATAGTACAAATCCCTGACTTCTGTCACAGTGCGCAATGCATCAATTCGTCATTCTTTTGATTCCGAACAACACAGGAGTTATGTGATCAGCGGGGAGGAAGGATTCTTACCCGAATAAGAAGACGGGAGGGCCTCCATATAAACAATTTCGGTAGGTATAATAAGAAAGGAAATTTACTATAAAATTTATACTTCTTATCAACCTACCTCAATTGTTTACAACAGGCTGAATAGACAAAAGGCTGGAGGGAATCACATAACCAACCCACACATAACTCAATAGCACTGGGACCATGGACAGAGGAAGAGATCCCTAGGCCTATCAAACCATAGCATCACAAACATTAGAAAAGCCAATGAAAGATGAGGCGTATGGTGAAGTGCGACGCACAGACAGAAAAGGGCAGTAACAGCACAAAGCTGGAACCGACCCTGAAAAAAGCTGAAAAGCTTGGATAGACAACATCCTGAGCCGAAGAAAGAGGGCCCCAAGGGTCTCTGTCGGCTCCTGCAACTGTCGCAGAGAAAAGGAGAATGTAGCATTTCTCCAGAAGGCTGCCAGTATAACATCAGTCATCCGACAACATGACAGAGTTATTAAAAGAGGAACACAATGCACGCACCTCCTGGCAGAAAAAACAATTGGTAATACAATCACCAGTAGCTAGATGAGCGGAAGCTGCACGAATAGCAAGACAAGTCCATCAAGAAATGGATGCATGAGAGATCTGGCATGTGGGAAAACGCATATTCATCCAGGATAAAGGCGTGAACGCCCCCCACCCCCAAGCAGAGCAGTGCCCAAGAAAGTGACCATCTTGGAGTAAACTGCAAAGTCCAAGGCCTTTTCAAGGAAAAGAGCTGAACAAGCTTGGAGAGGCAAGGATGAGTGTCGAAACAATGCGGTATCACATAGGAAAAAATGTCTCCGAAGCATGGACCAGTACACATAGCTGGAGACCCCCAGAAACAAACATATACCAGAAAACTCCGCAAGCAGTGTGATCGAAGGAGTGACAGAAGCAACAGAGTGATCACACACCATCGACAGAAGAACCTTCCACTTAGCCACAGAGGCTAAACCAGTGGAGTGAGTGCCTCTTTGAAGAAAAGCAACTCCACTGCGTGTCTCGAAAAACCACTACGGAGGAGACAGGACCCGAGAAAAGACATGTGCGAAGGCACAATGAAGTCGGGTCAACTTGAAAACCTCCCGGGCGACTTTGGCAAAGAAAGTCGCGAGGTAGAGTGAGACATGCCGGAACCGCCGCTAACAGAGAGCGGAGCAGAATGATCCACACCCACCGAAGCGACGGGTGTGATCGAAAGGATTCGACGACTGCAGGTTCATATCTGGTGAGAACCTGAGGCAGAATCGGAACCGGTAGGAAGGTGTAGCCGACAAGACCATCCCAAAGGAGGGCCAGAGCGTCCACGGCGAAAGCCCGAGCATCTGGACACGGGGACACGAAAGTGTCCACCTGATGGTTCCAAATAGTCACAAGAGATCGATGGAACCCGCCATGTGGAGCATCCACCTGGTGGAAATGACCCTGCCCCGACGGGACAGGGAGTCGGCGAGGACGTTCAGGCGACCGGGAATGTGACGAACAGCCACCCCGGCGCGGACATCCTGAGTGAGCAGTATAAGATCCCAAGCCAATCGTACATTGGAACAGAGTGCGTGCCGCCCTGGTTCCGAATGTAAGCAACCACCGTCGAATGGTCGGACAACAGAAGGACCTACAGATTCGATAGGTGAGGGATCCACTGCCTGAAACGCAGAAGAAGAGCAAGAAGCTCCTTCTGGTTGATGTGTAGAGCTGCATGATCCTGGTCCACCATCCCGTGAATGGAAAGACCTAGAGGATCCAACGTCGCACCCCATCCGAGATCGCTGGCATCTGCCGTCAGAACGCGATCGGACGTGGGGAAGTCCAACGGAACACCCTGTGAAAGCCACTGGACATCCGCCCAGAGGAGAAGGTGAGGATAAAGATAGTCTGGAAACTGAAGCACCAGATCCAGAAGATCTACATTCGGCCTCCAACGACTGAGCAGAAAGTGTTGGAGAGGTCTGACACGCAGCCGACCTAGATGAATGAGATCCGTCACCAAACAGCAGAGACCGATTAGCCGGAGAAAACTCCGAGCCGTCGCGGATGTGGACTGGGACAGAGTCGGAACAAAAGCTGAGAGAATCACAGCCTTGGCCTGGGGAACCGCCACCAAATTGAATTGTGTGCGGAAAGCCATCCCCAGATGATAAAACGACTGAGAAGGGACCAGGTCCGACTTCTCCTCGTTGACTCTGAAACGTAGCGACATGAGCAAGCTCAACAGAGTGGCGACGTCCGACTCCAAGAAGGCAGCATTGGAATGCCCCTGGAGGATATCGTCCCGATATGCCGAAGTAGTCACCCTGGACTGTATGCGATGGAAAGCTATCACATGCGGCATCAGTCTGGTGAAAGACCAAGGAACCAGGTTGAGGCCGAAAGGCATGGCCTTCAACTGGTAAACTCGCCCCAGAAAAATGAACCTGAGATACTTCCTTAACGCCCAATGAATCGGAACGTGAAAGTAAGCGTCTCGCAGGTCGAAGCTGGAAGCGAAAACTCCCTGGTGAATTGAACGGAGGACCGACCTGAAAGTCTCCATGCTGAACTTGGGAGCAATGATAGACTGGTTCAGAAAACTCAGATCGAGAACCGGTCGGAGTCAGCCATCCTTCTTCGGCAACAAGAACAGGTGGGAATAGAAACCCACTGACCTAATGTTCTTGATGACCTCAATCGCCCCCTTTGTCAGGAGATTGTCTATCTCCGTGGACAAAAGTTCCAGACGTAAAATGTCTGAAGGAACTGTGGTTGGAAAAGGCACCCCAGACAGAGTGGAGTGCCGTCGGAAGGATATTCACAGCCCGGACCAAACAACATCTAACATCCAAGGATCGGATGTGATGGTGGCCCACGGTCTGCGTACTCTGCTATCCTTCCTCCAACCTGGGACGAGTCGAGGTGAGGACCTTCATTGCGAACCCCGACGAGACTCGCGAGAGGAGAAAACACCTCTACTGAATGAAGAATCCTGGGAGTTCCCTCAAGACTGCCGACACTTACCCTTACCCCTTGAGTAAGAAGTAGAAGCGGTGGCAGAAGAATCAGCCCCTTTTGCTTCGCAGAGGAAGCAGAGGGTACTTGTTAGGCTTGGAACGGCCTGTGCCTACCCTAGAAGGCTGATCAAGCTGAAGAAACAGCAGCTGATCGTTGGAATGACGTAGGACGTCATCCCGGACCGTCAACACAGAATCATGGAAAAGTTGCGGACCTGTCAAAAAAGCAGATCGAAGAGCAGCGTACTGCTCCTCAGGAAGGGATCGGCCTGTGTCCCACACAGAGTCCCTTTGAACTAATTCCAGATTAGCCGTGTTACAGGCATGCGCGTGAGTAAGATGCATGAGCGCCGTGGACAGCACACGCAAAGGAGCCTGTACCTCGTCAATCTTATCTGAAGGCAGATAAGCAGCAAAAGCTGAGACGTGATCGGAGAGAGAAAGCATACCAAGCATCTCTCTCAATAAGCCCAATGTGGACTCCAGAGTCGCCATCGGAATGACGGCAGACTTGGACTTGGAAAGCCAGAGGGAATTGGAGTCCTGATCCAAAACCGTCAAAGTCTGGTAGACCGACGGATTGGCGGAATCGTAGGAACGATAACGCGCCGGAGGCAAAAAGGTGTCAACCCTGGTGAAGAACGGAGCCTTCATAGCCTTGGAGCTTAGCTTGGAGTCCAAGGCTGAAAAAGTTTCAACCAACTGTACCGAAGGGCACGGTCGAAGATGCCCAGAAGCAGGTTGCTCCATAGACTGTTGGCGCGCGACCGATGATCGCGGCCTGGCTGACACTGTCGACTGGTTAGATGGTTTGAGATCCGGAAGGAACCCAAACACGAAATCAAGAGCTGCCCCCAAGTCCGAAGACTGCTGGCTCTCGACATCAAGCATGTCTGACTCTTCCCCTGAGTCGGAAGACACATAGCCCATCGTGGGCAAACCAGCCGACGCCTCCCATGGTGTCGGAACACCAGGGGATCAGAAAGCGGCCTGTTTCTAATCCCGGGAGGCGGCGCCACAGGAGGCGCCTGGAAACCACTAGCTGCCTCGCTGGAAGCAACAGGAAGGCTCGTTGACAGAACCTGAGTGAGTAAGGAGAGGGCCTCCCTAAGCTCACTGCCCGTACTGGCCGGTTCGACAGGGGAACGAACCGGCAAAGTGGCTTCACCGCTGACCCTCTGAACCAGCGAAGGGTCACGATCCTCCAAAAGACCCGACATGGGACGACGGGCGGCAGCCGAAAACGTCTGAAGCCAGACGTGTATAGGGGTGTGACACACCCCGAGGATCAACATAGCAGGAACTCATGAGAGTCACCGCTGACCTCTGCAGGGCAGAAGGTCCAGGCTGCACAAAAGACGTTGGACCCCCAAAACTGGACGTGTGGCCAGAATGAGGGACGGAAACGCCACAGAGTTCATAGTGTCCCACTAAGAACAACCGAATCCAATGACAACTGTGGTGCTCGACGGCGCAGAGACCACAGGAGAGGGTCCGGCCGGCAGCCACTTCCAACTTCACCGAGTTGAAGTCAGGGAAGGCTGAGGCCGATACCCCCACGTCTACACAACCAGACACCGCAGCAGACCACTGCAGGTATAAACCACTGTGCTCAATGGCTGAGAGGACACAGTATGGGGTTCAGTCGGCAGCCCCATTTGACTTCGCCGAGTGGAAGTCTGGGAAGGCTGAGGCCGAAACCCCATAACCATACTACAGACATCCCTGCAGACCCTGGCAGGGAGAAGCCGAGGCCGGCTAAAAACGGTGCCCAATGACATTGTAGACGGAACAGCAGTAGCAGCAGATACGACGGGAGCTGTTGGAACTGGCGGAAAAGCGGAGAGAGCCACCAAGCTCAGCCTCCAAAGGAGGAGTCACAACCCTAGTGACAGCCTCAGATGTCGACTGGAGAGGGCGCATAGTCCCGGAACCATGCATCTCTACACCAGAAAACCAACAGCTCCCGCAGTATCCACCACGGTAAAACACTGCACATTCCCCACAGAAGGGGAATAACTCTCACCAAACATGGTCGAATCGGGAAGCCCCAAAATGAAAGCGGTCCCCACCCCCCGCTGGTGCGGGAGGGGCTGCACATCCCCCACGGAGGAGGAGCAATTCTCATCAGACGTGGTCGAATCGGGCGACCCGAAACGAAAGCGTTCACCACCCCCCGCGGGAGCGGGAGGAGCTGCACATCCCCCACGGAGGGGGTCAAACTCACACCAGACGGGTCGAGTCAGGGGCCCCGAAACGACAGTGCCCCCCCCCCCCCCCCCTGCGGGTGCGGGAGGAGCTGCACATCCCCCACGGAGGGGGTAAACTCACATCAGACGTGGTCGAGTCGGGAGGCTCCCGAAACGACTGCATTCCACACCACCCGCATGTGCGGACGAAACGGACCCGAGAACGCACCAATGGCGAGGGCAAAAGGAATTGCCCTAAAGGAACCGAACTGGAAAGAACAGAGGTGAGAGCAGTAGAAGAAAAAGGTGAACTCAACAGAAACAGAAAGTAGAAGAACACCCTCAACTACGAGAGAAGGTGGCAGAACCCAGACAGCCGACACCGACTCCAATAAAATTTTTTATCAACCGAAAAAATTCATTGACGAATCGCGATGACACGATGTCGCAAAACATTCGCGAAAACGGAATAGTAATTAATAAACAATGAGAATGTGGTTGAAAAAATAAACGAGAATATATAAAACACAGTCCTGTTATTATACGATCTTCAGATCCATAATTCCAGTCACAGGAAAACCATTATCCACGAGTTGAATTATCACTGTTTCATAATGCATATGGCGGAAACACATCCTGCTCGTGCCTCGGATAGAAAAAGAATGGCGAATTGATGCATTGCGCACTGTGACGGAAGTCAGGGATTTGTACTATGGAAGAGCGTCTCATACTGGGTGTGCGCCGATGGCGCTCGGCCCAGTTTTGGCTTATTTTTTCGTGGTGTTTTTACACCACTTTTCTTTCCCAAATCTTGGGAAAGATTAAAATAGAGAGTATTTTATCCGAGTTAGGTTCTTCCACTGTAGTGCAAGCCTGTTGTAAACAATTGAGGTAGGTTGATAAGAAATTACAGTGCTATTGACATATACTCACTCTATTTGTACTCTTTCGGCAAGGCAAACAAAACTAGATATCACGGAGATGGAATCCATCTCTGCGGGCCCTGCAGCAACTAACCGATGTTAGGTATAAACCAATGTGAACCGTAATACTAAAATATTTCAAGCAATAGGTAAAATCTGATTAAAATCCCTTCCCGGACACGAACTTGTCAGAAAAAAAACCCAAATTCTGAATGTTACAGCCCGGACACGAACTTGTCAGAAAAAAAAAAAAAATCTGAATAATTTGACCTTGAGGTCAAACTTCAAGGTCATAGCATGGCTACCTTGGTACGCGACACGTCGTCTTGAGATAATCTATCCACATACCAAATATCAAAACCCTATCTATTAAGGGAAAAAAGTTACAGCCCGGACACGAACTTGTCAGAAAAGAACCCCGAATTCGGAATAATTTGACCTTGAGGTCAAAGTTCAAGGTCAAAGCATGGCAACCGTAGTACGCAACACATCGCCTTGAGATAATCTGCCCACGTACCAAATATCAAAACCCTATCTATTTAGGGAAAAAAGTTACAGCCCGGACACGAACTTGTCAGAAAAGAACCCCGAATTCTGAATAATTTGACCTTGAGGTCAAAGTTGAAGGTCAAAGCATGGCAACCTTGGTACGCGACACATCGTCTTGAGATAATATACCCACATGTCAAATATCAAAACCTTATCTATTTGGAGAGAAAGATTACAGCCTGGACAAGTTTTGTTACGGATGGACGGACGGATGGACGGACAGAGCGATCACTATAGGGCGTCCGCCTCACGGCGGGGCCCTAATAAAACTGACGTGGGAAACAATATCTAACACTAGAGGTGCTGTATACCAAATATGAAAGGATTCTAGTTGGTGGATCTGAAGAAGATTCTTAAAGACATTTGCTCATATTGCACTAAGTTAAACTTTGGGCTCCAATAGAGAACCCAAATACTAACCCAGGGACCCGATCTGATATCCCCCCCCCCCCCCCCCCCCCACCCCCTGCCTAGAAATGTTGTATACCAAATATGAAAGCATTCTGACTGGTGGATCTGAAGAAGATTTTTAAAGAAATGTCCTCATATTGCACTAAGTTAAACTTTGGGCTCACACATGGAGCCCAATTATTAGCCCAGGGACCCTATTTGAACAAACTTGAATCTGACGTCCCTAGAGATGTTATATACCAAATATCAAAAGATTCTAATTGATGGTTCAAGATAAGAAGATTTTTTTTAATTTTGGAAAACAATTTATGTGTGCTATCAGAGTAATGCCCCTTGTGGTTCCCCCTGCGGGCGTGGCAACTTTATTTGAACAAGCTTGAATTGACATATGATAAGGAACATGCACATCAAATTTGGATCAATTTGGCTCAGTGGTTTTTAAAAAGGCAATAATGTAAAGTTAATGCCGGACGATGGATGGATGGACGGACAGATGATGGACAGAAAGTGATCAGTAAAGCTCCCCTTGAGCTTTGCTTGGGTGAGCTAATGATTAGTTTAATCTAAATGTCTTCTAAAACCACACATGTATATGTACAATTTAGATCAGAAGATTGTACTTATTCTTTACACACTGAAAATTTGTCCATATATATATGTTTTTAATGTAATTTACTGTGAAAACTGTAAATAAAAAAAAGAAAAGAAAAAAGGTGCCAACTGCATGAATGTGCACAACTTTAGAATGTCACAAATAAGTACTAAACACTTTCCAGTGGTAAGGAGGAAACAAAAGGCCAGAAGCTGGGGTATGCCTAACTACAGCTCTATGGAAACCCTGTAAACATTATTTTGAATCAGGTAACTATTATTCTGCATGTGGGAACTTTCTACACTTACCCATCGGATTCATGAGATGAATTCTTTTTTTATAACCTAAATGTGGCAGGTACTGAAAAAATAAAATGAACATTTATTAAAAAAAAAAGAATTCTTTTTTCTAAAACCTCTACCGTGGCATTTGAAAGAAGTTGTTGGATCAGCACAGGAAAAGTTCTACAGTTGAGGCCACTTAATTGGATATCCATTAATTGAAAAACCCAATTGATTGAATAAAATTTTCAAATGCCAAAGCATTTACAATCTTCAATACACATCTGACCTGTTAACTGCATATAGATTATAGAGTAAAGTCCTGTTAATTGAATAAAAAAGCTTGTAATCTATTAAAGAATTACTCAGGTAACCAGTGAATTCAGTATATTAATAAACCTATCTGAACTCAGCATATCAAATATCAGGTGTGGCATTCTTTAGGAGTGCTGCATGCCTGCTGCATGCCTAGAAAAAATTGAGGAGGGCAATTGTTTGTACCCCTTGATTTTCTGGAATGCCAGACCTGTTTGGGACGACCTTTAAACTCTATTATCATTTCGTCCCCTGTGTTTCAATGTGTTCTATGTGCTTACAGGCACATAAAACACATTGAAACTGAGGGGACGATTTGTCAATGTTGCATTGATTTGCAATAATTCATGACCTATTCTGTGTGGCATTTCGATACATTTTGAGTGTAGAAGACTGTCACATAAGAATTGAATGCAACATTTTGAATAATGAGAAGGTTTGTGTGTCAATTTTTCCAATATGTATCTGAATGTAGCACAATTTTTCAGTCACAATATTAATACCTTGAAGTGAATATAACCAAAATAGCATACAAGCTTTTGCATTGAAAATTTCAGGTGCAACTGCATTCCCAAGCAATCTGAGGAGGGCATTTGTTTTGCACTTCTTGATTTTCTAAATTGCCAGGCCTGCAAATATAAACACTTAATTTATTGTATCTTGTGTGACAGAGCTTCTGGACAGGAGCTCTGTCAAACAAGATATAATAGAATAAGAGTTCAGTTTGCTCCCTCCCCCCCCCTCCTAGAATTCAGGAGAATAACCAAATTCCTGTTAACCCTTAAAGGCCTATTTCCGACATTAAACAACCTCAGAACAGGTGCCCTTAACATGCCACCATGAGCGGGTCCTGCTGACAATGAACAAATTGCACAGGCAGCAGGGGTTTCTAGTCAAGTCTTGATTGCCTATTAAGGCAGCCAAGACTTGACTAGAAATCACTGTTAAGCCACTTGATGTGTACAGGCTGTGGTCAAGTGTGAATTCAGGACATTGTCGTGGCCCTTGAGGGTTAATTGAATACTCCTGTTAAGTGAATATTTTTCAATGGCAAAGTGGCTATTAAATTAACTGGGCGAAACTGTATTATATTTTTCTTTAACTGATCTCGCCTACAGATCATTTCTTGCAAAAGTCTCTCAATTTTAAGGCAGCCAAGACTTCACTATAAAGCACTGTACTCATATTACCTTGAAATGTCTTGAGCCTCAAAGTTTAAACAATCCGAGAAAATTGCATATTGTGATATCCATGATTCATAATTGATTGTGGAAGTATTCATCTCAATTCTGTTGACCAAAAATTGTTGCAACCCTATTTGCAATATTGTAATCATATATGTAAGAGCTCACATAATCACTGTACCAAAACAAAAAATTTCTTGGCATTGTTCACCAGCTGTAGTCTGTGTTCTAAAACAGTATACCCATCACAAAGTAACTATTTACCTTTTCTGCAAAAGTGAATATTTTCCTTTGGTCAACACCTCCAAATTGTGCATCGACTTTCAAATATTCTTCATCCAAAGCCTGAAAGAAAAAGTATTTCCTGATGATATTACTTCCTTCAGTTGGTTGGTAAACTGCACTTGATGAATAAAACAAAGATTGTTCTCATGCAAAAACTTGTTGGACAAAGCAAACAATTCTTTCAAATGCAACCACTTTAAAAAATGTTTCAAACATGATAAATTTTAAGTAATTTGTATATTTTTTATACTTACCAATGGCCCAGACTAGCTGGTGCAAACTCGATATTATCAAGGGCCAAATACATATTTTGAACTCCCAATCCCCAAAATTTGCATACAAAACCGAAAATTAAAAGTCCTATCTGGCCCTCCATACTTTTACTCTCTGCGCATGCGCAGTGGTCAGGAAGAGACCGGAATTTGCGCCAACATTATTCTTTGTAGATGAGCATACTAATAATAACTCAGTGGGGAGGTATAAGTGCCCACTCATGGGAGGGCCATCCCCATCTGGGCCATTGGTAAGAATAAAAAATATACAAATTACTTAAAATTTATCATATGTTTATACGACAACCAATGGCCAAGACTAGCTGAATTGTAAAAAGGCGGAGGGTCTAGGAGTTAAGAATTAGCAGACCAAATATAGCTCCTAAGCCTGCATTCCCAGGTGAAAGGAAATTAAATTTAAAAGGAATTACATGCATGTCTCTCTATACAATAATAGAGAAGTCATATCATGAATAAGGAGCCATATCCAAGTAATTCCATATTCTTAGCATGAATGATAATGCTAATTGGGTGTAATGGACTACGCCCCATAAATTAGGATGGCGTGTTTGAGAGTGAGAGACTAACCCCCACAAACATACACCATATATAAATAATAAACAAGCTGTATCTGGTATAAGATACAATCTACAGACAAAAAATGCTTCACTGATAGTTACACACTTATCAAGCCGGAGGAGATTTTACAAGAAAATTCACCCCTCCACCTTTTTTTGAAGGAATATTCTTCAAAACAAAGAGGGGAGAGCTCTGAAATCAGTGCAAAGTGATACTAAATAATCCAAATATAATCGCCCAATAAGCACCGTTATTAATTATTATTAATTATTGGTGCTTAATGCCACTTCAGAAGCTAAGGCTATTGTGGCGATCACAGTAATTAACAGAGCAAGCTTCTAACGTATACCGGAGTCGAAATACGTAGATAGGATGAAAACCGGTGATATAAAGTGTACGACCATACACTTGTTCAATTAATACCAATCAAAAGGTATTCTGAAGAGCAAACATGCTTCTAAGGCAACCTACAGGCGACCCTGTTCATGTGTACAATTGATTCCAATAATAACACTCCAATGAACTGTTCGAATATACGAGAATGTGTACTGAATCTTCATAGAAACCTGTATTAGAACATGGAATGAGCTATGATTAACAGACCCGTCATGGACCGTCCCCGAAATAATTTATTGTTTCCTTGGTCTGTAACAACCAATATATTACTCCGAATAATAATGCCAAAAATGGAGAACGTATGCATAAGCGACCTGCTGGCCGTTGCATAACTGATCCAAGTAGCCCCGAAATTCTCATGAGCTCTATAAGCAGAGCAAGAATTTATATAGTCTGTCAACAATGCGTCTGCCTAATAATACATATATTATGCATGCGAACAATGAAATCCTGCATGTACTCATTTGAATACAGCCTGTAACCATGGTATGACCGACCGAGTAATACAAGTGTAACCAGAAAACTGAATGAATAATACAACGTTAATATGCAGTTAACTGACAAATAAACTCATATGCTGTAAGAAAGGCCAGACGGCTCTGAGAGAAACTTTTCAGAGTGGACTAATTGCCACATTGGAGAACGTCACCCAGATAACCAACATGTCAACCAAACAGGTACATGAAGGCTAGCAATTTATTGATAAAGAATCATATGCTCATATATGATTTATAAACGAACAACCACAGGAAACAAACCAACTAAAAATTAAAATTTTTTAGTAAATTTTGTTTCTTAACATACCTACCACAATTGTTTACAATTGGCTGTAACATAAGTGCAAGCCCTACTTCGGAACTAACTCAAGCTTTTAGAATCTTTTCCAAACGAGTTGGAAAAGTACTAGAGTGCAAAAGCATGAAAAAGATCGAAAAAAGGGTCGAGCGAGACCAGCGCTCGAAATTACAGGTACTCTCTCTGCACACCTCTTGCGTTTACCGAGCGCATGCGCAACAACCGTGACGTCAATTCCGTATTTCCGCCAGCGAAAAGTTTGTGATTTAGCGGGGAGGCATCGATATCAAAGATATCCCCAAGGAGGGTGGGCCTCCGGTAAACAATTGTGGTAGGTATGTTAAGAAACTAAATTTACTAAAAAATTTTAATTTCTTTTCAACCTACTCACAATTGTTTACAATTGGCTGAATAAACAATAGGAGGAGGTGAATCACATAACCAATACCAACAAGAGTAGCAGAACGAAGCAAGGATGGCAGAGAACAAAAACGAAAACCTGTAATGAAGATAGAGAGAAGGCACCTGAAAAGAACAAGGTTGAGCGAAGCGCAACCTTGACAAAAACAATTTTAACGAGGGTGCACAACAGCCTGAGCAGCAACGAGAGGGCCTAAAGAATAAAGGTCCTCAGATTGCTGCTGAAGGTGGCGGAGATAAAAGGAGGAGAAGGTAGAAGCATTCCTCCAGTAAGCCGCATTCATAACATCACGGAGCGAAACAGAATTGGAGAACGCCCAGGATGTAGAAATGGCACGAACCTCATGAGCATTAAGCCGGTTCGAAACAAGATCCGACGCAGAAAAGCGAGAATAAGCCAGCTTGATTGCAAGACAGATACACCTGGAAATAGAATGGGAAGAGATAGACTGTCTCTTAGGAATGAGAGACAGAAAGAATCTCTTCCGACCCCTCCTAATGAACTGAGTGCGAGTAAGGTAAGTCTTGATCGCACGAACAGGACAAAGAAGAGGCCTCTGGCCATCTACAGTGGGGAGAGCCTGAATGCAGATGGGAGGAGGTACCGAATCAGGAAGTTGATTCTTAGCCAGAAAAGAGCAATCAGTAGTGAAGGTGACAATGTTAGCCTCATTTCCGAAGAAGACAGAATCAACAGATAGCGCATGAAGCTCACTGACTCGACGAGCAGAAGCAAACGCTAGAAGAAAAGCCGTCTTATAGGTGAGAAAACGCATGTCGGTCTCAGATAAAGGCTCGAATGGCGCCCCCTCCAAACAGTGCAACACCCATGCCAAGTTCCACTTGGGTGTAAGACGCAAAACTCGAGGCCTCTTCAAAGAAAAGTGCCGAATAAGTTTGGAGAGAAAAAGATTACGACCGATGCACCGCTTTCCCACATAAGAGAAAGTATCAGACAGCATAGACCGATAGCCCTTAATCGTAATAGGCTGGAGGCCCTTGGAGTCAAAAAGAAAAACCAGAAAATCTGCAATTTGAGCGATTGATGGATCACGGTAATTCACATTGTGATCTGCACACCAGCGGCAGAAAACCTTCCACTTGGTGGCATAAGTCATGCCAGTGGAATGTCGCCGCGATGCAGAAATGCACTCCACTGATCGTCTCGAAAAACCTCCACGTCGGAGACTGGACCTGATAAAAGACAGGCGTGAAGGGACAGGCTCGCCAGGTTGTTGTGATACTTCCTGGGACGACCCTGTGAAAGAAGATCGCGACGTAGAGGTAGACGAATCGGTAGATCGGCCAATAGAGGCCGCAGCAGATTGATCCACACCCTCTGTGGAGACAGGGGTGTGATCAGAATGATCCTGCATCTGCAAGCACGAATCTTCACTAATACTTGAGGAAGAATCGGTGCAGGAGGAAAGGCATAGCCGATCCAACCTGTCCAGTCCAGAGAAAGAGCGTCTACTGCAAAAGCCAGAGGATCTGGACAAGGGGAGACAAAGGTCTCTACCTGATGATTCCAGCGAGTAGCGAAAAGGTCGACCTGAGGACGGCCCCACTGCTCGCAAATCGCCTGAAACACCGACCGATGTAGCATCCATTCGGTTGGATGGACACTGTCGCGTCGGGACAGGGAGTCGGCTAGGACGTTGAGACGCCCGGGAATGTGTCGAATGGACACCCGAGCGTTCACATCCTGCGCCAACAGAAGAAGATCCCGAGACAGCCAATACATGGGAATCGAATGTGTGCCTCCTTGATTCCGTATGTAGGCCACTACTGTCGAATTGTCCGAAAGAAGTAGGACAACATGGTCCGACAGATGAGGGATCCAAAGCCGAAAACTCAACAGAAGAGCAAGGAGCTCCTTCTGGTTGATATGAAAGCCTACCTGCTCGCTGTCCCACTCTCCGTGAGTAGACAGGCCGAGAGGATCCAACGTCGCACCCCAGCCCCGATCGCTGGCATCCGCAGTAAGGATGCGATCGGCCAAAGGAAGATCCAACGGAACACCCTGTGTAAGCCAGGGAATATCTGCCCAAGTGCGGAGGTGACAAAGCAGAGACCGAGGAATAGTGAGTTCCAAGTCCAGCGGATCTACATTCGGACGCCAATGATCCAACAGAAAGTGTTGGAGAGGTCGGACAAACAAGCGACCGAGCGGAATGAGATCTGTCACCGAACCGCAAAGGCCCAGCATCCGAAGGAAAGTCCTGGCCGAGACCGAGGAAGATTGAAGCAGGTCCTGAGTCAAGGCGGAAAGAATCGTCGCCCGAGCTTGGGGGACCGACACTACATTGTGAAGAGTGTCGAAATCCATCCCCAAATGACGGAATCGCTGAGAAGGAAGAAGATCCGACTTCTCGCGATTGACTCTGAAACCCAGCGACGCTAGCAGGCAAAGAAACTGCCAGACATCGAACTCCAGAACAGCAGCATCGTGGTGCCGTTGGAGGATGTCGTCTAGGTAGGCTGACGAAGTCACTGCCGACTGAGTGCGGTGGAAAGCAAGCACCTGTGACATCAGTCGGGTGAAGGCCCAAGGAGCCAGGTTCAAACCGAACGGGAGAGCTCTGAATTGAAAAACTCGATCCCGAAACGAGAACCGAAGGTATTTCCGTGACGCCAGATGAATCGGTACATGGAAGTAGGCATCCTTCAGGTCGATACTGGCCGCAAAATCGCCCTGATGAACCGAACGTCGAACCGACCGGAAAGTCTCCATACTGAAACGAGGAGCTATTATGTACCCGTTCAGGGTACTCAGATCGATGACAGGACGATATTGGCCGTTTTTCTTCGGCACCAAGAAAAGTCTTGAGTAAAACCCCGGTGAAAGGGTGTTCCTGACCACCTCGATGCCCCTTTGGTGAAGAGATTGTCGATCTCCTGCACCAGAAGGTCCCGACGCAGAGAATCGGAAGGGACCTGAGTCGGAAGGGGCACTCGAGATAAACTGGGGTGCTGATGGAAGGACAGTCACAGACCGGATTGAATGACGTCGAGGACCCAAGAGTCCGACGTTATCTCTGTCCAACGGTCGTAAAACAGCGACAGCCTTCCCCCGACTGGAGGCGAATCGAGGTGAGAACCTTCACTTGCGGCCTTGACGAGGCCCCCCGAGAGGAGAAACCACCTCGGGAAGTGACAGAGTCCTGAGACTTTCCAGCCTGAGGCTGCCAGCGAGCCTGGCCACGTCGGCGCTTCTTATGAGCAGAAGGAGCAGACGTAGCCGAAGGCGTAGCCGACATCGCCGATGAGGCAGACGCAGCAGCACACTTGGCGGGCCTGGAACGACCCCCACCCGCAGCAGCAGGTTGGTCAAGCTGTCTCGGCAAAAGCTGGTCCTTCGAATGACGAAGAACTTCGCCACGAACAGCTTCCACGGAACCATGGAACAACTGAGGTCCCACCAAAGAGGCAGACCTCAGAACAGCACGTTGCTCAGAAGGAAGGGATGGTAAAGAATCCAACACCGCATCCCGGCGTGCCAGCTCCAAATTAGCCATGTTACAGGCGTGAGCGTGTGTCAAGTTCATAAGAGCCTGTGACAAAATGCGAAAAGGCACCTGAGCGTCATCAAACTCCCCTGGTGGAAAATATTCAGCCAGAGCAGCGACGACACGGTCCGCGAGAGATAACATACCCAGCATCTCTCGGGACAGGCCCACCATAGACTCAACTACCGACATCGGGAGAACTGCCAACTTAGGCTTAGTCAACCCGAGGGAAGAAGAATCCTCATCCACAGTAGTCATCCCTTGGAAGACTGGTGGAGAGACGGAATCGTACACACGAAACCGCGATGGAGGCAGAAAGGCATCAGCTCTAGAAAAGAAGGAACCCTTGAGGGCCTTAGAATGCATTTTGGCGTCTAAGCCCTGGAAGGACTCAACAACCTGAGCCGATTGCAGAGGACGCAAAGCCCCGGAGCTAGAAGGCTCAACAGGGTTACGGCGCTCCACAGTGGACTGCGGCCGAACGGTCACAGAAGGCTGGTCGGAAGGTTGAACGTCCGGCAATAAGCCAAAGACGAAATCCAAAGCCTGCCCCAAGACTGACGAGGGGGGCCCATCACCTTCAAGATACTCGTCATCCCCGTAGCAGAGGAGACGTAGCCCAACACGGGCTGACCAGCAGAAACCTCCTGTGAATATTGTGCAGTATCCACGGGGCCAGACGAGACATCTCGGCGACCGACCAATGGAGGTTGTGCCTCAGGAGGCACAGGGAGGCCAACTTGAGGGTTGCCAGAAAGCAACCGGGTGAGCACTAAAACGGCCTGGCGCAGGTCACCCTGAGAATCCGTCGCAGCAGAATCGCCCGACGGAGTGTTCTCCCAATGGACCCTTCTGGTAGAAGAACCCAAATCCTCAGAAGAGACCGCCGGCGAACATCGATCGGCAGACAGAATAGGAGCACGGTGAGAAGACACCGGAGGATAGTCCCGATTGTGACGCCCAGGGGCCATCACTGACCTCTGCGAAACAGAAGGTCCTGCCTGCAAATCCTCTAAAGTGACCGACGGCGCACGTCGATCGGTAGCTGGACCTAGGACACGGTGAGAAGACACCGGAGGATTGTCCCAAGAATGACAGGAACCTGTCATTGGCCTCTGCGCAGCAGACGGCCCCAACTGACTATCCTCTGAGACCGACGGCAAGCATCGATCGACACCCAGACCCGGAACACAGTGAGGAATCACCGGAGGAAGGTTCCGAGAGTGACAGCTAACAGGGGCTGTCACTGACCGCTGCCGAACAGCAGGCCTGGGTGCCAATGTCCCAACACCATCCCGCTAGGTGGCACACTAGCAGGGGAAGGTGGTACGATAAACGATTCACTCGAGGGATGAGGAATCGCTGCCGAAGCGACCGGCCGGCTCAACCGACTAGGAGCAAACCTAGCCAGATGAGACGGAGCAGACAGCAAACCCGCACAGCCCCGCCGCGAGGCTGGGGGAGGCTGAGAACACACAGACACACCAGCAGATACAGCCTCGGTCCCCCGAGACTGTAGACCATCCCCAGAGGAGATGGAAGAGCCACCATCAGACAGAATAGGATCTGGAGTAGCAACTTCCTCAACAACGGTCGACGGTGTAGGAGGCAGATCGGAGAGGGTTACCGAGCTGACCTCGGAAAAGCTCTCAACGAAAACAGACGCCTCAATAGTGACATCAGAAGACAAAGAGACCACAGTCTCCTCGTCAGGTATCACTGAACTAACACCGCCAACAGTTGCAGAGGAACTCGCCACAGAAGGCAGATCCGAATCCTGTGTGACAGAGTCACCACGTGCACCAGCAGAAATGTCTGCTATGGCACGGCTACCCTTACCCCGAGAACGAGGGGTTCTAGCTCTGGAAAGAACCACCTTGTTCACAGAAGCCCAGAATTTAGAGGACCAAACCCCACAAATACCACAAGATTGGGCCCGAGTGCAATTGTTGCAAGTGACACATGTGGCATGAGAGTCGTCCACATGTTTCACTTGCAAACAAGAGGTACAAGGAATAGTCTTAGGCATTATATCAAAATAATAATCAAGCTTCCCGCCGACGGAAAACAGCACTAAGGTCGTGTTCACACGTGGGGGAAAGACAAGACAAAGTGTGAAGAGACAAGCAATAAAAATACAAATTAACATTAAATAATAATTTGGTAGCTTGATAAAAGGATACAATCCAGTAGCACACTAAATATGGAGAATAAGTTGTTCACGAAGAATAAACAGCATAATTTAGCACGAGTCACAAAAATTTCCGACCATGTACAATGGCGGAAAATAAAGGAATTGACGTCACGGTTGTTGCGCATGCGCTCGGTAAACGCAAGAGGTGTGCAGAGAGAGTACCTGTAATTTCGTGCGCTGGTCTCGCTCGACCCTTTTTTCGATCTTTTTCGTGCTTTTGCACTCTAGTACTTTTCCAACTCGTTTGGAAAAGATTCTAAAAGCTTGAGTTAGTTCCGAAGTAGGGCTTGCACTTATGTTACAGCCAATTGTAAACAATTGTGAGTAGGTTGAAAAGAAAGTGGATGTGCGCAAAAGGTCGCCGTAAGAACACAACCCAGCAGCCAATCGAGAAGCCATGAAAGGCAAGTATATACATAAATGCATACGAAGCTTACGGGAAGAAAATGAAAAACTCATATTGAACCCCCCTCACCCGCATTACTTGAATCGCTCTTGTGTTAGTCATAAAATAGAATAGGAACCGCAGTGCTCTCTCATGTCTGACCGACTCCATAATGCCACTACAGACGGAAAAGGACATAATGAACAAACACACTGTATTGACATAATCACACTAGGTAAATATGGCATCATTAAAAGAGCTTATTGCCCCATAAAACTAAAACCAAACCATATCGGTAGGAAGAGAATAACCTCCTCTAACATATGGTATCATGCCCGATAGGATAACGAACTCAGTCTAGCTGAAGCAGCTAAAGGTCTTCCTATATGTGAAGACAATAAAAGGCTGATAACGGCAGCCTTAGAAGCTCACTAAGGAGACTTACAACGCTAGGCGTAGCTATAAGTCTTCATCTCAGTGAAGACAGATATATCAGTGTAAGTTGCGAAACTTGAAGGCACACTGAACAGACCTACAGCTATCGTCGCGCAAGGTAGGCAATGAAGAGCCGCTATTTAACAGCCCTAAATTCCCAAAGAGACAACAGTCCCAAGAAATAATAAATTCAGTTATGTCACTTCATAATTACTGAAACAATCTTGCTCATGATTCTAGCTAGGCTACTATGGTGTAAACCATAAGACTCAAAGTCTATGACACCTATGAAAACAAACCAAAAAGCACTGTACCTTATCAGTTTTATTCCCAAAAGACAGAGATTGGAGCCTGGCTAACGTAGCCAGAAGTCTTCCTCTTCGTGAAGACAGATATCTTGGTGTAACTAGCGACTTGAAAGCTCACTTACCACCATTGTCGCGCAAGGTAGGGAATGACAAGCCGCTATTCTAACAGCTGTAATTCCCAAAGAGAAAGTAATCTCAAGGTAAATACGCAGTTATGAGTCTTCATCTACTTGAAGACATATCTGTATCACTTGTGGCCTCGAAAGCTCACTAAATGGAGACTTACAACACTAGCCGCTAAGAAAAGACTGCTGTAATAGTACATAAGGCTACTACGGCGTCCACAATGACATTAAATGGCTTGACGCCAAGGAATACAACACCGAGAGGGAAAAGACGTTCCTATTCCCTTTAACGGCTTTATTCCAAACAAGACAGCTGTCTCAGCCTATCTATGCACTATTCGTCTGACTTCAGAACGAACTAGAGGTACTGTGAGCAAACTCACAAAGTGATACCCCCCGCGCCTGAAATGTATAAGTTAGATTATCTCCCCTTGGAAATGTCAGAACGGAATTACATTGCTTCATGCACAGCTTCATATGGAGTTCTTCCATTGTGTAAAGTTTCATGAAAATTCTTCAAATGGTTTAGGAGGAGTTGCGCTTACAAGGATGGACAGACGGTATAAGTTAGATTATCTCCCCTTGGAAATGTCAGAACGTAATTATATTGCTTCATGCACATCTTCATATGGAGTTCTTCCATTGTGTAAAGTTTCATGAAAATTGTTCAAACGGTTTAGGAGTTGCGCTTACAAGGATGGTCAGACAGACAGATTATCTCCCCTTGGAAATGTCAGAACGGAATTATATTGCTTCATGCACATTCCCATATGGAGTTCTTCCATTGTGTAAAGTTTCATGAAAATTCTTCAAACGGTTTAGGAGGAGTTGTGCTTACGATGGATGGACAGACGGACAGACAGATGGACAGATGGACAGACGGATGGACAGGGTGATTCCTATATACCCCCCCCCCCCCCCCCAAACTTTGTTTGCGGGGGGGTATAAAAACAGTTGATTTAAAAAAACCTGGAGAATATTTTGACAACCTCTATTGCTTTTCTTCAATAGGAGAGCCTATACCTCCGCAAGGAGAGACTCTCTTGGAAGAATTTGCTGGAAGATTTGACCAACATGTACTTGTATTAAGTGGCGTTTTGCTTGGACTTATAGCCGCAGGCCTGCCGAGACTACATTCTCATCAACTTCTGCAATTTTCATCCACTTTTTTGCGAGGTTGATAATCTTCCGCTAAATGGAAAGCAACAGAAGTCTATTCTCGACGACCTCTATTGCTTCCTTCAATCAGAGAGCCTGTACTTCCACTAGGAGCGACTCCCTTTTGAAAGGATCCGCCTGAGATTTGCCCATCGCGGACATCTTGTAAGTGGGGGTTATGTTCGGAATCATAGCCGTAGGCCTTCTGAGACAACACTTTTACCCACTGATCTCCTGTCACATAAACCCAGTTTCTCGCGAAGATGATAACCTTCAGTCAACTGGTAAGTAATAGAGGTCTTATTCATCACCTGTACGACTAACGAGGCTCACGGAAGGAGAAACTACATCCTCCTTGTGAAGAACCTCGTCCCGTCGGCTTAGGGGCGTCTGACCTATAGTCTGGATCAGACTTGCACCCCTTTTCCGAGTTGCTATACTGACGACCTCCAGAGTAAGTATAAGAGGGTTTATTATACCCTCGCGAGGAGTTTTCTTAGCTGATTAAGTGGAATGATTTCACTTACTCCAATCTGCTGAAGCATGTTGAGATGCAGACTTCAGTAGCAGTGTACTGGAAGCTTTCTTGTAGCTTGTTGATAGACTAACGAAAGCTCGTCATCAAATAGAGTATATCCCGAGACCGGAGCGACTCGGAGAGAGCTTTTCAACTTGTCATCCATAAGTGATGACGACACAAGGGCAAAATCATGTCTGATCAACTCCCAATTGCCACTGTCAGGGCGGAGTTGTACGTGGAATATATGACTGCCCCAGAAAGAACTCTAAGCGAGGAACGAACTCCTCCAATTCCTTCCCATTAAGACCTTGCGCCATAGCTCTGGTGAGGTGATCTGCGTAGGACATTGTGTCCAGATTCGCTCTACTGGATAAAATAGCACATTCCATCATGTCTGAGTGTATATTTAATGATGCAGGTAGGGACATATTTTCATCCCCCGCCTGCTCATCTAAACACAGAGGAGCTCCCTGGAATTTTCGCAACCGTTAGAAATGAACATAGTTCAAGGAACGGTATATTTATTGAAGATGTTGATAAGAAACCGCCTTAATCTTAACACTAGAGAGGTGAATATGGTGTCGATAATATGGTCAAAAGCCTCCGACTCCTGTCGAGAAGGAAAGAACATCTTCTTTCCTCCACACGAAATCTGCTTAAGAGATGACAGCGGTTTCTCTACAGTAGTCACAGCTTGGTGGAACAAGTCAGTATACTATTGATAAATAAAATTCATCGCTACCATATGCTGTTCCAAAAGGGAAGGGTAATCTTCTCTTCCTTGTCCCATTCACCAACCGACTGATTCAGCTGTGACACTCGGTCATTTGCATCTGCATGAAGAGATGACTGGACCGACACAGCACCATCCGATAGCTCACCACCAGAGTCTGCGGGAGGCTGCCCTTGCACTTGCTGGGATGCTGCACTTAATCTGCGACAGCAAGTCCGTTACCGAGGCTTGAGGAGGTGAGGTTTTCTGTTCTTTCGACGCTTGCTACTCCTGGGACTAAGATCCGGAGATAGATCTCTTCTCCGAACATCCCGATGAACAAAGCCTCGGATCACTAGCTACCGGATGGTCGACTTCACAGGCGAAGACTGTTCCGTCTTTGCACAACTGGTTGGATATCCGAAGTCTGGTAGCTAGCATGTGTGTGCTTTTATAACATAGTGGAGGAAGCCGTGACTGAAGCCGACCCCAGCTGCAGTCGAGACGGAGCGTCCCGAGTGGCGGCGGACGTATGCTCCAACTCGTGCAAGTTTCTCAAAACAACATTTGGTCCCAAATGTTGTTGGGTTAGAGAGGGACCTCTCCCGCTTGCGATCTTATCACACCTTGCCAAGCCTCCCGAAAAGAAAACTTGGTTCCAGCTTGTGCAAGTTTCTCAAAACAACCTCTGGCCCCAGATGTTGCTGGGTTAGAGAGGGGCCTCTCCCGCTCGCGGCCTTGTCAGACCTCGCCAAGCCTCCCGAGAAGAAACTTGCTGACTTCCTCCCTATTTCCGTCGTCACTGGGTGAGCTTTTGTTTTCAAGGTGCTCGCTCTACCCAAATCTACACTTCCTTTGACCACAACGGACATACCCAGTGTCACGGCTTCCATAGACAGAGTAACTGCTTCACCGGTCAAGCCAGCTGCTTGCAAGGGATTAAAAACACTAACTAGAGGCCCTATCTCTGGCTTAATATTCATGAACACCTTTGCAGCTAGCTCTGTTTGCTCATCAGAGCATGACGACAGTAGCACACTTTTGGTGGGCGTCACAATATCATTACCTTGTTCTTGTTCCTCTGAAAAAGAAACTGAAAAACTCGAGAGCACTGGCATAGGCATCTCACCGCCAACAACGTACCGTGACACCTGTGTCCAACGTCTGTTATCCCAATTCACAAATGTAGGACAAGAATCTGCAGGAGTACATCAAATACAGGCAAGGCAACAAGCATGTAAATCTGAGGAAGACTTCAATCAAAATAAGTCAATAGTACTCCTACAAACTCCACAATAAATATATAATAAAGATACATAAATAATTGCAATCAAAATCAAAATCTAAAATTTAAATTCAATAAATTTTTCAAAAACTTTTTTGCAAAAGGGGACATGAAGAGCTCAAGTGCATCCTGATAGAGCCAAAGTGTGGACAAAATCCAAATTTTTGGAGCTACACTACTGGAATCACAATCACTGTATCCTACAACAATCTTACAGTAATATAATACAATAAATACTACATATATTTAAAGACGTTGCCAATGTAAACAATGTCAAAGGAAAAAAAGGGAAACAAAACATCAGGCACAGAAAAAAGGTCCAAAGTCAGTAACAGATTTTAAAACTACCAGATGAAAAGCAAAATCTTCAAACGAAGAAAAAACGATACATCGGATAGAAGATGCAAGACCAAAATGACCTAACACCCCCAGGGTGAGGACGTAACCATGGGGATAAGCAGAATAAACATTCTGTAATACATATTAAACTCCTAAGAAATTTAATAAAATATTTTGATAAACAATAGCCAATAAGGTTAGGAGTTTGATAGAAGGGCTTCAAGGAGGGATAGGGAAGGAACACTTAACAAACAGTGGATAAATCATTAGCAAAATGATGACGTCAGGCATATGTCCCGAAATTGGGAAACATGAAATAAATTATTATAAAGTTACAGCTCTGAACATTTCTAACCACCATTGTTCACTTCCATCATCCATTTCCAGCCTTGGATCCACCAATTTTACCCTTGATTTGTGTCTGGCATCCTCTGACAAGAGCAACGCCTAGTGGGGCAACATACGCCCATGGTGATCATCATGTGTGCAAAGTTTGAACAATACAGCATGTAAAATGTTGAAGGAGAAGGTGACACAATACTGTAATGTTTTAAGCACTGAAAGGGGCATAACTCTGGAAATACAAAATGGAGTTACCTGCTCTTGTCACATGCACAACGGCAACTGGTCATCACCATGTGTGCAAAGTTTGAACAATATTGCATGTAAAATGTTGAAGGAGTAGGCGACACAATACTGCAATGTTTTAAGAACTAAAAGGGGGCATAACTCTGGAAATACAAAACAGAGTTACCTGCTCTTGCCACATGCACAACGGCAATTACTGATCAACATGTGTGCAAAGTTTGAACAATATAGCATGTTATTTATTTATTTGTGTTTATGGTCACATACTTATGCACAATGGCTAATCGTGACCGTGACAGTTTTACCGGTGGAAGAAGCCGGCGTATCCAGAGAGAACCACTGAGCAACGGCGAGCAGCTGTCAGCTCTCCAACATCGTAACTCTGAACTCTGCACCATAGCACAGGCAGGGTTAGATTGGTTGAAGACATGTGCACCATTGACGTGCAGTATGCCTTAGTACATAGCATCATCGTGTCCCCATGTAGGCAATCAGGGTTAAGTGTCTGCCCAAGGACACAACACGGGAGCGCGAATTAGTTGCTGAAATGGTCACCCATCCAACTACTAACCGCGCTCGACATTGCTTAACTTCGGTGATCTGACAAGAACCGGTTACTGCGACGCCACTGCACCCCCAGTATATAGCATGTAAAATGTTGAAAGAGAAGGCGACTCAATACTGCAATGTTTTAAGTACTAAAGGGGCATAACTCTGGAAATACAAAATGGAGTTATCTGCCCTTGTCACATGCACAACGGCAATTGGTGATCACCATGTGTGCACAGTTTGAACAATATAGCATGTAAAATGTTGAAGGAGTAGGCGACACAAAACTGTTATGTTTTAAGTATTAAAAGGGGGCATAACTCTGGAAGTACAAAAGAGAGTTACTTGCTCTTGTCACATGCACAATGGCAATTGGTGGTCAACAGGTGTGTAAAGTTTGAACAATATAGCATGTAAAATGTTGAAGGAGAAGGCGACACAATACTGTAATGTTTAAGTACAAAAAGGGGCATAACTCTGGAAATACAAAATGGAGTTACCTGCTCTTGTCACATGCACAATGGCAATTGGTGGTCAACATGTGTGCAAAGTTGAACAATATAGCATGTAAAATGTTGAAGGAGAAGGTGATACAATACTGTAATGTTTAAATACAAAAAGGGGCATAACTCTGGAAATACAAAATGGAGGTACCTGCCCTTGTAACATGCACAACGGCAATTGGTGCTCGCCATGTGTGCAAAGTTTGAACAATATAGCATGTAAAATGTTGATGGAGTAGTCGACACAATACTGTAATGTTTCAAGTACTAAAAGGTGGCATAACTCAGGAAATACAAAATGGAGTTACCTGCACTTGTCACATGTACAATGGCATTTACTGATCAACATGTGTGCAAAGTTTGAACAATGTAGCATGTAAACTTTTGGAGGAGAAGGCGACACAAAAATTGTTTACGGATGGACAGACGGATGGACTAACACACATTCGGGAGTTATGCGGTAATTCGCTGAAGTGGTATTATTTTAGTCTGCATTAAGTTGTATTTTTTGGACTGAAACTGACCTTAGATGTTTTTTTTTTACCACATTAGCCCCCCCCCCCCCCCCCCCTCCCCCAAGGCGTAGAGACTAATGTGGTAATTTTCGTTAACTGGTAGAGTGCTAAATTTTATTTGGCCACCAAAATTTTTTCACATGTCTGCCTTGTTACAATTTATAGGAGAGTGCCCACAGGCACTCTCCTATAAATTGTAACAAGGCAAATCTTAACAGACTAAACAATATCACTTCAGAGATAATAAGATGCACAGCCACTGAATTTGAAGCCTTTAAGTTGCAGTACCTGCACTTCAGAATAAAGCCCAAATATGGGCTTCCAGCACTCTACCAGTTAAAGGATTTATTATACAACATTAGAAATTTTTGAACACTAACTAAAATGCAGTTTACAACATAAGCCGAAAATACCACTTTAGCCCCCCTGGGACACGGACACCATCTATTTTATTTATTTATTTATTTATTTATTGATTGGGGTTTAAGGTCACATATTTCTGCACAATGGCTAATCATGACTGTGACAGTTTTACGGGTGGAGGAAGACGGGAGTACCCGGAAAGAAGCACCGAGCAGCAGAGAGTAACTGTCAGCTCCCCAACATACTAACTCTACACAAGCAGGGTTAGCATTGCTTGAAGACAAGTGCACCATCGACGTGCAGTACGCCTTAGTACACGACGTCACTGTGCCCCCATATGGGCAATGGGGGTGAAGTGTCATGCACAACGTGGTTGCCGCAGGTGGGATTTGAACCGAGGACCTCTCGGCTTGCAGCCTGCGCCTCTACCTACTGAGCCACCGCCCCCCCCCCCCCCCCCACGGACTCTATCACATGAGGTATTAAATGTAAACACAGACGTTCTTACAAATGGCTACTTATGTGGCTATTTTATGGACATATTAGGTGGCTAACCTAAAACACATGTCCAACATAATAAAACAAGTTTTTTGGGGGAAAATTTTTTTTTTGGGGGGGGGGGGGGGGTCAGCTAACCCTACCCTTTACTTACCCTAACCCTATCCACCCCTAACCCAACCCTAAACTAACCCTAACCCTAGTCACATAACTCTAACACCCTTTCACTGACCCCCCCACCCACCCTACCCCTAAACCCCACCCCAGAATGCCCTAAACCATCTCCACATTTATTCAACCCTGCCCCACCACAACCCACCCCCAACCACCACCCCCCCCCCCCCCCTCCCCAACCCCCAAAATAAGAGATTCTGCTACGTGGTTAGCCACGTAACAAGACTTTAACCACATAAGTATCCTATTTTACAAACTCGGAGCCACATAAGTAGTCATTTGTGTGTGTGTGTGTGTGCGGATGGACAGACAAACACACATTCGGGAGTTATGGGGTAATTTGCTTAAGTGGTATTTTCTGAGTCTGTCTTAAGACGTATTTTTTTGACTGAAAAAGACTGTAGGTGTTTTTTTTACTAGATTATGTCCATTATATTAAAACAAGTGATTTTGGGGAAAATGTTTGGGGTGTAGCAAACCCTGACCCTACCCTTTACTGACCCTAACCCTACCCCCACCCCCAATTCTAAACCCCCTCTAGACAAATGAAAATTCAATATATTCCTAGTCTATTTTAACTAAACTGTATGTCCATCGTATTAAAACAACATTTTGGGTGACAAATTTTTGGGGTGGTAGCAAACCCAAACCCTACCTTTTACTGACCCCACCCCACCCCAACTCTAAAGCCCCACCCTAGAATAATGACATTTAACTATTTAACTATGTGAGTAGTCACATAAATTGCGGTAGTAATCAAACCCCCATTTCTACCAACAAATAGCCACCTAAACCCCATATGTCTGCCCGGACAGACAGATGGACGGATGGATAACGGATGGATGGATGGACAGATGGACAACGCCATAACATAATACTCCCGTTTTTTTTTCAAAATGGGCGTATAAAAAGGTGATTCAAAAGCACAGATGTCAGTTCATTGTTGGTGACTTTAGGGCCAAACAAAGAATAATGTTGGTGCCAATTCTGGCCTCTTCATGACCACTCCGCATGCGCAGAGAGCAAAAGTATGGAGGGCCAGATAGGAATTTCAATTTTTGGTTTTGTATGCAAATTTTGGGGATGGGGGGGGGGCGGGGGGGGGTTAAAATTTATGTTTGGTCCTTGATAATATTGAGTTTGCACCAGCTAGTCTGAGCCATTGGTTGTCGTATAAAAGTTAAAAAATTTATAGTAATTTATATATTTTTTATACTTACCAATGACCCAGACTTAGCTGGTGCTAACTCTAACAAAACCAGGGCCAAACACAAATTTTGCCCCCCAATCCCCAAAATTTGCATCCAAAACAAAAAGAAATCATGTCCTAAAGGACCTCCATACTACGCCTCTACTGCGCATGCGCAGTGACGCAGTCGTCCCGAAATTGGCGCCAATTATCATTCTTACTGGCAGTGCCTGGTCAGCGCTATGTACTCAGCGGGGAGGCAAGAGTTCCCAACTCCAGGGAGGGCCATCCCCGTCTGGGTCATTGGTAAGTATAAAAAATATATAAATTACTACAAATTTTTTAACATTTTTATACTGTACCAATGACCCAGACTTAGCTGAATAGTAAACAGGCTGGAGGGCCTAGGACATAGAGGAAAATCCAATAAGTTCAACTATATAGTAAAGAGGTAACCCCTTAAGGAGAAAAGGAGTATTAGGCTTTACATGTATCTTTCTTATTTAATATTAAATTAGAAAGATACACTACCCTTAATAATTGAGCACAATAACATTCATGTTCTCTATTAACATCCAGTATAACCCTTATACTAATTATTTTTAAAGCAAGCCAATAAATAAAGTAGTCCAGAGAATTGAGACTCTTTATAATCATTTAAAAGTGTCCGAGTATTGTATATTAAAGCCTGTTTGACACTTGACATATACAAATGCTTCACACCGAGCTACACTTTAAAAATAAGACATGAATGAATTTAAACATTAATATTACACTTTAAAACCATCCCGGAAGCGACTCAGAAATACTGACTTGGAGGAGGCATTCCCTTGCTTTTCACTATAAAGCAGGTGACCTAAGGGAACACCCGCCCCCCCCCCCCCTTCCCCTTGCCCTGGGTCAAATAGCCCAGAGCGAAGAGGGCAGCCGGACGGAGTCACTGCCGGAACAGAAAGCCTGCATAACTATAGTTGCAACTGTTTAGTGGACGACATTCTGAGCAACAGATAACGGACCTAAACAATGCAGGTCTCCAGAAATGGACTCAATATTTCTGAGATAAAAATTCGTAAATGTGGATGGCTGAGACCAATAAGCAGCCTTCATTAAATCTGTAATAGCAACACTATTAGCATAAGCCCAGGAAGTAGAAAGAGCTCTTACTTCATGAGCAGAAATCTTAAGCACAGACTGCTGAGAAGAAGATAAATCTTCATAAGCAGTACGGATAGTTAACTGAATCCATCTAGCAATAGAATGGACTGAAATGTCCTTTCTATTAGGCATCAAAGACAGAAAGAAACGTTTCCGTCCCTTTCTGATAAACTGAGATCTCTGTTTATAGATACGTAGTGCTCTAACAGGACAGAGTAAAGGCCTACGCCCGTCTGAAGACGGAAGAGCCTTAATAACAATAGGTTCCGGATATTTATTAGGAGCCTGATTCTTAGCTAAAAAACCCACATTAGTAGTGAAGGTGATAGTGTTCCCAACACTACGATAATGAGAATCATCCACCGATAGTGCATGAAGCTCACTGACTCTTCTGGCAGAAGAGAAAGCTAAGAGAAAAGCTGTCTTATAAGATAAGAATTTGAAATCTACTGTCCCAAGAGGTTCAAATGGCTTTTCCTTCAATTTAAGGAGAACCCAAGCTAAATTCCACTTAGGAATTAATCTAAGAGTTCTGGGTCTATTTATCGAAAAGTTTCTAACCAACTTCGATAAAGAGACATTAGATCCAATTTGTAAACTATCATGATGTGCATAGGTATCAGATAACATAGATCTATAACCCTTTATAGTAACAGGCTGCAGTTTGATTTCGTCAAACAAGTATACTAGAAAGTTTGCAATGTCTGGTATAGAGGGATCAAATATATCTACAGAATGATCCCTACACCAACGACGAAAAACCTTCCACTTAGCCGCATAGTTTAGCGAAGAGGAGGTCCTCCTACAGTTAGAAATCGCGTCCACTGCTCGTCCTGTAAAGTGCTTGCCATGCAAGAAGGACCGCACAACGGAAAAACTTGAAGGTTGAGACCTTGCGGGTTGTGATGGAGTTGGCGCGATTTCCCCTGCGAAAGAAGATCCTCTCGTGGAGGAAGCTTCCGCGGTAGGTCCCACAACAGACACCTGAGTAGATTTATCCACGGTCTTGCATTGAGATTGTTTTATCTTTAGCAATACTTGTTGAATTAACGGCGCTGGAGGATACGCATATCCTATCATTCCGTCCCAAGGGATCGACAGAGCGTCTACTGCAAATGCTCTTGGATCCGGACACGGAGACACATACGTCTGCAACTGATTGTTGAGATGTGTCGCAAATAAGTCTATCATTGGCCGTTCCCATTGGTAGCAAATCTGATTGAATACTTGTTTGTTGAGAGTCCACTCCGACGGCAACAAGCGACCCTTTCGTGAAAGGGAGTCTGCTAGCACATTCAGATGACCCGGTATGTGACGGACCGAAAGAAGAACGTGATGTTCTAACGCAAACGGAAGGATTCTTTCCGTTAGATTGAACAACGGAACTGAATGAGTGCCTCCCTGATTCCGTATATACGCCACTACTGTCGTATTGTCGGATAGGATTTGGACATGAGCATCGTGAATAATGTCCATCCAGTGACGTAACGCAAGCCAAATTGACATCATTTCCTTGATGTTTATGTGCTTGCACAGGAATTGCGGATCCCAAAGACCCTGGCATCTCGAATCCGTTGGGATTAATGATGCACCCCAACCTGTTTGACTGGCATCCGTCATAACGGTAAAACTCGGATCCGGCAACTGCAGCGGAACTCCTTGAGTTAACCACTGAATGTTTGCCCAAGTCTGAATCTCTTGTTTCACTTGATCTGACAAGAGAACGTCTACATCGAGCGAATGAATTTTCACACTCCAATTCTGAGTCAGGAAAATTTGAAGAGGACGTGTGCGTAGCCACCCCATCGGAATGAGATCCGCGGCGGCTCCGCACAGACCTATCAGTCTCATAAATTCTCTCGCCGTGACTTTGTCTGCGTGCAGACAATAGCGAGCGTAACAACTGACTAATTTCGCTCTGGTTAACGGCAGACGAACGAGATTGTTGTGCGTCTCGAAGCTCATTCCCAGATGAGTGAATGACTTGGACGGCACCAGATCCGACTTCTCCTCGTTTACTATAAAACCGAGACGTCGGAGCAATAGAAGAAAATTCTGAACATCGTTCTGAAGCGTTAACTCGTTGCCGTACCTCTGAAGAATGTCGTCCAGGTAGGCCGATATTACCGCAGACGAATGAGCTCGGAAGTAGATCATTACCGAGTTCATTACCCGAGTGAAAGCCCAGGGTGCTAGATTCAATCCGAAGCACATCGCCCGGAATTGATACACCACTCCCAGGACTGTAAAGCGTAGATACTTTCGGAATGTCGGATGTACCATGACGTGAAAGTACGCATCTTTGAGATCTATGCTCGTTGCATAATCGTTCACCCGAATACTCGCTCTGACCGATCGAATCGTCTCCATATAAAACTTCGGAGCGACGATCAGCTTGTTTATCCAGCTCAAATCTATGACTGGACGGAACGAGCCATCTGGTTTCGGAACCAGAAACAGATGGCTGTAGAATCCCAGAGAATCCTGGTTTTCTACGACCTCTACCGCGTTCTTCATTAAAAGAGACTGCACCTCTGATAACAGAGCGTCTCTTTTCTGTGGATTTGACGGAAGATGAGTCCACTTTGGACTTCGAGTTAATGGAGGCTTTCGTTTGAAGGATATCTTTAGACCTTCCGAAGTCACTCCTCTCACCCAAGGGTCGTCCGTAATCGACGCCCACTCTTGTGAAAAACTCGACAACCTTCCGCCAACCGGAACGCGATAGAGGTTTAAGCCATCACCTCCTGGACCTGCGAGGCCTGCGGTAGGAGAAACCACGTCTTCCACGACCCGCACCTCGCCTCGTCGACCTCGGGGCGTCCGACCGATTGTCCCGGCCTGAAGGACGTCCCGAACGAGAGTCGCTATCCTGACGGTCTCTCGAATAAGACCAAGAGGACGCACCGGAACCTCTATAGGAACCTCTCTTGGGCGCATTAGACCCAGAAGTGCCTGTCTTATTCGTGTCTGCTGTATCCGACTTCTTAGGAGCCGATCTGAACAACAGAGAATCATTAGCTTTCTTTTTAATTTTATCATAAATAGCGGAAAGCTTGCCGTCAAAGAGAAGTTCTCCTGAGACCGAAGCGACTCTAAGAGAGTTCTTCACCTTAGAATCCACTAGTGTGGATGTAGCTAGGGCTGCGTCACGTCTAACCAACTCCAGATTTGCCACTGAAAGGGCGGAGTTACACGTGGAATAAGCTACTGCCCTTGAAAGAAGTCTTAAAGAGGATTGTATATCCTGAAACTCTTCCCCTTGAAGGCGCAGTGATAACGCCTTAGTAAAGTGATCTGCGTAAGATAAGGCATCTAAATTGGCTCTGTTAGACGCAATAGCTGTTTCCAACACCGCGGTTGGAATAGAAGCTGACGACGGTAATGATAGCTCTAAGTCTTCCGCCTCGTCGTCCATACACAGAGGAACTCTCGGTATACCCTGTCCTGCCGTATCGAATTTATTCCTTGCATTAATGAAAGGCAGGTTGAGAGTATTAGCGGACAAGAAACCTGCTTTCCCCGTCCTGGAAGCAAGTTTAAATATAGCGTCGTTCAATAATTCAAATGTTCTAGCAACATTATTGGACTGCGACGGAAACTCGGGAGCGATGTCCCTGAACCGCTCAAAAAATTCAGAGTCCAATGACGCTATAATTCTCTTGTCCGGAAGCGCAGCAGTCTGGCCCGACGGAACAACTTGAGGGAGAAAGTGCCGGATGAAGTCCACGGCAGCTTTATGTTGTTCAGAAAGGGATAGCTCCAAGTCATCCGTATCCCTTTCACCATCCGGTCGGACCTCACGATGTTCCCGGTCGTCCGCCCCCGATGCTTCGGCGGAGCGTACCGACCCAACGCCGTCGGATAATTCTCGATCCGACACCGTTTCTGTCGGCTGCTGGGATGCTGCGATAAGCTGTGCTATCTGCACAAGAATGTCCGGCGTCGAGACCTGCGGAGGCGCAGTCTTTCGCTGCTTCGCCGAGGGCAGCTCCGCATCAGATGGCTCCCGCATACTTTTCCTATGCGAACGTCCGGAGTCCATCGGTCTCGAATCCCTGGCTGCCGGATGGTGTGACCTGGTCGCCGAAGAATCCTTCATCGGCGAAGCTGGTAATATATCGGCGGTCACGCAGCCAAGGTGCGGTCGTGTGCGCTGACGAGAAGAGGAAGCCTTAACAGTCTCTGCGGACTGCTTATACAACGGAGCGTCCCGAGCGACGGACGTATGCTCCGCTAAAGACACATTTTGTACCACAACATCTGGTCCCAGATGTTGTTGTACGAGAGAGGGACCTCTCTCGTTTGCGGCCCGGCTGGACCTGGACGAGCTATGAACCGGACTAAAAGGCTTCCTCCGTTCTCACTTACTATCCGCCGTCACTGGGTGTGCATCTATTATGTTTATAGTGCTCGCATCACCCAAAATTTCCTCTTGGACCGCATCGGACGAACCCGGCTGCCGAACCATTCGGTGAATGGACGCTACACCGGGCGAGCTAGCGGACGACATTTGTCTAATCTCCATGAGCACTTTTGCCGCTAGCTCTGAATTCATTTGTGACGACGGACGCACACTTGAAGAAGATAACATGGAAACATCACCCTGTTCTGGTTCCTCTGAAATAGAAACTGAGAGAGTAGAGTGACCTTGCGGAGAAAGAGCCGGCATCGCTCTTTCTCCAGAAACAACATATCGTGACACACGTTTCCAATGTTTCTCATCCCAATGTTCACATATAGGACAGGGATTAATGCGAGAACACTGACTACAATTAATACAATGATCATGAAAGTCAGAGGAAGATTTCTTCCTATTACAATTTGAACAACGTCCCTTCATTGTGAAAGAACAACAATAAGTCCTAGTTACTCGCAAAAACCCCTGACACAAAGATACATAATAACATCATCCATTAATAAATGAAAAAACAATTGCAAAACAAAATAATTTTGAAAAAATATTTTTTCAGAGAAGCCCAGGTTGCTGAAAATTAACGTTGAGCCCTGATGGATCCGATGGCAAAGTGTGGTCAAAAATTTTAAATTTATATAAAATAATTAATGAGACACTTTCGGATAATATAAATGTATCTTATAATGAGATAAACTACCACAAAGGCAAACAGCCCCCCTCAAAAAAGGCTGTTGCCAATGAAAACAAACAGTGTAAACACACTAGAAAACATGACTCCAGGCACTGAAAAAACTGGCCCGGAATCAGTCATCAATTACACTCTATCTGATGCAAAACAGAGACTCCCAGGGGAGAATCTGTAGAACATCAGATGGAAGATGCAGAACACAAACGTTATACACCCATGGGTGAAAACGTAACTATGGGGAAAATAACAGAAAACATTCTGTAACCAAGCAACTCTCCCAGGAAATTTTAGAAATGAAATTTCTCAAAAATATGCCAAAAGCATGGGAGAATTGCCAGGGGGGACTTTAGAAGGCTAGGGGAGAGGAAACACTGAATAAGCAGTGCAACAATTGGCAAGAATGACAACAAGAGGCCCATGCCTCGAAAATAGGCAACTTAACATAATTTCATCAAAAAATTTTAAGTACAGCCCTGATTATTTTTTGCCACTTCTTTTTCCTCTCCTCCTTCTATCCTCCTTAGAATCACATTTTCTCCAAAAATTACGTGTCTGGCATCCTTTAAACTGAGATTTACAAGCACAAAGATCAGTGAGATGTTGACTGATGAAGGGCCAAACAGAGAATGATAATTGGCGCCAATTTCGGGACGACTGCGTCACTGCGCATGCGCAGTAGAGGCGTAGTATGGAGGTCCTTTAGGACATGATTTCTTTTTGTTTTGGATGCAAATTTTGGGGATTGGGGGGCAAAATTTGTGTTTGGCCCTGGTTTTGTTAGAGTTAGCACCAGCTAAGTCTGGGTCATTGGTACAGTATAAAAATATATCTGTTTTTGCCAGTTTTATTTATTCTATCAAATATCAAGAAAACTAGAGGCTATGCTTTTCAAGCATGCATGCTCCATCTACAAATTTGGCCTTTAACCATGAAGCTTAAATTGAACACCTCACTTTTGCTGAAGTTCCTCTGAATTTTCTGGAATGCAGAATTGATCCGTGTCCAGTTGTACAGAAGTCAGTTTAAAGATCTTGTCACTGTGACTGCAAACTTACCCCTTTACCCAACATAAGAGCAAAAACCAGTCAGTGAAATTCATGTCAACTGCTGTTCAACTTTCATTATTTTCTCATGTACTACCTCAAAAATATAGCTTATAACCCCAGTGAAATGAGCGCAATGGATCATTCCAAGGAGAGGTCATAATCTATGTCTTTGAGGGAAAAAAATAATTAGTTTTTCAAGGAAATTTTCGCAAGTGTTGTCTGCTATTTGAGTTGGGATTAATAATGACAAAAAAAGCATCGCAAAGCAATTCCAATGCCTCCCCCCCCCCCCCCCCCCCCCCCCCCCCATTTGTAACCAATCACAATCATCGAATTTGAGGCAGACATCATTGGTCCTTAAGAGATATATACCAATAAAAATTTTAATTTGGTTACTAATGTTTAAGTTATTCCATAAACAAGCATTACATGACATTTTTTAACAAAGGGCAATAACTCCAATAACTTTCATTGGATATCGCTGGTTATCAAACTTGAGGTAGACACTGTTGCTAATAATAATAATAACACTTTGGCCGGCTGCTGATTTGTCACAGTTCTCGGATAAGATGGCCTTGGTTACCCCTGTACTCCCAACTGCCTCCCAATTCCCACGCTTCTTCTCTCCTCCCAACACTCGGAGACGAGCTGCTTGATAACATCCCTTGCCCCATTCTTCCCAATCTCTCCGATTAGTATATTAGCCTTCTCCTTTCAGTCTCCCACTAACCACATGTCCTTCATTCTCCCATCCTCATTATACTCCCAGTGAATCTTATTCTTTTAGACTGGTATTTTGGGCATTCCAGAAGAAAGTGTTCCAGGGTCTCCACCACGCCCAAATTACACATCTGGCACTCCTTTTCACTATTTTTCCCCTCAGCTCCAGGGACCGCGACCTCAGCTTGAACAACAGTGACCTCCCAAAGGTGCCATCAAGGTACTCTTCAAAACCAGGCTTCTCTTTATCACGCAGGCCACCCAAAGATCTCTTTGATTTGACCCCCTCTCGCCAATTAAGGTTACCATCTTCTGTGACCCTTTCTCTGATGATTTTACCCTGGTTTGCCCCAACGTCTAGGTCCGAGATCTCCAATGAGCAGTTCTCTATTAGTTCCCTCACTTGGACCATCCATCCTGTCTTGATATTTGAGTTGAAAATTCGCAGGAACATTACTTTACCCCATTGGCTATCGGGGAGATTTACCAAATAATTGAGATAACCAAGTTTCAATAAGTCTATTCTGTCCTTGATCCTCATCCACCCAAGCTCACTCCTGATTGCTTCTAGTGCTGCGGCATTACTCGACCCCATTATCCATAGGCCTGCATCATTCTGTAGAGACAAATATCGAAAAGAATTGAAATCTGGTTACTATTGTTAAAGTTATACCATAAACAAGCATTACATGATATTTTTTAAACAAAGGTCAATAACTCCCATAATTTTCATCGGATATTGGTGGTCATCAAACTTGATGTAGACATTGTTGCTATTAACCTTCAGAGCCTCAAAGTAATATCATGTTAATAAATACTGTGTATACAAGTATACAGTGCAGGTGACTTAACAGTGTTTCTACATCATTGTTGGCTGCCTTTTCAACAGAATTCAGAAATATTTGATAGCTCCCATCAGGACATTACACCAAAGTAACATATGAAATTTGAAAAATATCGGGTGAGAGATGCGGCCTGTAGGGTGCGCTAATGGAATGGTTGACATTAAGATGCCAAATCTAATTTGGAAATGTTTGATAGCCCCCATCTAGATATTGCCACAAAGCCACATATAAAATTTGGAACTGATTAGGTGAGAGCTGAGGCCTGTGGGGTTTGTTAAAGGAATTGTTGGACAATTTATATCCAAATCCAAGATGACCACTGGCGGCCATGTTTTTCAATGAAATTCAGAAAAATTTGATAGCTCCCATCTAGACATTGCTCCAAATCCATGTATGAAATTTGGAACTTATGGGGTGAGAGCTGCAGCCTGTAGGGTGTGCTAAAGGATTGGTGTATGGACGGAGACTTTTTTTTGGACAGTGTATAATAAAAAAATATATTCCACGGACACGATTACTTGCATAACCAGTATGCAATTAACATATGTAACTTCTATAAAACAGATTAGAAAAAGAATGCAGTGTGAAAATATGCAATTAAGGAATATTCCTTTAAACAGTAGATTTTAAGCGGAGTAACACTTTAAATGTAAAATTAGTATAGTTCTATACTACTGAAGTACACTGTTTTTGTCACACCTTTGATTCATGTTGAAAGGGCCATGGTATAACAAGAAACCACTACTCATCCCAAATGTAATGCTGAATTATATTTGGTAGTGAAAGTTAAAAAATTTATAGTAATTTATATATTTTTTATACTTACCAATGACCCAGACATAGCTGGTGCTAACTCTTAAAATATAGGGCCAAACACAAATTTTGCCCCCAATCCCCAAAATTTGCATCTAAAACCAAAGAAAACATGTCCTGAATGGCCCTCCACACTTCACCTCTACTGCGCATGCGCAGTGTCAAGGACGTTCCGAAATTGGCGCCATTAATCATTCTAATAACCAGTGCCTGGTAAGCGCTATGTACTCAGCGGGGAGGTAAGAGTTCCCAACTCCTGGGAGGGCCATCCCCGTCTGGGTCATTGGTAAGTATAAAAAATATATAAATTACTATAAATTTTTTAACATTTTTATACTGTACCAATGACCCAGACATAGCTGAATAGTAAAAAGGATGGAGGGCCAAGGACATAGAGCAAGATGGAATACGCTCAATTATATAAAATAGAGTCATCCCCTCTATGGAAAAAGAAGTATTAGGCCTTACATGTATCTTTCTTATTTATGATAAATTAGAAAGATACAACACCTTCCAAAATTGAGCATCATACATCCATGTACTCTATTAATATCTAGTATAATCCTTATACTAATAATTTTTAAAGTAAGCCAATAAATAAAGTAAGTCTAGAGAATAGAGACTCTTTATACTCCTTAAAAGCGTCTGAGGATTGCATAATCATGTCCGTTGACACGTGCTATATTCAAAAGCTATACTTTAAAAACTAAGACTTGAATGAATTTTTAAAACATAAACTTCTCACTAAACAACCATCCCAATAACAGCTCAGAATTACTAACTCCGGAGGAGGTATCCCCTTGTTTTCCTAGTAAAACAGGTGACCCAAGGGAACACCCTCCCCCCCCCCCCCCTTTTCTTGCCCTGGGTCAAATAGCCCAGAGCGAAGAGGGCAGCAGAACGGAGTCACTGCCGAAACAGACAGCCTCCCTAGCTATAGTAGCAACTGTTAAGTGAATGACATTCTGAGCAGTAGATAATAGACCTAAGAATAGAGGCCTTCAGAAATGGACTCAATATTTCTGAGATAAAAAATTCATGAATGTGGATGGCTGAGCGCAATGAGCAGCCTTCAAAAATCTATTATAGCGACACTATTAATGTAAGCCCAAGATGTAGAAGAACTCTTACTTCATGAGCCGAAATCTCAAACACCACTGCTGAGTCAAAGATATACCATAAGCAGTATCGATAGTTAATTGAATCCATTAGCAATAGAATGGAGCGTAACGTCCTTCTAATAGGCATCAAAGACAGAAGAAGTTTACGCCCGTAGTAATAAACAGATATCTGTTTATAAATACATGAACTCTAACCGGACAGAGTAAAGGCCTATGCCCGTACGAAGACGGAAGGACCTTAATAACAATAGGTTCCGGATATTAGGAGCCTAACTCTTATGCAAAAATCCAATCTAAATAGTAAAGGAAGTAGTGATTCCGAAACTACGAAAGTGAAAATCATCCACCGATAGTGCATGAAACTCACTGACTCTTCAGTAAAAGAGAAGCCAACAGAATTACTGTCTAAAAGGTCAGAATTTGAAAACTACTGTTTCCAGAGGCTCAAATGATTACTTAGCTAAATAAGAACCGAAGTTAAATTCTATATAGGAATTTAATCTAATGATTCTAAGTCTATTTATCAAAAAGTTACTAACTGACTTAGATAAAGAGACATAAGACTTAATTGTAAACTATCATAGAGTGCATAGGTATGAGGTAACATAAACCTATAACCTTAATAATAACAGGCTGCAGTAGATCTTGTCAAACAAGTATACTAAAAAGTTGCAATGAGTAGTATGGAGGGATCAACAATATGAACATAGTGATCCCTACACCAACGACGGAAGAGCCTCCACTTTAGCAGCATAGAATAGCGAAGAAGAGGATCTCCTATAGTAAGAAATCGCGTCCAAAGCTCGTCCAGTACAATGCTTACAATGCAATACGGACCACACAACGGAATACGTGAAGGTTGCGACCTTGCGGGTTGTGATAAAGATGACACGATTTTACCCAGCGAAAAAAGATCCTCTCATTGAGGAAGATTTCGCGTTAAGTCCCACAGTAGACATCAGAGTAAATTTACCCACGGTCTCTGTGAAGACAGAGATGCTATCAACAGAAATGTATTGTGGTTGTTTATCTTAGCAATACTTGCTGAAACAACAGCGCAGGAGGATACGCATATCCTATCATTCCGTCCTATTAGATCAATAGAGCGTTAACAACATTAGCTCAGAGATCCGGACAAGCAAACACATACGTCTGTAATTGATTAGCAAGCTGTGTCGTAAAAAAATTATCATTGGGCGCTCCCATTGATAGCAAATCTGATTGAATACTTGTTTGTTGAGAGTCCATTCTGACAGCAACAAGCGACCCATAAGTGAACGGGAGTCCGGTAAAACAATCAGACGACCCGGAATATGACGGGCCGAAACAGAACTTTGTGTACTATAACAAACAGAAGGATTCTTTCCATTAAATTGAATAACGGAAACGAATGAGTGCCTCCCTGGTTCCGGAGATACGCCACTACTGTCGAATTAACGGACAGGATTTGGACATGCGTTTCTGAATAATGTTCATCCAATGACATAAAGCAAGCCTAAAAAAACATTATTCCGCGGAAGATAAGTGCTTGCTTAGAGACTGCGGAACCCAAAGACCCTGGCACTTCGAATCCGTTGGGATCAATATTATATCCCAACCTGTTTGACTGGCAACCGTCATAATTATAAAACTCGGATCCGGCAACAGCAGTGGCACTCTCTGAGTCAACCACCGAATGTTTGCCCCAGTCTGAATCTCTTGCAACACTAGATAGACAAGAGAACGTGTAAATCGAGTAATTCATGGATTGCTGAAAAGTTGCTGTCGAAGAGAAGCTTCTCCGAGAACGAAGCGACTCTGAGAGAGTTCTTCACCTTACTATCCACGCGCGTGTATGTAGCTAGGGCTGCGTCACGTCTAACCAACTCCAATCAGCCACTGAAGGGCGGAGTTATACGTGAACAAACTACTGCCCTCAAAAGAAATCACATTGAGGATAATATCCCGTAATTCTTTTCTTGAAGACGTAATGATAACGCCTCAGTAAGGTGGATTACGTATGATAAAGCGTCTAAGTTAAGTCTACTAGACATCATTGTCATTTCCAACATTGTGGTTGGAAAAGACATGGACGGCGAAAAAGAATATTTCCAGTCTTTAACCACGCCGTCTAGACACATATGAACTCTCGGTATGCCCTGCTCTGCCAAAATAAATTATTCGTATAAATGATAAAAAGGCAGAAATGAGCATTGCGGACAAGAAACTAAACTATCATGCTTGGTAGCAGGCTTATATGCATATATAGCGTCGATAAATAATACACATGTTCTAATGACATTATTGGACTGTGTCGGTAAGTCAGGGACAATGTCCCTGAACCGATCCAAAATTCCGTGTCCAATGACGCTATAAGTCTCTTATCCAACATCGCAGCAATGTAGTCCGAAATAACAATCACTGGAAGATAATGCCAGAAGATATGAATGGCAGCTTCCGATGCTACGAAAGGGAAAACTCGAAATCTTTTGAATCCCTTTCGCCATCCTGTCGGACCCTATAAAGCGTTCGGTCGTCCGTACCTGATGCAACCGCGGAGCGCACCGACCCAGCGCCGTCAGATAATTCCTGATTCGACTAAGAAACTGTCGATTGCTGGGATGCTGTGAAAAAACTGTGCTAACTCGGATAGCATGTCCGTCACTGAGGCCTGTGGAGAAGCGGTCCTACAATGCATTGCCGCTGGAAGCTCCGTGATCGTTACCCCGTGCATACTACTAATATGCGAGCGAACGGAGTGTATAGGCCTCGTGTCCCTTGGCTACCGGATGGCGTGACCTATTTGCCGTGGAATCACTGAATGACGAAACTGATCGGATACTCGAGGTCACGTAGCCAATGTGCGGTTGTGTGCCCTGCTGTGAGGATGAGGAAGCATTATCGACAGTCTCTCGGACTGTCAATATAACGGAGTGTCCCGACCGACGGACATATGCTCCGAATGTAAAATATCTGAACCACAACATGCGGTCCCCTATGTTGTTGGACGAGAGAGGGACCTCTCTCGCTCACAGCCCAGACGGACCTGGACAAGCCAGGAACCGGACTAACAGGCTTCCTCCGATCTGTCCTCAATCCGCCGTCACTGGGTGAGTACTAAAGTAATTATAGTGCTCGCATCACCCAAATCTCCTTCCTAGACCGCAACGGACGAACCCGGCAGCCGAACCATTCGATGAATGTACGCTACACCGGGTGAGCTAGCGAATGTCACTCCGTCGATCCTACAAGGGACCTCTTAGGCGATAGACATATTCCATGAGCACTTATTGCCGCTAGCTCTTCATTAACTATGACGACAGAGGCACACTTTTGAAAGACATCTCCGTAACTTTGCGAACAAGAAACCAGAAATGCTTGGTAATAGCAAGCATATAATAATAATATATATAGCGTCGTTCAATAATTCGAAAGTTTGTGTGACATTATTGGACTATGTCGGAACTGAGGGACGATGTCCCTGAACCGAACCAAAAATTTCTAAGTCCACCAACGCTATCAGTTTCTTATCCGGCATCGCAGCATTCTGGTCCGACGAAAGAACCTGTAGAAGATCAAGTCAGATGACATACACAACAGCATATGTTGTTCCGAAAGGGAAAGCTCGAAATCCTCCGAATCCCTTTCGGTATCCCGTCGGACCGGATGAAATTTTCGGACGTCCGTACCCGCTTCCGCGGAGCGTCCCGACCCAGCATCGTCGGATAAAAAATATGCGACTGATTCAGTAGATGCTGGGATGCTGCGATAAGCTGTGCTATTTAGGAAAGCACGACCGTCCCCGAGGCCTGTGCAGTAGCGGTCTTACGATGCATTGCCGCCGGAAGCTCCGTGTACGTTGACTCCCGCACACTTTCCTATGCGAACGTCCGGAGTCTGCAGGCCTCGTGTCCCTGGCTACCGGATGGTGTGACCTGGTCGCCGATGATTCTCTGACTGGCGAAGCTGACTGGATATCCGAGGTCACGTAGCCAAGAGCGGTCGTGTGCGCTACCATGAGAATGAGGAAGCCTTATTGACAGTCTACTCCGGACTGACTATATGTCGGAGCGTCCCGAGCGACGGACGTATGCTCCGAATGCGAAACATTTTGTACCACAACATCTGGGGCCAGATGTTGTTGTACGAGAGAGGGGCCTCTCTCGCTCGCTGTCCGGATGGACCAGAACGAGCTATGAACCGGACTAAAAGGCTTCCTCCGTTCTCCCTCTAATCCGCCGTCACTGGGTGTGCATTTGGTTGATTTATAGTGCTCGCATCACCCCAAAACTCCTTCTAGACCGCAACGGATGAACCCGGCTGTGTCCAATTCCCCACTAACATACCGTGACATACGCTTCCCATGTTGTCATCGAAATCATACGATACAGAACAGGAGTTAATGCGAGTACACTGACCACATATAGAATGATTATAAAGTCAGAGGAAGACTTCCTCTTATAACAAGTGATCAAAATCCTTTCAATGTGAAAAGAAAACAAAGTCCTGGTACTCGCACCAACCCCTGGCAATCAAAATACATAATAATAATATGATCCATTAATATAGAAAAAATAATTGAAATCAAAAAATTTTGAAAAAATATTTTTTCAGAACAGCCCAAGTTTCTGAAAAGTAACATTGAGCCCCAATGGATCCCAAGCCTAAGTGTGGACAAAAATTTTAAAAATATTTTAAACAATTTATTCAACACTTACGAACAATAATAATGTATCTAGTTATGATTAAAATAACATCAAGATGTTATTTTCAAGAAATCCCCCCCTCACACAGAGGGCTGTTGTAAATGTAAACAATGAGTGTAAAAACACTAAAATAAGACTCCAGGCACCCAGGCCCGGAATCAGTTACCAAAAATACACTATCTGATGCAAAACAGAGACTTCCAGGGAAGAAAGTGCAGAACATCAGATGGTAGATGCAGAACACAACGCCTAACCACCCGTAGGTGAAGACGTAAACATGGGGAAAGAACAGAATTCATTCTGTTATTCAGCTAAAACTCCCAAGAAATTTTAGTAATAATAATTACAGAAACTATGCCAAAAGCATGGGAGAATAGCAAGAGGGGACTTAAAGGAAAGGGAGAGAGGAAAACACTGAAAAGTTAAAAAATTTATAGTAATTTATATATTTTTTATACTTACCAATGACCCAGACTTAGCTGGTGCTAACTCCAACAAAACCAGGGCCAAACACAAATTTTGCCCCCCAATCCCCAAAATTTGCATCCAAAACAAAAAGAAATCATGTCCTAAAGGACCTCCATAGTACGCCTCTACTGCGCATGCGCAGTGACGCAGTCGTCCCGAAATTGGCGCCAATTATCATTCTTACTGGCAGTGCCTGGTCAGCGCTATGTACTCAGCGGGGAGGCAAGAGTTCCCAACTCAGGGAGGGCCATCCCCGTCTGGGTCATTGGTAAGTATAAAAAATATATAAATTACTATAAATTTTTTAACATTTTTATACTGTACCAATGACCCAGACTTAGCTGAATAGTAAACAGGCTGGAGGGCCTAGGACATAGAGGAAAATCCAATAAGCTCAATTATATAATAAAGAGGTAACCCCTTAAGGAGAAAAGGAGTATTAGGCTTTACATGTATCTTTCTTATTTAATATTAAATTAGAAAGATACACTACCCTTAATAATTGAGCACAATAACATTCAAGTTCTCTATTAACATCCAGTATAACCCTTATACTAATTATTTTTAAAGCAAGCCAATAAATAAAGTAGTCCAGAGAATTGAGACTCTTTATAATCATTTAAAAGTGTCCGAGTATTGTATATTAAAGCCCGTTTGACACTTGACATATACAAATGCTTCACACCGAGCTACACTTTAAAAATAAGACAGGAATGAAATTAAACATTAATATTACACTTTAAAACCATCCCGAAAGCGACTCAGAAATACTGTCTTGGAGGAGGCATTCCCTTGCTTTTCACTATAAAGCAGGTGACCTAAGGGAACACCCACCCCCCCCCCCCCCCTTCCCCTTGCCCTGGGTCAAATAGCCCAGAGCGAAGAGGGCAGCCGGACGGAGTCACTGCCGGAACAGAAAGCCTGCATAACTATAGTTGCAACTGTTTAGTGGACGACATTCTGAGCAACAGATAACGGACCTAAACAATGCAGGTCTCCAGAAATGGACTCAATATTTCTGAGATAAAAATTAGTAAATGTGGATGGCTGAGACCAATAAGCAGCCTTCATTAAATCTGTAATAGCAACACTATTAGCATAAGCCCAGGAAGTAGAAAGAGCTCTTACTTCATGAGCAGAAATCTTAAGCACAGACTGCTGAGAAGAAGATAAATCTTCATAAGCAGTACGGATAGTTAACTGAATCCATCTAGCAATAGAATGGACTGAAATGTCCTTTCTATTAGGCATCAAAGACAGAAAGAAACGTTTCCGCCCCTTTCTGATGAACTGAGATCTCTGTTTATAGATACGTAGTGCTCTAACAGGACAGAGTAAAGGCCTACGCCCGTCTGAAGACGGAAGAGCCTTAATAACAATAGGTTCCGGATATTTATTAGGAGCCTGATTCTTAGCTAAAAAACCCACATTAGTAGTGAAGGTGATAGTGTTCCCAACACTACGATAATGAGAATCATCCACCGATAGTGCATGAAGCTCACTGACTCTTCTGGCAGAAGAGAAAGCTAAGAGAAAAGCTGTCTTATAAGATAAGAATTTGAAATCTACTGTCCCAAGAGGTTCAAATGGCTTTTCCTTCAATTTAAGGAGAACCCAAGCTAAATTCCACTTAGGAATTAATCTAAGAGTTCTGGGTCTATTTATCGAAAAGTTTCTAACCAATTTCGATAAAGAGACATTAGATCCAATTTGTAAACTATCATGATGTGCATAGGTATCAGATAACATAGATCTATAACCCTTTATAGTAACAGGCTGCAGTTTGATTTCGTCAAACAAGTATACTAGAAAGTTTGCAATGTCTGGTATAGAGGGATCAAATATATCTACAGAATGATCCCTACACCAACGACGGAAAACCTTCCACTTAGCCGCATAGTTTAGCGAAGAGGAGGTCCTCCTACAGTTAGAAATCGCGTCCACTGCTCGTCCTGTAAAGTGCTTGCCATGCAAGAAGGAGCGCACAACGGAAAAACGTGAAGGTTGAGACCTTGCGGGTTGTGATGGAGTTGGCGCGATTTCCCCTGCGAAAGAAGATCCTCTCGTGGAGGAAGCTTCCGCGGTAGGTCCCACAACAGACACCTGAGTAGATTTATCCACGGTCTCTGTGGCGACAGAGATGCTACCAACAGAATCTTGCATTGAGATTGTTTTATCTTTAGCAATACTTGTTGAATTAACGGCGCTGGAGGATACGCATATCCTATCATTCCGTCCCAAGGGATCGACAGAGCGTCTACTGCAAATGCTCTTGGATCCGGACACGGGGACACATACGTCTGCAACTGATTGTTGAGATGTGTCGCAAATAAGTCTATCATTGGCCGTTCCCATTGGTAGCAAATCTGATTGAATACTTGTTTGTTGAGAGTCCACTCCGACGGCAACAAGCGACCCTTTCGTGAAAGGGAGTCTGCTAGCACATTCAGACGACCCGGTATGTGACGGACTGAAAGAAGAACGTGATGTTCCAACGCAAACAGAAGGATTCTTTCCGTTAGATTGAACAACGGAACTGAATGAGTGCCTCCCTGATTCCGTATATACGCCACTACTGTCGTATTGTCGGATAGGATTTGGACATGAGCATCGTGAATAATGTCCATCCAGTGACGTAACGCAAGCCAAATTGACATCATTTCCTTGATGTTTATGTGCTTGCACAGGAATTGCGGATCCCAAAGACCCTGGCATCTCGAATCCGTTGGGATTAATGATGCACCCCAACCTGTTTGACTGGCATCCGTCATAATGGTAAAACTCGGATCCGGCAACTGCAGCGGAACTCCCTGAGTTAACCACTGAATGTTTGCCCAAGTCTGAATCTCTTGTTTCACTTGATCTGACAAGAGAACGTCTACATCGAGCGAATGAATTTTCACACTCCAATTCTGAGTCAGGAAAATTTGAAGAGGACGTGTGCGTAGCCGCCCCATCGGAATGAGATCCGCGGCGGCTCCGCACAGACCTATCAGTCTCATAAATTCTCTCGCCGTGACTTTGTCTGCATGCAGACAATAGCGAGCGTAACAACTGACTAATTTCGCTCTGGTTAACGGCAGACGAACGAGATTGTTGTGCGTCTCGAAGCTCATTCCCAGATGAGTGAATGACTTGGACAGCACCAGATCCGACTTCTCCTCGTTTACTATGAAACCGAGACGTCGGAGCAATAGAAGAAGATTCTGAACATCGTTCTGAAGCGTTAACTCGTTGCCGTTCCTCTGAAGAATGTCGTCCAGGTAGGCCGATGTTACCGCAGACGAATGAGCTCGGAAGTAGATCATTACCGAGTTCATTACCCGAGTGAAAGCCCAGGGTGCTAGATTCAATCCGAAGCACATGGCCCGGAACTGATACACCACTCCTAGGACTGCGAAGCGTAGATACTTTCGGAATGTCGGATGTACCATGACGTGAAAGTACGCATCTTTGAGATCTATGCTCGTTGCATAATCGTTCACCCGAATACTCGCTCTGACCGATCGAATCGTCTCCATATAAAACTTCGGAGCGACGATCAGCTTGTTTATCCAGCTCAAATCTATGACTGGACGGAACGAGCCGTCTGGTTTCGGAACCAGAAACAGATGGCTGTGGAATCCCAGCGATTCCTGGTTTTCTACGACCTCTACCGCGTTCTTCATTAAAAGAGACTGCACCTCTGATAACAGAGCGTCTCTTTTCTGTGGATTTGACGGAAGATGAGTCCACTTTGGACTTCGAGTTAATGGAGGCTTTCGTTTGAAGGATATCTTTAGACCTTCCGAAGTCACTCCTCTCACCCACGGGTCGTCCGTAATCGATGCCCACTCTTGTGAAAAACTCGACAACCTTCCGCCAACCGGAACGCGATAGAGGTTTAAGCCATCACCTCCTGGACCTGCGAGGCCTGCGGTAGGAGAAACCACGTCTTCCACGACCCGCACCTCGCCTCGTCGACCTCGGGGCGTCCGACCGATTGTCCCGGCCTGAAGGACGTCCCGAACGAGAGTCGCTATCCTGACGGTCTCTCGAATAAGACCAAGAGGACGCACCGGAACCTCTCTTGGGCGCATTAGACCCAGAAGTGCCCGCCTTATTCGTGTCTGCTGTATCCGACCTTTTAGGAGCGGATCTGAACAACAGAGAATCATTAGCTTTCTTTTTAATATTATCATAAATAGCGGAAAGCTTGCCGTCAAAGAGAAGTTCTCCTGAGACCGAAGCGACTCTAAGAGAGTTCTTCACCTTAGAATCCACTAGTGTGGATGTAGCCAGGGCTGCGTCACGTCTAACCAACTCCAGATTTGCCACTGAAAGGGCGGAGTTACACGTGGAATAAGCTACTGCCCTTGAAAGAAGTCTTAAAGAGGATTGTATATCCTGAAACTCTTCCCCTTGAAGGCGCAGTGATAACGCCTTAGTAAGGTGATCTGCGTAAGATAAGGCATCTAAATTGGCTCTGTTAGACGCAATAGCTGTTTCCAACACCGCGGTTGGAATAGAAGCTGACGACGGTAATGATAGCTCTAAGTCTTCCGCCACGTCGTCCATACACAGAGGAACTCTCGGTATACCCTGTCCTGCCGTGTCGAATTTATTCCTTGCATTAATGAAAGGCAGGTTGAGAGTATTTGCGGACAAGAAACCTGCTTTCCCCGTCCTGGAAGCAAGTTTAAATATAGCGTCATTCAATAATTCAAATGTTCTTGCAACATTATTGGACTGCGACGGAAACTCGGGAGCGATGTCCCTGAACCGCTCAAAAAATTCAGAGTCCAATGACGCTATAATTCTCTTGTCCGGAAGCGCAGCAGTCTGGCCCGACGGAACAACTTGAGAGAGAAAGTGCCGGATGAAGTCCACGGCAGCTTTATGTTGTTCCGAAAGGGATAGCTCCAATTCATCCGTATCCCTTTCACCATCCGGTCGGACCTCCCGATGTTCCCGGTCGTCCGCCCCCGATGCTTCGGCGGAGCGTACCGACCCAGCGCCGTCGGATAATTCTCGATCCGACACCGTTTCTGTCGGCTGCTGGGATGCTGCGATAAGCTGTGCTATCTGCACTAGAATGTCCGACGTCGAGACCTGCGGAGGCACGGTCTTTCGCTGCTTCACCGAGGGCAGCTCCGCATCAGATGGCTCCCGCATACTTTTCCTATGCGAACGTCCGGAGTCCATCGGTCTCGAATCCCTGGCTGCCGGATGGTGTGACCTGGTCGCCGAAGAATCCTTCATCGGCGAAGCTGGCAAAATATCGGAGGTCACGCAGCCAAGGTGCGGTCGTGTGCGCCGACGAGAAGAGGAAGCCTTAACAGTCTCTGCGGACTGCTTATACAATGGAGCGTCCCGAGCGACGGACATATGCTCCGCTAAAGACACATTTTGTACCACAACATCTGGTCCCAGATGTTGTTGTACGAGAGAGGGGCCTCTCTCGCTCGCGGCCCGGCTGGACATGGACGAGCTAGGAACCGGACTAAAAGGCTTCCTCCGTTCTCGTTTAATATCCGCCGTCACTGGGTGTGCATCTATTATGTTTATAGTGCTCACATCACCCAAAATTTCCTCTTGGACCGCATCGGACGAACCCGGCTGCCGAACCATTCGGTGAATGGACGCTACACTGGGCGAGCTAGCGGACGACATTTGTCTAATCTCCATGAGCACTTTTGCCGCTAGCTCTGAATTCATTTGTGACGACGGACGCACACTTGAAGAAGATAACATGGAAACATCACCCTGTTCTGGTTCCTCTGAAATAGAAACTGAGAGAGTAGAGTGACCTTGTGGAGAAAGAGCCGGCATCGCTCTTTCTCCAGAAACAACATATCGTGACACACGTTTCCAATGTTTCTCATCCCAATGTTCACATATAGGACAGGGATTAATGCGAGAACACTGACTACAATTGATACAATGATCATGAAAGTCAGAGGAAGATTTCTTCCTATTACAATTTGAACAATGTCCCTTCATTGTGAAAGAACAACAATAAGTCCTAGTTACTCGCAAAAACCCCTGACACAAAGATACATAATAACATGATCCATTAATAAATGAAAAAACAATTGCAAAACAAAATAATTTTGAAAAAATATTTTTTCAGAGAAGCCCAAGTTGCTGAAAAGTAACGTTGAGCCCCGATGGATCCGATGGCAAAGTGTGGTCAAAAATTTTAAATTTATATAAAATAATTAATGAGACACTTTCGGATAATATAAATGTATCTTATAATGAGATAAACTACCACAAAGGCAAACAGCCCCCCTCAAAAAAGGCTGTTGCCAATGAAAACAAACAGTGTAAACACACTAGAAAACATGACTCCAGGCACTGAAAAAACTGGCCCGGAATCAGTCATCAATTACACTCTATCTGATGCAAAACAGAGACTCCCAGGGGAGAATCTGCAGAACATCAGATGGAAGATGCAGAACACAAACGTTATACACCCATGGGTGAAAACGTAACTATGGGGAAAATAACAGAAAACATTCTGTAACCAAGCAACTCTCCCAGGAAATTTTAGAAATGAAACTTCTCAAAAATATGCCAAAAGCATGGGAGAATTGCAAGGGGGGACTTTAGAAGGCTAGGGGAGAGGAAACACTGAATAAGCAGTGCAACAATTAGCAAGAATGACAACAAGAGGCCCATGCCTCGAAAATAGGCAACTTAACATAATTTCAACAAACAATTTTAAGTACAGCCCTGATTATTTTTTGCCACTTCTTTTTTCCTCTCCTCCTTCTATCCTCCTTAGAATCACATTTTCTCCAAAAATTACGTGTCTGGCATCCTTTAAACTGAGATTTACAAGCACAAAGATCAGTGAGATGTTGACTGATGAAGGGCCAAACAGAGAATGATAATTGGCGCCAATTTCGGGACGACTGCGTCACTGCGCATGCGCAGTAGAGGCGTACTATGGAGATCCTTTAGGACATGATTTCTTTTTGTTTTGGATGCAAATTTTGGGGATTGGGGGGCAAAATTTGTGTTTGGCCCTGGTTTTGTTGGAGTTAGCACCAGCTAAGTCTGGGTCATTGGTACAGTATAAAAATATCAGTGTAACTAAATAACCAGAGTGACAACAAAATGGCTGCTGCCTCGAAAATAGGTAACTTAACATAATTTCATTAAAAAATTTTAAGTTACAGCCCTGATAATATTCTGTCACACATTTTTCCTCTCCTCTTTCTCTATCCTCCTTAGAATCACCATTTCACTAATATTTATGTGTCTGGCATCATTTAAACTGAGATTTACAAGCACAAAGATCAGTCAGATGTTAACTGATGAAGGGCCAAACTTAGAATGATTAATGGCGCCAATTTCGGAACGTCCTTGACACTGCGCATGCGCAGTAGAGGTGAAGTGTGGAGGGCCATTCAGGACATGTTTTCTTTGGTTTTAGATGCAAATTTTGGGGATTGGGGGGCAAAATTTGTGTTTGGCCCTATATTTTAAGAGTTAGCACCAGCTATGTCTGGGTCATTGGTACAGTATAAAAATATCTGTCCAGTACAACTGTCCAGTCTTTGAAAGGTAAGATTCTTTGGGTTAGTATTTTAATCTCCAGCTGACCTGTAGACCTGGGTATAGCAACCCACTCAGTAATGGGTGGTCAACCTGCTTGACAACTTCTGCTCCTGCTTTTCTTGCATCATGTTCAGTAACCAATGACGTTAACCTGTATACATCTAAAGTGTATTCCCTGAAAGGAAGAAAGAAGTTAATTTTTATTCCCCTTTTTGACAAGTGAACATGATTAAAAAATCTTTGAGAGCCTTTTACAAACAAGACAAAATCAGCATATCTGAATGATGCTCCCCAAATTTTAGCCCAAAAGATAAGGCATGAATGTGACAGTTTATAATACAATGGAGAGAAAACCATTCAAACAAGTGTTGAAGACAAAATTTCAGTGAAAATAGATTAAGTTCAAGCCGGTAAATACTTTTTTGCTTTGGTGCATGTCATAACAGGCAAATGGTCTCTGACCTTGGAATTATAACCTTGGGTAAAGGTCATGACACTCACTTGAGTCAGGAGCAAGCACTGTATAACATGTGAACAAGATCTGTCTGTTAAAACATTTTTAAGGGCTTGAGAGTTAGAACAGACTGAGGGAACCATGAGCTTGGGTCAAGGTCATGACACACTGTCAAAAAGGGAACATTTTTGCCATCCACCCAAGAAAAATTCCTCATTTTGAACTAAGTTATCATTCGGGCTTCCACAGTGAGCCCAAATATGAACCCAGGGACTTGGATTGAACAAACTTGAATCTCACCCCCTAAGGATGCTGCATGCCAAATATTAAAACATTCTGACTGCTGAATCTGAAGAAGAAGATTTTTAAAGAAAAATTCCTCATATTGATTAAGTTGTAGTTCGGGCTCCCGCAGGGAGCCCAAATATGGACCCAGGGACTTGGCTTTAAAAAACTTGAATCTCACCCTCCTAAGGATGCTACACACAACATATCAAAACATTCCGACTACTGGATCTGAAGAAGAAGATTTTTAAGAAAATTCCTCATTTCGAACTAAGTTACAATTCAAGCTCCCACAGTGAGCCCAAATATGCCCTAGGGACATGGCTTGGAGAAACCTGAATCTCACCCCCCTAAGGATGCTCCATACCAAATATCAAAACATTCCGACTGCTGGATCTGAAGAAGATTTTTAAAGAAAATTCCTCATTTTGAACTAAGTTATCATTCGGCTCCCACATTAAGCCCAAATATGAACCTAGGGACATGGCTTGAACAAACTTGAATCTCACCTCCCTAAGGATGCTCCATACCAAATATCAAAACATTCCGACTGCTGGATCTGAAGAAGAAGATTCATCATTTTGAACTAAGTTATAATTCGGGCTACCATAGTGAGCCCAAATATGAACCCAGGGACTTGGCTTGAACAAACTTGAAGCTCACCCCCCTAAGCATGCTGCATACCCAATATCAAAAGATTCTGGCTGCTGGATCTTGAGAAGAAGATTTTCAAAGAAATTTGCCTGAAATGCACTAAGTTCAAATGTGGGCTCCTATACTGAGCCCAAATATGAACCCAGGGGGCCGACTTGAACACACTTGAATCAAATCCACCCCACGATGCTGCATACCAAATATCAAAAGAAATTTGCCTGAAATGCATTAAGTTCCAATTCGAGCTTATATAGTGAGCCCAAATATGACTCCAGGGGGACGATTTGAACAAACTTGAATCAGATCCACCCCACAATTTTGCATACCAAATATCAAAAGATTCTGCCTGCTGGATCTGGAGAAGAAGATTTTTTAAGAAATTTGCCTGAAATGCACTAAGTTCGAATTCGGGCTTCTATACTGAGCCCAAATGTGAATCCAGGGGGCCGATTTGAACAAACTTGAATCAGATTCGCCCCACAATGTTGCATACCAAATATCAAAAGATTCTGCCCATTGGTTCTGGAGAAGAAGATTTTTAAAGAATTTTTCTTAAATTGCACTAAGTAAAAATTCACACCCCCATAGTGAGCCCCAATATTGGTTGAGGGACTCGACTTGAACAAACTTGAATCAGACCCATACCAAGATGCTGCATACCAAATATCAAAAGATTCTACCCACTGGTTCTGGAGAAGAAGATTTTTTAATAATTTTTCTATAATTCATACGGTTCTATCAGAGTCATGCCCCATTCAGAGCCCCCAAGGGATGTGGCTATTTCATTTGAACAAACCTGAATTGACATATAGTAATGAACATCCACATGAAGTTTCGTGAAAATCAGACCAGTGGTTTCAGAGGAGAAGTCGTTTGAAAAATGTTCACGATGACGGACGACAAGTGATAAGTTGAGCTCCCTTCGGTGAGCTAAAAAAAGCCACACAACAAGTGTAGACCCATTGTTGTTTTCACTAACCATACAACTTAGCAGCCACACAACAAATGATAAATTGATACAAAAGATGGATGGTAAGGTGGACAGAAAGATGGACGAACGGACAAAGCTTTTAAAAAAAATTCAGGGAGCATAAAAAGTTTAGTGTTATCAAAAGAAAGATGGAAATTTTCTGCCATTAATAGAGTGAGTGCTATATTACTTTCTGTTTAGAGAGAAGGTTCCTACAGATTTGTTTCATTACATTTGCCTGTTGGCACTCTCCAATGAATTGTAACAAAATATATTAATGTGAGCAAACTGTAAGTTGCTTCTGAATGTGTGATGCACATCCACAGAATATGAAGTCTTTGGTTGATGATATGGTTGACTACAGTATTAAGAGATGGAAGTAGGAAAATCATAAATTTAAAGTAATTTGTATATTTTTTCTACTTACCAATGCCCCAGATTCTGCTGGTCCAAACTCGATAAAATCAAGGGCCAAACACAAATTTTGAACCCCGCAATCCCCAAAATTTGCATTCAATACCGAAAAATAAAAATCCTTTCTGGCCTTCCATACTTAAAGTACTGAGCATGTGCAGCACCCAGGAAGAGACCGAAATTGGCACCAAGCACGATTCTTCCTAGTTGTGCCTTCCAATGCTATAACTCAGAGGGGAGGTATGAGTGCCCACTCATGGGAGGGCTATCCCCATCTGGGCCATTGGTAAGTATAAAAAATATACAAATTACTTTAAATTTATCATATTTTTATAACAGAACTAATGGCCTAGACTTAGCTGAATAGTAAAAAGGCCGGAGGGCCTAGGACTTAAAGGAATAGCAAACAAAAATTCGGCTCCTTAGCCTACATTAGGACTCCCATGTGAATAGGAGATTAATATTTTAGAAATTACATATATCCCTCTCTATAACACAATTGAGGAAATACCACCAAATAAGGAGCAATATCCAAGTGATTCCTTATTATTTAGAATAAATGATTATGCTAATTGGGTGTAACAAGCCCTCAATTTTAAGGCTAGTCTGGACTAAGACACTTAAAATTAGGAAAAGCATGACCAAGAGTTGGAGACTAACACCCACAGACACATGCCATATATAATGCAAAAAGCTGTACATTAGATCAGTATAATCTATAGACAATAACAGTTTCACTCATAGTTACACACTTATTATAAGGTCAGAAGAGGTAAAGAGAAATCACCACCCCCCTTCTTTGAAGGACCTAATCTTCAAAACAAAGAGGAAAGCGGCCTGGAATCAGTGAAAAAGCAGTACTGAATAATACATAGTCACCTAAAAGGTTCCCAGTTATTTTTATTTATTAGTGCTTAACACCACATCAGCAGCTATGGCTTTATCGTGATGATCCCTGTTATTAAAATCGTAAGCTTCTAAATGTATGCCACATCCAGAATATGTAAATAGGTTGATAACTGGTGATACGAATATGTAAAACCTTAAACTTGTCCAATTGAATTTGAATGGAAAGTTATCTGATAGAACTTATATGCTTCTGAGCCAACCCACAGGCACCCACGTTCAAGTTGTACAAGTACATTCCAATAATGAACTTCCAAATTGTAACCATTCAATCTACAAGAATGAGAGAGTAGGATTCCCCTTGAGTACCGCTTCCGGTTGAAGACTGGATTCAGAACCTGGAATGGGATATGATTAAAAAACCATCATGGAACGTCCCCAAATAAATCACTGTTCCCCAGGTCCGTTAAAACCAATGACTATTTGGAGAAAGAATATACCACTCCGAATAATGAAGCCAAAAATAGACAACATATGCATAGATGGCCTGTAGGAAACTCCATAAGTGATCCAACTAGCCCAAAATTCTCATAAGCTCTATACTAATGCAGAGCAAGAATTTAAGAGAATCTATTCAATAATACGTCTGCCTAATGATAAATACATATTATGGACGCAATCAACAGAATCCTACATGTACCCTCACCTGAATACAGCTTGTATCAACAGCATGACCAAGTGATACAAAATATAACCAGGAAACTGAAAGAATAAAACAACGATAATGTGATTTAACCTGATGAATAGACTCATACGTCGCAGATGGTACTAAATGCATCAGCTTGAGTGGTATGTAGGGTATCACGATCTCAACACATCACTCCTGTTCTGAGGGATATGCACTGGCTGCCAGTCAAGTACAGAATAATTTTCAAAACTTTATTATTAGTTTTTAAGACACAAAACAACATGTCACCAGCCTACTTAGAAGAACTCCTTAATACCAAGAATGTGTGTCAAACCTGAGGACCGATGGTAAAATGCTACTACATGTTCCAAAACATAGGTGTAAGACATTTGGAGATAGGTCAATCTCATTTGCTGGCCCTCACTTGTGGAATAATTTACCAGAACACCTAAAAAGACTGTCAAATGTGAACCTTTTCAAGAAAGATCTCTAAACATACCTGTTTCAAAAAGCCTATAAGTGATGTTGTGGACTGTAAGATACTGTATATATTCTGTTTGTATATTTGCACGAGTTCAGTAACAAGTACAGTGCCTTAGAATATGGTTCTATATCTTCTGAACTATAATTCTGGTGCTATATAAATGTGTATATTATTATTATTATAACAAAAGCAGACAACTCTGAGCAAAACTTCTCAGAGTGGACTAATTGCCATATTTGGAGAATGTCATCCAGATAACCGACATGCCTGCCACACAGGTACACGAAGGCTAGCAATATCAACCGCATGTATTTATGAAAGAATTTGGAATCCAAAAACAGTTACTGTTCAGGAATCATTTGTTTGAATACAACTTATGAACGAACAACAACAGGAAGTAAACCAACTAAAGAGTGGATGTGTCTCTGAAGTTGCCGTTAGACCACAACCCACCTGCCAATTGAAAAGCAATGAAAGGCATGCATATAATTGAATGCATACAAGGCTTACGGGAAGAGAACTACATCTTGCCCTGTAATAGCCTCTTAACACAGCTAATAAAAGCTTATAGTTAGTCAAAACAAGCATGACCAATTTAACCCGGCGCGACTCGTAACGCTTTAGTGTTAGTTATCTAGAATAGTATAAAACCATAGGGCTCCCTCATGCCTGACCAACTCCATAATGCCACTAAGGATGGAGAGGGATGTGATGAACAAGGCACTATAGCAAGGAATATACCCGCTGATATAGTGTCGACATATGCCCTGAAATCAAGACAGTACGCCATGGCACCAAACAATACACCATACAGACATAATATCCAATCCTCCGAGTGGAAATATAATCCACAACAATAGATTAGATTAAAAATGAATCGGGTGACGAAAAACTAAGTTCCGGCACCCGATCATAAAAACCTTGATGAACTGCTTGCACCTCGTTCTGATTATAGCAGGAAATATATTCCTGAAAAAGGAGTTAACTAACACTCATTAATCTCACTAGGTAAATATGGCATCATCAATAGGGCTAAAAGCCTCAGACAACTACCAAAAAACAATACCGTTAAGGAAAGACCAACTTCTTCTCTTATAACGGTACCTTGTTCGATAGGACAGTGATCTCAGCCTATCTGAAGCAGCTAAAGGTCTTCCTATTCGTGAAGACAATTATATGGCTGTTAACTGCAGCCCTAGAAGCTCACTAAAGGAGACTTACAATGCTAGCCACTAACGATAGAGACAAGAGGCCCCAGGGGGCCTGAGGGCACTCACCTGATATGGTAGCCTAAATATCAACCCAAAGAATTGATTTCAACAAGTTGCATCTGCTCCTCCTAAGAAAAGCTTATACCAAATATCCAAAGATTCTGACCAGTGGATCTAAAAAAAAAAGATGTGTAAAGAATATTCCTCATATTGAACTAAGTTATAATTCGGGCTACTACAGGGAGCCCATATACGAACCCAGGGACTTGGCTTTAACAAACTTGAATCTCACCCCCCCCCCCCCCCAACCTCCCTGCCCCCCCCCTCCCTAAGGATGCTGCACACCAAATATCAAAACATACCGACTGCTGGATCTGAAGAAGATTTTTAAAGAAAATTTCTCATAAGGATGCTGCATACCAAATATCAAAACATTCCGACTGCTGGATCTGAAGAAGATGATTTTTAAAGAAAATTCCTCATTTTTAACTAAGTTATCATTCGGGCTCCCACAGTGAGCCCAAATATGGACCTAGGGGCATGGCTTGAACAAACTTGAATCTCACCCCCCCCCCCCCCCCCCCCCCCCCCCCTAAGGATGCTGCATACCAAATATCAAAACATTCCGACTGCTGGATCTGAAGAAGATTTTTTAAAAAAATTCCTCATTTTGAACTAAGTTATAATTCGGGCTACCACAGTGAGCCCAAATATGAACCCAGGGACTTGGTTTGAACAAACTTGAATCTCACCCTCCTAAGCATGGTGCATACCCAATATCAAAAGATTCTGCCTGCTGGATCTTGAGAAGAAGATTTTCAAAGAAATTTGCCTGAAATGCACTAAGTTCGAATTCGAGCTTCAAAAGTGAGCCCAAATATGAATCTAGGGAGCCGATTTGAACAAACTTGAATCAGATCCACCCCACAATTTTGCATAACAAATATCAAAAGATTCTGCCTGCTGGATCTGGAGAAGAAGATTTTTTTTATGTTTTTCCCATTGCGTACAATGTTAAAAAGTGCCGACTCAGCACTTTTTCAAAGTCCTGAAAAAAGTACCTTGTGATCAAACCAATAGGGATTTTTTTTAACCATTCTATTCTACTGGATAACAGTAAGCTTTATACAAAATGTTAAAAAATTTATAGTAATTTATATATTTTTTATACTTACCAATGACCCAGACTCTGCTGGTGCTAACTTCTTAAATTATAGGGCCAAACACAAATTTTGCCCCCAATCCCCAAAATTTGCATCAAAAACCAAAATTCCTACATGGTCCTCCATACTTTCTATCCACTGCGCATGCACAGTGTCAAGGAGCTCTCGAAATTGGCACAAATGTCATTCTTACAACCAGTACCTGGAAAGTGTTATCTAATCAGCGGGGAGGTATGAGTTCCCAACTCATGGGAGGGCCATACACGTCTGGGTCATTGGTAAGTATAAAAAATATATAAATTACTATAAATTTTTTAACATTTTTATACTGTACCAATGACCCAGACTTAGCTGAATAGAAAAAACGGCTGGAGGGCCTAGGACATACAAGAAAATCCAATAGACTCAATTACATGAAAACAGAATTATCCCCTCAAGGTGAAGAGGAGCACAGGTTTTATATGTATCTTTCTTGTTTGTATCAAAAAAGAAAGACACAATACCATTCCGTAATTGAGCACAATAATCATCAATGATCTCTATTAACATCCAGTATAATCCATTATACTAATCTTATTAAAGGAAAGCCAATAATTAAAGAGAGTCCAGATAATGAGTAGTGTTGTATGGTTAAATGGTTTTATAAGTCGGTTTCGGTTTTGCTTGAAAACCGAAACCGAAACCGTGTAACTGGTAAATGAGTACGGTTTTGGGTTTTTCCTAAAATGTCGGGAAGAGATGTTTTCTTTATTCAGTTTGCACTAACAATATCTGAAATGTCGAGCTTTGTCAGGAAATAAAAGTGTCGTCAATGCACGCCACGTTCTGGGTGTAAAGGGGTCACTCCAGCATGTCCAGATCACTCGAGAATGATGTATGACAAGTTGTCAATCACACATCGTTGACGTAAAAATGGGTTGTGTTTTCTGTGAGAATGACAAAACAGACAGCCAACACACCTACATTTCACTGATTACAGGAAATACCTTGTGCAATTGGCTTTGTTTTTGAACAGGTTTGTCTGACATAGTCAATCAGTTTAATTAAAATTACTTATCTACAATCTGTTGGACAGTGAATAATATCATATCAGAAAAAGGTCTTGGCATTTCATTGTCGTATTCGAAAATAACATTTGTCACGGGTTTCCCCACCACGTGTTTCATATGTAGTCTGTTGCCTCCCTTGATGTGCTTATCCAGGAAGAGGTTTCCTTGCGGTTCAAACTTGGGACGTTCCGACCTGAGACGATTTGTCCTGAAGGTTCGCCAACTAAAATCATGAAACCGCAAGTTCTTATTCTATTCAGTTCAATATATGAAGGCCAAAACGTCTTGAACCGAAACGTCCCGAGGCCGAAACGTCCCAAGACCGAATCGTCCATATCCACGGGAAAAAGCTGCGTTCCATAATATCGTTGTCAACATGCCACGGTTGCATTCCCACACAACTAACTTTAAGGGGGGCAACCAATGGAACAAATCAGCAGTAGAAATAGAAAGTGGGATGGCAAGAGGCAAACGCAAAAAAGTTGCAATATATAACAGTACACCAGTGAATTTGTGAAATCAATTCCATTGAGCTAATACCATTGCGTGCGCGAGGTGTGTGTGTGGTGGGGGGGGGGGGGGGGGGGGGGTACATAGGCAATAGGTATTTGGTAAAGTGGTTCGTTTTGAAGCCCACCCACCTACAAACAATATGACTTTTCCATTCCAGGCTGACATGAAATGATGGAAAATGTATGGAAAAGAGTTCATACATCAGTTCATTGTCAGGTATGTTAGGATGGGTGTCTAGGTGACCCACTTGGCAACGCTTGTTATTATTTACAATGCCTGGTAGGGTCACTTTGTTAGGCTGCCCAGGGCCCCACCCAGGAGTGAGCACTGAACAGAGCCCTGGGAAATTGTGAATTAGCTGGTTTCACACCCATGTGTTAATATCAATTCATCATAGACTCGCTTATGCCTGAACTTAAAGACCAGAGGTGAGGGGGGGGGGGGGGGGGGGAGGTCATGTGCCTAGGATTGGTGAGTGGTGATATTCTACAAACACTGTTACATTTTATTTTCTTTTATATTATTTTGTTTTGATAATGCCTGCCATTTATACACTTAGCACAAATGCTAGTCACTGCCAATTAAATCATCATTGAAAAGATGACAGTATGGGCATTATGTCGACACTACATAGTTTCTGTTGGAAACTGCAGATGTCTTACTATAAAAAACTGAAAACCGACCTATAAACCGAGTTTTTTTTAAAAAAACGAACCGAAACAAGAAAAATAAAACCGCACAACACTAATAATGAGACTCTTTATACTCATTAAAAAGTGTTCGGGGATTGTATATTAGCGCTCGTATGATCCATGACATATACAAATGTTTCCCACCGAGCTACACTTTTAAAATATTATATGAATTAGCTTTACACTTTAAAACCATCCCGGCACCGACTCGGAATTACTGACTCCAGAGGAGGTATTCCCTTGCTTTTCCCCATAAAGCAGGTGATATAAGGGAACACCATCTCCCTCCCCCCCTTTCCCTAGAGCTGGGTCAAATACCCCAGAGCGAAGAGGGCAGCAGGACAGATACGCTGCCGGAACAAATACTTCATGCGCCAAAATCTTAAGCACAGACTGCTGAGTTGAAGATAATTTTTCATAAGCAGTACGGACAGTTAATTGAATCCACCTTGCAATAGAATGGACCGTAATGTCCCTACTATTAGGCAGCAGAGACAGAAAGAGTCGTTTACGTCCTCTTCTGATAAACTCAGATCTACATTTGTAAAAAACATATAGCTCTAACAGGACAGATTAAATGCCTATGTCCATCTGAAGACGGAAGAGCCTTAATAAAAATAGATTCCAGATACTTATAGGAGCCTGAATCTAGTCTAAAATCCAACCTTAGTAGTCAAGGTAATAGTATTACCTACACTACGGAAGTGAGAATCATCAACAGATAGTGCATGAAGCTCACTAACTCTTCTAGCCAAAGAAAAGGCTAAGAGAAAGCTGTCTTATAACATAAGAATTTGAAGTCCTTTGTATCATGGGGCTCAAATGGTGCTTCTTTAAGCTTAAGAAGAACCCAAGCTAAATTCCACTTAGGAATTAATCCAAGGGTTCTAAGTCTATTTATCGAAAAGTTTTCCGTAACTTAGATAAAGAGACATTAGATCCAATCTGTAAACTATCATGATGGGCATAAGTATCAACAGAATGATCCCTACCTCACCGTGAGAAAACCTTCCACTTACCAGCATAATTTAGCGAAGAGGAGGTCCTCCTACTGTCAGAAATTGTGTCCACAGCTCGTCCTGTAAACTGCTTGCCGTGCAAGAAGGACCGCACAACGAAAATATGTGAAGGTTGAGACCTTACGGGTTGTGATGCAGTGTGCGCGATTTCCCCTGCGAAAGAAGATCCTCTCGTGGAGGAAGCTTCCGCAGCATGTCCCACAGCAGACACCTGAAAAGTTTTATCCATGGTCTCTGGGATGACAGAGATGCTACCAACAGAATTTGCAGTGAGATTGCTTTATCTTTAGCAATATCTGCAGAATCAATGGCGCTGGAGGATACGCGTATCCTATAATTCCGTCCCAAGAGATCGAGAGAGCGTCTATTTCATACGCTCGAGGATCTGGACACGGCGACACATACGTCTGCAACTGATATTTGAGATGCGTCACCAAAAAAGTCTACCCTTGGACGATCCCATTAGTGGCAAATCTGATTGAAAAATCGTTGTTGAGAGTCCATTCTGATGACAACAAACGACCTATCCGAGAAAGGAAGTCCGCTAGAACGTTCATACGGCCCAGAATATGACGGACCCATAGAAGAACTTGATGCTCTAAGACAAACAGAAGGATCCTTTCTGTTAAATTGAATAACGGAATGGAATGAGTGCCTCCCAGGTTCCGAATATACGCTACTACTGTCGAATTTTCGGACAGAATTTGAACATGCGAATTCTGAAGAATGTTCATTCATTGACGTAGCGCAAGCCATATTGACATCATTTCTTGATGTTTATGTACTTGTTAGGAACTGCGGATCCTAAAGACCCTGGCACCCTGAATCTATTGGGCTCAGAGTTGCGCCGCAACCTGTTTGACTCGCATCTGTCATTATCGCTAAACTCGGATCCGACAGTTGCAGTGGTACTCTTTGAGTTAACCACTGAAAATCTACCCAAGTCTGAAACCCTTGTTCACTTGATTCGACAAGACAATGTTCGATTCGAGCGAATGGGTCTTCACACTCCCAATTCCGAGATAAAATATCTGTGGAGTGGACAAGTGCATAACCGCTTCATTGGAATAATATTCACAGCGGGTACACACAAACCTGTCAGTCTAATGAATTCTCTCGCTGTTACTACATCTGAGTGAAGGCAAAAGCGAGTGTAACAACTGACTAAAATCGTTCTGGTTAGCGGCAGAAATTTGTTGTGAGTCTCTAAGCTCATTCCCAATTGGGTGAATGAATAGGACGGCACTAGATCTGACTTCTTTTCGTTTATTAAGAAACCGAGATGTCAGAGCAATTGAAGCAGACTCTGAACATCGTTCTGAAGCATTAACATGCTGCCGTAACCCTGAAGAATGCCGTCCAAGTTCTTCTTGGTAAGGTGATCTGCGTGAGATAATGCATCTAAATTGTATTAGACAATATTGTTGTCTCCAGTATACTGGAGTAATAGACATGGACGCTGGCAATGACAATTCCAGGTCTTCAGCCTAGTCACCCAAAGGCAGAAGAACTCTCGGCACGCCTCGTCCTGCCGTTTCAAAATTATGTCTTGCATTGATGAAAGGCTGCTAGAGGATAAGAAACCTAATTTGCCAGTCTTTGAGGCTAGCTTGAATATAACGTCATTCAAAAGTTCAAATGTCTATGACATTTCTGGACTGGGTCAGAAACTGAGGGACGGTGTCCTTAATCCGGCCGAAAAAGTCTGTGTCCAGTGACGCTTTCAGTTTCTTATCTGGGAACGGAGCATTTTTGTCCAGAGAAACAACTTCTAAAAGGTGATGCCGGATGAAATCTACAGCCACCTTAAGTTGTTCGGAAAGGGAAAATTTCAGCTATGCTGATTCCCTTTTACATCCGCCTGAATCACATAAAAATTTTGGTCATCCCTTACTGACTCTGCAGGGGAATGAACCGACCCAGCTTGCTCAGATAGTTCTTTACTGAAAAAGTTTCTGATAGCTGTTGGGATGCTGCGATGAATTGAGCTATCTGCGATAGCAAGTCCGTCACAGAGGCCTGTGGAGCCGCGGTGTTACGTAATTAGCCGCTGGAAGCTCCAGGAACGTTAATTCCTGCATTTATATAATATGCGAAAGTCCCAACTGGAAAGGCCTCATGTCATTGGCTAGCAGATCGCGTGACCTGGTCGGTGTGGAATCACCTCCTGGTCCTGCGAGGATTGCGGAAGTAGAAAGTTAAAAAATTTATAGTAATTTATATATTTTTTATACTTACCAATGACCCAGACATAGCTGGTGCTAACTCTTAAAATCTAGGGCCAAACACAAATTTTGCCCCCCAATCTCCAAAATTTGCATCTAAAACCAAAAGAAATCATGTCCTGAAGGACCTCCATACTTTGCCCCTACTGAGCATGCCCAGTGTCAAGGACGTTCCGAAATTGGCGCCAATCACCATTCTTGCAAGCAGTGCCTGGTCAGCGCTATGTACTCAGCGGGGAGGTATGAGTTCCCAACTCCTGGGAGGGCCATCCCCGCCTGGGTCATTGGTAAGTATAAAAATGAAAGTGTCAATGACACTGTAGCTCAACTTGTTAAGACATGTACATGTATAGTATGTGACACAGCAATGACAACATCTAGGTAATGACCTGTTAACAAAGGTACATATAAAGTATTGTAACGGTCTGTACATAAATACTGACCGTTGCCTGTAACAAATGTATAGGTAAAGTATTGTAAAGGTGGGTGACAGTCAGATGCTAAACTAGAAAAGAAATCTTTGAGTCCCAGAGTGGGTCTGACTGAACCCCAAAATATTTGTTCTCATAGCACAGTGATAACAAAGGCACCCCAAAACACACTCATTCCTGTCCCAAGGTGAAAACAAAGGTACCCAAGCAGTTTGGTGAAGATCAGTTCACAAATATGAGCTGTATAGAAGTTGTGACAAAAAACTGATTGGACCTAATTTCGGTACAAAATGGCCACTGGCAGCCATCTTGAATTTTGGACCGCACCCAGAAACACTCGTTCTCGTCCCAAGGTGATAACAATGGTACCCAAGAAGTTTTGTGAAGATCGGTTCATAAATACAGCCTCTAGCCCGAGCCGTATTGACATGTGCACGTACAGTGTATAAGTAGCACTGAATAAATCAAAGTTCATCTAATTTGCATAATTTCTGCACGAGAAAAAAACCTGTACAATATGTGATGTATTCCATGTTACTAAAAATTCATACAAAAATTTATTCAAATCAGAACTTTCATACAGAAGTTCTGTACAAAAGACTGATTGCACTACTTTTGGTACAAAATGGCTGCCGGTGGCCATCTTGAATTTCGGACCACACCCAAAAACACTCGTTCTCATCCCACGGTGCTAACAAAGGTTCCCAAGAAGTTTCGTAAAGATCGGTTCATAAATACGGCCTCTAGCCTGAGCCGTATAGAAGTTGTGTACAAAAAACTGATTGGACCTAATTTCGGTACAAAATGGCCACTGGCAGTCATCTTGAATTTTGGACCGCACCCAGAAACACTCGTTCTCGTCCCAAGGTGATAACAAAGGTACCCAAGACGTTTCGTGAAGATCGGTTCATAAATACAGACTCTAGCCCGAGCCGTATTGACATGTGTACACTTACTGTGTAGGTTGCACTGAAAAAATCAAAGTTCATCTAATTTGCATAATTTCTGCACGAGAAAAAAACCCGTATTATATGTGATGTATCCCATGGTACTAAACATTCACACACAAAATTATTCAAATCAGCGCTTTCATATGGAAGTTCTGTGCAAAAATCTGACTGCACCTAATTTTGTACAAAATGGCTGCCATCGGCCATCTTGAATTTCGGACCGGACCCAAAAACACTCGTTCTCGTCCCACAATGAAAACAAAGGTACCCAAGGAGTTTCATAAAGATCGGTTCATAAATATGGCCTCTAGCCCGATCCGTATTGGCATTTGCACTTACAGTGCTGAAAGAAACACCAAAAAACATCAAAGTTAGTCTAATTTGCATAATTTACGCACGAGAAAAAAACCTGTATTATATGTGATGTATCCCAGGGTACTAAACATTCATACAAATAATTATTCAAATCAGAGCTTTCAAATGGAAATTCTGTACAAAAAAACAGATTTCCGCATTGTCGGTACGAAATGGCGGCTGGCAGCCATCTTGAATTTTGGACCGCACCCAAAAACACTCGTTCTTGTCCCACGGTCATAACAAAGGTACCCAAGAAGTTTTGTAAAGATCGGTTTATAAATACGGCCTCTAGCCCGAGCTGTATCCAATTGTTGACGGACAGACGGCCAGACGGATGACGGGCCGTGGCATAAGCTCAAATTTGGCTTCGCCAAAGTTGAGCTAAAAATAAGATGGCTTGTGACAGGAGCATTCACTGCTAGAGACAGTTTATTGTCACATGGTCAGACAACAGATGAACATGGCTTTTCAGTAACAGCAGTTTATTGCATGCCTGTTTTACGAAATCTCCATCTACAGCAACACTAAACCATGTGGAAAATGAAAATCTCTTCCGCACACATGTGCAGAACATAAATCAATGACAGACTATGTTTATAAAGAAGCAAAATTTCACTGGAATTTTCTACAAATTGTGCACCGCAATTACAATTTGAATCGCTAGTGATAGCTAAAAATCGTCCCTGGAGTTCCAATGTGTTCTATGTGTGTAGGCGCATAGAACACATTAGAACTCAGGGAACAAAATAGTAACACAGGGTCCCCTCACAAATTTGTTTCGTGATAAAATGTGTTCTTTTTGCAAATACCGGTAGTCGTCAAATGAAGTACTGAGTGTCCTTCTAATAATTGCTTTTATAGATGTGATGGCGTGTAATGAACACAGAACAACATGCGTGTGTGAATGGGTTAATCAATATGGCACTTGTGCCATCACAGAAGGATAAACTCAAGGCCTGCGGCCTCTCATTTTATCCTTCCGCACTCGTGCCATATCGATTAACCCATTCACACATGCATGTCATTCCGTGTATATATGTGTTATATGTGTTGAAAATAAGAATGAAATAACTTACCAATTGCAAAGATTACTAATAGATAATCTAAACAAGAGGCCCCAGGGGGCCTTAGGGCACTCACCTGACATGGTAGTCTAAATATCAAACCAGGGACTTGACTTGAATAAGCTGCATACGCCCCTCCTAATAAAAGCATATACCAACTAGATGAAGCAATTGTGGCCAAACAATACACAGGATTTTCCTTCTATTTTCAGTTCCTGCATTTTTATGTCCCAAAATTGAGATAAACACGTAAAAAACAGATTTTTTATCATTTTTGTTCGTCCCAAACAAAATTTTTTTGGACTAAAATTTTTTCTTCTTCTTAAAATGGACCAAAACGCATAAAAAACAAAAAAAATAATTTCCGGATTTTGGTCCAAAATTTTCGAAGTCCCACCCGGCCCCCAAATTTTCAGTGTAAAAAAAAATTTTTTTTTGTCTTAAAATTGACCAAATCACATAAAAAAAACAAACTAGAGGCTCTACAGAGCCTGTAATCGCTCGCCTGGAACCACATATAAAAATGTGATTTCCCATAGGCTTTCCATGGTAACTATGAGCTGCAATTGTGGCCATGTTTGCAACATTACATCAACATCACATGAGGATTATTGGTAGAAGGTGTCCCAGTCTTCAATCACGTGAAGGTTCAATATATCTGAATCCATCAAACAGAATCGTAGAATGTCTCTGGTGGCCATATTTTCCAACAAACGGGAACAAAAAAGGATCGTTTGTAGAGGGCCTCCTATAGACCATTCTTGCCACATTTTGGTTCCATCGGCTCAGTAGTTCCAGAGAAAAGATGAAAATGTGATTTCCCATAGGTTTTTTCTATAGTAACAAAAACTGCAATTGTGGCCATGTTTGCAATACGATCAAAATTAAAATGAGGAATGTCGTGGAGGGTGTCCCAGTTATCAACCGTGCAAAGTATCAAAACATTTGGCCCAGTGGTTTCATCAGGGAAAAGTTTTCAAAATTGACTAATCAGAATCAAAGAATGCTTCTGGCGACCACGTTTTTTCATGCAACAGGAATAAAATGAGTAACAGTTGTAGAGAAGCTCTCATAGACAATGCCTGTCAAGTATGGTTCACACTGGCTCAGTACATTCAGTGAAGATGATAAAAATGTGATTTCCCATAGGGTTTCTATAGTAACTATAAGCCACAACTGCAGTCATAATTGCAACCTGATGAAGATTAAAATGAGGATCATTGGTAGAGGGGGTTACAGTCATCAGTCACACTAAGTTTTCAAACCATTTGGCCTTGAAGTTTCAAAGAAGATTTTCTTGAAAATGCACACATTTATGAATTCTGTTTCCACAAAAAATGAAATGGCAAAATTGAAGATCATTGGTACCAATGTCATTTTTTTTGCCAGTGGCAACATTTTTTGACAGAAACTGACGAAAATCAATAGCTCCCATTTAGAGGCCTCCCCAAACAAGCATGCCAGGTTTCAAAGCAATGCGATCATAAATGTGCCCTGTAGGGTATACAAAAGGGAAATATTGTGGTCTGACTAGACTAAATTCTAAGAACGTTGGCCGTGGCAACATTTTTTCACGGAAATGGAAGAAAATTGATAGCTCCCATCTAGAGGTCACCGTAAATAAGCATACCAGGTTTTAAAGCAATCAAATCATAAATGTGCCCTGTAGGGTGTGCCAAAGGGAAATATTGTGGTCTGACTAAACCGAGTTCTAAAAACGTTGGCAGCGGCAACATTTTTTTGACGGAAATTGAAGAAAATCGATAGCTCCCATCTAGAGGTCACCCCAAACAAGCATGCCAGGTTTCAAAGCAATCCGATCATAAATGTACCCTGTAGGGTGTGCCAAAGGGAAATATTGAGTCTTCTGACTAAACTAAGTTCTAAGAACATTGGCCGCGGCAACATTTTTTGACAGAAATTGAAGAAAATCGAAAGCTCCCATCTAGAGGTCTCCCAAAACAAGCATATCAGGTTTCAAAGCAATCTGATCATAAATGGGCCCTGTAGGGTGTGCCAAAGGGAAATATTGAGGTCTGACTAAACTAAGTTTTGCGAATGTTGGCCATGGCAACATTTTTTGCCGGAAATTGACGAAAATCGATAGCTCCCATCTAGAGGTCACCCTAAATAAGCATACCAGGTTTCAAAGCAATCAAATCATAAATGTGCCCTGTAGGGTGTGCCAAAGGGAAATATTGTGGTTTGACTAAACTAAGTTCTAAGAACGTTGGCCGCAGCAACATTTTTTGACGGAAATTGAAGAAAATCGATAGCTCCCACCTAGAGGTCACCCCATACAAGCATGCCAGGTTTCAAAGCAATCTGATCATAAATGTACCCTGTAGGGTGTGCCAAAGGGAAATATTGAGTCTTCTGACTAAACTAAGTTCTAAGAACGTTGGCCGCGGCAACATTTTTTGACAGAAATTGAAGAAAATCGATAGCTCCCATCTAGAGGTCTCCCCAAACAAGCATACCAGGTTTCAAAGCAATCTGATCATAAATGGGCCCTGTAGGGTGTGCCAAAGGGAAATATTGAGGTCTGACTAAACTAAGTTCTACGAACGTTGGCCGTGGCAACATTTTTTGCAGGAAATTGAAGAAAATCGATAGCTCCCATCTAGAGGTCACGCTAAATAAGCATACCAGGTTTCAAAGCAATCAAATCATAAATGTGCCCTGTAGGGTGTGCCAAAGGGAAATATTGTGGTTTGACTAAACTAAGTTCTAAGAACGTTGACCGCGACAACATTTTTTGACGGAAATTGAAGAAAATCGATAGCTCCCATCTAGAGGTCAACCCAAACAAGCATACCAAGTTTCAAAGTAATCAGATCATAAATGCGACCTGTGAGGTGAGCCAAAGGAAATTGTGGCCGTACGTACGTACGTACGTATGCCGACGGACGAGAAGTGATGGCAATAGCTCAGCTTGACTTTGTCAAGTTGAGCTAAATATATAAATTACTATAAATTTTTTAACATTTTTATACTGTACCAATGACCCAGACATAGCTGAATAGTAAAAAGGTTGGAGGGCCTAGGACATAGAGGAAAATCCAATAAGCTCAACTATATAATATAGAGTCAACCCCTCAAGGAGAAAAGGGGTATTAGGCTTTACATGTATCTTTCTTATTTATGATAAATTAGAAAGATACAATACCCTTCATAATTGAGCACAATAACATTCATGTTCTCTATTAACATCCAGTATAACCCCTTATACTAATTGTTTTTAAAGTAAGCCAATAAATAAAGTTAGTCCAGAGAATTGAGACTCTTTATATTCTTTAAAAGTGTCCGAGGATTGTATATTAACGCCCGTTTGACACTTGACATATACAAATGCTTCACACCGAGCTACACTTTAAAAACATGACATGAATGAATTTTTAATATTAATATTACACTTTAAAACCATCCCGGGAACGACTCAGAAATACTGACTTCGGAGGAGGAATTCCCTTGCTTTTCACTATAAAGCAGGTGACCTAAGGGAACACCCTCCCCCCCCCCCTTCCCCTTGCCCTGGGTCAAATAGCCCAGAGCGAAGAGGGCAGCCGGACGGAGTCACTGCCGGAACAGAAAGCCTGCATAACTATAGTTGCAACTGTTTAGTGGACGACATTCTGAGCAACAGATAACGGACCTAAACAATGCAGGTCTCCAGAAATGGACTCAATATTTCTGAGATAAAAATTCGTGAATGTGGATGGCTGAGACCAATAAGCAGACTTCATTAAATCTGTAATAGCAATACTATTTGCGTAAGCCCAAGATGTAGAAAGAGCTCTTACTTCATGAGCCGAAATCTTAAGCACAGACTGCTGAGAAGATAAATTTTCATAAGCAGTACGGATAGTTAATTGAATCCATCTAGCAATAGAATGGACCGAAATGTCCTTTATATTAGGCATCAAAGACAGAAAGAAACGTTTTCGTCCCTTTCTGATAAACTGAGATCTCTGTCTATAGATACGTAACGCTCTAACAGGACAGAGTAAAGGCCTACGCCCGTCTGAAGATGGAAGGGCCTTAATAACAATAGGTTCCGGATATTTATTAGGAGCCTGATTCTTAGCTAAAAATCCCCACATTAGTAGTGAAGGCGATAGTGTTCCCGACACTACGATAGTGAGAATCATCCACCGACAGTGCATGAAGCTCACTGACACTTCTAGCAGAAGAGAAAGCTAAGAGAAAAGCTGTCTTACAAGACAAGAATTTGAAATCTACTGTCCCAAGAGGTTCAAATGGCTTTTCCTTCAGTTTAAGAAGAACCCAAGCTAAATTCCACTTAGGAATTAACCTAAGAGTTCTGGGTCTATTTATCGAGAAGTTTCTAACTAACTTAGATAAAGAGACATTAGATCCAATTTGTAAACTATCATGATGTGCATAGGTATCAGATAACATAGACCTACAACCCTTAATAGTAACAGGCTGCAGTTTGATTTCGTCAAACAAGTATACTAGAAAGTTTGCAATGTCTGGTATGGAGGGATCGAAAATATCAACAGAATGATCCCTACACCAACGACGAAAAACCTTCCACTTAGTTTAGCGAAGAGGAGGTCCTCCTACAGTTAGAAATCGCGTCCACTGCTCGTCCTGTAAAGTGCTTGCCTTGCAAGAAGGAACGGAAAAACGTGAAGGTTGAGACCTTGCGGGTTGTGATGAAATTGACGCGGTTTCCCCTGCGAAAGAAGATCCTCCCGTGGAGGAAGCTTTCGCGGTAGGTCCCACAACAGACACCTGAGTAGATTTATCCACGGTCTCTGTGGAGACAGAGATGCTACCAACAGAATCTTCCATTGAGATTGTTTTATTTTTAGCAATATTTGCTGAATCAACGGCATTGGAGGATACGCCTATCCTATCATTCCGTCCCAAGGGATCGACAGAGCGTCTACTGCAAATGCTCTTGGATCCGGACACGGAGACACATACGTCTGCAACTGATTGTTGAGATGTGTCGCAAATAAGTCTATCATTGGCCGTTCCCATTGGTAGCAAATCTGATTGAATACTTGTTTGTTGAGAGTCCACTCCAACGGCAACAAGCGACCCTTTCGTGAAAGGGAGTCTGCTAGTACATTCAGACGACCCGGTATATGACGGACCGAAAGTAGAACTTAATGTTCTAGAGCAAACAGAAGGTTTCTTTCCGTTAGATTGAATAACGGAACTGAATGAGTGCCTCCCTGGTTCCGTATATACGCCACTACTGTCGTATTGTCGGACAGGATTTGGACATGAGCATTGTGAATAATGTCCATCCAATGACGTAACGCAAGCCAAATTGACATCATTTCCTTGATGTTTATGTGCTTGCGTAGGAATTGCGGATCCCAAAGACCCTGGCATCTCGAATCCGTTGGGATCAATGATGCACCCCAACCTGTTTGACTGGCGTCCGTCATAATCGTAAAACTCGGATCCGGCAACTGCAGCGGAACTCCCTGAGATAACCACTGAATGTTTGCCCAAGTCTGAGTCCCTCGTTTCACTTGATCTGACAATAGAACGTCTATGTCGAGCGAATGAATTTTCACACTCCAATTCTGAGTCAAGAAAATTTGGAGAGGACAAGTGCGTAACCGCCCCATCGGAATGAGATCCGCAGCGGCTCCGCACAGACCTATCAGTCTCATGAACTCCCTCGCTGTGACTTTGTCTGCGTGAAGACAATAGCGAGCGTAACAACTGACAAATTTCGCTGTGGTTAACGGCAGACGAACGAGATTGTTGTGCGTCTCGAAGCTCATTCCCAGATGTGTGAATGACTTGGACGGCACCAGATCCGACTTCTCCTCGTTTATTATAAAACCGAGACGTCGGAGCAATAGAAGCAGATTCTGCACATTGTTCTGAAGCGTTAACTCGTTGCCATACCTCTGAAGAATGTCGTCCAGGTAGGCCGACGTTACCGCAGACGAATGAGCTCGGAAATACATCATTACCGAGTTCATTACCCGAGTGAAAGCCCAGGGTGCTAGGTTCAATCCGAAGCACATCGCTCGGAATTGATACACCACTCCTAGGACTGCGAAGCGTAGATACTTTCTGAATGTCGGATGTACCATGACGTGAAAGTATGCATCTTTGAGATCTATGCTTGTAGCATAATCGTTCACCCGAATACTCGCTCTGACCGATCGAATCGTCTCCATATAAAACTTCGGAGCGACGATCAGCTTGTTTATCCAGCTCAAATCTATGACTGGACGGAACGAGCCGTCTGGTTTCGGAACCAGAAACAGATGGCTGTAGAATCCCGGTGTTTCCTGGTTTTCTACGACCTCTACCGCGTTCTTCATTAAAAGAGACTGCACCTCTGATAACAGAGCGTCTCTTTTCTGCGGATTTGATGGAAGTTGAGTCCATTTTGGACTTTGAGTTAATGGAGGCTTTCGTTTGAAGGATATTCTTAGACCTTCCAAAATCACCCCTCTCACCCAGGGGTCGTCCGTAATCGACGCCCACTCTTCTGAAAAACTTGACAACCTTTCGCCAACCGGAACGCGATAGAGGTTGAAGCCATCACCTCCTGGACCTGCGAGGCCTGCGGGAGGAGAAACCACGTCCTCCACGACCCGCACCTCGTCCCGTCGACCTCGGGGCGTCCGACCGATTGTCCCGACCCGAAGGACGTCCCGCACGTGAGTCGCTGCCTTGACGGTCTCTTGAATAAGACCAAGAGGACGCACCGGAACCTCTCTTGGGCGCATTAGACCCAGAAGTGCCTGTCTTACTCTTATCTGCCGTGTCCGTCTTCTTAGAAGCGGATTTAAACAGCAGAGAATCCGAAGCTTTCTTAGTAATTTTATCGTAAATTGCAGAAAGCTTGCCATCGAAGAGAAGTTCTCCGGAGACCGAAGCGACTCTGAGAGAGTTCTTCACCTTACTATCCACGAGTGTGGATGTAGCTAGGGCTGCGTCACGTTTAACCAACTCCAGGTTTGCCACTGAAAGGGCAGAGTTACACGTGGAATAAGCTACTGCCCTTGAAAGAAGTCTTAAAGAGGATTGAACATCCTGGAATTCTTTCCCTTGAAGACGCAGTGATAACGCCTTTGTAAGGTGGTCTGCGTAAGATAAAGCGTCTAAACTGGCTCTGTTAGACGAAATAGTCGTATCCAACACCGCGGTTGGGATAGACGTAGACGACGGTAATGATAATACTAAGTCTTCCACCTCGTCGTCCATACGCAGAGGAACTCTCGGGATACCCTGTCCTGCCGTATCGAATTTATTCCTTGCATTAATGAAAGGCAGGTTAAGAGCATTGGCGGACAAGAAACCCGCTTTTCCTGTTTTGGAAGCAAGCTTGAATATAACGTCGTTCAATAATTCAAATGTCCTTGTGACATTATTGGACTGAGACGGAAACTCAGGAGCGATGTCCCTGAACCGCTCGAAGAAATCAGTGTCCAATGACGCTATAATTCTCTTGTCCGGTACCGCAGCAGTCTGGCCCGACGGAACAACCTGAGGAAGACAGTGCCGGATGAAGTCCACGGCAGCTTTATGTTGTTCCGAAAGGGATAGCTCCAAGTCAACCGTATCCCTTTCACCATCCGGTCGGACCTCATGATGCTCCCGGTCATCCGCACCCGATGCTTCGGCGGAGCGTACCGACCCAGCGCCGTCGGATAATTCCCGATCCGACACCGTTTCTGTCGGTTGCTGGGATGCTGCGATAAGTTGTGCTACTTGAGCAAGCACGTCCGACATCGAGGCCTGCGGAGGCGCAGTCTTTCGCTGCTTCGCCGAGGGCAGCTCCGCATCTAGTGACTCCCGCATACTCTTCCTATGCGAACGTCCGGAGTCAACCGGCCTCGTGTCCCTGGCTACCGGATGGCGTGACCTGGTAGCCGAAGAATCCCTGATCGGCGAAGCTGGTAGAGTATCCGCGGTCACGTAGCCAAGGTGCGGTCATGTGCGCTGGTGAGAGGAAGAAGAAGCCTGAGCAGTCTCAGCGGACTGCCTATACAACGGAGTGTCCCGAGCGACGGACGTGTGCTCCGCTAACGACACATTTTGTACCACAACATCTGGTCCCAGATGTTGTTGTACGAGAGAGGGGCCTCTCTCGCTCGCGGCCCGGCTGGACCTGGACGAGCTAGGAACCGGACTAGAAGGCTTCCTCCGATCTCTCCTACTATCCGTCGTCACTGGGTGTGCACCTTGAATGTTTATAGTGCTCGCATCACCCAACATTTCCTCCTGGACTGCATCGGACGAACCCGGCTGCCGAACCATTCGGTGAATGGACGCTACACCAGGCGAGCTAGCGGACGACAGCGCCGTCGATCCTACTAGGGACCTCTTAGGCAACTGTCGTATCTCCATGAGCACTTTTGCCGCTAGCTCTGCATTCAATTGTGACGACGGAAGCGCACTTGCGGAAGATAACATGGAAACATCACCCTGTTCTTGTTCCTCTGAAATAGAAACTGATAGAGTAGAGTGACCCTGCGGAGAAAGGGCCGGCATAGCCCTCTCTCCACTAACAACATATCGTGACACACGTTTCCAATATTTGTCATCCCAATATTGACATACTGAACAGGAGTTAGTGCGAGTACACTGACTACAATTAATACAATGATCATGAAAGTCAGAGGAAGATTTCTTCCTATTACAATTTGAACAATATCCTTTCATTGTGAAAAGTCAACAACAAGTCCTAGTACTCGCACAAACCCCTAAACACAAAGATACATAATAACATGATCCATTAATCTTGAAAAAACAATTGAAAATCAAAATAATTTTTGAAAAATATTTTTTCAGCGAAGCCCAAGTTTCTGAAAAGTAACGTTGAGCCCCAATGGATCCCAAGGCTAAGTGTGGTCAAAAATTTTAAAATTATATTAAATAATTAATGCAACACTTACGGATAATAATAATGTATCTTATAGTGAGATAAACTACTCCAAAGGCAAACAGCCCCCCTCAAAAGAGACTGTTGCCAATGTAAACAGTGTAAAAACACCAGAAAACATGACTCCAGGCACTGACAAAACTGGCCCGAAATCAGTCATCAAAATTACACACTATCTGATGCAAAACAGAGACTCCCAGGGGAGAATCTGCAGAACATCAGATGGTAGATGCAGAACACAACGTTTAAACACCCATGGGTGAAAACGTAAACATGGGGAAAATAACAGAATTCATTCTGTAACCAAGCTAATTCTCCCAAGAGAATTTAGAAATGACCTTTCTCAAAAATATGCCAAAAGCATGGGAGAATAGCAAGGGGGGAACTTAGAAGACCAGGAGAGAGGAAATACTGAATAAGCAGTGCAACTTTATAGCAAGAATGACAACAACAGGCCCATGCCTCGAAAATAGGCAACTTAACATAATTTCATTAAAAAATTTTAAGTTACAGCCCTGATTATTTTCTGTCACTCCTTTTTCCTCTCCTCCTTCTATATCCTCCTTAGAATCACCATTTCTCCAATAATTATGTGTCTGGCATCCTTTAAACTGAGATTTACAAGCACAAAGATCAGTGAGATGTTGACTGATGAAGGGCCAAACAAAGAATGGTGATTGGCGCCAATTTCGGAACGTCCTTGACACTGCGCATGCGCAGTAGGGGCAAAGTATGGAGGTCCTTCAGGACATGATTTCTTTTGGTTTTAGATGCAAATTTTGGGGATTGGGGGGCAAAATTTGTGTTTGGCCCTAGGTTTTAAGAGTTAGCACCAGCTATGTCTGGGTCATTGGTACAGTATAAAAATACAGATCCTCCACGACCCGCACCTCGCCCAGTCGACCTAGGGGCGTCTGACCCGATATCTCAGGCCAGCATTACGACCCCTATGTGAGTCGCTACTCTGACGGTCTCCGGAGTAAGACGTAGAGGCTTTGATCCTCTATAGGAACTTCCTTTGGAAATATTCGCCCCCGAAGAACCTGCCTTACTCCTCCCTTCAAAGCGGAATAATGCAGAGAATCCGGAGCTTTCTTAGTAATCTAATTTTGATTGTAGAAAGCTTAACGATGAAGAGAAGCTCTCCTGAGACCGGAGCGACTGGAAGAGAGTTTTTTCACCTTACTATCCACTCTTGTGGATGCAGCCAGGGCAGCATCAGTCTGACTAACTCCATATTGCCACTGTAAGGGCGGAGTTAAACATAGGAAGATTGAAGATCCCGGAATTCTTTCGCTTCGAGACGTAGTGATAACGCTCTGGTAAGGTGATCTGCGTGAGAAAATACGTCTAAATTGTGTTCTCCAGTATACTGGAGTAAATAGACATGGACGCCGGCAATGACCGTTCCAGGTCTTCAGCCTAGTCGTCCAAACGCAGAGGAACTCTCAGTGCGCCTTGTCCTGCTGTTTCAAATTAATGTCTAGCATTGATGAAAGGCAGTATAGCGCATAGGCGATAAGAAACCGGATTTGCCAGTCTTAGAGGCTAGCTTTAATACAGCGTCATTCAAAAGTTCAAATGTCGATGACATTTCTGCACTGGGTCGGAAACTCAGGGACGGTGTCCCTAATCCGGCCGAAAAAGTCTGTGTCCAGTGACGCTTACAGTTTCTTATGAGGTAACGCAGCATTTTTGTCCAGAGAAACAACTTCTAAAGGTGATGCCGGATGAATCTACGGCACCTTAAGTTGTTCAGAAAGGGAAAATTTCAGCCGTGCTGATTCCCTTTTACCATCCGCCTGGACCACATAATAATCTCGGTCGTCCCTACTGACTCTGCAGGGGAGCGAACCGACCCAGCATGCTCAGATAGTTCTTTATTGAAAAAGTTTCTGATAGCGCTGGGATGCTTCGATGAATTGAGCTATCTGCGATAGCTAGTCCATCACGGAGGCCTGTGGAGCCGCGGTCTTACATAATTAGCCGCTGGAAGCTCCAGGGACGTTAATTCCTGCATTTATATAATATGCGAACGTCCCAACTGGAAAGGCCTTGTGTGGATGGAGTGACCTGGTCGACGTGGATTCCCTGGTCGGCGAAGCAGGAGCTCCAGGGACGTTAATTCCTGCATTTATATAATATGTGAACGTCCCCTGGAAATCTGTGGTCACATAGCCAAGGTGCGGTCTTGTGTGCTGACGTCAGGATGAGGAAGCTAATTGAACAGCCGCGTCGGAGTGTCTATGCGACGGAGCATCCCGAGCAGGAGGAGTGGACGTATGCTCCGACTAACGAACGAACATACAACAACTTCGTGGCACAGATGTTGCTGTAAGAGAGAGGGGGGCCTCTCTCGCTCGCGGTCTGGACCTGGATGAGCTAGCTACCAGACTGACGGGCTTCCTCCATACTATCCTCGGATGCGTCATCGCTGGGTGTGCACATTCAATGTTTATAGTGCTTGCATCACCCAAACTGCTTCCCTGGACCACAACGGACGAACCCATCTGCCGAGCCATTCGATGAATGGTCGCTACACCGGGCGGACTAGCAGACGATCAACGCCTTCAATCTTACTAGGGACCTCTTCGGCAATTGTTGTATTTCCATGAGCACTTAGCCGCTAGCCCTAATACTGCAACGATGGAGACACACTTGTTGAAGACATCACAGAAACATTACCCTGTTCTTGTTCTTCTGAAAAAAGAGACTGATAAACTAGAATGACCTTGCGGAGAGAGGACTGGAATGGACCCCTCACCGCTAACAATATACCGTGACACACGTCTCCAACATTGTCATTCCAATTAGCACACACTGAGCAAGAATTAGTGCAAATACATTGACTACAAGAAACACAATGAACATGAGAATCAGAGGAAGATTTCCTCGCATTACAATTTGAACAATATTTTTTCATCATGAAAAATATAAACAGTCATAGTACTCGCACTAACCCTTGAAACAAAGATACATAATATAATATAATCCATTAACACATTTCAAAAAAAAAAATTTTTTGCAAAATTTTCAGAAGAGCCCAAGTTCCCAATGGGAACAATGAGCCCAAATGGATCCCAAAAAAACCTAAGTGTGGACAAAATATTTTAAAACATTTTAAAAAATTAATGCAACACTTCCAGACAATATTAATGTATCTGGCTATGAGCAGAACTAATCGAAGAAAATAGGCCGATGAAATCGTCAGATGTGTACCCATACGCACAACTAGTAGAAAGCTGTATGACGGAGGGCCACCACGGATGCCAACATTATGTACACCATACAAGGTATGGGTACATATAGAAATGGATTGGAGGAGTGTCTAATTTGATGGATAAAGGGTTAATGTCTCCAGAGCAAATTATCAGATTTACATAAAATAAAAAAATATACAGCACAGCACATCAGTAACCTGAATAAATATATAAAGGAACATGACAATCGGATTGATATTTTTTGAGTTATCTCATGCCAAAGGGATTGGAGGAATTTTCAATTTGAAGGATAAAGGGGGTTAATATCTCCGGATCAAATTATCAGATTTACAACAAAAACTATACAGATCAGCACATCAGTAACCTGAACACAATTATAAAGTAACTTGACAATTCAAGCAATATTTTTCAAGTTATAAAATGCCAAAGGGATTAGAGGAATATTCAATTTAGAGGATAAAGGGTTAATATCTCAGGATCAAAATAACAGATTTACACCAAAAACTATACAGCTCGGTACATCAGTAACCTGAACACAAATATAAAGTAACTTGACAATCCAAGCAATATTTTTCAAGTTATCGAATGCCAAAGGGATTGGAGGAATTTTCAATTTGAAGGATAAAGGGTTAATATCTCAGGATTAAATTATCAGATTTACACCAAAAACTATACAGCTCGGCACATCAGTAACCTGAACACAAATATAAAGTAACTTGACAATCCAAGCAATATTTTTCAAGTTATCGAATGCCAAAGGGATTGGAGGAATTTTCCATTTCAAGGATAGAGGGTTAATATCTCAGGATCAAAATAACAGATTTACACCAAAAACTATACAGCTCGGCACGTCAGTAACCTGAACACAAATATAAAGTAACTTGACAATCCAAGTAATATTTTTCAAGTTAGCAAATGCCAAAGGGATTGGAGGAATTTTCAATTTGAAGGATAAAGGGTTAATATCTTGGGATCAAATCATCAGATTTACACCAAAAACTATACAGCTCGGCACATCAGTAACCTGAACACAAATATAAAGTAACTTGACAATCCAAGCAATATTTTTCAAGTTATCGAATGTCAAAGGGATTGGAGAAATTTTCAATTTGAAGGATAAAGGGTTAATATCTCAGGATCAAAATAACAGATTTACACCAAAAACTATACAGCTCGGCACATCAGTAACCTGAACACAAATATAAAGTAACTAGACAATCAAAGCAATATTTTTCAAGTTATCGAATGCCAAAGGGATTGGAGGAATTTTCAATTTGAAGGATAAAGGGTTAATATCTCAGGATCAAATAATCCGATTTACACCAAAAACTATACAGCTCGGCACATCAGTAACCTGAACACAAATATAAAGTAACTTGACAATCCAAGCAATATTTTTCAAGTTATCGAATGCCAAAGGGATTGGAGAAATTTTCAATTTGAAGGATAAAGGGTTAATATCTCAGGATCAAAATAACAGATTTACACCAAAAACTATACAGCTCAGCACATCAGTAACCTGAACACAAATATAAAGTAACTTGACAATCCAAGCCATATTTTTCAAGTTATCGAATGTCAAAGAAATGGATATGGATGCCAGATGGACAGACGGATGGACAGACAGATGGATGGACAGATGGACAGACGGATGGACAAAGGATGGACGAACGACGGATGGTCACCCCGGATGCCAGCATTATGTGTACCATACATAGTATGGGTACACATAACAAGTAATCACTATCAGAAGTAACTGTTGTCAACAAAAGCAAAAGTGTACAGAAACTGGAAACATGACTCCAGGCACTGAAAGCATGGCCCAAAATCAGTAACCAATTTAAACACTATCTGATGTAAAACAGAGGCTTCCGGGGAAGAAACTGCAGTACATCAGATGGTAGATGCAGATAACAACGCCTAAACACCCAAGGGTGAGGACGTAAACATGGGGAAAAAACAGAATAATCATTCTGTTACCAAGCCAAAACTCCCAAGACATTTTAGTAAGAAAAAATTCCAAACTTATGCCAAAAGCATGGGAGAATAGCAAGGGGGTTATTAAGGAAAGGGAGAGAGGAAACACTGAACAAACAATGGTAAGTTCATAGCCAGAATGACAACATGAGGCTCATGTCCCGAAATTAAAGAACATGAAATAATTTCGTAAAAAAATTATAAGTTACAGCCCTGAACACATTCTGCCGCTGTTTCTTCCTCTCATCCTTTATTTCATCCTTAGATCCACCATTTATTTCATAATTATGTGTCTGGCATCATTTAAACTAAGATTTACAAGCACACATATCAGTGACATGTTACTGATTTTAGGGCCAAACAAAGAATGACATTGCGCTAATTTCGAGAGCTCTTTGACACTGCGCATGCGCAGTGGATAGAAAGTATGGAGGACCATATAGGACATTGAATTTCGGTTTTTGATGCAAATTTTGGGGATGGGGGGGGGGGGGGGGGCAAAATTTGCGTTTGGCCCTATAATTTAAGGAGTTAGCACCAGCTAAGTCTGGGTCATTGGTACAGTATAAAAATAAGAATTTTCTGTGCCGTGTAGTTTTGGAGATATGGCAGTTTTAAGGTTTTTCCTATTTTTAGCTCCTGAGGTTCCCAAGGGGCAATGAGGAAAAAAATGTTTGCATCATTCAACTACTTATGACCCATTATCATCTCATATCAAATTTGGTTCAAATCGACATCACGGTTCTGAAAATAGAAATTTTTGGTGTGGCCAAAATTTTTGCCCCTCCCATAACGAAGGCAAATAATGCCCGACAAACTTCTCTTGAACAAACTTGATTCTAAACCTCAAAAGGACTCTATATACCACATATCAAGTCTCTGCTACTGGTGGTTCATTAGAAGAAGACTTTCAAAAAAATTGGCCATTTTTTCCCCACCCCTCTGCTCAATATGAGCCAAACCCTAATTTGCATAAAAATCAAAATGCCCCTATATAACCACTACTGACATGAAATTTAATTAAAATATGGCCAGTGGTTTAGGAGAAAGAGGCTCAAACACCACCTTCACGCAGGACGACAGATGACGGACGACAGACGAACGGACGGATGACAGACGAAGAGTGATAAGAAAAGCTCACCCTGACTTTCAGTCAGATGAGCTAAAAAAACACCACTCATAATTCTAGCTAGGCTACTACAGTGCCAACAATAAGACTAAAGTCTGTGACACTTAAGAAAACAAGAGGCCCCAGGGGGCCTGAGGGCGCTCACCTGACATGGTAGCCTAATTATCAACCCAGAGAATTGATTTCAACAAGTTGCATCTGCTCCTCCTAAGAAAAGCTTATACCAAATATCCAAAGATTCTGACCAGTGGATCTAAAAAAAAAAAGATATTTTTATACTGTACCAATGACCCAGACTAAGCTGGTGCTAACTTTTAAATATCTAGAGCCAAACACAAATTTTACCCCCCAGTCCCCAAAATTTGCATCAAAAACCAAAAAATACATGTCCTATATGGTCCTCAACACTTTTACTCCACTGCGCATGCGCAGTGTCAAGGTCTTGAAATTGGCGTAATTATCATTCTTTGTTTGGCCCTCAATTTAGTTACATCTCACTGATATTTGTGCTTGTAAATCTCAGTTTAAATGATGCCAGACACATAATTATGAGAGAAATGGTGGATCTAAGGAGGAAATAGAAGGATGAGAGGAAGAAACAGTGACAGGAAATGTTCAGGGCTGTAACTTATAATTTTTTTTACGAAATTATTTCATGTTGCCTAGTTTCGAAGCACTGCCCTTATGTTGTCATTCTTGCTATGAATGTACCATTCTTGTTCAGTGTTTCCTCTCTCCCTTTCCTTTATTTCCCCCTAGCTATTCTTCCATGCTTTTGGCATATTTTTTGTAATGTTTATTACTAAAATTTCTTGGGAGTTTTGGCTTGGTAACAGAATAATATTCTGTTTTTCCCCATGTTTACGTCCTCGCCCTTGGTTGTTAGGCATTTTGGTCTGCATCTACCATCTGATGTTCTGCAGTTTCTTCTCTGGAAGTCTCTGTTTTGCATCAGATAGTGTTTAAATTGGTAACTGATTTCGGGCCATGTTTATCAGTGCCTGGAGTCATGTTTTTGTACACTTTTTGTTTCTGTTGACAACGGTTGCTTCTGATAGTGATTACTTGTCCTCTGCTTAGTTCAGTTCATAGCAAGATACATTAATATTGTCCGTATGTGTTACATTTATTTAATGAAATGGTTTAAAATTTTTGTCCACACTTAGGCTTTTTGGGATCCATTTGGGCTCATTGTTCCCATTAGGAACTTGGGCTCTTCTGAAAATTTTTTCAAAAAAATTTTTTTTTTTTTTTGAAATTATTTTCTTTGGAAATGTTATAATGGATTATATTATATTGTGTATCTTTGTTTCAAGGGTTAGTGCGAGTGCTATGACTGTGTATATTTTTTCTTGATGAAAAAATATTGTTCAAATTGTAATGCGAGGATATCTTCCTCTAATTCTCAGGTTCATTGTGTTTCTTATAGACTTTCTATATATTTCATTATATAATGTATTCAGACTAATTCTTGCTCTGTGTGTGTTGATTGTAATGACAATGTTGGAGACGTGTGTCTCGGTATTTTGTTAGCGGTGAGGGGTCCATTCTGGTCCTCTCTCTGCAGGGTCACTCTACTTTATCAGTCTCTTTTTCAGAAGAACAAGAACAGAGTATTGTTTCCGTGATGTCTTCAACAAGTGTGTCTCCGTCGTTGCAATATTAGGGCTAGCGGAAAGTGCTCAAGGTATGACAATTGCCGAAGAGTTCCCCAGTAGGATCGAAGGCATTGATCGTCCGCTAGTCCGCCCGGTGTCGAATGGCTCGACATCCAGGTTCATCCGTTGCGGTCCAGGGAAGCAGATTGGGTGATGCAAGCACTATAAAACATCGAATGTGCACACCCAGCAATGGCGGATCTGAGGATAGTACGGAGGAAGCCTGTCAGTTCGGTAGCTAGCTCGTCCAGGTCCACCTGGACCGCATGTGAGAGAGGCCCCCTCTCTCTTACATCAACATCTGCGCCGCGATGTTGTTGTATGTTTGTTCGTTAGTCGGAGCTTATTTCCACTCCTCCTGCTCAGGACGCTCCGTTGCATAGACAGTCCGACGCGGATGTTATATTGGCTTCCTCATCCTCACGTCAACACACACGACCGCACCTTGGCTATGTGACCACAGATTTCCAGGGGACTTTCGCATATTATATAACTGCAGGAATGAATGTTCCTGGTGCTCCTGCTTCGCCGACCAGGGAATACACGTCGACCAGGTCACTCCATCTGCTAGTCAAGGACAGGAGGCCTTTCCAGTTGGGACGTTCGCATATTATATAAATGCAGGAATGAACGACCCTGGAGCTTCCAGCGGATAATTACGTAGGACCGCGGCTCCACAGATCTCATTGAGTAACATGAACAAGGTGATGTTACTGTGATGTCTTTGTAAAGTGTGCTTCCGTCGTCACAGTCAAATGAAGAGCTAGCGCTAAAAGTGCTCATGCAGATACGTCAATTGCCTAAGAGGACCCAAGTAGGATCGACGGCATTGGCGTCCGCTAGCTCGCCCGGGGTAGTGACCATTCATCGAATGGCTCAGCAGCCGGGTTCGTCCGTTGCGGTCCAGGAAGGAGATTTGGGTGATGCGAGCACTATCTATGAGCACACCAAGTGACGACGGATACGAGGATGGTACGGAGGAAGCCTATAAGTCCGGTTCCTAGCTCGTCCAGGTCCATCCGGGCTGCGAGTGAGAAAGGTGCCTCTCCGGTACTACAACATCTGGGTCCAGATGTGGTACAAAATGTTCCTCAGTCGGAGCATACGTCCACCACTCGGGACGCTCCGTTATAGAGACAGTTCAGAGAGACTGCTCTTTGGGCTTCCTCATCCTCACGGCAGCACACGCGACCGCACCTTGGCTATGTGACCAGTGATATTCAACCAACATCGCCGACCAGGGATTTTACAGCGACCAGGTCACGCCATCCGGTAGCCAAGGATACAAGGCCTTCATACTCCGGACGTTCGCATATAAGAAGTATGCAGGAGTCAACGTCCAAGGAGCTTCCAGCGGATAAATCCTGCAAGACCGCAGCTCCACAGGCCTCTGTTACAGATGTGCTATCGCAGATAGCACAAATTATCGCAGCATCCCAGCAACCGACAGTAACTCTGTCAGATCAGGAATTATCCGAGGAAGCTGGGTTGGTACGTTCCGCTGCAGGTTCAGGCACGGACGATCAAGAATTACAAGTGGACCGACAGGATGGCGAAAGGGATACGGAGGAGTTGTATTTTTCCCTTTCAGAACAACAGAATTGCCATAGAGTGCATTCGGCATTATCATCTGATGTTGTTCCTCCGGACCAAAATGCTGCATTGCCGGATAAGAGACTGATAGCGCCACTGGACACAGAATTCTTAATCGGTTTAGGGACATCGTCCCTCAGTTTCCGACATAGTCCAGAAATGTCTCACGGACATTTGAACTATTGAATGACGCTATATATAACTTGCTACCAAAACGGGCAGGTCCGGTTTCTTATCAAATGCTCTACATCTGCCTTTCATCAATTCAAGGAATAATTTCGAAACGGCAGGATAGAGCATTCCGAGAGGTCCTCTGCGTCTAGACGACCAGGCCGAAGACCTAGTATGAATGACGCTATATATAACTTGCTACCAAAATGGGCAGGTCCGGTTTCTTATCAAATGCTCTACATCTGCCTTTCATCAATTCAAGGAATAATTTCGAAACGGCAGGATAGAGCATTCCGAGAGGTCCTCTGCATCTAGACGACCAGGCCGAAGACCTAGTATTGTCTATACCGTCGTCTATGTCAATTCCAACCACGACGTTGGAAACGACAATATCATCTAGCAGGGTTAGCTTAGACGCATTATCGTATGCAGATCACCTTACCAGAGCGTTATCATTACGTCTCAAAGGAAAAAGAATTCCAAGATGTACAACCTCCTTAAGAGTTCTTTCAAGAGCCTTAGCATTTTCCACGTATAACTCTGCATTTTTAGTGGCAAATATGGAGTTGGTTAGACGTGACGCAGCCCTGGCTACATCCACGCATGTGGATAGCAAGCTGAAAAACTCTCTCAGAGTCGCTCCGGTCTCCGGAGAGTTTCTCTTCGACGGCAAGCTTTCCGCAATCTATGATCTATGATGGCAAGCTTTCCACAATCCTATCTATAGAGGTTCCTATGCATCCTCTAGGTCTTACTCTAGAGACCAACAGGGTAGCGACTCAGGTAGGGGCCGTAATACTGGTGGAGACATCCGGTCAGATGCCCCTAGGTCGACGGGGCGGTGTGCGGGCCGTGGAGGACATGGTTTCTCCTTCCGCAAGCCTCGCAGGACCAGGAGGTAATGGTATTAACCTCTATCGTGTTCCAGTGAGCGGAAGACTGTCGAGTTTCTCAATCAATTGGGAGTAGATTACGGACGTCCCTTGGATTCGAGGGGTGATTTCGGAAGGACTAAATTGTCCTTCAAACGAAAACCTCCGTTAACTCGAAGTCCAAGATGGACTCAGCTTCTGTCAAGTCTGCAGGAAAGAGGCTCGCTTCCATCAGAAGTCCAGTCTCTTCTGGAGAAGATCACGATAGAGATCATAGAAATCCAGGAATTTCCAGGTTTCTACAACCATCCTTTTCTGGTTCCAAAACCGTTCCGTCCACTCATAAATCTGAGCTGGATAAACAAGCTGATCGTGGCTCCAAGTTTCTATATGGAGACCATCCGATCGTTCAGAGCGAGTATTCGGGTGTACGACTATGCTACATGCATAGATCTCAAGATGCGTACTTTCACGTCATGGTACATCAGGCATTCAGAAAGTATCTTCGCTTCCTCATCATAGGAGTCGTGTATCAGCTCCAAGCAATGTGCTTCAGTCTGAATCTAGCCCCCTGGGCTTTCACTCGAATAATGAACTCAGTAATGACTCATTTCCAAGCTCATTCGTCTGCGATAACGTCGGCCTACCTGGACGACATTCTTCAGAGGTACAGCAATGAGTTAACGCTTCAGTCGGATCTGGTATCGTCCAAGTCATTCACCCACAGGGGGATGAGCTTCGAGACGCACAACATTCTCGTTCGTCTGCCGTTAACCAGAGCGAAATTAATCAGTTGTTACGCTCGCTATTGTCTTCACTCAGACAAGGTTTCAGCGAGAGATTTCATGAGACTGATAGCTTTGTGCGGAGCTGCCGAGGATTTTATTCCGATGGGGCGGCTACACACTTGTCCTCTCCAAATTTTTTCTGACCCAGATTTGGAGGGTGAAGATTCTTTCGCTCGATATGGACATGCTCTTGTCAAATCAAGTGAACAAGAGATTCAGACTTGAGCAGATATTCAGTAGTTAACTTAGGGAGTTCCACTGCAATTGCCGGATCCGAGTTTTACAGTTTTGACAGATGCCAGTCAAACAGGTTGGGACGCAACATTGAGTCCAACGGATTTGAAGTGCCAGGGTCTTTGGGATCCGTAGTTCCTAATCAAGCACATAAACATCAAGAAATGATGTCAATTTGGCTTGCTATGTCACTGGATGAACGTTATTCAGAATGCTCACGTGCAAATTCTGTCCGACAATTCGATGGTATTAGAGTATTTTCGGAACCAGGGAGGCACTCATTCCATTCTGTTATTCAAGTTAACGGAATGAATCCTTCTGTTTGTACTAGAACATCAAGTTCTCCTATCGGTCTGTCATATTCCGGGTCGTCTGAACGTATTAGCAGACTCCCTTTCACGGAGGGGTCGCTTGTTGCCGTCAGAATGGACTTTCAACAAACGAGTATTCAATCAGATTTGCTACCAATGAGAGCGGCCAATGATGGACTTATTTGCGATGCATCTCAACAATCAGGTGCAGACGTATGTGTCACCATGTTCGGATCCTCGAGCGTTTGCAGTAGAGGCTCTATAGATCTCGTGAGACAGAATGATAGGATATGCATATCCTCCAGTGCCGTTGATTCAGCAGATATTGCTCAAGTTAAAATAATCTCAATGCAAAATTCTGTTGGTAGCATCTCTATCTCCACAAAGACCATGGATTAATCTACTCAGGTGTCTGTTGTGGGACTTGCCGTGGAAACTTCCTCCACATTTTGGTCCATTCTATGGCTAGATGGATTCAATTAACTATCAGTACTGCTTATGATAATATCTTCAACTCAGCAGTCTGTGCTTAAGATTTCAACTCATGAAGTAAGAGTTCTTTCTACATCATGGGCTTACGCTATTGTTCTATTATATTGAGGGCTGCATATTGATCTCAGCCTTCCACTTTCACGAATTTGTACCTTAGAAATATTGAGTCCATTTCTGGAGATCTGCATTGTTTAGGTCCGATATCTGTAGGGACCAGCCGTGAGGGCGACTAGGGCGATTAAGTCGCCCTTCTAAGCCCAAAGTCGCCTAGAAAAATAGTCGGGGCGATTACAAGTCGCCCTCTAAAAATTGGCCAAAATGAGAAAAGGCTGAACTGAGTGATGCGAGGTTTACATGAAAACGAGTATTTTCAAAAATCGAACGTGCTCGAGTGTGATAAATGGGCATTTTAATTCGTCAAATAAACGTCCATTTATTTGAAATCACACGACAAGCAATTGTCCATTGTCGCTTTCGGCGGATTTTTTTTATTTCTATTTTGTTGCGTTCCAGTCGGAGCTTCAAGTGTCGAAACGAAAATAAGTGACTTACGCGACTCAACAAAACAACCCAGTTTGAAAGTAGGTTACGTCGCTTAGGATGCCGAAAATGTATACACAACGGACGTATTTTATAATACATTATTTTCATTTCGATTTGCTGACGACTGTTAACTGTTGGGCTGTCTATTCCCAGAAAAACACAAATGGAATTGAAACACATGAAAAAAAGTTTTAGTGATGTCAAGAAAAGCTTTGTACAGGACACAAGTGTGCATGTGGACGATCTTGAAAAAGGGTCCTCCTAAACATCGGAATGACATGAAATGACGCGAAATGACACCGGAATGCCATAAAAATGATGCGGAATGACATTTCTTTTACAAAATATTCGACCCCAGAATGTATTTTGTTTATTAACTAACAAAGTACCTCCCAAGCAACCTTCTTACATCTGGTCCTGTTCACACTTTCAGACTTAGGAAATTATTAGCTTAGTAGACTTTGTTGAAAGGCAACCACAGGAGGGTGATGGGGGATTGGCACGAAGAAGGGGTGAGGGGTCATGAAGGAGAAGGTAGCAGTGGGGGATTTTTAGTCAATAATTACATTGTGATTTTTTAACCTGGCACAGATGCATCATAGACAACTGGACCTGGATTATTTGTACGTTAATGGAGGACCATAAATTGAAAATATGAAGAAGTGGCGGGGGAGGTACATGAATATTCTTAATTTTCCCCACTTGTCTATGAAGTCTCCCTACATGACTCTGCAGTCTCCCTAAAATTCCCCCCTAGGCTGGTCCCTGGTTATCTGTTGCTCAGAATGTCGTCCACTAATCAGTTGCAATTATAGTTATGTAGGCTTTCTGTTCTGGCAGTGACTCTGTCCTGCTGCCCTCTTCGCTCTGGGGTATTTGATCCAGGGCAAGGGGAAGGGGGGGGGGAGGGTGTTCCCTTAGGTCACCTGCTTTATAGTGAAAAGCAAGGGAATACCTCTCCTGGAGTCAGTAATTCCGAGTCGGTATTGGGATGTTTTTTAAAGTGTAAAGCTAATGTTTACTCATCCATGTAATATTTTTGAAGTGTACCTCGGTGTGAAGCATTTGTATATGTCACGTGCCATACAGGCGTTAATATACAATCCTCGGACACTTTTAATGAGTATAAAGAGTCTCATTTCTCTGGACTTCCTTTATTTATTGGCTTTCCTTTAAAAATATTCAGCATAACGGGTTATACTGGAGGTTAATAGAGATCACTGATGTTATTGTGCTCAATTACAGAATGGTGTTGTGTCTTTCTCGTTTTGATGCAAATAAGAAAGATGCATGTAAAGCCTATTTCTCCTTTCTCCTCGAGGGGATAATTCTGTTATATGTAGTTGAGCCTATTGGATTTTCCTTATGTCCTAGGCCCTCCAACCTTTTTACTATTCAGCTAAGTCTGGGTCATTGGTACAGTATAAAAATGTTAAAAAATTTATAGTAATTTATATATTTTTTATACTTACCAATGACCCAGACGGGGATGGCCAACCCATGAGTTGGGAACTCATACCTCCCTGCTGAGTACATAATGCTTACCAGGCACTGGTTGTAAGAATGATAACTGCGCCAATTTCGAGACCTCCTTGACACTGCGCATGTGCAGTGGAGTAAAAGTATGGAGGACCATATAGGACATGTAATTTTCGGTTTTTGATGCAAATTTGGGGGATTGGGGGGTAAAATTTGTGTTTGGCCCTAGATATTTAAGAGTTAGCACCAGCTAAGTCTGGGTCATTGGTAAGTATAAAAAATATATAAATTACTATAAATTTTTTAACTTTCAAAGAATATTCCTCCTATTGAACTAAGTTATAACTCGAGCTCCCACAGGGAGCCCATATATGAACCCAGGGACTTGGCTTTAACAAACTTGAATCTCACCCCCCCTAAGGATGCTGCACACCAAATATCAAAACATTCCGACTGCTGGATCTGAAGAAGAAGATTTCTAGAGAAAATTCCTCATTTTAAACTAAGTTACAATCCGAGCTCCCACAGTGAGTCCAAATATGGACCTAGGGACATGGCTTGAACAAACTTGAATCTCCCCCCCCCCCCCCCCCCCCTCAGGTGAGCTAAAAAAAACACCACTCATAATTCTAGCTAGGCTACTACTACAGTGTCAACAATAAGTCTGTGACACTTAAGAAAATAAGAGGCCCCAGGGGGCCTGAGGGCGTTCACCTGACATGGTAGCCTAAATATCAACCCAGAGAATTGATTTCAACAAGTTGCATCTGCTCCTCCTAAGAAAAGCTTATACCAAATATCCAAAGATTCTGACCACTGGATCTAAAAAAAAAAGAAGATTTTTAAAGAATATTCCTCATTTTGAACTAAGTTATAATTCGGGCTACCACAGTGAGCCCAAATATGAACCCAAGGACTTGGTTTGAACAAACTTGAATCTCACCCCCCTAAGCATGGTGCATACCCAATATCAATAGATTCTGCCTGCCGGATCTTGAGAAGATTTTCAAAGAAATTTGCCTGAAATGCACCAAGTTCAAGTTTGGGCTCCTATACTGAGCCCAAACATAAACCCAGGGGGCTGATTTGAACAAACTTGAATCAGATCCACCCCACAATGTTGCATACCAAATATTAAAAGATTCTGCCTGCTGGATCTGGAGAAAAAGATTTTTTAAGAAATTTGCCTGAAATGCACTAAGTTCGAATTCAGGCTTCTATAGTGAGCCCAAATATGAATCCAGGGGGCAAATTTGAACAAACTTGAATCAGACCCACCCCAAAATGTTGCATACCAACTATCAAAAGATTCTGCCTGCTGGATCTGGAGAAGAAGATTTTTGAAGAAATTTGCCTGAAATGCACTAAGTTCGAATTCGAGCTTCTATATTGCGCCCAAATATGAATCTAGGGAGCCGATTTGAACAAACTTGAATCAGATCCACCCACAATGTTGCATACCCAATATCAAATGATTCTGCCTGCTGGGTCTGGAGAAGAAGATTTTCAAAGAAATTTGCCTGAAATGCACTAAGTTCGAAATCGGGCTCCTATACTGAGCCCAAATATGAACCCAGGCGCCGATTTGAAAAAACTTGAATCAGATCCACCCTACAAGGTTGCATACCAAATATCAAAAGATTCTGCCTGCTGGATCTGGAGAAGATTGTTTTATGTTTTTCCCATTGCCTACAGTGTTAAAAAGTGCCGACTCAGCAATTTTTCAAAGTCTTGAAAAATGTATCTTGTGATCAAACCGACAGGGATTTTTTTAAACCATTCTATTCTACTGGATAAAAGTAAGCTTTATACAAAATAAGAATACAACACCGAGAAGGAAACAACGTACTCTTCCTTTTAATGGCCCTAATTCCAAACAGGGTTGGCTGATTTAAATCAATTGATTTAAATCACTGATTTAAATCATGATTTAAATCAATGATTTTTTTTTTAAAAAATCATTGATTTAAATAAAAAATTTACAAATATTCAGAAATATTTTCAAAACAACTTGGAAATGAGCTGAAAAAGGATAAAATGCATATTAACTGTTGAAATACAGTTATTAGCCCTTGTTTATGACAGTTAGAACTAATCTATGGAGTGGGAAGATATACATCCCACTGTGTCTGGACTGCTGGAACATGCTATAGGGAAGTTAAATGTTCCTGAATCTTTTATAAGTTTATATAATTTTCAGCTAACATGAATAAAACTATATTTAAGTGAATATAGATTTTAAACCATATATATCATAATCTTTCAATGAACCCATCAAAAATACGAAATCAGTGATTCAAGTATCAAAAATGTTTTTCAAGAAGTCATCTTCCATCCAGCAATGCTAAAACAGTGAGAAAACACAAGTTTCAATGATTCCTCTCTGTTTCCATCTATGCCGAATGTCTATTCTGTGCCAAATATATTCTGGAATTCTTCCCCTCATACCACCTTAAAGACTGAAATGGTTAACACAGGTAAATGTTTTAGTATGTGTTATTTGTGTCCATTCTTTGGGAAGCCATTGATACAAACTCCTGCCAATACACTCAGTTTCTTTTATCTAAAGGTATCGTGTGAGAAAAAGTAGCCTCTGGTGAATAATTTCTAGTATGGAAATAAAAATCAAATAAATCGATTTAAATAAAAAAAATCGATTTTTTTTAAAAAATCAAAAAAATCACCAACACTGATTCCAAAGAGACAGCAGTCTCAGATTAGCTAGTCTTCATTTCCGGGATATCTTGGTGTAACTTGTGACCTTGAAAGCTCACTGAACGGAGACTTACGACGTTAGTCGCTCAAGGTAAGGAATAAAGGGCTGCTCTTCTAACGGCCATAATTCCAAAGCTTAGCTAAAGCAGCTTATTAGTCTTCATCTCCGTGAAGACAGATATCTGTGTCACCTGCAGCCTAAATATGATGTTAGCCACTAATGTTATATAAACAGACTGCTCTTAATTTACATAAGACATACTAAGGCAACAACAATAGGACTAAATGCCTGTGATGCCTAGGAATACCACACCAAGAAAGAAAGAACATAATCTTTCCTTCTAACAGCCTTATTCCAAATAGATAGCGGTCTCAGCGTAGCTAACACAGCCTAAAACTCATATATCGGTGAAGACAGATATCTGTGTGTTACCCTGCAGCCTTAGACAGCTCACTAAACAGAGACTTATGGCGTTAGCCACTAATGTATAATAAAAGACCACTCAAACAGTACATAAGGCTACTATGGCGTCAAAAATAGAACTAAATGCCTCTGACGCCTAGGAATACAACACCTAGAAGGAAATAGTGTTGTACGGTTAACCGGTTTTATAAGTCGGTTTCGGTTTTGCTTGAAAACCGAAACCGAAACCGTGTAACTGGTAAATGAGTACGGTTTCAGTTTTTTCCTAAAATGTCGGTAAGAGATGTTTTCTTTATTCAGTTTGCAATAACAATGTCTGAAATGTCAAGCTTTGTCAGAAAATAACAGTGTCGTCAACGCACGCCACATTCTGGGTGTAAAGAGGCCACTGCAGCATGTCCAGAACACTCGAGAATTATGTATGACAAGTTGTCAATCACAAATCGTTGACGTAAAAATGGGTTGTGTTTTCTGTGAGAATGACAAAATAGACAGCCAACTCGCCTACATTTCACTGATTACAGGAAATACCTTGTGCAATTGGCTTCGTTTTTGAACAGGTTTATATGACACAGTCAATCAGTTTAATTAAAATTACTTATCTACAATCTGTTGGACAGGGAATAATATCATATCAGAAAAAGGTCTTGGTATTTCATTGTCGTATTCAAAAATAACATTTGTTACGGATTGCCCCACCACGTGCATCGGATGTTGTCTGTTGCCTCCCTTGATGTGCTTATCTGGGAAGAGGTTTTACTGCAATTCAGTTTTGGGACGTTCCGACCCGAGACGATTTGTCCTGAAGGCTTTGGCCCACTAAAAACACGAAACCGCAAGTTCTAATTCTATTTAGATCAATATATGAAGGCCAAAACGTCTTGAACCGAAACGTCCCGAGGCCAAAACGTCCCAAGACCGAATCGTACATATCCACGGGATAAAGCTGCGTTCCGTAATATCGCTGTCAACGTGCCACGGTTGCATTCCCACACAACTTACTTTAAGGGGGCCAACCAAAGGAACAAATCAGCGGTAGAAATTGGAATGGCAAGAGGTAAACGCAAAAAAGTTACAATATATAACAGTACACCAGTGAATTTGTGAAATCAATTCCGTTGAGCTAAAACCATTGCGTGTGCGAGGTGGGGGGGTTGGGGGGGGGGGGGGGTTGGGAGGGGGGGGGGTTGGGGGAAACAATAGGTATTTGGTAAAGTGGTTCGTTTTGAAGCCCACCCAGCAACAAACAATATGACTTTCCCATTCCAGGCTGACATGAAATGATTGCTGATTATTTTACTAGGGCGGGTGGTGGCACTACTCACCACTGTGTGCGTGTGGGGGGGGGGGGGGGGGGTATTGAAAAGAGTGCATACATCAGTTCATTGTCAAATATGTTAGGATGGGTGTCTAGGTGACCCACTTGGCAACGCTTGTTATTATTTGCAATGCCTGGTAGGGTCATTTTGTTAGGCTGCCCAGGGCCCACCTAGGAGTGAGCCCTGCACAGTGCGCTGGGAAATTGTGAATTACCTCTTTTCACACCCATGTGTTAATATCAATTCATCATAGACTCTCTTAAAGACCAGAGATGGTGGGGTGGGGGGGGGGGGGGGGGCATGTGCCTAGAATTGGTGAGTGGTGATATTGTACGAACACTGTTACATTTTATTTTCTTTTATATTATTTTGTTTTGATAATGCCTGCCATTTATACACTTAGCACAAATGCTAGTCAATGCCAATTAAATCATCATTGAAAATATGACAGTATGGGCATTATATCGACACTACATAGTTTCTGTTGGAAACTGCAGATGTCTTACTATAAAAAACCGAAAACCGACCTATAAACCGAGTTTTTTTTAAATAACCAAACCGAAACCGAACCGAAACAAGAAAAATAAAAACGCACAACACTAGAAGGAAAATACATACTTTTTCCTTCCTATGGCTCTATTCCAAACAAGACAGTTGTCTCAGCCTAACTATGAAATATCGATCTTCTATTTGTAAAGAATAGATCATTGCCTTTCTTAAACTATTGCTAGGCCAAGAGAGGTGTTGTTATGTGGACCAAAGGCCTTTGACACCTGGGCAGAAAGATCTGGGAAGGAAAAATCTTTGTCTTTCCTTTGCCCGGTACCTTAAGCTGTTTTTTGCCTAGCAAATGCAGGACTTTTGTTCAGATGGAACAAGATTTGAAAGAACTTATGAATAAAATTCATAGTCTTAATGTGCTGTTCCATGAGGAATGGAGAATCAACCCCCATAGCCCTCTCACCATCTGAATGTTCCATCTAAAAAACATGGTCAACACCATCCAAATGTACAGATGACTGGACCAACCCAGCACAGTCGGATAGCTCACTACCGAAGATTGTTGACGGCTGAACCTGCGACTACTGGGATGCTATGATAAGCTGTGCAATCTGCAGCAGCAGATCCGTGAGCGAGGCTTGCAGAGAAGCGGTTATCTGCTTCTCAATCATATGCTGCTCACGGAACAGAGATCTGACCCCAGATCTTTCGACGCATGTCCTGTATAAATATGCCTCGAACCACTAGCTGCAGGTTAATCTGACTTTGGCGGTGAAGACTGGGAACACCTCCGGGGAACAGCATGAACAGGCAAAGTTGGACAGCTGGTCTGCAGTCTAACGTGCTTCATCGATGAAGCAGAGGAAGAAGCCATAGCTGCAACCAGCCCTGGCTGCAGTGTGGAAGTACAAGTATTGAAGGAGTGCAGCGACTACCGGCAAACAACAAGCATTTAAATCCGAGGCTTCCTGGACTTACACTAAGTACCAAATTATTATAGATAGAATAATAATGAAGCCAAAATCATAAGTCTGCTGCACTCCCAATAAAAATACAGAATAAATATCGCAAGGATACATAACATAGACAATCACAAAAATTTTCGAAACAAATTAAAAAAAAATTTGAAGTATCCCATGGGAAACAAATGAGCCCAAGGGCATCCCGATAGAGCCTAAGTGAGGACATGCACTACCTAATTAAAGTTAAACTACCGGAATAGGATATAATATGTATCCTAACAGAAAAAACAATAATTGTTTTTAACTAAACACTGAATTAATACGTATCCAAAACGTTACTGAACAGACAACAATGTCGAGGGAAAACCGGAAACTAACCAACAACAAGCACAACAGAGGCCCAATGTCAGTAACCGATCAACAACCACCTGATGCAAAGCTAGATCTTCATAGGAAGAAAAAACACTGCATCTGGTAGAAGATGCAAGAATACAAAACGTCCTGAACAGTATTTATTTATTTATTTATTTATTGGTGTTTAAGGTCACATACTTATGCACAATGGCTAATCGTGACCGTGACAGTTTTACGGGTGGAGGAAGCCGGAGTACCCGGAGAGAACCACCGAGCAACGACGAGCAGCTGTCAGCTCTCCAACATCGTAACTCTGAACTCTGCACCGCAGCACAGGCAGGGTTAGATTGGTTGAAGACATGCGCACCATCGACGTGCAGTACGCCTCAGTACACAGCGTCACCGTGCCCCCATGTAGGCAATCGGGGTGAAGTGTCTTGCCCAAGGACACAACGCGGTTGCCGCAGGTGGGATTCGAACCGAGGACCGTCCTGAACAGTAACGAACAGGACGTAAACAGAGGGGATAAACAAAATACCTATTCCGACAAAACAAGTTAAACTCCCAAGAATTTTAATAAAAAATATATATAATATATATAAGAAATAATAATAAAAAAGCCGAAAGAGCTGGGGAGTATAACAGGAGGGTTCAGGAGAGGGAAGGGAAGGGAAGTAATACTAACAAAACAACAGTGGAGTCATATTATAATGACGACGTTCAGAAGCATATCCCAATGAAAGTGTCAATGACACTGTAGCTTAACTTGTGTGTTGTGTTTGATGAAAAGGATAATGTTCAATGTTTATGAAAGGATTATGAAATAAGACAAGAATTGTGATAATTGGGAATATGTTAATTTCTGTTCCCTGTATGCTATGTTTATGATAAAAATAATATGATGTGTACACTGTACGAAAGAGCTGAGGGGTGGGTTAATATGACCTCACAGTTAATGTATGTGGCCCTCACAGTTAACATATATCAACAAAAGTTACCAAGTTACACTAAAATTATTCCAAAACGAGTCATCCTATCAAGTTACATTGAATCCCTTCATAAATATATATATATATATATCAAAATGGGACGTTCTCATCTAGACATTATATGAAGTCAACCTACCAAGTTACAATGAAATCCCTTAATAAATATGACCTGTAGACTGTGCTAAAGGTTTTTGGGCTTTGGCAGCCATCATGGTTGAATGATCGCAACCAAAAGGGGACATTCTCATCTGGGCATCATCTGGAGTGAACCTACAAAGTTACAATGAAATCCCTTCATAAATATCACAACCAAAAGGCGATGTCATCATCTAGGCATTATATGGAGTCAAACTTACGGGTAACAATGAAGTCCTTCCATAAATATGACCAATAGACTATGCTAAAGGTTTTGGGGTTTGGGGTTTGGGCAGCCATCAAGGCTGAATGATCGCGACCAAAAGGGGACGTTCTCATCTAGACATTATTTGGAGTCATCCTACCAAGTTACAATGAAATCCCTTAATAAATATGACTTGTAGACTGTGCTAAAGGTTTTCGGGCTTTGGGCACCTGAAGCCATAACAGTTGCCCAATCGTGTCCAAAAGGGGACGTTCTCATCTAGACATTATATGAAGTCAACCTACCAAGTTACAATGAAATCCCTTCATAAATATGACCTGTAGACTGTGCTTAAGGTTTTTGGGCTTTGGGCTCGGGCAGCCATAATGGTTGAATGATCGCAACCAAAGGGGACAATCTCATCTGGGCATCATCTGGAGTGATCCTACAAAGTTACAATGAAATCCCTTCATAAATATGACCTGTAGACTGTGCTCACGCTTTTCGGGCTTTGGGCACTTGTAGCCATCACAGCTGACCAATCACGACCAAAAGGGGATGTCATCATCTAGGCGTTATATGGAGTCAACTAATAGGTTACAATGAAATCCTTCCATAAATATGACCTTTTACCTATGCTAAAGGTTTTTGGGCTCGGGCACCCATCAAGGCTGAATGATCGCGATCAAAATGGGACATTTTCATACAGACATTATATGAAGTCAATCTACCAAGTTACAATGAAATCCCTTCATAAATATGACCTGTAGACTGTGCTAAAGGTTTTCGGGCTTCGGGCTTGGGCAGCCATCATGGTTGAATGATCGCAACCAAAGGGGACAATCTCATCTGGGCATCATCTGGAGTGATCCTACGAAGATACAATGAAATCCCTTCATAAATATGACCTGTGGACTGTGCTCAAGGTTTTCGGGCTTCGGGCACCTGTAGCCATCACAGTTGACCAATCACGACCAAAAGGGGATGTCATCATCTAGGCATTATATGCAGTCAACCTAACAGGTTACAATGAAATCCTTCTATAAATATAACTGTTTGCCAATGCTAAAGGTTTTTGGGCTCGGGCACCCATCAAGGCTGAATGATCATGACCAAAATGGGACGTTCTCATCTAGACATTATTTGGAGTCATCCTACCAAGTTACAATGAAATCCCTTCATAAATATGACCTGTAGACTGTGCTCACGCTTTTCGGGCTTTTAGGCACTTGTAGCCATCACAGCTGACCAATCACGACCAAAAGGGGATGTCATCATCTAGGCGTTATATGGAGTCAACTAATAGGTTACAATGAAATCCTTCCATAAATATGACCTTTTACCTATGCTAAAGGTTTTTGGGCTCGGGCACCCATACAGGCTGAATGATCGCGATCAAAATGGGACGTTTTCATCTAGACATTATTTGGAGTCATCCTAACAAGTTATATTGAAATCCCCTCATAAATATGACTTGTAGACTGTGCTAAAGGTTTTCGGGCTTCGGGCACCTTTAGCCACCACAGTTGCCCAATCATGTCCAAAAGGGGACGTTCTCATCTAGACATTATATGAAGTTAACTTACCAAGTTACAATGAAATCCCTTAATAAATATGACCTGTAGACTGTGTTAAAGGTTTTCGGGCTTCGGGCTCGGGCAGCCATCTTGGTTGAATGATCGCAACAATAGGGGACAATCTCATCTGGGCATCATCTGGAGTGATCCTAAGAAGTTACAATGAAATCCCTTCATAAATATGACCTATAGACTGTGCTAAAGGTTTTCGGGCTTTGGGCTCGGGCAGCCATCATGGTTGAATGATCGCAACCATAGGGGACAATCTCATCTGGGTACCATCTGGAGTGATCCTAAGAAGTTACAATGAAATCCCTTCATAAATATGACCTGTGGACTGTGCTCAAGGTTTTCAGGCTTCGTGCACTTGTAGCCATCACAACTGACCAAACACGACCAAAAGGGGATGTCATCATCTAGACATTATATGGAGTCAACCTAACAGGTTACAATGAAATCCTTCCATAAATATGACCTTTTGCCTATGCTAAAGGTTTTTGGGCTCGGGCACCCATTAAGGCTGCATGATCACGATCAAAATGGGACGTTCTCATCTAGACATTATTTGGAGTCATCCTACCAAGTTAAAATGAAATCCCTTCATAAATATGACCTCTAGACTGTGCAAAAGGTTTTCGGGCTTCGGGCCCCTGTAGGCGTCACAGTTGCCCAATCAAGTCCAAAAGGGGACTTTCTCATTCAGACATTGTATGAAGTCAACCCATCAAGTTACAATGAAATTCATCAATAAATATGACCTGTAGACTGTGCTAAAGGTTTTCGGGTTTTGGGCTCGGGCAGTCATCACAGTTGGCAGATCATGCCCAAATGGGGAAATTCTCTTCTAGACATCACAAGGAGTCATCCTACCAAGTTACAATGAAATCCCTCCACATTAAACATGACCTGCAGTCTGTGCTAAAAGTTTTTGGGTTTCGGGCTTGGGCAACCATAACGGTTGATAGATCAAGCCCAAAAGGGGACGTTCTCATCTAGGCATTATACAGAGGCATCCTACCAAGTTACAATGAAATCCCTTCATAAATACGACCTGTAGACTGTGCTAATAGTTTTTGGGTTTTGGGCTCGGGCAGCCATACCGGTTGCCCGATTGCGACCAAAAGGGGACGTTCTCATCTAGACATGACCCCAAACGTGCATATGAAATTTTGTGACGATCAGACAAGAACTGCGGGGTGTAGCCCGTGCTAAAGGAAAATGTGAACAGACGTCACAGACTCATAGACTCACAGACTAACAGACTTCCGCATGCGTGAACGCAATAGCTTATCTTGACTATGTCAAGTTAAGCTAAAAATAGGGAACATGAATAATTTTATATAAAGTTACAGCCCTGAACATCCAAAACCACTGTTATTCACTTCCAACATCCTGCTACACTGCTGATTCCATGAAAACCATCATTGATTTGTGTCTGGCATCTTCAAAAATGAGAATGTATTGCACAGATGTCAGTTCAAATGTATACTGACTTGGGCCAAACAAACGAATCAAACCTTTAAATCTTCCAAACAAATCTTGCCCATTAAAAAACTATTACGGCTTTTGCGACCTTAGAGCATATACTCTTAATGCATGCCATCATTAGGTCCTGTTGATGACAGACAAAACACTTAGCAGTGATTTCTAGTTAAGTCTTTGCTGCCTTAACAGGCAGCTAAGACGTAACTAGAAATCAGTGCTAAGTAACTGGACATGCACAGGCTGCAGTCTTGAGGGAATTCAGGTCAACAGCCCAGTCCCTTAAGGGTTAATGAAACTGAAAAGAAACTCAATCATTTCTTTCATCAAAAATAAACACTTCAACTGCTATCAAGCTATAAATAAAGAATGTATGAAAATTTGAAAATACAGATGGTTTCGGTATTCAGTAATTGGTTTGGTTCGGTTTTTTGCTATCCCCATTCCCCATAGGTATCGGTTGGGTTTTTCGGTACAGTGCCCATCTCTCACAGAATTCTACAATACTCAACTCTCAGGGGTACTAGAAAATCAATGAACAATTCACTGAAGTAAATTTTGTTAACATTTCATTGCTTACAACAGGACATGATTCCCCTTCAAGGAGGTTTAAACACTTTCAAGGAGTGCTGATAGTCCCAGAATTTAATTTTTCAAATTCACAGAGATTTCAGGGATTCTGGGAGGCAAGTGAACCATCACATTTACTCAGTGCTTCATTTCTGAGATCTGCAATAACATTTGCACATATATGACAAAAAGAATAAATAGGTACTATGGCCGGTAATCAGATTTAAACCACTAAAAGATAAGGGTTTTAACAATGAGGCTCTGGTAACTATTTGTTTTATTTATAGCAAGCTCTAAATAAGTAACTGACTTTCTCCCTTAAAATGAAAAAAAAATTATACTTTCTATTGCAAACACATGGGTTTGTTTTCTTTACATCTCCACTGGTGGGCAGTACTTCTGGCTGCACATGAATGCTTGACAACTAGACACATCATCAAAGTTGACAGAATTTACCTTGCTTTTTCAGTTTTCTGTCAAATTATTATTAACAATTCTTAAACTTTATTTGAAATATTTAATTGCGGGTATTTTAAACTTAAGAAGTCATTGCACTTAGCAGATAGTACTGCAAAAAGTTTAAGTGAAACATCGCGAAGTGTGAATGCTTCGAAGTCGGCAAATTGGGTCATGTCAAATGGCAAGTTGGATGTAGTTCCTACTATAGGGGTAAATTTTTGTACTGAAATTCCCATTGAAAACGTTTTAACTGCAGCAGAAGCTTTACATCGTTGGTGGGGTTAAAAGCTAAAATTTATCATACCGGTACTGGTTTTTCACATGTAAAAACTTAGCTGAGCATGTTATAAATAACATACTTATAACTGAGGTACACTTTTCACCATACTCTTAAAATATTAGCAGTATGTATAGATCTCACAATTTCTATGTCACACCTCAGGCCTTCAAGGACCTTTAAGTCCATGCAGGCCTGAGGTGTGACATATAAATTGTTAGATATCCCACACTTTTGGAATTTTATGAAAGTGAGAACAGGTAAGCCTTAGGTGAGACACAGCATTGACAGACAACCACAAAAGTAGACACAGTGATATTCCTGCTTTGTTAGTTCCCAGATAGGCCTGTATGACATAGAAATCTTTAGATAAGTCACACTGTTCAAATTTTATGAGCATGAAAACATGTAAGCTTAAGGTGATGTGTAATATGACAGAGACAACTATAAAAATGAGATACTGTTTTGAAAGGGAAGTAACATTTCCTCTTCCAGACTAAACCAAAGTGAGCTCAAAATGGATGCAGGCTTGGGATGTGGCATTATTTTTTAAGCATACAAGCTGCACCTCTCACTGTACACCATGTTATAGTAGCTATGGACAGAGAAGATAATTGGTAAACTACATAATATTAGATGTGTAACGTACATTTGAGTGAGGGAAATAACATACACTTTCCAAAATCACTTCCTTTGAGTATCTGCAGTGACAATTTTAGCTTCTCTACCAGGGCCACTGAATAAATTTTGGTGCTCTATTGTTTGCTCAGCTTGTGTTGGCAGAAATGATGTCTCAGTTCATTTTTGACAAAATTTGTGTCCTCAGAACAGATGCTCCTCTACACACAGACATGGAAGTCTTTCTGACAGTAACTAGGTTATCTGTCAGAGGTATCTTTCCAAGTCTTGGAAGTCATGGAATTGGTAAACATTGAATTGTTTGCGACATTTATATTAAAGGTGAACAGGAACAAGAGGCCCCACAGGGCCTGAAGTGCTCACCTTGACCAGAATACAACATAAACAAGAGTCCAACAATGAATCTACATTAAGGAATCCATCTCCATAGGATACATTGTCAATCCTTGAGTCCATCACGAGTGACAAAAAAAGTCAAAGCATCATGCCTTTTCTTCAGTTGATCATAATGTAAAATGTGGAGCTCCCCTATGAAGCCCCTTGATACAACCTATATGGATTAATCTTAGTTACACACCTCTAGAGGGTACTGAATACAAAATTTCTAATTCTTCAGCTACATGGCCAGTTCCAGCTTGGGAGCCCAAATATTAAAGCAAGGCACTTGATTTGAACATAGTTGAATCTGACCGCCCTAGAGATGTCATATACCAAATATGAAAGCATTCTGACTGGTGGATCTGAAGAAGAAAATTTTTAAAGAATTCCTCATATTGCATTAAGTTAAACATTTGGCTACCATAGTGAGCCCAAATATTAACCTATGGACCCGATTTGAGCAAACTTGAATCTGACCGCCTGAGAGATGTTCTATAATAAATATGAAAGCATTCTGACTGGTGGATCTGAAGAAGAAGGTTTTTAAAGAAATTTCCTCATATTGTAATAAGTTAAAATTCGGGCTATCAGAGGGAGCCCAAATATTAACCCAGGGAACCAATTTGGACAAACTTGAATCTGACTCCCCAAGAGATGTTGTAAACCAAATATGAAAGAATTCTGACAGGTGAATCTGACGAAGAAGATTTCTGAAGAAATACCCTCATATTGTACTAAGTTAAAATAAATTTCAGGTTCACGTATGGAGCCATCGGTTCAGAAAGTTAAAAAATTTATAGTAATTTATATATTTTTTATACTTACCAATGACCCAGACATAGCTGGTGCTAACTCTTAAAATATAGGGCCAAACACAAATTTTGCCCCCCAATCCCCAAAATTTGCATCTAAAACCAAAGAAAACATGTCCTGAATGGCCCTCCACACTTCACCTCTACTGCGCATGCGCAGTGTCAAGGACGTTCCGAAATTGGCGCCATTAATCATTCTTATAACCAGTGCCTGGTAAGCGCTATGTACTCAGCGGGGAGGTATGAGTTCCCAACTCCTGGGAGGGCCATCCCCGTCTGGGTCATTGGTAAGTATAAAAAATATATAAATTACTATAAATTTTTTAACATTTTTATACTGTACCAATGACCCAGACATAGCTGAATAGTAAAAAGGCTGGAGGGCCAAGGACATAGAGCAAGTTGGAATACGCTCAATATATAAAATAGAGTCATCCCCTCTAGGGAAAAAGAAGTATTAGGCCTTACCTGTATCTTTCATATTTATGATAAATTAGAAAGATACAACACCTTCCAAAACTGAGCATCATACATCTATGTACTCTATTAATATCTAGTATAATCCTTATACTAATAATTTTTAAAGTAAGCCAATAAATAAAGTAAGTCTAGAGAATAGAGACTCTTTATACTTCTTAAAAGTGTCTGAGGATTGTATAATAACGTCCGTTGACACGTGCTATATTCAAAAGCTATACTTTAAAAACTAAGACCTGAATGAATTTTTAAAACATAAACTTCTCACTAAAAACCATCCCAATAACAGCTCAGAATTACTAACTCCGGAGGAGGCATCCCCTTGTTTTCATAGTAAAACAGGTGACCCAAGGGAACACCCTCCCCCCCCCCCCCCCTTTTTCTTGCCCTGGGTCAAATAGCCCAGAGCGAAGAAGGCAGCAGAACGGAGTCACTGCCGAAACAGACAGCCTACCTAGCTATAGTAGCAACTGTTAAGTGAATGACATTCTGAGCAGTAGATAATAGACCTAACAATAGAGGCCTCCAGAAATGGACTCGATATTTCTGAGATAAAAATTCATGAATGTGGATGGCTGAGCGCAATGAGCAGCCTTCAAAAATCTATAATAGCGACACTATTAATGTAAGCCCAAGATGTAGAAGAACTCTTACTTCATGAGCCGAAATCTCAAGCACAACTGCTGAGTCAATGATATACCATAAGCAGTATCGATAGTTAATTGAAACCATTAGCAAAAGAATGGAGCGTAACGTCCTTCTATTAGGCATCAAAGACAGAAGAAGCTTACGCCCGTAGTAATAAACAGATATCTGTTTATAAATACGTAAACTCTAACCGGACAGAGTAAAGGCCTATGCCTGTACGAAGACGGAAGGACCTTAATAACAATAGGTTCCGGATATTTATTAGGAGCCTGACTCTTATGCAAAAATCCAACCTAAATAGTAAAGGAAGTAGTGATTCCGAAACTACGAAAGTGAGAATCATCCACCGATAGTGCATGAAGCTCACTGACTCTTCAGTAAAAGAGAAGCCAACAGAATTACTGTCTAAAAGGTCAGAATTTGAAAACTACTGTTTCCAGAGGCTCAAATGATTACTTAGCTAAATAAGAACCGAAGTTAAATTCCGTATAGAAATTTAATCTAATGATTCTAAGTCTATTTATCGAAAAGTTACTAACTGACTTAGATAAAGAGACATAAGACTCAATTGTAAACTATCATAGAGTGCATAGGTATGAGATAACATAAACCTATAACCCTAATAGTAACAGGCTGCAGTAGATCTTGTCAAACAAGTATACTAGAAAGTTGCAATGACTAGTATGGAGGGATCAACAATATCAACATAGTGATCCCTACCCCAACGACGGAAGAGCCTCCACTTTAGCCGCATAGTATAGCGAAGAAGAGGTTCTCCTACAGTAAGAAATCGCGACCAAAGCTCGTACAGTACAATGCTTACAATGCAATAAGGACCACACAACGGAATACATGAAGGTTGAGACCTTGCGGGTTGTGATGAAGATGACACGATTTTTCCCAGCGAAAAAAGATCCTCTCATGGAGGAAGTTTTCGCGTTAAGTCCCACAGTAGACCTCAGAGTAAATTTACCCACGGTCTCTGTGAAGACAGAGATGCTATCAACAGAAATGTATAGTGGTTGTTTATCTTAGCAATACTTGCTGAAACAACAGCGCAGGAGGATACGCATATCCTATCATTCCGTCCTATTAGATCAATAGAGCGTTAACAACATAAGCTCAGAGATCCAGACATGTAAACACATACGTCTGCAATTGATTAGCAAGCTGTGTCGTAAATAAATTATCATTGGGCGCTCCCATTGATAGCAAATCTGATTGAATACTTGTTTGTTGAGAGTCCATTCTGACGGCAACAAGCGACCCATAAGTGAAAGGGAGTCCGGTAATACAATCAGACGACCCGGAATATGACGGACCGAAGCAGAACTTGGTGTACTATAACAAACAGAAGGATTCTTTCCATTAAATTGAATAACGGAAACGAATGAGTGCCTCCCTGGTTCCGGAGATACGCCACTACTGTCGTATTATCGGACAGGATTGGACATGCGTTTCTGAATAATGTTCATCCAATGACATAAAGCAAGCCTAAAAAACATTATTCCGTGGAAGATAAGTGCTTGCCTAGAGACTGCGGAACCCAAAGACCCTTGCACTTCGAATCCGTTGGGATCAACACTGCATCCCAACCTGTTTGACTGGCAACCGTCATAATTATAAAACTCGGATCCGGCAACTGTAGTGGCACTCTCTGAGTCAACCACCGAATGTTTGCCCCAGTCTGAATCTCTTGCTACACTAGATAGACAAGAGAACGTGTAAATCGAGCAATTCATGAATTGCTGAAAAGTTGCCGTCGAAGAGAAGCTTCTCCGAGACCGAAGCGACTCTGAGAGAGTTCTTCACCTTACTATCCACACGCGTGGATGTAGCTAGGGCTGTGTCACGTCTAACCAACTCCAGGTAGCCACTGAAGGGCGGAGTTATACGTGAACAAACTACTGCCCTCAAAAGAAATCACATTGAGGATCATATCCCGGAATTCTTTCTCTTGAAGACATAATGATAACGCCTCAGTAAGGTGGATTACATATGATAAAGCGTCTAAGTTAAGTCTATTAGACATCATTGTCGTTTCCAACATTGTGGTTGGAAAAGACATAGATGGCGAAAAAAATAATTTGCAGTCTTAACCACGCCGTCTAGACGCATATGAACTCTCGGTATGCCCTGTTCTGCCAAAATAAATTATTCCTATAAATGATAAAAGGCAGAATTGAGCATTGCGGACAAGAAACTAAACTATCATGCTTGGTAGCAAGCTTATATATATATATAGCGTTGATAAATAATACACATGTTCTAATGACATTATTGGACTGTGTCGGTAAGTCAGGGACAATGTCCCTGAACCGATCCAAAATTCCATGTCCAATGACGCTATAAGTCTCTTATCCAACATCGCAGCAATGTAGTCCGAAGGAACAACCACTGGAAGATAATGCCGGAAGAAATGTATGGCAGCTTCCGATGTTCCGAAAGGGAAAACTCGAAATCGTCCGAATCCCTTTCGCCATCCTGTCGGACCCTATAAAGCGTTCGGTCGTCCGAACCTAATGCAACCGAGGACCGCACCGACCCAGTACCGTCGGATAATTCCTGATCTGACCGAGAAACTGTCGATTGCTGGGATGCTGCGAAAAACTGTGCTAACTTGGATAGCACGTCCGTCACTGAGGCCTGTGGAGAAGCGGTCTTACGATGCATTGCCACTGGAAGCTCCGTGATCGTTACCCCGTGCATACTACTATTATGAGAGCGAACGGAGTGTATAGGCCTCCTGTCCCTTGGCTACCAGATGGCGTGACCTGTTCGCCGTGGAATCACTGAATGACGAAACTGGTCGGATACTCAAGGTCACGTAGCCAATGTGCGGTCGTGTGCACTGCTGTGAGGATGAGGAAGCATTATCGACAGTCTCTCGGACTGTCAATATAACGGAGCGTCCCGAGCGGCGGACATATGCTCCGAATGTAAAATATCTGAACCACAACATGCGGTCCCCTATGTTGTTGGACGAGAGAGGGACCTCTCTTGCTCACAGCCCGGACGGACCTGGATGAGCCAGGAACCGGACTAACAGGCTTCCTCCGATCTGTCCTCAATCCGCCTTCACTGGGTGAGTACTAAAGTTATTATAGTGCTCGCATCACCCAAATCTCGTTCCTAGACCGCAACGGACGAACCCGGCAGCCGAACCATTCGATGAATGTACGCTACACCGGGTGAGCTAGCGAATGTCACTCCGTCGATCTTACAAGGGACCTCTTAGGCGATAGACATATTCCATGAGCACTTATTGCCGCTAGCTCTTCATTAACTATGACGACAGAGGCACACTTTTGAAAGACATCTCCGTAACTTTGCGAACAAGAAACCAGAAATGCTTGGTAATAGCAAGCATATAATAATAAATATATAGGGCCGTTCAATAATTCGAAAGTTTGTGTGACATTATTGGACTACGTCGGAACTGAGGGACGATGTCCCTGAACCGAACCAAAAATTTCTAAGTCCACCGACGCTATCAGTTTTTTATTCGGCATCGCAGCATTCTGGTCCGACGAAAGAACCTGTAGAAGATGAAGTCAGATGACATACACAACAGCATATGTTGTTCCGAAAGGGAAAGCTCGAAATCCTCCGAATCCCTTTTGGTATCCCGTCGGACCGGATGAAATTTTCGGACGTCCGTACCCGCTTCTGCGGAGCGTCCCGACCCAGCATCGTCGGATAATACATTATGCGACAGATTCAGTTGTTGCTGGGATGCTGCGATAAGCTATGCTATTTAGGATAGCACGTCCGTCCCCGAGGCCTGTGCAGTAGCGGTCTTACGATGCATTGCCGCCGGAAGCTCCGTGTACGTTGACTCCCGCACACTTTCCTATGCGAACGTCCGGAGTCTGCAGGCCTCGTGTCCCTGGCTACCGGATGGTGTGACCTGGTCGCCGATGATTCTCTAACTGGCGAAGCTGACTGGATATCCGAGGTCACGTAGCCAAGAGCGGTCGTGTGCGCTACCATGAGAATGCGGAAGCCTTATTGACAGTCTCTCCGGACTGACTATATGTCGGAGCGTCCCGAGCGGCGGACGTATGCTCCGAATGCGAAACATTTTGTACCACAACATCTGGGGCCAGATGTTGTTGTACGAGAGAGGGGCCTCTCTCGCTCGCCGTCCGGATGGACCTGAACGAGCTAGGAACCGGACTAAAAGGCTTCCTCCGTTCTCCCTCTAATCCGCCGTCATGGGTGTGCATTGGTTGATTTATAGTGCTCGCATCACCCCAAAACTCCTTCTAGACCGCAATGGACGAACCCGGCTGCCGAACCATTCGATGAATGGACGCTACACCGGGCGAGCTAGCAGACGTCAAAGGCCGTCGAACCTACTAGGGTCCTCTTAGGCAATTGGCGTATTTATATGAGCACTTTTCCGCTAGCCCTTCATTAATTGTGACGACGGAGGCACACTGTTGGAAGACATCACAGATACATCACCCTAATCTTGATCGTCTGAAATAGAAATTGATAAAGTAGAGTGACCCTGCGGGGAAAGGACCGGAATGTCCAATTCCCCACTAACATACCATGACATACGCTTCCCATGTTGTCATCGAAATCATCACATCATCACATACAGAACAGGAGTTAGTGTGAGTACACTGACTACATATAGAATGATTATAAAAGTCAGAGGAAGACTTCCTCTTATTACAATTGATCAAAATCCTTTCAATGTGAAAAGAAAACAAAGTCCTGGTACTCGCACCAACTCCTGACAATCAAAATACATAATAATATGATCCATTAACATAGAAAAAATAATTGAAATCAAAATATTTTGAAAAAATATTTTTTCAGAACAGCCCAAGTTTCTGAAAAGTAACGTTGAGCCCCAATGGATCCCAAGCCTAAGTGTGGACAAAAATTTTTAAAAATATTTTAAACAATTATGCAACACTTACGAACAATAATAATGCATCTAGTTATGATTAAATTAACATCAAGATATTATTTTCAAGAAATCCCCCCGCACACAAAGGGCTGTTGTAAATGTAAACAATAAGTGTAAAAACACTAAAATAAGACTCCAGGCACCCAGGCCCGAAATCAGTTACCAATAATACACTATCTGATGCAAAACAGAGACTTCCAGGGAAGAAACTGCAGAACATCAGATGGTAGATGCAGAACACAACGCCTAACCACCCATAGGTGAAGACGTAAACATGGGGAAAAGAACAGAATTCATTCTGTTATTCAGCTAAAACTCCCAAGAAATTTTAGTAATAATAATTACAGAAAATATGCCAAAAGCATGGGAGAATAGCAAGAGGGAACTTAAAGGAAAGGGAGAGAGGAAAATACTGAAAAATCAGTGTAACTTGATAACAAGAATGACAACAAAATGGCTGCTGCCTCGAAAATAGGTAACTTAACATAATTTCATTAAAAAATTTTAAGTTACAGCCCTGATAATTTTCTGTCACACATTTTTCCTCTCCTCCTTCTATATCCTCCTTAGAATCACCATTTCACTAATATTTATGTGTCTGGCATCATTTAAACTGAGATTTACAAGCACAAGGATCAGTCAGATGTTAACTGATGAAGGGCCAAACTAAGAATGATTAATGACGCCAATTTCGGAACGTCCTTGACACTGCGCATGCGCAATAGAGGTAAAGTGTGGAGGGCCATTCAGGACATGTTTTCTTTGGTTTTAGATGCAAATTTTGGGGATTGGGGGGCAAAATTTGTGTTTGGCCCTATATTTTAAGAGTTAGCACCAGCTATGTCTGGGTCATTGGTACAGTATAAAAATACAGAAATTTTAGATTTTAGGCAGGGCTAAAAAAAAGTCTTTCCTATCCCATTACAAAGCCAAATATTGCTTCATGAACTTTGTTTGAACAAACTTGATTCTACACCTCAAAAGGAAGCTCCATAACAAATATCAAGTCATTGTACCAACTGGTTCATGAGAAGAAGATTTTAAAAATATTTTGGAGCATTTTCCCCCACCCCCTCCCAATGGAGCTGGGCATGTTGAGTTGAACAAAATTACAATGCTGCTTCGAGACCATCACTCACACAAACTTTCACTTGAATTGGCCCAGTGGTTTTGGAGGAAAAGACCAAAACATGGTGTTGACAGCCAACAGACAATGGCCGTCGGATGGAGAGCCATTAGATTAGCTCAGCTTGACTTTGTGAAGGTGAGCTAAAAAGATAATCAACATACCGTGTGCCTGTTATTTTCAAATGCCAAGTCTGAAATCAACTTATGGAATACAAACTTTCATTTGATTATTCATGACTAGTCGACTGCTGGTTTTATTGTCGACTTGTGCCTTAAAACAGGTGACCTTAATATGCCATCATGAGGAGGGTCTGTTGACAATTAGGCAAATTATCTAGGCAGCGGTTTCTAGTAACAGTCTTGGCTGCTGTTGAGGCAGCAAAGACTTGACTTGAAATGACTGCTGAACCACTAGATGTTTTAAGGCTGATGGCTGGTGGGAATTCAGGATACTTGTGTTGCCCCTTTCAGGTTAATTATGAGATGAATAATAAGGAAAATAGAATAACAAATTTGCAACACTTGGGATCACACTTCAAATACCTGAGATATGACATCAAAACTGACGGGTGTTACCCCTTACCATATGGCGACAACCCAAGCATGTCAATCGGTTTTTGAACCGGTACAGGTACCGCCGGTTCCCTCATGCTCCAACTGGTACCGGTACTGAAGCTTTTGTCCTGCCGGTACCGGGACAAAATTATTTTATCAGGAAATTCCAAGGGTAAACAGGCAAATAATCATGTATGGTCCACTTGCTTGACGTACTTTTAACTTATTTTTGAATTAACAAATCCAAAGACTCTACAGGTGCATGTTTTGTCTGCACCACGACCACGATAAGGCCGACCATTCTGACTTTTCAAACATTGCATTAAAGACAATGAAAGCACCGCCATCGGCTACTTCAAAGAAATTATTCTGTGGTGTCATCAAAGTAATCATAAAGCATGATTATCATGCTTTATTATTACTTTTGATGTTGCCGCAGAATAATTGGCATGGTGCCATGTTTGTCATTCGATCTTCGGGACTGGGGCAGTTTAAAAGCAAAATTCTCCCATCTGATTGCGATATGTCATCCAAGTGTTAATTTGTCCAAGTACCGGTTTTGGCAGGACAGGCTCTGTCCCGTCCCGGTACTGCTTATGTTGGTGCCGACGGTACTTTGACATGCCTGTGACAGCCTGCCTACATGTACTGCAATATTTGGTATTACCTGTTCAGCTGGTAATCTGTCCCCTGTATAAATTTTAGTTTGTCAAGGGGCACCCCAATTGACTTCAACATAGCCTTGATCACATTTTCATAGTACTTCACTCTTTGCACAAGCAACTCCCATGGTGCTTTCATATTATCTAAATAGGCATGTAAATCAGCAAACAAAATTGTGACCTGAAAAGAAAAGAATATAAGCAATAAAAGAATATTTCATTAACTCTTTACCTAACGAAATGGCTGCATCTGTCGATGTAATATACAAAATCATCAGTTGAAAAAAAATAAATCATTTTTCAAAATATTTCAACAAAACCATATCATGTGATCCCTCATTGCATCGAGCTTACTGAGCTCATTCCAATGAGGGGGATACATGATATGGTTTTGCTGAATTTATTTTTTTTAAATTTGAAAAAATAATATTTAAAATTATAAATTTTGATATCGTCTTCATTGAGTGAAGGGTTAAATATGAAACTGTCAACCACAGCTTCTTATTCACTCAAAAAAACCCAAAGAAATTAACAATAGTTTGCATAATATACAGCAAGAAATGAGAAAAAAACCCAACTATTATATGACAAAGCTCCCTGTGACGACCTCCTCCTCCCTCCCACCCACTCTCAAGTAGTTTTTAGACCTGAAGGCCACCTTTTTAACATTTCCCAAAGTATTCTGAACCATCAATAAACATAATTTTGGAAAAAACATATGATAACAACTTATTTATGGAGCAGATATTTAAAAAAAAGCTCTTTTTGTGAAATGATGAAATTATTGATACTTTGTTTCAATTTTCCTCTTGGACAATTATTTCTAACTTCTCTGTAAACAGCTAACAAATTCTTTTGAACAAATGTAAAGGATTTATACAAAATGAATCGAGGATGGGTTTATTTTTAACTTCTGAGTCACAAAGTCAATATAACTGAACCAAACATGTTCACGATAATTTGCACCATCAATATTCTTACACTTTTCACACCCAGGACCCCAACTCCCATTTCCTCTCATGTTGTTCTTATACAGTAGAATCCTCTTAATTGAATATCCATTTTGCCAGTGAAAATTATTCAATTAACAGGAGTATACAATTAACAGGGATTTGGTCAGTTTCCTGTGTTCTTGATGTAAACTGAGCATTTATTCTATTATATCTTGTTTGACAGAGCTCATAGACCTCTGTCAAACAAGATATAATAGAATAAATGCCTGTATTGGATGTAGTGAGGTCAAAAAGGTTCATAAATAAGGGGAATTTGGTGCGTGTCACAGCAATTTTTTCAACATATTATAAAAATTTATATACAATTAACAGGAGTTTACTCTACAACCCATATGCAATTAACAGATCAAATTTGTACTGAAGGTATGGTAAATGGTTTTGTGTTTGAAAATTATATTCAATTAACAGGGATATACAATTAAGAGATATCCAATTAAGTGAGCTCCACTGTAGTAGTAATTTACTCACTCAGTACCATCAGTAATATTCAGTGGCATAAAAGTCTTCCAAATACTCAAATCTCACTTGCACTGATAATGACAAGAAATTTGTAAGTTTAGATGATGTAAACTTGTAATTTATTTATTCACTGGGGGTTTTATAGCATTCTCAACAGCCATGCCAGTCATATTGAGTCAGAAAATATTTGTAAAATGATTAAGATTACATAAATGTATAAATATGGGGATTTCTGTCCATTAACCCTTTACCTAACACGAAAGGTAGACGACACTTGCAAATAAAATTCTTGAATAGGGCCATAAAAAGTTGATTGTCTGTTTCTCAGGCCATTTTTCCCCAAAAGAATGCGCGCGGGCGACTTTTTTTTTTATTTTTTATTTCTCCCGAGAGAATGTTTGTGGTAATTCGCCCCCACACAACGTCCTGGTGGTCCATGCTGCCACATTGATTATTCACTGGAGGGGTGTTGGGTAATAAATGAAGGGTGTTTGGAATGTTTTTTTTCTCTGTGAAACTTGAAAATTATGCCACGGCACAGGGTGAAACATCTCATGGGCAAAAAATTACAGGGGACAGATTGTCTCTGGAAAAAATGTTGAGGCGCTGTAAATTACCAACTTTCACAGATTTATTTTACCAAAATATGAAATTCCCTCACAACTTGCCTAAGAAAATCATGAATCGGAATTTTTTCTCAATATATTAATTATAACAACCTATTTGAATGAGCAGTTCATCCACAAGTCATATTTTTCGGAAAAATGAAATACAAAACGAATAAATGTTTGCGTGTTTTTTTTTCCCCAATTCGACTGCACACAGCTGATAATATACGATTTATTTTCAAATGCAACTGTTACTTTTATATCAAGCAAAGGTTATTGTTTGATATATCATTGATTCAAACAATTATCTTGCTCCCCAAAATCACTTAATTCCATAACTGGTAAACTAGCTACACAGTTTCAAATAACACAATGACGGCCATTTACAAAAAAAAAACTATGTCTGGAGAACGTGTTCCATTCAACACTGTGCCTGACTCTGCAGAGTTTCTCAGGGTTGGTGCGAATCAACCTTGGTGCGAATCAACCATTCCCCTCTGTAATTGTTGTCCGTCTGAAAGACACTGTCGGTCTGTCTGTCGTTATACTTACTTTTTACGGTATAAAACATTTTCTGACTTGAATAATGCTAAAACCCACCCACTTTATCAAAGTGTGCTGCAGAATAAATGCAGAGAGTGTGTTATTTAAAATTCACTAAAGTAAGCATTGGTACTATCGATTTACCGAAATGAGCATAATAACTCGAATTTATAAAGATTTTTGGAGGTGATAAAAAGGTTGCATGCGCAGCAAAAGTGACCATGCGTGAGGGCCTGAGAAACCTAGGTTCTTTTTTATGGCCTAACTGTTTTCATTTTTTGCATCAAAAACATAGCTTATGACCCCTTGTTAGAATGAACTCATTGAGCTCGTTCCAATGGGGGGGGGGGAGGGGTCATAAACTATGTTTTTGAGACAAAAAGTGAAAAAAAATAATGAAAAATGGATGGTGATTTTTGTGAATAGCGCTGACTGGTTTTGGCCGTTACGTTAGGTAAAGGGTTAACTTCTGAAAGGTGTTTGTACATGAAGATTTCAAAGGTAAAAATGTTCATGTCCAGTCAGTAAGGTGACACGCTTAGCAGAATGTCCGTGAATATTCAGTGAACAGATCCAACAATCAGTTAGCCGAAAAATGTGCAATGGTAAATTCAACATTTCCAGCACCCTGAATGTTAATACAGTAACAGGCTGAAACCTAAAAATTGAACAGATTTTTACCTCACATCCAGCATTTAAAAAATCAGCCAATTTTGACATCGGTACAAAGTAAGCTATGTGTGGTTTTCCAGTGGTAGCAGTACCCCAGTAAATTCTAACATCTCTTTCTTTCAGTATCTCCAGCAGTCTGTCTTCACCAATGATTTCCTTTAAAATTAAGCACATAACTATTAACCCATTACCTATCAGGAATTCATAGAGAACAACATTAACTATAAAAATAGAGCTTTTGGAGCTCAGTGAAATAAGCAATAATAGACTAAATGTTTATAATGGTGAACACTGGAGAAAATGGGAGTTGTCAGGGTAACTTTTTAAAAGATCACAATATTTTTATTCAAGGTGTTTACAAGGATTTTTCAGGACACTGGATCACACTCTTACTCTGGCGAGTATTTTCTTGACTTTTTAATAAAATCAAGCCATGGCTGCTTTTCAGCAGCCATGACCTGATTTAATCAAAAATTCAGTGGCGTCTGACATCAGGAAATCATTGATATGAGGACTTCTATGTATAGGAGTATATTTTTTGAAGAATATCCTGGAAGTAACCTCTACTAGATCTTAGGTACTGTCACATTTTTGTAGTGTGAGAACAAATAAGCCTGAGGTGAGGTAATATAGTGTCACTCACACTGCTTGTAAATTCATTTATTTATTTATTTGTGCTTAAAGTCACCTAGTTCTGCACAATGGATAATCATGACCGTAACATGGCAAAGTTATTTAAAGAAGGATTTAATTAGAAACTATGGCCAGTAAGCACGACTGAGGAATGAAGTCATGTAACACTTCGTAACTCCATAACTTTGCTGTTCAGTAAGATGATTTTTTAGGATTTTGTTTCTGGAAAAGACTCTTCACTGAGGATTACTTTTGTAAGTAATAAAGGTTTTGAAAAACCAAGCATTAACCTGTTTTGGGCTGGTTAATCAATGACACCCCTCCCCCCCCCCCCCTCCACCCACTCCCCCCAAAAATCCATATTTTCCGTGGATTTCTCTAAACAAGTCTTGTAGATTTTCAAAAATGAAAGTGTCAATGACACTGTAGCTCAACTTGTCAAGACATGTACATGCATAGTATGTGACACAGCAATGACAAACATCTAGGTAATGACCTGATAACAAAGGTACATATAAAGTATTGTAACGGTCTGTACATAAATACTGGCCGTAGCCTGTAACAAATGTATAGGTAGAGTATTGTAAAGGTGGGTGACAGTCAGATGCTAAACTAGAAAAGAAATCTTTGAGTCCCAGAGTGGGTCTGACTGAATCCTAAAATATTTGATCTCATAGCACAGTGATAACAAAGGCACCCCAAAACACACTCATTCCTGTCCCAAGGTGAAAGGTACCCAAAAAGTTTCATGAAGATCAGTTCATAAACACGAGCTGTATAGAAGTTGTGACAAAAAATTGATTGGAACTAATTTCGGTACAAAATGGCCACTGGCAGCCATCTTGAATTTTGGACCGCACCCAGAAACACTCGTTCTCGTCCCAAGGTGATAACAAAGGTACCCAAGAAGTTTTGTGAAGATCGGTTGATAAATACAGCCTCTAACCCAAGCCGTATTGACATGTGCACTTACAGAGTATAAGTAGCACTAAATAAATAAAAATTCATCTAATTTGCATAATTTCTGCACGAGAAAAAAACCTGTACTATATGTGATGTATTCCATGTTACTAAACATTCATACAAAAATTTATTCAAATTAGAACTTTCATACAGAAGTTCTGTACAAAAGACTGATGGCACTAATTTTGGTACAAACTTGCTGCTGGTGGCCATCTTGAATTTTGGACCTCACCCCAAAACACTCGTTCTCATCCCACGGTGATAACAAAGGTACCCAAGAAGTTTCGTAAAGATCGGTTCATAAAAACGGCCTCTAGCCTGAGCCGTATAGAAGTTGTATACAAAAAACTGATTAGACCTAATTTTGGTACAAAATGGCCACTGGCAGTCATCTTGAATTTTGGACTGCATTCAGAAACAATCGTTCTCGTCCCAAGGTGATAACAGAGGTACCCAAGAAGTTTCATGAAGATCGGTTGATAAATACAACCTCTAGCCCGAGCCATATTGACATGTGTACTTACTGTGTGTAAGTAGCACTGAAAAAATCAAAGTTCATCTAATTTGCATAATTTCTGCACGAGAAAAAAACCCGTATTATGTGATGTATCCCATGGTATTAAACATTCATACAAAAAATTATTCAAATCAGAGCTTTCATGTGGAAGTTCTGCGCAAAAATCTGATTGCCCCTGATTTTGAACAAAATGGCTGCCAGTGGCCATCTTGAATTTTGGTCCAGATCCAAAAACACTCGTTCTCGTCCCACGGTGATAACAAAGGTACCCAAGAAGTTTCATAAAGATCGGTTCATAAATGTGACCTCTAGCCCGAGCCGTATTGGCATTTGCACTGACAGTGCTGAAAGTAACACTAAATAAATCAAAGTTAGTCTAATTTGCATAATTTAAGCACGAGAAAAAAACCCGTATGATATGTCATGTATCTCATGGTACTAAACATTCATACAAAAAATTATTCAAATCAGAGCTCTCATATGGAAGTTCTGTACAAAAAACAGATTTCTGCATCGTCGGTACAAAATGGCAGCTGGCAGCCATCTTGAATTTCGGGCCGCACCCAAAAACATTCGTTCTCGTCCCACGGTCATAACAAAGGTACCCAAGAAGTTTCGTAAAGATCGGTTCATAAATACAGCCTCTAGCCTGAGCCGTATCCAATTGTTGACGTATGGACAGACGGACAGTCGGACGACAGGCCATGACAAAAGCTCAAATTTGCCTTCTCCAAAGTTGAGCTAAAAATGGGCCATTTGCAGGTCTTGGTGTGACATTACAAACTGCATGGTAAAACTATTCCGGTAAGCATTTGTTAACTCTCCACAGGCTGTCAAACATCGAAATGTTGAGAAAATGGTCTGTTTTCGGGCACCCACAGCACCCCAAGGTGTACCTGAGAGATATACATAACCTCCTTTATCGGAAGTAGAATTCACTGAGGATTATTTTTGTAAGTAATAAAGGTACTGAAAAACCTAGCGTTATCCTGTTTTGGACTGGTTACAGAGTGATACCCCTCAAAGCTTAAAAATTTATGTTTTCCGAGGATTTCTTTAAAACAATAACATCTTGCAGATTTTCAAGAAAAGTTGGCCATTTGCAGGTCTTGGTGTGACATTGCATGTTGCATGGGCAAAATATTCCAGTATGCATTTGTTAACCCTCCGCAGACACTCAAACATCAAAAGTTTCATAAAATAGACTGTGTTTGCGTAAACACAGCACCCAACGTGTAGCAGATAAACATAACTTCCTTTATTGGAAGTGGAATTCGCCGAGGATTATTTTTGTAAGTAATAAGGGTATTAAAAAAAACAATCTATAACCCATTTTGGGCTGGGTAAACAATGATACCCATCAAAAGCTTAAAATTCATGTTTTCCCTGGATTTCTCTGAAAACATCTTGTAGGTTTTCAAGACAAAATGTTCATTCGCAGTTCTTGGTGCGACATTACAAGCTGCATGGAAAAAATATTCCTGTTAGCATTTGTTAACCCTCTAAAAGCTGCAAAACAACAAAATTTTAGATACATTCGAGATAAAATTTACTATTTTCAAATAGCCATAGCACTCAGTGGGTATGTGTCAAACAAACACAACTCCTTTCGTCCGACTTATATAAGACATGTCGGATGACGATATTGATATTAACCCTCTCCACCAATAATGATGGTTTTAACCTAAACATTTTTTTATCAAACAGTCATTTGAGACTACTATACCCACCTTTCTCAGGACATCAATAAAGGCACTTCAGTGATACAGTTAAAAACAATTCTTCAGACACTCTGGGGCATGGAAAATCATGAAATCCCATCTGAAAAAGCCATGATTCTTCGAGAATCATCAAGTCTAGTTCTTGTATTGAAATGTTATCACACAAATAATGCTCAGATTTCCAGTACTGAAAAATAGGGAGCCCAAATATCAACCAAGGGACTTAACTTGAACAAAACTTGAACTGACTAAGCACCTCTCCTGCCCCTCCACCACACCAACCAAATCAGGATTCTGACCATTGGATCAAAAGAAGCAGATTTTCAAAGATTATTCCTCGCACTCCTAAGTTAAATAACCCAAATATTAATCCAGTGGCTTGATTTTTACAAACGTGTATACCATATATCAAAAGATTCTGATTGGGGGTTCATGAGAAGATTATAAAGAGTATACCTCATATTGAACCAAGTTAAAATTGAGACTCCAATTATTAATCAAGAGGATTGATCAGAATAAACTTAAATCTATCTGTTGTCTCCATTCATTAATTTCAACTCCCTGGCCATGATTACCTGAGCTCAGGCAATGGGTGAAAGTAAATTGTTCCTTTGATAATACAGAAGCTATTTTCATCACATACATCAGGTTGTAACAGACACTGACAAAGAAGCTAATCAGTACTTATTTTTGTGGAATATGCAAAAATATCAACAGGGTTTGTATGGATATCCGAGATTCAAATTCAAGCACTAGTTAAACACTTTTCAAGAACCCTGTTAATGATTTTCAAGGACTATTTAATACTGCCTGCTGCAGTGCATATTGTTACAATGGCTTGTCACATCAAGTCGATTTTGTAGCGTATTTTGGGAAGACCAAAAATAGGCCGATGAAATCGTCAGATGTGTACCCATACGCGCAACTAGTAGAAAGCTGTATGATGGAGGGCCACCCTGGATGCTGACATTATGTACACCATACATGGTATGGGTACATATAGAAATGGATTGGAGGAGTTCCTAATTTGATGGATAAAGGGTTAATATCTCCGGATCAAATTATTAGATTTACATAAAAAACTATACAGCACAGCACATCAGTAACCTGAATACATATATAAAGTAACCTGATAATCGGATTAATATTTATTGAGTTATCGCATGCCGAAGAAATGGATTGGAGGACTTCTCAATTTGAAGGATAAAGGGTTAATACCACAGGATCAAATTATCAGATTTACACCAAAAACTATACAGCTCGGCACAACAGTAACCTGAACACATATATGAAGTAACAGGACAATCGGATTGATATTTTTTTAGTTATCTCATGCCAAAGGGATTGGAGGAATTTTCAATTTGAAGGATAAAGGGTTAATATCTCAGGATCAAATTATCAGATTTACACCAAAAACTATACAGCTTGGCACATCGATAATCTGAGCACAAATATAAAGTTACTTGACAATACAAGCAATATTTTTCAAGTTATCAAATGCCAAAGGGATTGGAGGAATTTTCAATTTGAAGGATAAAGGGTTAATATCTCAGGACCAAATTATCAGATTTACACCAAAAACTATACAGCTCGGCACATCAGTAACCTGAACACAAATATCAAGTAACTTGACAATACAAGTAATATTTTTCAAGTTATCAAATGCCAAAGGGATTGGAGGAATTTTTAATTTGAAGGATAAAGGGTTAATATCTCAGGATCAAATTATCAGATTTACACCAAAAACTATACAGCTTGGCACATCAGTAACCTGAACAGAAATATAAAGTAACTTGACAATCCAAGCAATAATTTTCAAGTTATCGAATGCCAAAGGGATTGGAGGAATTTTCAATTTGAAGGATAAAGGGTTAATATCTCAGGATCAAAATAACAGATTTACACCAAAAACTATACAGCTTGGCACATCAGTAACCTGAACACAAATATAAAGTAACTTGACAATCCAAGTAATATTTTTCAAGTTATCGAATGCCAAAGGGATTGGAGGAATTTTTAATTTGAAGGATAAAGGGTTAATATCTCAGGATCAAATTATCAGATTTACACCAAAAACTATACAGCTTGGCACATCAGTAACCTGAACAGAAATATAAAGTAACTTGACAATCCAAGCAATAATTTTCAAGTTATCGAATGCCAAGGAAATGGATACGGATGCCGGACGGACAGACAGATGGACAGACAAAGGATGGACGAACGAAGGATGGCCACCCCAGATGCCGGCATTATGTGTACCATACATAGTATGGGTACACATAAAAATGAACTTTTAAAAAAATTATTTCACCAAAGTGAAAATTCTTTTCACAACCTACCTTTTTTCTTCACATTACAACAGCTCATTTGAATCAGTAATCCATCTACAAATAATATTTTAATGATGCTCGAAAAAACATTCAAATTGTATTTGAGTCAAGTTCAGAGGCTTGCATTCTTTCCAAAGTTCACTTCCAATACACATAATTATTCATCTGTGGTTTGTCATCACATACCATCCAGAGCTTAAACTCTGACGAGAATCCGAGAATCGATTCATGCAAAGATTTGTGCAACAAAATTAGCGAGAATCCATATACATCCTTAGTGCACCTCTGCCAGGATTCGCATGAAAAGAATTGAGTCAACTTAACTCTTTACCTAACAGCAGCAGAAAATTAAACAATATGAGGCTGACCTGAATACCCTGACACTTTACCCAAAAAATTGTACAAATATGGCGGCCACTAATAATGGAACCGGCTCAATTGTAAGATTTTATTGGTAAATATTGTTTATTTTTGGAAAAATTATAAAATTTAGTTTATATTTTAATGAAAGTGTCAATGACACTGTAGCTTAACTTGACTGTGTGTAGTGTCTGATGAGAAGGATAACATTGAATGTTTATGAAAGGATTTTGGAGTAAGACAAGAATTGTGAAAATTGAGAATATGTTAATTTCTGTTCCCAACATGCTATGTTTTCAATAAGAATAATTTGAGGTGTAGACCTTACTAAAGAATTGAGGTCTCGGTTGATGTGGCCCTCACAGTTCATGTATGTCAACCAAAGTTACCAAGTTACAGTAAAATCATTCCAAAATGAGCCAACCTACCAAAATTCCTTCATAAAAATGACTCGTAGACTTTGCAAAAGGAATCTAGGTCATGGTCATGGTTGACCGATTGTGACCAAAATAGGACAGTCTTATCTAGATATCATACCAGGTTATCCTACGAAGATACAATGAAATCCCTTCATGAAAACAACCTGTGGGCAGTAGTGATGAACCGATAATCAGAATCGGCAATCGGAACTGGCCGGTTATGGGGCATTGGCCGATTAGGACAACCGGCAGTTAAAAACCGTCAGTTTCTGGTTATTCTATATTTAACACTGACTATTAAAAATCCCTTTGATATCTAACCATTTCAATAAAGTTTCCTCATTAAAAATGTGTGTTGTGCATAGCAGAAACTTTAGGGATTTGCAGCGCAGAGATATTAAAGATTAAAGAATTTACCAACTGCAATCGGTACGAGATCGACGCCATTTCCCAAAGATTGTAGAGTTCATGTAAATATTGAAGAAACACATCAAGGGAGGTAACAAGGTGAAAAAATGAACACTGAATAATACATTCTGATGGATGTGAAAACCATGTGTCATACGACTTCACAACACATATTAACATGAAAATTATTATTCATTTAAGACACAAAGTATGTGTCATAACAATCTTTTTCCCATACCCCAGCAAAAATGCAAATATTATTTTGGCTAATATTGCCCAGCACTAAATATGCATACTCTGAAAACTTATGTGGTATTAAGCTCTCGTGATTAATGATTTATCAACAAAATTCTGTAGTATACCATTACAGGCACCAACAGATTTTCTTCAGTGTCCTACTTCAACCATCGGAATCAGCATAATCGGCAGAGAAATAACCGGTAATTGGTTGATAGCAAGTTTTGATAATCGGTTCATCACTAGTGGACAGAGCTAAGGGAATCTAGGTCATGTGCCCAAGCGGTGGTAATGACTGACTGATCGTTACCAAATTAGGACAGTATCATTTAGGCATCATACTCAGTCATCCTTTCAAGGAACAATGAAATCCCTCATAAATATGAACTGTAGACTGTGCTAAACAAATCTAGGTCATGTGATTGTGCAGCCGTCACAGGTGACCGATCATGGCCAAAATATGACGTTCTCATCTAGACATTATAGTGAGTCATCCTACCAATTTACAATGGCATTCCTTCATACATGCAAGCTGTAGACTGTGCTAAAGGAATCTAGGTAACATGTCCCTGCAGCCATCACAACTGACTGAACCCGACCAAAATAGGACGGTCTCGTCCAGACCTTATGGCTGAATGATCACAACCAAAAGGGGACATTCTCAACTAGACATATCTGGAGTCATCCTACCTAGTTACAATGAAATCCCTTCATAAATACGACCTGTAGACTGTGCTAAATGTTTTCAGGTTTAAGGCCCACACAGCCATCACAGTTGATCGATCCCGACCAAAAGGGGATAGTCTCATCTAGACTCAACCACGAACCTGCATATGAAATTTAGTAATGATCAGGCAAGAACTATGGGGTGTAGCCAGCACTAAAGAAAATGTGAACATATTCACAGACTAACAGACTCAAAGACTTCTGCATGCGTGATGGAAATAGCTTATCCTGACTTTGTTAAGTTAAGCTGAAAATTAAAAAAAACTATGTTGGGCAAAGGGTTAACATGTATAATCGGTATACAACAGGGGTTCAACCATTGTGGCCTCATGGGATCCTGGGATGCTCATAGCAGGTATGTATTCTCGCAACCCTTTTTGCTAGAATCCAAATGGATTATCCCAAATTTAGATGAAATATAAACCCTACCACCCTCATGCGGTGTTGTGGGGTATGCAAGGTTGAGTAGGGTAGTGTAGGATTGACTGTAGTGCTGGTCGGTGGACCGAAAAGCCGATTCGGTCCCGGTTGTTTTAAACAACCGAAAATTACAACCGAGCATGCTCGAAATAACCGAATTTCCGGTTGCTCTCGCGGGAATTTACGACTTCCGTAACTAGCATAAACAATGTGTTCACGCGATCGGCGAATGATTCAAAATGACAGAGAAAATGGAAAAGTCACAATCAAACCCTAGTCCAGTATGGGATTATTTCAAGAAACCCGAGAAAAATGATAAGTTTGCAATATGTAAACTGTGTCCTGGACAGAAGAAGATTGCAGCCCAGTAAGGGAATACGAGTAATTTGATTAGACACATTGATTCGGTCCACAAAAGCGAGAGCCGGCAGTTGAAAAAAGCACTTGATGAGAGAGCTTCACTCAAACGAAGATCGAAGGAAACAGACGATCCGAGAGGCGCTGATGTAAAACAAGCAGACTGACACCTTTTCCTTTTTTGCAAGACAAAAAATGGCACCCAAGTGACAAGAGACAAAAAGAATGTAATGATAAATTGACCGAAATGATATGTGTGGACATGCAGCCTATCAATATTGTCAATGACCAGGGCTTTCGTGAATTTGTTCATTGTTTACAGCCAGCGTACAACATTCCAGATCGCAGTCATACGAGAGTGTATGATACCAGGTGCCTACGAGAAACAGAAGTCAATGATTCAATCAAAATTGAAGGACTGTGAGTCACTCGGTGTTTCATTGGATCATTGGACTTCTTTGGCGCAAGATGCCTACATGGCAGTTACTGGCCACTTTCTATCAGAAGATTTCACAATGAATGATTATTGTTTGAACGTAACTCCCATGCCTGAATCACACACAGCAGTGAACATATCTGAAGCTCTCCTCGCCTGCCTTAGAGAATGGATTCCGAACTATGAAGCCAAGAGCTTGAATATTTACGTAATCACTGATAATGCTTCCAATGCACAAGCTGCTTTGAGACTCTTACCTGCCAATTTTATTCCACTCAATTGTTTCGCTCACACCTTACAGCTAGCAGTGAATGATGCCATTTCTAAATTCCCCGGGCTCGGTAGGGTGATTGCAAAGGCAAAAACTATCACTAAACATTTCCATGCAAGTGCAAAGGCTACACACATTTTAACTGAGAAACAAAAATCTTTGGGTGTACCAGTCCATCATTTAAAAAATGAGTGCCCAACAAGGTGGAATTCCCTGTTTTATTTACTAGAAAGATTAGTGGAACAGCGAGAACCAGTTACTGCTGTTCTCGCATCAATTGACAAAATAAATGACCTACAAAAATCAGAATGGAAAGTAGCTAGCAGTTACGTGAGCGCCTTAAAGCCATTTGAAGACGCAACCAAGATGATGTCCGCTTGTAGGTATGCCACGAGTTCGATGGTAATCCCGGTTTTAAATGTGCTAAATCAGCAGATGGACGATCCAGAGATGAATGACTCTGGGAAGCAAATACAGGCCAACATCCATGCGAGACGGCCAGACTTCGAAAGTCGCTTGGAATTTTCCATTCCTACTTATCTTGACCCAAGATTCAAACAGTATGGCTTTGAGAATGAGAACGCTCGGGACAAGGCGACCAGTGAAATATTAAAGATAATGGTAGACATTTATGAGGAAGCTCAAAACAAAAGCGCCCTTAAAACTGAGTCAACAGACACTGATCAGCCATCTACCTCCAGCTCCAAAACAAATGACAGCCCGCAAAAATCTAAAAATGTTTGGGGAATTTTCAAAAGTATGGTTGATAAAAAGAAGCAAGCAGCTTCACATCGCGCTGACAATACAGTTAAAGATAACATGGAGCGCGAATTTCAACTGTATTGCAATGAGGAGCTGTTAGAACCTGAACAATCACCTTTCAACTGGTGGAAAAGCAGTCGTACGCGTTACCCGAATCTCGCAAAACTTGCACAAGTCTATCTAGCAATCCCAGCTACTTCGGTACCGAGCGAGCATCTCTTCAGTAAGGCTGGTCTCATTATCTCTAACAGAAGATCTTGTCTTGACCCATTCTTGGCAGAAAAACTCACCTTTCTTGGACATAACTTGAGACAAAAGCCGCAACATTAAACTATTAATATGTTTACAAGGCTATTTCGTGATAATTGGCTAACACTCCTTACGAGTCCTTAGTGACTAGTATGCCGAAATTGGAGTTTTATAGTATCATTCTCTTCAGTTCATTTGTCCTTTTGTTAAATCATGGCAGTCTATTGGCAGATGGCCACTGCCCTTGTGACTTCGAAATATAATTTTGACTATAACGTTCATGGTTAAGTGACATTCTAGTCAACACACTGAAGCACAGTTATTTATTTAGTTATAATATTGATGTCACTTATGTCTTTCACTTATCATATAAATCATTTCAATCTGCCAGGGTCAGGGTGAATTAGTTCAAACGTGTACTTTTTTTTTTGGGGGGGGGGGGGGGGGGGGGGGGGGGGGGGTGGCGTGCTTAAGTCCAACTCGCCCCATATTAAGTCAATGGCAAAAATCTGTCAGTGACAGATTTTTGCCATTGACTTAATATGGGGCGAGTTGGACTGTGTACTTTTTTTTTGGGGGGGGGGGGGGGGGGGGGGGGGTGGTATGCTTAAGTCCAACTCGCCCCATATTAAGTCAATGGAAAAAATCTGTCAGTGATGAATTTTTGCCACTGACTTAATATGGGGCGAGTTGGACTGTGTACTTTTTTTTTTTTTTTGGGGGGGGGGGGGGGGGGGGGGCGTGGTGTGCATAAGTCCAACTCGCCCCATATTGAGTCAATGGCAAAAATCTGTCAGTGACAGATTTTTGCCATTGACTTAATATGGGGCGAGTTGGACTGTCACCGGATTGTTTTTACAGACACTCGAATATTGGAGTTGTGAATTTCTCAAACGGCATGCCATGCCATTTGAGAAATTCAAAACCCCAATATCCGAGTGCCTCATTTTTTCCTGGGGTTGTTTATAGATTTCGCGAAATTATGCCAGAGCTTGCATTTGGTAATAATAGAGGACATTGGACAAGCCCAGAACGCTAAAATCCCTTTGCTATGGCTGCGTTATGATTCGCCGAGTGAGCTCATTAATGTGTAACGCAATGCGTTACACACTAATGAGCTCACTCGGAGGATTTTAAACAATGCGGTTGTTTGATAAAACAGAGTCGGACATTAGTTAGTCTTTTAGTAATGCGATTTATTTATAAAGGGTTAACATTTTGTAAACTGGCAGGTCTAGTGTGCGTTCTTTGAACTACAATCAGACTAATTAAACCTGGACTCGCTGTTCGTCAACCGCTTATCTCAAAAGTCATTTCGTTTTGTATTTCTGCTGTTCCGTTAATTTATCACACCACAACAAAAATGGCCGCCCCCATAGAATTCGAAATTGTTCTGGCTTCTCGATAATAAATTGACCGGGTTTGACTTTAAAAGGAGAAATTTTTAATTTTTTGTCCAGCGATACACCAAGCGTACTTGGCAGGCGATATACTGAGTTTGCAAGTTCCCAATAGCTGTTTCAATCTGGTGACAGATTTTTGCCCCTGTTCTAATGTCATATGGAGACGTGGAGCGTCTTGGAGTACTTGGACTTTAATCCACCTACCAGAAACAATCTACCAATTCAAATACATGTTTAAACTAAGGGTCAGTAATGTTGTTTTATCAGTAATTTGTTTAGTTTTGCTTTGTTATTTTCCCAATTCACACTCTCAGGTTGTTATTTTCTTGAATGTTTTCCATTTTAAATAAAAACCAAAACCGAAACCGAGATTCGACTCTTTGAAAAATAACCTAACCGAAACCGAGGACCAATTGTCACAACCGGACAGCACTAACTGACTGTCTGTACTAGGGCTGCAACGGTACACCTCACGGTTTGGTACGTATTGCAGTTTTTCGGTGGCAGTACAATACGCATTGTGGTACATTTTTTCTATTATTTATTCGCCCAAAAGCTGATGGTGAATCATGTCTGCAATACGCTAGAAGCCTAGCATGCTGCCTGACTGCTGTGCCATGCAAAAATGCACTGCGACAAAAAACCAAATAATTTATAACCCCCTTCCCCCGTGGCTGTGTGGTTTTATTCATTTCTGAGCCAAACTGAGGAATTTACCATGATTCACTATCAATCTCATCTTTGTATGAGGAAAAGACAAAGTGTTTCCAGACAGGGGATTTAAATTTTGCAGGTGGGCTGACGATACCTTCGTTGCTATTGGTAGCACATTTATTTCTGTCACTCATGTTGTTATAATTGGATGTACTTCAGATCTGACATGTGTACACGAAAGGCGAAACAGAAATACGCAAATAAACAATGCAAAACTTGATTGGTGAATTGTTGAAAAATCGGCCAATAAATAATCGTCTTACTTGTCCTGACACACATTCGGAATTACCCAAAGCTCAAGTGACGTCAAGTCGATTATTTATAGATGCACGACATGCTGTTCTGTTTATGTTTGCAAACTGTTTGCTTGTGTTGACACTTACAAATTTTCATACAGACCCAATTCCCAACAGCTGTTCATTAAAACTAACAGCATGCTTCTATGCACCGCATATTTGGTAGATTAAAGCTGAAATGTTGCAGCCAGGCAGCCCGTTAAGGTGATATAGAAATATGCACTCTTGACTTGGCAAAACAGGACAGAAAAAGCACCTGGTTGACCATGTGCTAAATGTCTGACGTCAATATGAAATGAGTGTTGCTTGTCACGAACCAATAGAAACGTATCCCCAGATCACATGATCAACATGGTTATGAATATTGAATATATTTATCGCTTGTCTGAACTGCACCAACTTCGTGGAAGACCCCACCACATCCGATTGTTTTATGGACTTGAAATTCCACACTTTCTTTTATTGTTAAGTGATTTGAATAAGTTAAATTTTAAAATAAATGTTTGAAAGCGTATGTATAAAGTTTTTTTTATTTAAATACTGACCTCACCAACTATTACAAATATTATCCACCAAGATTATATGCCCCAAGTTCCCGATAAATTTTGATGATTCCGGGTCCGTACAATCGGGTGAGTTACTGAGTGTGTGTGTGTGTGGGATGGGGGATGGGGGGGGGGGGGGGGGGATGGGCAAGCCCTTCTATTTTTCAGAGAGAGGGAAAGGGAGAACAGTTTGATCCTGCGGAGAGTTTCCTTGAAATTCACATCCGACTTCATGGGCCCTTTTTTGGGGGTGTTGGAATTCTCCTACTGCAACCGCTGTACCGTAAGCATACCGAAAATTAGGCTGAATGAACCGAGTATTGTACCATGGAAAAATACCGCGGTGCACCGAGACCACGGTGAACCGTTGCAGCCCTAGTCTGTACCCCCGATGATCTACTTTTAGCCTTTGGTATAACTTACACCCCAACCCTTTGTACTATCCTATGGTTGCTTAAGGTAGCACTCACACACAGAAGAGCCCCAAACATGGAGTAGAAATGGTGTTCATTTACTATTTTAAGCTTTGTTGGTCAATGATGACTACTCTCAGACAAGCTTTTACTTCTGTTTATGATTCTATAGTACTCCTGTAGAGTAGAGCTATCCGGTTATGAAATTTCAGTTCGGTTTCAGTTGTGCCGAAAAAATCAGTCTCACTTTTGATTTTCGGTTTTTATTTGAAAATCAGCAAAGAATTTTAAATAAGGAAAATTATAAATTTAAAGTAATTTGTATATTTTTTATACTTACCAATGGCCCAGACTAGCTGGTGCAAACTTAAAGTTATCAAGGGTCAAACACAAATTTTGAACCTCCCAATCCCCAAAATTTTCTTGCAAAACGGAAAATTAAAAGTCCTATCTGGGCCTCCATACATTTACTCTCTGTGCATGCGCAGTCGTGAGGAAGTGACCGGAATTGGCGCCAACATCATTCTTTGTAGAAGAGAGTACTACATAATAATTCAGCGGGGAGGTATGAGTGCCCACTCATGGGAGGGCCATCTCCATCTGGGCCATTGGTAAGTATAAAAAATATACAAATTACCTTAAATTTATAATATTTTTATACTATAACCCAATGGCCCAGACTAGCTGAATCTTAAAAAGGTGGAGGGCCTAGGACTTCAGAATTAGTAAACCAACATAGTACCAAGCCTGTAATCCAAGGTTAAAGGAAATTAAATTTAAAAGGAATTACATGTATGTCTCTCTATACAGTAATAGAGAAGACATATCATAAATAAGGACCCCAATTCAAGTAATTCTGTATTCTTAGCATGAAGACTATGCTAATTTGGATGTAGCGAGTTCCCAATTTTTAAGGCTAGTCCGGACTAAGCCCCAAAAATTAGGATGGCGTATTTGAGAATGAGAGGATATCCCCCACAAACATATGCCATATACAATAAAACCCAAGCTGTATCCAGGATATAATTACAGACAAAACAGCTTCACTCATAGTTACTTATCAAACCGAAGGAGAGGTAAAAAATCCCCCCCCCCCCCACCCCACTTTTTGAAGGAATCTTCTTCAAAAAGAAGAGTGGAGTCATATTGAACCCCCCTCACCCGCATTACTTTAATCGTTCTTGTGTTAGTCATCAAATAATATAGGAACCGCATGGCTCCCTCACGTCTAACAGGCTCCATAATGCCACTAAGGGCAGAGAAGGACGTGAAGAACAAATACTTCTCCAGATAAAGAAGGTCCTCTCGTGGAGGAAGCTTCCGGGGAACATCCCATAACAGACACCTGAGAAGATTGATCCAAGGTTTCTGTGACGACAGAGGTGCTACTAGCAGATTTCGCAACAAGACTGTTTGATCTTAACAGAATCTGCTGAATCAACGGAGTTGGAGGATATGCATATCCTATCATTCCTTCCGATGAGATTAACAAGGCGTCTACTGCGCACGCTCAATGATCTGGGCATGGCGACACAAACGTCGGTAACTGATTGTCCTGGTGTGTCACAAACAGATCTATCATGGGACGATCCCACTGGTAGCAAATCTGTCTGAATATTCGCTTGTTGAGAGTCCACTCTGATGGCAACAGGTGACCTTTCCGAGAGAGCGAGTCTGCTAGTACATTCAGACGACCAGGTATATGACAGACAGAAAGATGAACATGATGATACATGGCGTATAGGAAAATCCTCTCCACTAATTCGCATAATGGAATAGAAAGAGTGCCACCTTGGTTCCTGATGTAAGCTACTACTGTCGAAATTGTCCGACAAAATATAAACATGGATGTTCGCTATAATATGAATCCAATGCTGAAGAGCTAGCAATATTGACATCATCTCTTTGATGTTTATGTGTTCTCTAGGAACTGAGGGTCCCAAAGACCCTGACACATCAAGACTGCGGGACCTAGGGTTGCTCCCCAACCCATCTGATTCGCATCCATCACAATTGTGAAAACCGGATCTGGCAGTTGCAGTGGAACTCCTTGAGTTAACCACTGAAGATCTGCCCAAATCTGGACCCTTTTACTAGGTCCGTTAAAACAATACTGGTTTCGAACAAATGCATCTTCACACTCCAGTTCTGAGTAAAGCCTATCTGGAGGGGATGCGTGCGTAGACGGCCCATCTGAATAAGACCCGGAGCCACAACGCACAACCCCATCAGTCGCATGAATTCCTCACTGTTAATGCGTCTGAATGTAGACAAAAGCGAGCATAACAACTGACTAATTTCGCTCTGGGTAATGGCAGACGAACAAGATTGTTGTGAGTCTCGAAGCTCAACCCCAAGTGAGTGAACAACTTGGACAGAGCTTGATCTGACTTTTTCTCGTTTACGATGAAACCGTGACGTCGGAGTAATAGAAACAGACTCTGAACATCGATCTGAAGAATAATTCTATTGCCGTATCTCTGCAGAATGTCGTCCAAGTAAGCCGACATTACCGCAGACGAATGAGCTCGGAAGTATGACATTACTGGGTTCATTATTCGAGTGAATGCCCAGGGAGCCAGGTTCAGACCAAAGCACATTGCTCTGAACTGATAAACCTTCCCTTGTATGGTGAACCAAAGGTACTTTCTGAATGCCGGATGTACCAGGATATGAAAGTACGCATCCTATAGATCTATGCTTGCCGCATAGTCGTTCACTCGAATGCTCGCTCATACCGACCAAATGGTCTCCATATAGATTTTGGAGCCATGATAAGCTTGTTTATCCAGCCCAAGTCTATTACTGGTCAGAACGAGCCGTCTGGTTTCGGTACGAGGAACAGGTGACTGTAAAAACCCTGAGAATCTTAATTCTTGACGACCTCTATTGCTTCCTTAATAAGAGAGCCTGTACCTCTGCTAGGAGAGACTCTCTTTTGCAAGGATCCGACACAATATTTGTCCAATGCGGAAATCTTGTTAGTGGGGGTTCCGCTCGGAATGATACCCATAGGCCATCCGAGACTACACTTCTCACCCACTGTTCTTCCATGAAAGCTATCCAGTTTCTCGCGAAGGTTGATTCGCTTCTGCCAAATGGCAAGCAATAGAGGTATTGAACATCACCTGTATGACCTGCAAGGCTTACAGGAGAAACTATGCCCTCCCAGCAAAAAACCTAGCCCTAGGGGCGTCTGACAGATAGTCCCGATCACACTTGCGCCTGTATCCCGAGTCGCTCTATTGACGACCTCCAGAGTAATTGTAAGAGGGTTTCTAGTACCCTCGTGAGGAGTTCCCTTTTGACGTTTAGATCTGGAACGTCCTCCTTACTCTTGTCTGCTGAAGCAGGTTGTTGAGACATCGAATTCAATAGCAGAGCACTTGACGCTTTCTTAGTAGCCTGTTCATAGACTAACGAAAGCTTGTCGTCAAAAATAGTCTGTCCGGAGACTGGAGCGAACCAGAGAGAGCTTTTCACATTGTCATCTATAAGTGATGACGACGCAAGGGCAGTATCACGTCTGATTAACTCCAGATTAGCCAATGTAGGGAAGAGTTGTACGTGGTATACAAAATGCCCTGGAAAGAACTCAAAGAGAGGTATAAAGGTCCTCAAATTTCTTCCCATTGAGACGTTGCGCCATAGCTCTGGTAAGGTGATCTGCATAAAACTTTGCTTCCAAATTCGCTCTACTTGAAGAAATTGCCGTTTTAATTGTGTCTGAGTGAATAGTGAATGATGCAGGCAAGGATACATCTAGATTCCCAGCCTGCTCATCCAAACGCAGAAGAGCTCTCTGAACATCTTCTCCAACCGTTTTAAATGAATGTGGTCCAAGAAACGGTATGTTTATGGAAGATGTAGTTAAGAAACCGCCTTTTTTCCTCGCACTCGAGAGGCGAATACGTTGTCGTCTACATGGCCAAAGGCCTGCGACACCTGCCTAAACTCAACCGGAAAAGAAAGAACTTCTTCCTTTGTCCGTTTAAAGTCTGCGTCCAACGACGCCAGCGGTTTCTCTCTTGTTGTCGCAGCATTCTGATTCGCCGGAACAAATTCAGGGTACTATTGATGGATGAAATCCATCGCAACTATGTGCTGTTCCGAAAGGGAAGGGTAATCCTCTTGCTTATCCCTTTCACCATCCGAGAGAATCAGTTTCGAATCTCGGTCCATTGCATCTGCGTGAACAGATGACTGGACCGACCCAGCACCGTCCGACAGCTCGGGTTCTGAATCTGAGGGAGGCTGCACCTGCACTTGCTGGGATGCTGTGATCAGCTGCGCAATCTGTGACAGTAAGTCCATCATCGAGGCCTGAGGAGCAGCAGTCTTCCATTTCTTAGCCGCTTGCTGCGCCTGGGGCGGTGTGTCAGAGATGGATCTCTTCTCCAAACGTCCCGATGATCGAGGCCTCGTCTCCCTAGCTACCGGATGGTCCATCTTCACAGGCGAAGAGTGGTTCCTTCTTTCGTGCAGCAGACTGGATATCCGAAGTCGGGTAGCTAGGATGCGGTCGTGTGTGCTTTAATAACGTAGCGGAGGAAGCCGTGACTGAAGCCGACCGCAGCTGCAGATTAGACGGAGCGTCCCAAGCGGTGGGTGGACGTATGCTCCGTCTTGTGCACGTTTCCAACCAGAAAACTTCATTTTGGCTCGTGAAACGTAGCGGAGGAAGCCATGACTGAAGCCGACCCCGGCTGCAGACTAAACAGAGCATCTGGAGTGGCAGGTGGACATATGCTCCGGCTTGTGCAAGTTTCTCATAACAACATCTGGCCGCAAATGTTGCTATGTTAGAGAGGGGCCTCTCCCATTCGCTGTCTATTAGAGCTCGCCAAGTACAAGAACTTGCTGACTTCCTCCCTATTTCCAACGTCGCTGGATGCACTTTTTATATTTAAGTGCTCGCTCTACCCACATCTACACTTCCTTCGACCGCAACAGACTTACCCAGCATCACGGCACCCACGGACGGAGTACCACTTCACCGGTCGAGCTAGCTGCCTGCAAGAGATTAAAACCCTTAACAAAAGGCCCTAACTCTTGCAATCATAAGCACTGCAGCTAGCTCCATATGCTCAACGAAGCGCGATGACAGTAGCACACTTGGATGGGTGTCAGAATATCATCACCATGTTCATGTTCCTCTGAAATAGAAACTGACAAAATGAATTATAACATGGTGAGAGGCCTGGCCTCATAACATCACCACCAACATCGTACCGCAACACCCATTTTCAACATTAGTCATCCCAGTGAACACAAGAATGACAAGAGACCGCCGGAGTGCATCGACTAAAGTCGGTATCAGTCCTCCAAACTCCACAACAAAATATATAATTCAGATACATGATTAATAGTAATCAAAATTAAATTCAAAACATTTTTTGTTGTTGAAAAAACACCTAAGTTCCCAAAGGGAACATTAAGAGCCCAAAGGCCTAAGTGTGGACAAAATCCAAATTATTTTAGCTACACTACCGGAATAATAATCCATGTATCCTACAGAAATTCTACAGTAACAGAATATAAAAAAACTACATATATATGAGGACATTGTCAATGTAAACAATGTCAATGTAAACAAGACATCAGGCACACAAAAAGGCCCAAAGTCAGAAACCAATTTAAATGCTACCAGATGCAAAGTTAGATCTTCATACAAAGAAATGAAAGTGTCAATGACACTGTAGCTCAACTTGTCACGACATGTACATGTATAGTATGTGACACAGCAATGACAAACATTTAGGTAATGACCTGATAACAAAGGTACATATAAAGTATTGTAACGGTCTGTACATAAATACTGACCGTAGCCTGTAACAAATGTATAGGTAAAGTATTGTAAAGGTGGGTGACAGTCAGATGCTAAACTAGAAAAGAAATCTTTGAGTCCCAGAGTGGGTCTGACTGAACCCCAAAATATTTGTTCTTATAGCACAGTAATAACAAAGGCACCCCAAAACACACTCATTCCTGTCCCAAGATGAAAACAAAGGTACCCAAGAAGTTTCGTGAAGATCAGTTCATAAATTCGAGCTGTATAGAAGTTGTGACAAAAAACTGATTGGACCTAATTTCGTTACAAAATGGCCACTGGCAGTCATCTTGAATTTTGGACCGCACTCAGAAACACTTGTTCTCGTCTCAAGGTGATAACAAAGGTACCCAAGAAGATTCGTGAAGATCAGTTGATAAATACAGCCTCTAGTCCGAGCCGTATTGACATGTGCACTTACAGTGTATAAGTAGCACTAAATAAATCAAAATTCATCTAATTTGCATAATTTCTGCACGAGAAACAAACCTGTACTGTGTGTGATGTATTCCATATTACTAAACATTCATACAAAAATGTATTCAAATCAGAACTTTCATACAGAAGTTCTGTACAAAAGACTGATTGCACTAATTTTGGTACAAAATGGCTGCTGGTGGCCATCTTGAATTTTGGACCACACCCAAAAACACCCGTTCTCATCCCACGGTGATAACAAAGGTACCCAAGAAGTTTCGTAAAGATCGGTTCATAAATGCAGCCTCTAGTCTGAGCCGTATAGAAGTTGTGTACAAAAAACTGATTAGACCTAATTTTGGTACAAAGTTAAAAAATTTATAGTAATTTATATATTTTTTATACTTACCAATGACCCAGACTTAGCTGGTGCTAACTCCACAAAAAACCAGGGCCAAACACAAATTTTGCCCCCCAATCCCCAAAATTTGCATCCAAAACAAAAAGAAATCATGTCCTAAAGGACCTCCATAGTACGACTCTACTGCGCATGCGCAGTGACGCAGTCGTCCCGAAATTGGCGCCAAATATCATTCTTACTGGCAGTGCCTGGTCAGCGCTATGTACTCAGCGGGGAGGCAAGAGTTCCCAACTCAGGGAGGGCCATCCCCGTCTGGGTCATTGGTAAGTATAAAAAATATATAAATTACTATAAATTTTTTAACATTTTTATACTGTACCAATGACCCAGACTTAGCTGAATAGTAAACAGGCTGGAGGGCCTAGGACATAGAGGAAAATCCAATAAGCTCAATTATAAAATAAAGAGATAACCCCTTAAGGAGAAAAGGAGTATTAGGCTTTACATGTATCTTTCTTATTTAATATTTAAATTAGAAAGATACACTACCCTTAATAATTGAGCACAATAACATTCATGTTCTCTATTAATATCCAGTATAACCTTTATACTAATTATTATTAAAACAAGCCAATAAATAAAGTAGTCCAGAGAATTGAGACTCTTTATAATCATTTAAAAGTGTCCGAGTATTGTATATTAAAGCCCGTTTGACACTTGACATATACAAATGCTTCACACCGAGCTACACTTTAAAAATAAGACATGAATGAAATTAAACATTAATATTACACTTTAAAACCATCCCGGAAGCGACTCAGAAATACTGTCTTGGAGGAGGCATTCCCTTGCTTTTCACTATAAAGCAGGTGACCTAAGGGAACACCCGCCCCCCCCCTTCCCCTTGCCCTGGGTCAAATAGCCCAGAGCGAAGAGGGCAGCCGGACGGAGTCACTGCCGGAACAGAAAGCCTGCATAACTATAGTTGCAACTGTTTAGTGGACGACATTCTGAGCAACAGATAACGGACCTAAACAATGCAGGTCTCCAGAAATGGACTCAATATTTCTGAGATAAAAATTAGTAAATGTGGATGGCTGAGACCAATAAGCAGCCTTCATTAAATCTGTAATAGCAACACTATTAGCATAAGCCCAGGAAGTAGAAAGAGCTCTTACTTCATGAGCAGAAATCTTAAGCACAGACTGCTGAGAAGAAGATAAATCTTCATACGCAGTACGGATAGTTAACTGAATCCATCTAGCAATAGAATGGACTGAAATGTCCTTTCTATTAGGCATCAAAGACAGAAAGAAACGTTTCCGTCCCTTTCTGATGAACTGAGATCTCTGTTTATAGATACGTAGTGCTCTAACAGGACAGAGTAAAGGCCTACGCCCGTCTGAAGACGGAAGAGCCTTAATAACAATAGGTTCCGGATATTTATTAGGAGCCTGATTCTTAGCTAAAAAACCGACGTTAGTAGTGAAGGTGATAGTGTTCCCAACACTACGATAATGAGAATCATCCACCGATAGTGCATGAAGCTCACTGACTCTTCTGGCAGAAGAGAAAGCTAAGAGAAAAGCTGTCTTATAAGATAAGAATTTGAAATCTACTGTCCCAAGAGGTTCAAATGGCTTTTCCTTCAATTTAAGGAGAACCCAAGCTAAATTCCACTTAGGAATTAATCTAAGAGTTCTGGGTCTATTTATCGAAAAGTTTCTAACCAATTTCGATAAAGAGACATTAGATCCAATTTGTAAACTATCATGATGTGCATAGGTATCAGATAACATAGATCTATAACCCTTTATAGTAACCGGTTGCAGTTTGATTTCGTCAAACAAGTATACTAGAAAGTTAGCAATGTCTGGTATAGAGGGATCAAATATATCAACAGAATGATCCCTACACCAACGACGGAAAACCTTCCACTTAGCCGCATAGTTTAGCGAAGAGGAGGTCCTCCTACAGTTAGAAATCGCGTCCACTGCTCGTCCTGTAAAGTGCTTGCCATGCAAGAAGGACCGCACAACGGAAAAACGTGAAGGTTGAGACCTTGCGGGTTGTGATGCAGTTGGCGCGATTTCCCCTGCCAAAGAAGATCCTCTCGTGGAGGGAGCTTCCGCGGTAGGTCCCACAACAGACACCTGAGTAGATTTATCCACGGTCTCTGTGGCGACAGAGATGCTACCAACAGAATCTTGCATTGAGATTGTTTTATCTTTAGCAATACTTGTTGAATTAACGGCGCTGGAGGATACGCATATCCTATCATTCCGTCCCAAGGGATCGATAGAGCGTCTACAGCAAATGCTCTTGGATCCGGACACGGGGACACATACGTCTGCAACTGATTGTTGAGATGTGTCGCAAATAAGTCTATCATTGGCCGTTCCCATTGGTAGCAAATCTGATTGAATACTTGTTTGTTGAGAGTCCACTCCGACGGCAACAAGCGACCCTTTCGAGAAAGGGAGTCTGCTAGCACATTCAGACGACCCGGTATGTGACGGACCGAAAGAAGAACGTGATGTTCCAACGCAAACAGAAGGATTCTTTCCGTTAGATTGAACAACGGAACTGAATGAGTGCCTCCCTGATTCCGTATATACGCCACTACTGTCGTATTGTCGGATAGGATTTGGACATGAGCATCGTGAATAATGTCCATCCAGTGACGTAACGCAAGCCAAATTGACATCATTTCCTTGATGTTTATGTGCTTGCACAGGAATTGCGGATCCCAAAGACCCTGGCATCTCGAATCCGTTGGGATTAATGATGCACCCCAACCTGTTTGACTGGCATCCGTCATAATGGTAAAACTCGGATCCGGCAACTGCAGCGGAACTCCTTGAGTTAACCACTGAATGTTTGCCCAAGTCTGAATCTCTTGTTTCACTTGATCTGACAAGAGAACGTCTACATCGAGCGAATGAATTTTCACACTCCAATTCTGAGTCAAGAAAATTTGAAGAGGCCGTGTGCGTAGCCGTCCCATCGGAATGAGATCCGCAGCGGCTCCGCACAGACCTATCAGTCTCATAAATTCTCTCGCTGTGACTTTGTCTGTATTTAGACAATAGCGAGCGTAACAACTGACTAATTTCGCTCTGGTTAACGGCAGACGAACGAGATTGTTGTGCGTCTCGAAGCTCATTCCCAGATGAGTGAATGACTTGGACGGCACCAGATCCGACTTCTCCTCGTTTACTATGAAACCGAGACGTCGGAGCAATAGAAGAAGATTCTGAACATCGTTCTGAAGCGTTAACTCGTTGCCGTACCTCTGAAGAATGTCGTCCAGGTAGGCCGACGTTACCGCAGACGAATGAGCTCGGAAGTAAATCATTACCGAGTTCATTACTCGAGTGAAAGCCCAGGGTGCTAGATTCAATCCGAAGCACATCGCCCGGAACTGATACACCACTCCTAGGACTGCGAAGCGTAGATACTTTCGGAATGTCGGATGTACCATGACGTGAAAGTACGCATCTTTGAGATCTATGCTCGTTGCATAATCGTTCACCCGAATACTCGCTCTGACCGATCGAATCGTCTCCATATAAAACTTCGGAGCGATGATCAGCTTGTTTATCCAGCTCAAATCTATGACTGGACGGAACGAGCCGTCTGGTTTCGGAACCAGAAACAGATGGCTGTAGAATCCCAGCGATTCCTGGTTTTCTACGACCTCTACCGCGTTCTTCATTAAAAGAGACTGCACCTCTGATAGCAGAGCGTCTCTTTTCTGAGGGTTTGACGGAAGATGAGTCCACTTTGGACTTCGAGTTAATGGAGGCTTTCGTTTGAAGGATATCTTTAGACCTTCCGAAGTCACTCCTCTCACCCAAGGGTCGTCCGTAATCGACGCCCACTCTTGAGAAAAACTCGACAACCTTCCGCCAACCGGAACGCGATAGAGGTTTGAGCCATCACCTCCTGGATCTGCGAGGCCTGCGGTAGGAGAAACCACGTCTTCCACGACCCGCACCTCGCCTCGTCGACCTCGGGGCGTCCGACCGATTGTCCCGGCCTGAAGGACGTCCCGAACGAGAGTCGCTATCCTGACGGTCTCTCGAATAAGAGCTAGAGGACGCACCGGAACCTCTATAGGAACCTCTCTTGGGCGGATAAGACCCAGAAGTGCCCGCCTTATTCGTGTCTGCTGAATCCGACCTTTTAGGAGCGGATCTAAACAACAGAGAATCACTAGCTTTCTTTTTAATATTATCATAAATAGCGGAAAGCTTGCCGTCAAAGAGAAGATCTCCTGAGACCGAAGCGACTCTAAGAGAGTTCTTCACCTTAGAATCCACTAGTGTGGATGTAGACAGGGCTGCGTCACGTCTAACCAACTCCAGATTAGCCACTGAAAGGGCGGAGTTACACGTGGAATAAGCTACTGCCCTTGAAAGAAGTCTTAAGGAGGATTGTATATCCTGAAACTCTTCCCCTTGAAGACGCAGTGATAACGCCTTCGTAAGGTGATCTGCGTAAGATAAGGCATCTAAATTGGCTCTGTTAGACGCAATAGCTGTTTCCAACACTGCGGTTGGAATAGAAGCTGACGACGGTAATGATAGCTCTAAGTCTTCCGCCTCGTCGTCCATACGCAGAGGAACTCTCGGTATACCCTGACCTGCCGTGTCGAATTTATTCCTTGCATTAATGAAAGGCAGGTTGAGAGTATTTGCGGACAAGAAGCCTGCTTTCCCTGTCCTGGAAGCAAGTTTAAAAATAGCGTCGTTCAATAATTCAAATGTTCTTGCAACATTATTGGACTGCGACGGAAACTCGGGAGCGATGTCCCTGAACCGCTCGAAAAAATCAGAGTCCAATGACGCTATAATTCTCCTGTCCGGAAGCGCAGCAGTCTGGCCCGACGGAACAACTTGAGGAAGAAAGTGCCGGATGAAGTCTACGGCAGCTTTGTGTTGTTCCGAAAGGGATAGCTCCAATTCATCCGTATCCCTTTCACCATCCGGTCGGACCTCCCGATGTTCCCGGTCGTCCGCCCCCGATGCTTCGGCGGAGCGTACCGACCCAGCGCCGTCGGATAATTCTCGATCCGACACCGTCTCTGTCGGCTGCTGGGATGCTGCGATAAGCTGTGCTATCTGCACTAGAATGTCCGACGTCGAGACCTGCGGAGGAGCGGTCTTTCGCTGCTTTGCCGAGGGCAGCTCCGCATCGGATGGCTCCCGCATACTTTTCCTATGCGAACGTCCGGAGTCCATCGGTCTCGAGTCCCTGGCTGCCGGATGGTGTGACCTGGTCGCCGAATAATCTTTCCTCGGCGAAGCTGGCAAGATATCGGAGGTCACGCAGCCAAGGTGCGGTCGTGTGCGCCGGCGAGAAGAGGAAGCCTTAACAGTCTCTGCGGACTGCTTATACAACGGAGCGTCCCGAGCGACGGACGTATGCTCCGCTAAAGACACATTTTGTACCACAACATCTGGTCCCAGATGTTGTTGTACGAGAGAGGGACCTCTCTCGCTCGCGGCCCGGCTGGACCTGGACGAGCTAGGAACCGGACTAAAAGGCTTCCTCCGTTCTCGTTCACTATCCGCCGTCACTGGGTGTGCATCTATTATTTTTATAGTGCTCGCATCACCCAAAATTTCCTCTTGGACCGCATCGGACGAACCCGGCTGCCGAACCATTCGGTGAATGGACGCTACACCGGGCGAGCTAGCGGACGACATTTGTCTAATCTCCATGAGCACTTTTGCCGCTAGCTCTGTATTTAATTGTGACGACGGACGCACACTTGAAGAAGATAACATGGAAACATCACCCTGTTCTGGTTCCTCTGAAATAGAAACTGAGAGAGTAGAGTGACCTTGTGGAGAAAGAGCCGGCATCGCTCTTTCTCCAGAAACAACATATCGTGACACACGTTTCCAATGTTTCTCATCCCAATGTTCACATACAGGACAGGGATTAATGCGAGAACACTGACTACAATTTATGCAATAATCATGAAAGTCAGAGGAAGATTTCTTCCTATTACAATTTGAACAAGTTCCTTTCATTGTGAAGGAACAACAATAAGTCCTAGTTACTCGCAAAAACCCCTGACACAAAGATACATAATAACATGATCCATTAATAAATGAAAAAACAATTGCAAAACAAAATAATTTTGAAAAAATATTTTTTCAGAGAAGCCCAAGTTGCTGAAAAGTAACGTTGAGCCCCGATGGATCCGATGGCAAAGTGTGGTCAAAAATTTTAAAATTATATAAAATAATTAATGAGACACTTTCGGATAATATAAATGTATCTTATAATGAGATAAACTACCTCAAAGGCAAACAGCCCCCCTCAAAAAAGGCTGTTGCCAATGAAAACAAACAGTGTAAACACAGAAGAAAACATGACTCCAGGCACTGAAAAAACTGGCCCGGAATCAGTCCTCAATTACACTCTATCTGATGCAAAACAGAGACTCCCAGGGGAGAATCTGCAGAACATCAGATGGAAGATGCAGAACACAAACGTTATACACCCATGGGTGAAAACGTAACTATGGGGAAAATAACAGAAAACATTCTGTAACCAAGCAACTCTCCCAGGGAAATTTTAGAAATGAAACTTCTCAAAAATATGCCAAAAGCATGGGAGAATTGCAAGGGGGGACTTTAGAAGGTTAGGGGAGAGGAAACACTGAATAAGCAGTGCAACAATTAGCAAGAATGACAACAAGAGGCGTTTGCCTCGAAAATAGGCAACTTAACATAATTTTAACAAAAAATTTTAAGTACAGCCCTGATTATTTTTTGCCACTTCTTTTTTCCTCTCCTCCTTCTATCCTCCTTAGAATCACATTTTCTCCAAGAATTACGTGTCTGGCATCCTTTAAACTGAGATTTACAAGCACAAAGATCAGTGAGATGTTGACTGATGAAGGGCCAAACAGAGAAAATGATATTTGGCGCCAATTTCGGGACGACTGCGTCACTGCGCATGCGCAGTAGAGTCGTACTATGGAGGTCCTTTAGGACATGATTTCTTTTTGTTTTGGATGCAAATTTTGGGGATTGGGGGGCAAAATTTGTGTTTGGCCCTGGTTTTTTGTGGAGTTAGCACCAGCTAAGTCTGGGTCATTGGTACAGTATAAAAATATGGCCACTGGCAGTCATCTTGAATTTTGGACCACACTCAGAAACACTCGTTCTCATCCCAAGGTGATAACAGAGGTACCCAAGAAGTTTTGTGAAGATCGGTTGATAAATACAGCCTCTAGCCCGAGCCGTATTGACATGTGTACTTACTGTGTGTAAGTAGCACTGAAAAAATCAAAGTTCATCTAATTTGCATAATTTCTGCACAAGAAAAAAACCCGAATTATATGTGATGTATCCCATGGTACGAAACATTCACACACAAAATTTTTCAAATCAGTTCTTTCATGTGAAAGTTCTGTGCAAAAATCTGATTGCACCTAATTTTGTACAAAATGGCTGCCATGGGCCATCTTGAATTTCGGACCGCACCCCAAAACACTTGTTCTCGTCCCACGGTGATACCAAAGGTACCCAAGAAGTTTCGTAAAGATCGGTTTATAAATACGGCCTCTAGTCCAAGCCGTATTGGCATTTGCACTTACAGTGCTGAAAGTAACACTAAATACATCAAAGTTAGTCTAATTTGCATAATTTACGTACGAGAAAAAAACCCATATTATATGTGATGTATCCCATGGTACTAAACATTCATACAAAAAATTATTCAAATCAGCGCTTTCATATGGAAGTTTTGTGCAAAAATCTGATTTCACCTAAGTCTGTACAAAATGGCCACCAGCAGCCAACTTGAATTTCGGATCGGACCCAAAAACACTCGTTCTCATCCCATGGTCATAACAAAGGTACTCAAGAAGTTTCATAAAGATCGGTTCATAAATACGGCCTCTAGCCTGAGCCGTATTGAATTGTTGATGAACAGGCGGACAGACGGATGACTGGCCATGGCATAAGCTCAAATTTGGATTCGCCAAAGTTGAGCTAAAAATGATACAATGGATAGAAGATGCAAGACTAAATGAACTAACACCCTTAGGGTGAGGATGTAACCATGGGGAAAAACAGAATAATATTATGTAATACATGTTAAACTCCCAAGAAATTTAATAAAAAATTTCAATAAAAAAAAAGTCTAAAAGCTTACGAGTTTAACAGGAAGGGTGCTGGGAAGGATAGGGAAGGAATACTCAACAAACAGTGGAATAATCATTAACAAAAATGATGACGTCAGGCGTATGTCCCGAAATTGGGAGACATAAAATAATTTTATAATTATTACAAAGTTACAGCCCTGAACGTCTAAAACCACCGTTGAACACTTCCATCATCCAATAACAGCCTTGGATCCACCAATTCTTGCATTGATTTGTGTCTGGCATCCTCAAAAAAGGAGATTCTAAAGCACAGACGTCAGTTCATTGTTGCTGACTTTAGGGCCAAACAAAGAATGATGTTTTCACCAATTCCGGTCACTTCCTGACGGCTGTGCATGTGCAGAGAGTAAATGTATGGAGGGCCAGGTAGGACTTTTAATTTTTGGTTTTGCAAGCAAATTTTGGGGATTGGGGGGTACGGCACTTTTGTGACATAAGGTGTTTTTGTCACAGAAGACACTAGAGTATATAAGCATCTTGGATTTTGAAAAAAAAATATTGAGCGTGCATAATCCCCTCACATCCCTTTATCCATGCACCATATATGAAAGCCGAAGCTTGAACCATGTTGGAAGGAGGGGTGGTAACATAAAATTGAGAAAAAAGCTTAAAAAAACACAACAAAAATGGCCGCCATTCTGCCATGTTAGATTTTGAAAAATAAATATTGGCTGTGCATCATCCCCTCAGCATCATTTATCCAAGTACCAAATATGAAAGGTGTAGCTTGAAGCATGTTGGAGGGAGAGGTGGTAACCTAAAAACAGACAGACGGACAGACAGACGGACAGACAGACAGATGTTAGATTTTGAAAAAAAAATATTGAGCGTGCATAATCCCCTCACAACCTCTTTATCCATGTACCATATATGAAAAGTGTAGCTTGAACCATGTTGGAGGGAGCCGTGGTAACATAAAATAGAGAAAAAAGCTTAAAAAACACAACAGAAATGGTTGCCATGGCACCATCTTGAATTCTGAAAAAAAAATATTGAAGTGCAACATCCCATTACAACCCTCTATCCATGTTCCAGATATAAAAAGTGTACCTTGAACCATGTTGGAGTGAGGGGTGGTAACACAAAATTGAGAAAAAACCTTAAAAAAACACAACAAAAATGGCCGCCATTCTGCCATGTTGGATTTTGAAAAATAAATATTGGCTGTGCATCATCCCCTCAGAACCATTTATCCAAGTACCAAATATGAAAGGTGTAGCTTGAAGCATGTTGGAGGGAGAGGTGGTAACCTAAAAACATAAAAACAGACAGACAGACAGACCGACAGAGACAGACAGACAGACAGAGAAAAGTGTAGCTTGAACCATGTTGGAGGGAGCCGTGGTAACATAAAACAGAGAAAAAAAGCTTAAAAAACACAACAGAAATGGTTGCCATGGCACCATCTTGAATTTTGAAAAAAAAATATTGAACGTGCAACATCCCATTACAACCCTCTATCCATGTTCCAGATATAAAAAGTGTAGCTTGAACCATGTTGGAGTGAGGGGTGGTAACACAAAATAAAGAAAAAAGCTTAAAAAAACACAACAAAAATGGCCACCCTGCCGCCATCTTGGATTTTGAAGAAAAAATATTGAACGTGCATCATCCCCTCCAAACCCTCTATCCATGTGCCAAATAAGCAAAGTGTAGCTTGAACCATGTTGGTGGGAGGGTTGGTAACATGAAAATAGAGAAAAAAAAGCTTAAAAAACACAACAAAAATGGCCGCCATTCCGCCATCTTGGATTTTGAAAAAAAAATTCTGAGCGTGCATCATCCCCTCATAACCATTTATCCATGTACCAAATATGAAAGGTGTAGCTTAAAGCATGTTGGAGGGAGAGGTGGTAACATAAAAAACAGACAGACAGACGGACGGATGGACAGATGGACAGAGTGCAATCCTATAGTCCCCTTACGGTTCCCGTAGGGGACTAAAAACCAACAAAGTAACCCTTAAATTAGGCTAAAAATAAATAAAACTTCATAAATGATACGACCAAGTGTATTGGAAGGAATTTTACCCAATAATTAACTATTCAGAAAATACATTTGCTGGTGTCATATTATAAACAGAATATTTCAGGGAATTGTGAAACATGACAGTCAAGGGAAACTGTGACCAGGTTTTTGAAAGAGACTATAATTTCAGGAGCAGCGGCAATGATAACAGGAAAACCATGTATTTTGTTAAAAATAAACAACTAGGATTCATGCAAAACCAGTGAGAATCCATGTACAGTCTCACTGTACCTCTGCTAGGATTCATGTGAAAAGAACTGAGTCAATTTAACCCTTTACCTAACATAACGGCAGCAAATTAACCAATACAAGTCTAACATGAGCTGAAATATCCTGACATTATGCCAATAAAACTGTACAAATGAATGTATGGCTGTCATTGGAACCATTTGTAAGGTTATGTTGGTAAATATTGTGTATTTTTTTTTTAAATTATCAAATTCAGTTTATGTTTTAAAAATTAAAAAACTGTGTTAGTCAAAGGGTTAACTTGTGCTATCAGTATACAACAGGGGTTCAATAGTGATGGCCTCATGGGATCCTGGGATAGTCATAGTAGGTACAGATTCCCGTCACCATTTTAGCGAGAATCTAAATGGATTCTCTCAAATTTACATGAAATATACACTCTAGACTCTCTGACTCATCTTGGTATTAAAGGATACTTGGGCCTCTGTTAATTTATTTATTGATAAGTTATTTCAACTTCAAGCATTATTTGGTACATTGGGTATTCCTTCAGTTGATTATTTATTTATTTATTGGTGTTTAAGGTCAAATATTTCTGCACAATGGATAACCATGCATGACTGTGACAGTTTTATGGGTGGAGGAAGCCGGAGTACCTGGAGAGAACCACCGAGCAATGGCAAGCAACTGTCAGCTCCACAACATACCAACTCCACACAAGCAGGGTTAGCATTGGTTGAAGACAGGTGCACCATCAACGTGCAGTACGCCTTAGTACACAACGTCACAGTGCCCCCACATGGGCAATGGGGGTGAAGTGTCTTGCCCAAGGACACAACGCGGTTGCCGCAGGTGGGATTCGAACCGAGGACCTCTCGGCTTCCAGCCTGCACCTCTACCAACTGAGCCACCATGCCCCCCCCCCTTCAGTTGATTAAAAGATTTTTTATTCAATTACGTTAACTCTATAATGTTTATGCAATAGACTACTCAAATAAGTACTGGGGTGTGGTGAATGGTTTGGTGTTTGATAGATAGATCCTGTTAGCAAGTTTATTCAATTAAAAAAATATCCAAGTAAGTGGGCCCCTCTGTTCCAATGAACAAATTTCTACCCTAAGCAATGAATCTACATGCACCACTTTAACAGTAGTGGGAAACAAAATGAAATGAAAAACAACCCAATGGTTTTGATGATGCTTCATGTTGATTGCATCTTGGTGCTTGTGTAAGATACATACAAATTAATTTGTTTTCATTGTTGCATGAAATGAATACCTGAAGATTCCTTTTAATTAGAGCTAACTTCTCTTCTGGAGTCATTTTTTTCCTATTTTTTTCTTCATCCATACTTTTTTACCAAGCTGAAAAACAACAAGTTATATTTGATAAAATTTTTAAGAATACCTTTAACTCAGCATGTAAATACTGGTATTGTACATGTAACTTTACTAAACATTTGCAAAACAAGAAGTAATGTCATGACATGGCTAAATAAATTTTGGTTTAGCATTATTTGCCTCATTTTGTTTTCTGAACCAAAATAAAAACACATTTTCTTCAATATCAGATCTGCAAAGCACAAATGGGTAACCTCCTTTAAAGAGCCCGGAGAATACACCATTTCACATTAAAAAGGTAGTAATGCACCGGGTAAAACCTGGTGCTTCATTAATTAAAATTTTGCTGATGAAGATTTTATAACCTGGTTGCATGGACATGACTGCCCACACATAGATTATAACCACTCAGAGGCAACTGTACTGTACGGGTAAAATGTTGACTAATGGTACATTTTGATAATGGCTGTTCTGTATATAACCCAGGCCACTGAAAGTTCTACTATCCTACACGACTTACACATGCAAGGAAGCAATGTGTAAGTGCAAAATGATCAAATATACACCTTCTGGAAAGGGATATATTACGTAATTTCCCCCACAAGGATATAATTGATAATAACCTCATTCCACATTTTGTTCGGATAACCTAGCATAATGCTAAACTGAAAATTAACTAACCATGGCCTAAAGGAGTGCTATGAGGCTTTGAAGTGTGGAGATATTTTTAAAGTACTTGAAGAAATTTCTGAGAAGATATTTGTGCAAATTATTTTTTCTATTGAGGGGATAAAAGCAGATGAAAGGCAAGAATATTATCTTTAATGCCTTATCATTGCTCGACTGCAATAGCGATCTATCAATAATAAGGCAATGACTTGGTTAGGGCTGTAATAATATGCTTCCCTAACGATACATTATGTATTGATTCATTGCCTGCCTTGATCATTTGATTGTAACTGGAGTCCATTTTATCTCAAACTAATGATTTATCATACCTATTTTGTTATCCATTTTGTTAATACAATGGAACCCTGTTAATTGAATAGCCACTTTGTCAATGAAAATTATTCAATTAACAGGAGTATTCAATTAACAGGGATTGTGTTACTTTCCTGTATTCTACAGATAAACTTAGCATTTATTCATGAGCTCTGTCAAACAAAATATAATAGATTAAATGCATGCATTAGATGTGCTGAAGCCAAATGGGTCTATAAACAAAGGAAAACTGGGGAGAGTCAGGACAATTTCTCAACAGGTTGCAAGATTTTATATTCAATTAACTTGAGTTTACTCTATGACCTATATTCAATTAACAGGTCAAATTTGTACTGGAGGTATGGTAAATGGTTTTGTGTTGGGAAATTATATTCCATTAACAGGGTTATTCAATTAAGAGATATACAATTAAGTGGGCTACACTGTATCACAATTCAATCTGCACTGTACCATATTATGTACACATAATCTCTCATAGCAATTATAGAGTGTAAATGAAACTTGATCTGTAAGTCATCGTTCTATAGTAGGTTACCAAAAATGAAATCATTCTGTTGAAGCGTTTCCAGAAAAAGTCCGGAAAACTGATATTTTGGAGCTTTTCCATATTTCCAAGGGCCATAACTCACACAAGAATAATGCAATCAGCATGAAACTCAAACTTGATCTGTAAGTCATCGTTCTATAGTAGTTTAACAAAAATGAATTCATTCCATTGGAGCGTTTGCAAAAAAACTCCGGAAAACTGATATTTTGGCGCTTTTCCATATTTCCAAGGGCCATAACTCACACAAGAATAATGCAATCAACATGAAACTCAAACCTGATCTGTAAGTCATCGTTCTATAGTAGTTTACCAAAAATGAAATCATTCCGTTGAAGCATTTCCAAAAAAACTCCAGAAAACTGATATTTTGGCGCTTTTCCATATTTCCAAGGGCCATAACTCACACAAGAATAATGCAATCAGCATGAAACTCAAACTTGATCTGTAAGTCATCCTTCTATAGTAGTTTACCAAAAATGAAATCAATCCGTTGAAGCGTTTCCAAAAAACACTCCGGAAAACTGATATTTTGGTGCTTTTCCATATTTCCAAGGGCTGTAACTCACACAAGAATAATGCAAACACCATGAAACTCAAACTTGATCTGTAAGTCATCGTTCTGTAGTAGTCTTCCAAAAATGAAATCACTCCGTTGAAGCGTTTCCAAAAAAAACTCCGGAAAACTGATATTTTGGTGCTTTTTCCCATATTTCCAAGGACCGTAACTCACACAAGAATAATGCAATCAGCATGAAACTCAAACTTGATCTGTAAGTCATCGTTCTATAGTACTTTACCAAGAATGAAATCATTCTGTTGAAGCGTTTCCAAAAAAACTCTGGAAAACTAAAGTGTGACTGACAGACTGACGGATGGACAGAGTGCAAACCAATAGTCCCCTCCAGCGATGCCGATAGAGGACTAATTAATAAGAGATGATGCATGTATGTGCATTTCTGTGAAACCCCACCATGACCTTATCCCGACTTCCAGGCGATCACAAGATGCCCAGTCAGATTCAAAGGTGAGAAGATTCAGTCTCCGACGAGGCAGAGTCTTCCTCAAAAAAGAATCAGGTCCAATTCTTCCCGGGTCCGAATCATCCGAGGCCGATAGTGATGAAGCAATTATCAAAACTTGCTATCAATCAATTATTTCTCTGTCGATTATGCCGATTCTGGTGGCTGATGTAGGACACTGGAGAAAATCTGTTGGTGTCTGTTGTACTACAGAATTTTGTTGATAAATCATCAATTACGAAAGCTTAATACCACATAAGTTTTCAGAGTGTGCATATTTAGTGCTGGGCAATATTAGCCAAAATAAATATTTGCATTTTGGTTGGGGTGTGGGGAAAAGATCGTTATTAACGATACAATCACACGATATTGTTCTCGTGAAGATTGTCTTTTATTCCGGTAAATGGTGTTAATACGGTTTTGTGTAAGGATACAATACACATGCCATGTATCCAAGCAAATCCAGGGCATTCCCTACAGCCAACTTTTGAGAGTCAAACGCATCTGCAGCTCAGAGACCGATTTCAGAGAACATGCTAATAACATGCTACAGCACTTCCGAAATCAAGGATATCATGAACCTATACTCTCAAATCCATGGACAGAGTCTGTAAACTTGATAGAAATAAATTGATCCAAGACGGCACCAAATCATCGGCAGAACCCAGCACACGTATCCCATCTGCACTCAATTATCACCCAGAAAATACCTCCATCTATCGATATGTCAGGAATCTTTGGCCAATACTCTCCAGCACAGAAATTGGTCAAAAATTATTCCACCATCCTCCCCTTTTGGCATACCGTCGGAACCCCTCCCTTCCAAACCTACTAACCAGGGCCAAAATCCCTCCACTCAGACAAGTGGACGAGTCATCTTGAATCCACGAGAACCATGCAATACAGCCAACTGCGACACCTGTTCTACATTAAACAGGGGCACTTGGTTTAATCGTACAGTCACCAAAAAACGCTACAGAGGACCACGGCATACCAATTGCATGACCAGACATCTATTTGCTTCACTACAAAATTTTCAATGAACAATATGTTGGAGAAACTAAACGTCACTTCAACATACGTCTTAAGGAACATCTGAGTGACATTAAATATAAACGCGACACCCCAATCGCAATTCACTTTAACCAAACCAATCACTCAACCACGGACCTCTTATACCACATTATCCAGGTACTATATACCAATCCTGACGAACCCAACACCACTGAACAACGGTGCCACTGTGAAACACAATGGATATTCACACTTGAAACACTCATCCCATTCGGCCTGAACAAGAAGGATTTCTGATTTTATTTAGATACAATACACTTGGCTGTATTAAACAGGAATATACTGAGCACACATACTTTGTGGCTTAAATGAATAATAATTTTGATGTTAATGTGTGTTGTGAACTCATATGACGAATGGTTTACACGTTTGTCAGAATGTATTATTCAATGTTCTTTTTTCAACGTGTTACCTCTCTGGATGTGTTTCTCTAATGTTTACATGAACTCTTCAATCTTCGGAAAATGGTGGCAATCTCGTACAGATTGCAGTTGGTAAATTCTGTAATATCTCACTCTGCAAATGCCTAAATTTTCTGCTATGCACTACACACGTTTTTAATGAGGAAACTTTATTGAAATAGCCAGATATCAAAGGGATTTTTAATAGTCAGTGTTAAATATAGAATAACCAGAAACTGCCGGTTTTTAACTTCCGGTTGTCATAATCGGCTGATGCCTCACAACCGCCCGGTTCCAATTGCCAAATCCGATTATCGGTTCATCACTAGAGGTTGACTCTTCAGGGACCCGGAGTTACTTTCACATTTACCTCCAAAATGCTGAAACTTACATTCTTGAGGTTATTGAGATTGGCTGTTGGTTTTAACTTTTAACAAATTTCTTGAAATGGAGCAGTGAAAAGATTGATTCTAAGTCCAGGTTATTTTGCTTATCGAGACTGTGTCAATTTCGAACCCCCTTGCAATCAAAAAAGCGAAATCAGACAGACATTACTGTCGTTGGATAACTTGGAATTTAAAATTGGGTTGTATGTATAGTTGTATTGTTTAGACGTTCTTTGAAGTCTTCATTGATTTCACAACATAGATCGAAACCTATGAATTTAATGTTCTGGTGTTATGTTGGTTCATTTAACCAACTGAATTCTACTCAAAACACGTGCATTACATTCCAAAGACTGAGAGTTGGCATTTCCCTCTGGTGTTGCCAGAGTCGTAAATCACACGAAACTGCATGGAAATGAAGCGTGTCCACATTGGTGCACAAGCTTTGCTTTAATGTCCCATTTGCACAATGTATTTGGTGTGCATAGCTTTAAACATATTTTAGGCCAAATTTTAACCCATTTTTTCCCTTGATGGACAATTTACTCTTTCAATACCACAAGTAGCGACTAGTCGACTGTGGATTTTGGCATTGATAGTCAGTTCCACGAAAGTCGATGTTGACTAGTCCTTTGAACCCTAATGGATTTTTACCTATTCTAAGGTTTTGACTGAAAAAAATATAATTTAATTTAATTTCCCAAACCAGCTGCTGCAGATAAATTTATACATGTAGGAATTATACTTTTACAGTCGGCAAATATGTGTGAAATGGCTTGAGTCAAGTGGCCATCGGTGATGATCACTTTCTCCCACTGGATGTGGAGATAGACTTTGAACTATTATAATGCTTTTTCAACAAAAAAAAAGCAATTAATTTACAAAACTGATGGCTGGAAACGGTTACCCCACATCAAATAAAGACTATTCAATTAAAATTATGTTTTTAACCTTGATAATTGTGGTTAAAGGGCTATATGAGTAATGGAATTTTGTTTATTTTGAAAATTCTCACCTCTGATATTCCTTCAATTCAAATTAAATATACACAAAAAGTTACACCAAAATGAAGACTGAGATGTATAGAACACGAAACACATGAGTAATCAACTCATAGAGTCGACCGTAGACACCTCTGGTTCCTGGAAGTCTGCTACCATATTCGTACCAGAACTGATAATTTAATAATATTTCACGGGAACAACTTGTGGCCAAATGTTCTTTGCAAATCCAAGAATAAAGCTAGGGAATCAAAATTCTTCAAAACACAACGACAGAGCTGCATGGGGGTAAATTCCAAAACCTTTGCTTTTGTTTACATATATCTTTACTTTCGATTTCCGGTCGACGTCATCAGACAGAAAAAGCATTAATATATAGCGCCGTCTAAAATCAAATAATGAGAAAGATCGCATTAATACAATATACCGTTATTGGATAGAGACTGCACAGATGCCATATTTAATGCAAGGTATCATGATACCTGTTGAAATTTCTTAGAATAACAATTTTGTTTTTCGATAGGAATTTGTGGTATCGATTGATTTGCGCATGTCTGTCGAACATGGAAACCATCTTCAATAAAAAATGCAAACAGTGTTGTCCTTTTCCAAAATGCACTCCTATTGCTGCACACTAAAGTGTTTTGAATGCCTAGCTTTGTTATTGAATATCTGAAGCACATACCGCCACAAGTTGTTCTTGCGAATTTGCAAAATATTATTAAATTATCAGTACTGGTACGAATATGATAGTAGTGCATGGAGGGTTTTTTTCCAGGTTCGGTTTCGGTTTTATTCTTTTTAAAACCTCGGTTTCAGTTCGGTATTATTTCCAGGCCCTTCAATTAATCTAAATCACTATCGTCTTACTAGAAAAGGCCATAGAAATGTCACGTGAGAGCTATTTAAAGCATGCTATGTCCTACTTCACTAGCACTCAGTCAGTTGAGTCAGTTGACGAAGGGTTAATATGAATTTGGGGTAGATTGTATGTCATTTGATTATTTTCCCGTTGTATATGTTCTATTTGGTAAATGCTATACATCAGTGGCAGCACCATAGTGAGGAGGGGGGGGATAGTGCCCTCCCCCCACCCCCCCCAAAAAAACAACTTCAAATTGCTATCTGACACAACCTGGGTGCCTTTGAAGACCACGTAAGGCATTGTAGAAACGCTCCAATATCACTCCGATGGCGTCCAAATTATTCAAATGTGATTTTTTTTCTGGGGCACAGCCCACAGATCCCAAACCACTCTTCCATGCCCACACCCTTGGCTCAGGCCTAAGACCTTTGGGTGATGCCGTAAGCATCCCGACCTTGAACCCCCACATCTTACTTAGCACCCCCCCCCCCCCATGATAGACATCCTGGCACCGCCACTGCAGGATCGGCACGTTTCGGCCTTGGGATGTTTCGGCCTTGAGACGTTTCGGCCTGGGAGGTTTCGGCCTCATAGAAAGAGGGTGTAGAGACAATGTAAATAAAATAGATTCAGCCGAAGAATGCTCTGGCAATCTGTGTACACTGATTTTCTGCCTGACAGTGCACATACTGGTTACTATTTCTTGGCCCCATTGCACAGTGAAAACAAGTCGTGCCTCCCGCATTATACTCAGTTTATCAATTATTCCGTTGGTTGATTATCTGCATTATCAACAAGGGAAGTGTTATTTTAAATAATATTAAATCTGAAAAAAGTGTAATAACTTTGCGTTTATTCGCTGAAAATGCTGTGGCTGAGCAATTTCAATGAGTAAACATGAAAATTATTGGTGACAGATATATATAAAAATTTGGGTTAGTCTTATCTAGACTAAGTAGACTTGGTAAAAATTTAAAAATTGAGACGTTTCAGCCTCATAAAGTGGGACGTTTCGGCCTTTTATGGAACCGAAACGTCCCAGGCCAAAACGTCTCAAGGTCGAAATGTCACGAACCCGCCACTGCTATACATTATATACCTGCTTTATTTTGTGTTCAGTTTTAATTTTGATAAAATAAATAATTTTCACTTGTAACTTTTCTGTTATGTTTAACATCGCCATAAAACAGGGACTCCATTCACTGTCCTGTTCCTCGATCCCTCACTGAACCTCTTGCCTCCTTTCGAAGTACAGAGTATGAACTATTCCTCATGTTGTTATGTGCAAAATAAAATGGATTTTCAGCATCAATGAGTATCGCATGGGGAATAACTGGTCAAAGTAAATAATCCTATATAAATTTGATTATTATTTTATTTAATGCATTTAATGTGAGGTAAATATGACTGGAATGAAAAAATATTAAAAAAACAACACGTTCACGTGTTCCGACACTTACCTAATTTCGTGTAGTAAAAGCCCACACTCACTGGCCATTTTCGTTCTTGTGTAGGCCTCATCAGCTATTCTCACAGTCGAGGTGCGACTTATACAAAGGTACATGTAATAGTCGCAGGGGAGGTATTTTGGCTGAAAATATTGGGTGCGACTTATATGTGGGAGCAACGAAAACATGGACATGATTGTACGGAAATAATCGCTTTTGGATTTGCCCGTTCTGCTGAAGTTCGTTGTAAATTTCGAAGTTTAACGTCCAAGCATTCAAAAACTGGACGAACAGGTCTTTTGGCCCCTGTCGGTTCGCGTTTTCGGCAAAAACCAAAAAACCTCCATGCTCTATACGGTAGCAGACTTCCAGGAACCACTGGTGCCTGCTGTCAATTCTATGAGTTGATTACACATGTGTTTGGTGTTCTATGAATCCCAACCTTCATTTTGATGTATAATTTGTGTATATTTAATCTGAATTTAAGGAATATCAGAGGTGATAAATTCAAAATAAACATACTTGGTGAAGGTGTAGAAGAGGGGACTTTTCGTTTTTTTTTTAAAATAACGATTTTCTCGCTATTTTTTCTCTGTTTTCTTAAAGTAAACTATATTTTGAACAAAATGACACAAAATTAGGTATCTCTCTCATGTTTTAACATGTAAGAGAATAGATTTTAAATCCCGTTGAATTGCGAGTTTCTCAATTGCCATTTGTTTCACGCGCTGAAAATTTCGCAGCATCTGTTGTTTTCATTCGTTGTTACGAGTGACGTCACAGGGGAGAAATCATTCTGTACGATAGCAGGTGCGCTTCGCTTGTGTGCGTGTTAGCAGGTGAGCTTCGCTTGTGTGTGTGTGTGTTCCTCGATTTAAGGTCAGTTCAGTTAGGACCAGGGTGAGTTCATCGGTAAGCTAACCCTGGCCCTCATTAGACTGACCCTAAAATCTGATCTAGGGTCAGTTTAGTGAGGGGGCCGGGTTTGTCAGCCGACATTTCAATTACTAAACTCTCCCCCTATGATAGCAATAATGGAACGGAGCGATTGCAGTGAGTTCGGCTGCGCTGTCGCAATAAAATCTGAAAAAAACGATGAAAGTATGTGATTTTGTGTCATTTTGTTCAAAATATAGTTTACTTTAAGAAAAGAGAGAAAAAATAGCGAGAAAGGCATTATTTTTTTAAAAAAAACGAAAAGTCCCCTATTCTACACCTTTACCCATTACTTATATAGCCCCTTAAAACAGGTGGCCATCAGTGTTTAGGAGAACCACTCCCACTGAACTGCTGAACTACCACTGCACTACATAGCATACAAACTGTGAGCGGTAATGTCACTTCATCGTAGTTCAGCGATCCGAATGTAGTGGCTAGAGGGGCAGCCACTACGTTCGGATCGCTAAACTAACTTCATCGATTATTTATGCGGTATTATCGGTCCTCCTTAAAACCGGAATCCCCCGGAATCCCCCGAAATACCCCAGAATCCCCCTTAAATTTCCCGGAATCCCCCAGTATGCACCGGAATCCCTCTTTAACCTCCCGATATCACCACAGAATCTTAATTAAATCTCTGTTATGTGACAAGTTGCATGCAGATACAATAACAAAAAGAACGGAGACAATTACATTAGAATGAAACCCAATGTTGTAAAAAAAATAAAAGTAAAGGTGAAGAGCACAACTCCTCTGAATGTGTACAATGACTTATTGGCAGATGAAAGTGATATTTTTGAAGAACCCCGGAATCTTAAACAAATTCAGAATTTCAGGTACCAACAGAAGAGAAAGGACAAACCAAACAACAAAAAACTACAAAATTTGGCAGACCATGTTGAGAACGTTGAAAATTTAGTTCATAGCCACCCCTTTGTGCAGAAAGTGATGCATTCCAAAGCAAAAATTCCCACTGTCATCCTCTATACAGATCAACAAATTGAGGACATAAAGCGTTTTTGTTGTAGTTATCCTGAGGCCGCCTCCATGGTTCTGGGTTTTGACAAAACGTTTAATTTGGGAGAGATACATGTTACAATTGGCTGTTTTCAAAATTTGGCAGTTACAAATAAGACAACTGAAAACCACCCTATTTTCCCAGGACCAGTATTACTGCATGAAAATTCCGATTTGTCCACGTTTAATTTTTTTTCTTATCTTTAGCTGTCGTATTGAATGGTGCTGATGTCGCAAATTCACCTGTATTCGGCACAGACAACGAAAAAGCGATGAAGAAAGCTATCCAACAGGCTTTCCCAAATGGACCTACGGTTTCGTGCACAAGACATCTCAAAGGCAATACTTTGGACTATTTGAGAGACAAAATAGGTGTCAACCATCAGGATAGGCAAAAACTATTGGAAAGAATGGTCTTTCATCTTGAATTGCAGTGGCTGCATCATTGGTGATAAACAGTCTGTAATATAATTTTTTGGTTTGGTATGCCCTGTGGACACCGAATACACCCAAACCGTCCTCTGGCCGAACCGTCCTCTAGCAATTTGACCCAAACAGTCCTCCAATCTAACCTGACCCGTCCTCCACAGCGACCGAACCGTCCTCTGAGCAATTTGACCCGAACCTTCCTCCAGGGAAAGAGTGAATGAGAAAGAAGAGTGGTAGAATAATAACATAAAACTGGTTGTTTATTTATTGATTTTATTTATTTTTTCATTTTCAACTACGTTTCAAACGTTTTTTTTTAACAAAACATAATAATGATTATACAACACGAATACACGATAACAAAACAATATTTGTGATAATAATAATAGTGAACAAACACGATTTGTGATTACTTAGAGGTGATGAGCTACTTTCTATTCTTTTTTCTTTTGGGGGTGGGGGGGGCATGTACACGTGATTTTCAGTTTTAACCATGCATTATTTCTTTTGGGGGGGGGGGGGGGGGGGAGGCTGTTTACAAATATAATTTTTTTTGTTATCATTGAAAATTACTGGTAGTGTTCTGACAATAATAGTTTCAAAGTTTATTGAACATGTCAAAAAAATTATAGAAACATTCATTTTTTTTTCATTTTCTACTTACATGTATTTCCACTGGAGGATGGTTTGGGTGTATTAGCGGACGGTTTGGGTCAAAATGTAGCGGACGGCTTGGGTCAAATTGCAGAGGGCGGTTTGGCCAGAGGGCGGTTTGGGTGTAATTCGTGGGCGCACCAAACCTAAAATTATATTACGGACTTTGGGTCCAAGTTTGGACTAAATGTGACGGTAATTAGCCCTCCTCCTTTAAAAAAAAATCCTGGATACGTGTCTGGTGGGGGGGTGTGTGTGTGTGTGTGTGCGTGAGAGATTATGAGGTAGTCCAAACTTGGACCGAAAAGTCCGCAATTTAATACTTTTACTTATTATCTGACAAATTTCTAGACCAATATCGAAAATGTAACCTCATTGTGTACATAACCACATTACATAAGTAAAATAAATAAAATCTATTAACATAACTCGTGTTACGTTATCCTTCATCATTCAAGCCCCTCTTAAAAACCCCGCGGTACGTCGAACTTGGGACGAGCAAACTTTGGTTTTGAGACAGGTCCATCACATATGTCATGAATACGGAACGAAATTAAGTGCAACTCTGAAAAGTTTTACACACGTTTTACCATAGTCCAAACTTGAACATAAATTCCGTAATATAATTTCTGGGTTTGGTACGACCAAGGACGTACCAAACCCAAAAATTATATTGTGGAATTTGCGTCCAAGTTTGGACTAGTTTTAATATTACTATGGTCTGTTATGAACTGTTGTGAGTTAGCGGTGTGCAAATATCAAAATATATAAAATGGACAGCGATGCCAACACTATTGTTATGTCAGAATACGTCCTGTAGTGTTAGGGAACCCACCCTTGGTGAAAAAGGTGTGTGCGTGGTTGTGTTCCCATATTTTACCTTTAGTTACTTGTGCGTTGTGGGCGAGTTAAAACCTTCAAATCAACAAATTAAGGGCCTATATAAGTAATGAAATTTTGTTTATTTTGAAATTCTCACATCTCATATTCCTTAAATTCAGATTAAATATACACAAATTATACATCAAAAAGAAGGTTGGGATGTATAGAACACGAAACACATATGTAATCAACTCATAGAGTCGACTGTAGGCACCACTGGTTCCTGGAAGTCTGCTACCGCATTCACACCAGAACTGATAATAAAATAATATTTCATCAGAACAACTTGTGGCCAAATGTGCTTCATATATCCAAGAACAAAGCTAGGCAGTCAAAACACTTTCGAACACAGCGATAGGTCTGCATTTTGGAAAAGGACAACACTGTCTGCATTTTTTATTGAAGATGGTTTCCATGCTCGACAGACATGCGCAAATCACTCATTACCACGAATTTCCATCAAAAAACAAAATCGTTATTCTAAGAAATTTCAAGAGGTATCATAATACCTGGCATTGAATATGGCAACTGTGCAATCTCTATCTAATAACAGTATACTGTATGAAGGCGATCCTTTTCATTATTTGATTTTAGACGGCATTGTTTTTACATGCTTTTTCTGTCCGAAGATGTCAACCAGAAATCGAAAGTATACTCATATGTAAACAAAAGCAAAGGCTTGGGAATTTTCCCCAATGCAGCTCTGTCGCCGTGTTTTGAAGAATTTTTATCCCCTAGCTTTGTTCTTGGATATGTAAAGCACATTTGGCCACCAGTTGTTTTCGTGAAATATTATTAAATTATCAGTTCTGGTGCGAATACGGCAGCAGACTTCCTGGAACCTGTGGTGCCTACAGTCGACTCTATGAGATGATTACACATGTGTTTCGTGTTCTATACATCCCAACCTTATTTTTGATGTACATTTTGTGTATATTTAATTTGAATTGAAGGAATATCAGAGGTGAGAATTTTCAAAATAAACAAAATTTCATTACTTATATAGGCCCTTAAAGAGGAGTTGCGGGGGCTTTTGGTGGGATTCTAGGAAATGTATGGAGATTCCGGGAAATTTAAGGGGGGGGGGGGTCCGGGGTATTTCGGGGGATTCTGGTGTATTTTGGGGGATTCCGAGGTATTTCGGGGGATTCCGGTGTATTCCGGTTTTAAGGTGGACCCGGTATTATACTTGACTAAAATAACTAACACTGTAGTGTTATGACCATCTGTGAGAGAGAGTGAGAGAGAGAGAGTTTAGTTTACCTATCGTGTGCTATCAAACTTTTTACAGTTCTGTGCCAACGACTGTCGCGAAATGTTTGAAATCGGCGGACAGTTACAAAAAATCCACTTTTATTTACTTTCAGTTTATTTCATCATCCACATGGGCGGTGCCAAGTTCGGACTTTACCAAAAGAAAATAATGTCCGCTATCAAAACGAATGCCAGTAACTTCGACCCATTGTAATGTCGACCAAAGTAACTTCGACCCAAATCGGTAATTTCGACCCCAAAAAGTAATTTCGACCCAATTTCGGTAACTTCGACCCACTATTTTCCCCGACTCAAGGGCCCACCCGCTGACCGCAGTGGCAAAAAGCCTTTAATGAGACAATCGCTTCAATGGGATTAGCCTCCAGGAACAGAATCAAACAGCTATACCGAAAACTATATAAGCCTTCTGGTGTTCCCAATAGCACACTTCAGATGAAAGAAACCTTGACACCTTCGCGGAGCCTCTTAACCTGGTCCACACCAGAGGAAGGGTAAGAAATAACGAGGAGGGGGGGGGGGGGGGGGGGGGTAAAGTCGAATGTTTGTAGGGAGCAGGCGATAAAATATCAGTACTCTTGAGTTTTGTGGTACTTGAAATTGAATCTTTTTAAATTCAGTTTGATCCGGATGGGTAAATTTTTGACAGGTCGGTGGTCCGGGTGGGCCGATCCACTCAGCAATACCTCCACTACGTCAACACACAGTTGCAGTGGACAAAAGCTTCCAATTTATGATCCTGGACTGCATCGGCAATAGACAGTACTGGCACTACAAAAACAGAGATCAGACGTTCCACCAATACATTCTCACCTGCTAACACTTCACACACGTTTCCTCCTTTGACACGCCCGGACATGAAAGAAAACATTTCACTCTACTGTTAGAGAGGGTTGAAAGGGGTTTGAGACACACTAGTCTGCGCGACTTCGACGCGCGAAAGCATTTGATCAAAAAATAACACTGGCTTGATGATCATAAAACAACTGTAACAATTATCAAAGCGGTTTTTAACTGAGTGTCATCCCAACAAAACGAACGGATAAAATACCCCAACACGACGATCCCAACAGGACGAAAACTTCTTTTTTCACTAATTATAGGGGAAATTAATAATAAAAAAATGGATTTACAAAGTGTATATTTACGCTATTTGAGGTATTTTGGGGGTGATTGATTTACACGTTTCGGTTGCTGAGAAGTTATTATTTTTTTATTTTCCATCTCTCCATCGCCCACATTCACTGTCTAACTTGAGCAAGATTTTGTTTCCATAGTGATTTCCATAGTTATATATTTAAGTCTTTTTTCCTATTTTATGTATTTTTTTAAAAGTTTGATTGATAAAAAATTCGTCTTGTTGGGAATAAACCTTTAATTGTAACTAATATTGTGTAAATACTTACCACAACAAATTTTGTAATAACGCACGAACGGTATTTACAAAAGATGCATCATTAAACCGTCCTCTGGCCAAACCGTCCTCTGTAATTTGACCCAAATCGTCCGTTACATTTTGAGCCAAACCGTCCGCTAATACACCCAAACCGTCCTCCAATGAAAATAAGTAGAAAATGAAAAAAAATTGAATGTTTCTATAATTTTTTTTAACATGTTGAATAAACTTTGAAACTATTATTGTGAGAACATGTTTTTTTAGTTTACATTTGATTATAGTTTACTTAAGCACTACGATGCAGGCCTACAAGTGGATGTTGCCATACTGGATTTCTCCAAGGCCTTCGATACTGTCCCACACCAACGCCTCCTACACAAGCTACAGCAATATGGCATTGAAGGGCCAATACACCAATGGCTATCATCGTTCCTCACCAGCAGAACAATGAGAGTAGTTGTAGAAGGATCATCATCCAAAGAAGTTAATGTCGATTCTGGCGTACCACAAGGAACTGTACTTGGGCCACTACTCTTCCTCTGCCATATAAATGACCTGCCAGATTCAGTTAAATCAGCAGTCCGCCTCTTAGCCGACGACTGCCTTCTCTATCGGCCAATATGATCTTACAAAGACCATGACATCTTACAAAAAGACCTAAAAAAGCTGGAAGAATGGGCACAAACTTGGGGAATGCGTTTTAACGCAAAAAAATGTTACATCATGAGCATCCAACCGAAAACAAACAAATTCTACACATTGGATAATCACATACTAGAACAAGTCCAAAGCAACCCATACCTAGGCGTACAATTCGCAGAAGATCTAAAATGGGAACAGCATATATCCAACATCACAAGGAAAGCAAATTCCACGCTAGGCTTCCTTAGACGTAATCTTCGACACTGTCCTAAGGAGTACAAGAAAACAGCGTACATGGCACTGGTACGATCAACCTTAGAGAACGGTTCAATCGTCTGGGACCTAGACAGACCAACAGATATAAACAAACTAGAAAAAGTGCAAAGAAAAGCAGCACGATTCATCACAAACGACTACAAGAGCAGAGAAGAAGGTAGCGTTACCAAGATGCTGAATCAACTTGAGATGCCATCACTCCAAGAAAGAAGGAGAAAGAACAGGCTAACTTATATGTACAAGGTGGTTGAGGAGCTAGTACCCGCTATACCTCGAGCCGAATTCCTGACAGAAAGCAAGCCTAAGAGGAAAATCACAGCCAAAAACTATACAGGCTTCGAAACCAAGAACATAATCGAAAAAAGTGCAAGAAACAACTCCCAAGTGCTTTAATGTACCTCCGAGTAAAACTGAACAATTCAGAAATTCTTACTTCGTCAGAACAGTCATAGACTGGAACCCGCTAGAGGAAGGCACAGTGAACGCGCACTCAGTTGAGACCTTCAAATCATCACTCAACAAATAACTTCAATAACAACAGCAGCTCTCCGTCGCTCATACGCCATTCCTGGTTACTGCGACTATTATACAGATACAGAGATATTTTAGTAGAAGTTCTTTGATTTTTGATTGTGAAAACACAAGCTGAGTTCAGTTAATCAATGATCACTCACTATTTGTTACTTTAATTATTACTAATTATAGTAATTACAAAGATTGTACCGGTGTTGTTGTTTTTAGGCAATGTCTTCTCCTGGCCTTAGACAATAACTGATAACTGAACAGTGAAATGGCAACTAACTCCACCACTGAACCCACTTCGGGAGTGGATTTAATATCGATGTTGTTTGGTTTTCAAAAAGAGATAGCCAGATTGAACGACACTATTGAGGGTCTGCGCTCGGATCTTAGGACCCAAAAAGCACAGTTCGAGAAAGAAAAATTGGAGCTAATAAAACCGTCGGGGGAATCAAAAAGGGAAAATAAGGCGGCAAATGGAAAAAAGGGCAAAAGTAGACATAAATCAGGTTTACAAACAATTATATTTGCAAACAGAACCCCCCCCCCCCCCACCCCCCCTCCCCCCCGTAAAGAAACAATGCCTGTTTAAAAAAATATTATTTTCTGTTACCATGCATTGAAAATCACTGCCGGCAATTTTCAATGCAGTAGCTCATCACCTCTAAGTAATCACAAATCGTGTTTGTTCACTATTATTATTATCAAATTTTGTTTTGTTATCGTGCATTCGTGTCATGTAATCATTATAATGTTTTGTAAAAAAAAACGTTTGAAACGTAGTTGAAAATGATAAAATCAATAAATAAACAACCAGTTTTATGTTATTATTCTACCACTCCTCTCTCTCATTCGCTCTTTCCCTGGAGGCCGGTTCGGGTCAAATTGCTCATAGGACGGTTCCCTCGCGGTGGGGACGGTTCGGGTTAGATTGGAGGACGGTTTGGGTCAAATTGCTAGAGGACGGTTCGGCCAGAGGACGGTTTGGGTGTATTCGAACTAACCAAGCTGATCATTACTTGAATAAAACTTTATATTTATGGAAAAAGTCTGGAAAAATAGTGATTAAATTTACAGAAGTGGGTCGAAATTACCGATCGGCAAGGCGGTCAGTGTGAGGGTGTCTGAGTCGGGGAAAATAGTGGGTCGAAGTTACCGAAATTGGGTCGAAATTACTTTTTTGGGTCGAAATATGATGTCACTGAAATTATGGAGTTTTAACGGCCCTCCAAAATCCTGTTAATTGACTATTAACTTATAGATTGAGTGGTATAATAATAGTAATAACATGATTGTTGTCAGGCATCATGATTCATTAGCGGCCCTGCAGCAATGATGACCAGCCCTCGAGTTGTTCATCATTGCTACAGGGCCGCTAATGAACCCTAATGCCCTCCAAAATCATGTTATTGTTATATTATTACCACTTTAGCGGGCGTTCTCTTGTATATAAACGGAGTTTAGTAGGGCTCTAAAACTCGTAATTCGCGGAGTCATGCAACCGGAAGCGGGGGGTCCTCCTAAATACCAGAACCCACCAGAACTGCACAGAACCCCCTCTAAATTACATTTACGCAGTGTTTTACGATGATATATGTTTCTTTTATGTAATAATCGTTACAGGAAAGATAGTTGCCTTTGTCTAGGCGGTTCTGAGGGGTTTAGGTATTTAGTATTTTTCGCCTAAATACTAGAACCCCCCCCCCCCCCCCCCCAGAACCGCACAGAATTCGCTAAACCCACCCTCTAAATGACATTTTCACGCCGCTGCCGGGGAGAATATTCCATTTGCAGTTTCTTTTAGCATCCAAATTCATACATGGTCTGAATGTCAGACACTCCCCTCCCCTAACAATTTCCTCCTGTCACTCCCCTCCCGCCCCAAATTGGTCATCCCCCCAATTTGTTATTTCCCCCTGAAGTAGACATTGCCCCTCAAAAAGTTGTCCTCCCCCTGTTGTCCTTTCCTTGTCTTTGTAAGCCTGACCTTGGGCTCCCTCCCGGACCGGGAGGCGGAGGGCACCCTAGGTCACAGTCTTACAAAGACTTGGTCATCTCCCCCCCCCCCCACCCACCCCACCCCCACACCAATTTGTCCATTCCCGAACACTTTTCCACACTGCTTTCTGTGCAGTAATTTAATTAAATAATGTTTAATCATTTAACCCTTCTAGAATTTGCATGCTGCAAACAAACATTGCAGACGTGTTTTTTCAAGAAAGAATGAAAAAAACAACATGGGGAGGACTCCTTTTGGGGGGGGGGGGGAGGGTCACTATAGTCATACCAGCGGCTCTGCCGGGCAAATACTACGAGATTTCCTTTCCCCCACCATGGAGCACTACATTCTAACTCACTGAAACAAATACAAAAGTCTGCTTCATCCAGTAATGGATAAAAATAGAAACATGCCTACCCCTGGACTCCTTCAGTCCAAATGCTCAAGGGGAGCAGGTCAGAAACCATTCGACTGACTATGAGAAAGGCAATATCTCCATGTTGATTCCAAGTGACTTCCACGGAACCAACTGAATGAGAAAATACAAAATATAGTCAGGCCTGGCCGTTTGAGGGGAGCTATAGCTCCTGCTCTCCTTGGCTCCACTATAACCAAATTGAGGAGAGTCACAATTGCTCTCCTTAAGAGCTGTCATGGCTCTCCTCAAACCTTCATTTCCCTTATTAATAACCTTGTATAATTGCAGAATAGCTCTCCTGAAACAAATTTATGAGAGCCGTTGCGGCTCCCCTGGATTTTTCAAAAGGCCAGGCTTGTATAGTGGTCGGTTAGTTAAACACAACTGTATATACACATAATCAGACAGATGGCGCTTGTGCAGGTCGAAGGCACAATGAGAAATCTGTGGTTTTAAAAGCAAGTTTTTAAGTCGGAGCGGTGATAAAGGAGCGAAATTTATGTGTATATACTGTAGGTGATGCAGTGGATTACTAGGATGAGGTGTGGGGGCGCGGTGGCTCAGTTGGTAGAGGTGCAGGCTGCATGCCGAGAGGTCCTCGGTTCGAATCCCACCTGCGGCAACCGCGTTGTGTCCTTGGGCAAGACACTTCACCCCGATTGCCTACATGGGGGCACGATGACGCTGTGTACTGAGGCGTACTGCACGTCGATGATGCGCATGTCTTCAACCAATCTAACCCTGCCTGTGCTGCGGTGCAGAGTTCAGAGTTACGATGTTGGGGAGCTGACAGCTGCTCGTCGTTGCTCGGTGGTTCTCTCCGGCTTCCTCCACCCGTAAAACTGTCACGGTCACGATTAGCCATTGTGCATAAGTATGTGACCTTAAACACCAATAAATAATAATAATAATAGGATGAGGTGTAGTTATTTATATTCTTCCTGTGGATGTTAACTATTCAAGCTCGGTTCTTTTAAGTCAACGTCAACTTCAAGTCGTCCAACTTCGTTGTATTGTCGCCATGACAACGGATAAACACTGACACTTGGATTCTTGTTCGTGTATTGTTACTCGGATTCTTGTTCTTGCAAGCGATGTAAGTGGATGGAAGCTGTGCGAAAATCGATCAACCCAGGTCTGATGCCCTAATCGAATCTTTATGAGTAATGCCTAAATCTGACGCCAAAGGAAAACGAAAACGGTCAAGTCCGCAGAAATATATTAAGGCAAAATCAGTTCGAGTCTGCAAGCTTTCCCACGTGAGTGAAGAACCGGAGTGGATCACTGACAGCGAAGTAGACACTTCAGAGGATAAAATGGCAACGGGCGCCAATCCACATGCTTCTACTGCCCCTACTGTGTCGGGTGGCTCAGTCGATGTAGTAGCCCTGGCAGACCAGCTTTAAAAAATCCTTTATAATGACTTTAGGTCTCTCATCAGTACGGCTGTAAAGGAGGCGACAAAAGATATGAGGGTTGACATTGCAGCGTTAAAAAGTGAAAATTCTAAGTTGACTGAGCGGAACGATGACCTCGAGTTAAGAGTGGACGAATTGGAACAATACACACGAAGATACAGTTTAAGAGTGAGTGGTATAAAAGAGGATGGAAACGAGAATACAGACCAAATTGTTTTGGATCTAGCTGCTAAATTGCAGACTGGGCTTGATATTGGTGACATAGATCGTTCACATAGAGTTGGTCCCAAACACGAAGGCAGGACACGACACATTATTGTCCGATTCACCAGTTATAGAGCCAGGAGGAAGTTATTCAAAGAGAGGACTAAGCTGAAAAATAAAATTCCGGGATTCGAGAGGTGTTTTGTTAACGAAGACCTGACCAAGTTTAAGCTAGGCCTATTTAAGGATGCACTGCTGCTGCGGAAGGCCAAAAAGGTGAATAATTGCTGGACAGCCGATGGGAAACTTTTTATTAAGATGCTTGATGGTCAAATACTGACTATCAGGTCGAGGAAGGACCTAGAGAAACTATCAGCTTGACTAACTTGTCTCATCGATAATTTTACTAAAATGTGTATTCATGTGATATGTGATGCCGCGAAGTGTTAACTTCCGTCTGTGGCTCTTGTAAACCAACAATTCCAGAATCACTGAATGCCGAATCACTGGATGCTGAGTTGATTGTTGAACTGTAGATATTCGTAAGTGCCCGTAGGTGCTCTTCAATTGTTGGAGCCCTAAAATTGTGACATCCGTCCTTAATGTCCCCAACACTGCACAGAGACAGCTGGAGAGAGAAATGCTACTGTCCCTAATAGACCTCGATGGTTGAAAGAATGCCAAATTGTGGATATTTTTGTGCATTCCCAATCGATGACGCCTCCATGTTGTATAGTGACCCCCCCCCCCCCTCCCCCTTCCCCTTAAAGGCCAACGAAGGTCTTTTGCTATAATGAGTCAATGCCTTTTTAAACAACTTCTGTATACCTATAAATTATAAATAATATCCATAGAACAGCATGTTTCAAGTCTGCACAGTACGTGGCCAGCATGGTTAGTCATATAATAAAACGTCTTGTCACAATTCGTTTTAACCCTTTGCCCAAACGTAACGAAAAAAGCGCCTAGCACTTTTTACAAAAACGTCATTCAAATTCTATTATGTTTTTCTTTATCTTTTTTGTCTCAGAGGCGTAGCTTGAGACCCCTCACTAGAACGAGCTCTTTTAACTCGTTCTGGTGGGGTGTCACAGGTCGAGTTTTGGGGACATAGAATGACCACTCTGATACAGTGCCCCCCCCCCCCCCTCCCATAATTAACGTTCTGTTGGCCCAAAGAGTTATGTCTTGTAACATATCATTATATAACATAACATAATATCCAGATAATGCTGTTCTGTAGATGGTTAGTTACATGTATAAAATTAGTATTGGTGGGAATGGGGTTAATCACTGGTACAGCATCCTCATACACAATTTTTGAGGGGAAGCACGAATGTGCCTGATGGTTAGTTACATGTATAAAATTAGTATTGGTGGGAATGGGGTTAATCACTGGTACAGCATCCTCATACACAATTTTTGAGGGGAAGCACGAATGTGCCTGAAGTTTATATAATACGAAATAAGGGGACATGGTATTACTGTGCAGGAACATGCATGACTGGAATTGGCAACACTTTTGGCAGTTCCAGTGGGGCAGGTTCCGGCGCGGTGGCCCTGGTACTGACATTTTGGCTGTTTTGATGTGTACGAATCTTTATCATTGTCACAGTCTTGTATAACTAGCAACCGTAGACATGGGTGTATCCATGCATGCAAATTCTGATCATTATTATTATTGTCACAGTCTTGTATAATTAACAACTGTAGAAATGGGTGTATCCATGCTTGCAAATTCTGATTATATTCAGTATTGGTAGGGTTAATATTCAACACTGACAGCTTGCATAAATATCATATAATACGTGCTGGTGGAAATGGGGTCAACGTCTGTGGCCATATCCATGAGGTAATATCTCAAAAAGAGTATAACTAACATTTTGATTTTGTTTGTCGGTGTAGTGTCAGTGCTGTATTAAGAAACAGTGGGAAAGTTGTTGGTGGGTGCGTGACTTGGCCTATTATTCATACCGTGAAATCTCACTCTCCAATGTAGCCACTTGTATAAAATAATGTTTGTGTTGAATGGCTTGTTAGATGTATAAAACAAGTATCGGTGCGAAAGGGGTTAATATCCAGCGTGGCATGTTTATGCATGCTAATCCTGACAGAATACGGTACTGGCAGAGCTATTGGTTAATACTGATGGAGTTACAGGAATAAACCAAAATGTTAAATAACTGGTGATGGTTGAGTGGGATCATCGTGCATGATTATATACCATGGTCCCATTCAACTATCACCTCTCATGCTGTGTGGGATTAGTCATATGCATATATCAAGGAAAATGGTGAAAGACCAGTTATTTCTATAAAATTAGTATTGGTGGAAGCGGGGTTAATATCCAGCATGACATATTCATACATGTTGATCCTGGCAATGTACAGTACTGGCTGAGAAATAGTAAATACCTGCGGAGTTGCACGAATAAATCAAACTATAACGTGGTGATGGTTGGGCGGGGCCATCGTGCATGAATATGCACGGTGGCCCCATTCGACTATCACCTTTTATGCTGTACTGATTAGTCACATGGACATTCCCAGGAAAATGTAAGGTTAGTAAGATATATAAATTAAGTATATGCGGCAACAGGGTAATATTTGACATAGCATACTCATGCATGCTAATGCTGTTAATATACAGTGCTGGCGGAGCTAAAACCATATACTGGCGGAGTCGCATGGTCAAGCCTAAATATTATTTTGCGTGTGTCCGTAGGTGTTTTTCAATTGTTGGTGCCTTAAAATCGTGCCCCCCCCCCCTTAATGTCCCCAACATTGCACAGAGACAGGCGGACAGAGAATTGCTTCTGTCCTTAGACCTCGATGGTTGAATGAATGCCAAATCGTGGGTATTTATGTGTATTCCCAATCGATGACGTCTCCATGTTGTGTAGTGACCCCGCCCCCTCCCCCCTCCCTTCAAATGCCAACGAAGGCCTGCTGCTATAATGAGTCAATGGCTTTTAGAGAACTTCTATATGCCCATAAATAATATCCATAGTACAGCATGTTTAAAGTCTGCACAGTACATGGCTAGCATGTCTAGTCCTATGTATAAAATGTCTTGTCACAATCCGTTTTAACCCTCTACCCAAACGTTACGACCAAAGCGCCTTGCACTTTTTACTAAACGCCATTCAAATTCTAATGTTTTTTCTTGTTTTTTAGGGTTTTTTTTTTTGTTCTTTTTGTCCCAGAGGCGTAGCTTGTGACCCCTCACTAGAACGAGCTCGTTCAACTCATTCTGGCGAGGGGTCACGGGTCGTGTTTTAGGGATGGAAAACGACAAATTTTGTTATCCGAGAAAAACGTCGTCTAGTGTCCGCGTTGGGTGAAAGGTTGACATCTTGATACAGTGCCCCCCCCCCCCCCCCCCCCACAAAGAAATTAACGTTCTGTTCGTCCAAAGGGTTATGTCTTGTTACATATTATTATACACCATAACATAATATCCAGATAATGCTGTTCTGTAGAGGGTTAGTACATGTATAAAATAAGTATTGGTGGGAAAGGGGTTAATCACTGGTACAGCATTCTCATACACAATTTCGGAGGGGAAGCACATAATAAGTAATATGGGGATGGTATTACTGTGCACGAACATACATGGCTGGAATTGCCAACGCGTTTGGCAGTTCCGGTGGGGCATTTTCTGGTGACCCTGGTACTGATATTTTGGCTGTATTGATGTGTACGAATCTTTATTATTGTCATGGTCTTGTATAACCAGCAACCGTATAAATGGGGTGTATCCATGCGTTCAAACTCTGGTTATATTCAATATTGGTAGTGTTAATAATTCACTACTGACAGCTAGCATAAATATTATATAAAAAGTGTTGGTGGAAATGGATTCAACGTCTATGGCCATACCCATGAGGTAATATCTCTTAAAGAGTATTACTGACATTTTGATTATGTTTGCCGGCGTAATGTCAGTGCTATATAACAAGAAATAGTGGGAATGTGGTTGGTGGGTGCGTGAATTGGACTATTATTCATACTGTGGCCCCTCACTTTCTAATGTAGCCACTTGTATGAAATAATGTTTGTTGTGAATGGCTTGTTGGATGTATAAAATAAGTATCGACGAGAAACGGTTAATATCCAGCGTGGCGTAATTCATGCATGTTGATCCTGACAGTATACGGTACTGGATGAGCTATTGGTAAATACTGGAGGAGTTGCAGGAACTAACCAAAATTTTAAATAACTGGTGATGGTTGAGTGGGACAATCGTGCATGAATTTGTACGATGGTCCCAATCAGCTATCACCTCTCATGCTATGTGGAATTAGTCAGATGCATTTGTCAAGGAAAATGGTGAGAGATCTGTTATTTCTATAAAATTAGCATTGATAGAAGTCGGGTTAATAACAAGCATGACATATTCATACATGTTGATCCCGACAGTGTACAGTACTGGCTGAGCTAAAAGTAAATACCTGCGGAGATGCATGAATAAATCAAAACTTCACATAACGTGGTGATGGTTGAACGGGGCCATCGTACATGAATATGCACGGTGGCCCCGTTCGACTATCACCTTTTATGCTGTGCTGATTAGTCACATGGACATTCACAGGAAAATTGGAAGGTTAGTAAGATATATAAAATAAGTACATGGGAACAGGGTCAATATCTGGCATAGCATATTCATGCATGCTAATGTTGTTAATATACGGTGCTGGCGGGAGCTGTTACTCAATACTAGCGGAGTTGCATGAAATAGCCTATATATTATTTAGAGTGTGATCGTTGAACGGGTTCACCGTGCATAAATATGCATGTTGGCCCCGTTCAAACATCACTAGTTATGCTGTGCACGTCTAGTTTCACGTGCACAATAAAGAATATAGTGAATGATTAATTAGATGTATAAAAGAAATATTGGTACGAAGGGGGTCAATATCTTGCATGGCATATTCATGCATGCATAAAATAATTAGCCACACTACATTGTTGACCCCGATATTGCGACCCACCCCCCCCCCCCCCACCCCCACGTTCATCATTTGGATATGCCCTGCAGTGCATGGCTGGTCACTTTTACAAAATGGTTGGTCGCACCATATTGTCGACATCTTCATACTGTGGCACCCCACCTCCACCCTGGCGCAAGACAACAATGCTTGCTGGGATCTATCTCTTATGAAGAACACACAAAACATTACAACCAGTTAATATTGTGCCGTGCATGGTTAGCCACGTGAAAATAAGTATTAATTGGAATGGAGCTCACCCTTTGTCCGGCGTAACAGTAGAAACCAGTCAGCTTTATGTTCAAAACCTCCATTCAAATCCGATAACATCTTCCATTTTCGTCACAGATACGCAGCTTATGGCCCCTTACTGGAACGAGCTCCTTGAGCTCGTATCAGTGGGTGGTCGTAGGCAGTGGTTTTTGACGAAATTTGTAAGCTTTTAGTTGTTCCAAACTATTATGCATGTGTCCTTGTTATCCGCGTAGGGTAAGAGGTAAATATCCAGTATAATATATCGACGAGTATTGATCCTGATAATAATCAATGTTGATTAAGTTAGCTATAAATTTCCCGTTGGTCTTTTGGGTCAATGGTCCTAAAAACATTCCAAACACTATAATTATGCTGTGGGTAGTTTTTGATAAAAGACACAATAGGTCATGGTGAGAACGAGTTCTGTGTTTGATTTCGCATAGCCATGCGTGCGAACCAAAATAAATAAAAATAATTAGTCCAGTTCGCACGAGAAATATATGTCTGTTATGATGAAAAAAACAGTGTCAATCTTTCGACAAGGAAATGAAATGGCAAACTTTTTCAAAAGGGCACGACAAATCACGGAATTATTGTACCGTGGCAGCAATCGGCGTCATCAAACACAATACTCTAACTGTTCAGTGAGGTGGTGACCTGGACAATCCGTCCGACTTGCTCATCGTCGATGGTTTCCCAAACATTGTCTGAATGCTCATTTGATTTACTGTACAGCAAAAACATGTGGGTTTTTATGCACACACCTGTGTGTGGGGGTGGACTGCTACAGGGTCGTGATGGGGATGATTCCTTGATCTTTTTGATTTGATCTTGATTTTTTTTTTTTTTTTTTTTTTTTTAGATAATTTTGCCCATACCGTTAGTTTTACGGCTGGCGGATCTGATCTGCTGCGACTCTGTGGTGTTTTGCTCTGCAGGTGCTGTGTAATGCACACTGTGTTCATCCTTATAACAAATAAATATATGTTTCCAACTGACAAAATTCCATAAAATCCTCATTGCGCCTTCATTAACCACAATTTTCACCTGGCAAGACCCCCACCTTTCCCTTTTAGAAATTCTAAAGGCCAATAAGAATGGAACTTGTGCATATTCGAGGGTTTTTTACTCTGCAGGTACTGTGTATGGACACTGTGTACATCCTTTTTCCAGTGTAATAAATGTTTTCCATTGATAAAATTCCAAAAATCCTGATTGCGCTTTTACTAACCGCCATTTTCACCTGACAAGACCCCCCACCGCTCCTTCTTAGAAATCTTGCACGCCCAATAAGAATGAAACTTGTACATATGTTCTTGTTATTTGTGTTTATTCTTCTGCGCAAAGCGCATTTGCAGCTTTCAGCACTGTACACAACAGTAATTGCCTCCCCGTATTTAGTTAGTCTGGGCAAATGTCCTAAAATCAAAGGAGTTATAAACATGGGAACAGCTGATGGTGATGGAAAATCTAACACTGATATATCAGTAGGACTTGGCGACTTGGTCCTATACAGTAATAATGGCGGGTAGTGTAGGATTAGACGAGGTGCAGACGAACCTAGAATTTGATCTCGTAAAAGTCTATAACGATAGAACATGCGAAATAACTGATGAAGAAGACTCTTTATTTAGAGACTCTAGTGGTGATTGTAAATACTATTGCCCCAATGAACTTAAATTATCAAACATCAACTGTACCGAGCAACTCTCGATGTTTCATATTAACTGCCAAAGTCTAAGTGCCCATTGGGACCCCCTAAATGAGCTGCTGGCCGATCTTCAGGACTCCGAAAATGTCTTTAATATTATAGGGTTAACCGAAATTTTTCGAATACCGTCCAACATGTCATATTGTCTAGAAGGTTATCACCCACTCATTAAAAATATCCGACCTGAGGGAGACGATGGGCGAGGTGGTGTGGGTATCTATGTGAAGGAGGGTATTGCCTCCTCAATACGAAACGACTTGTCTGTCTTCATTCCCCATGTAATCGAGTCCCTATTTATTGAAATGAAAATAAATAACACGAAAAAATTAATCGGAGTCATATACAGACCTAACACCCAGCCTAAAGCAGATATAGATCTCTTCCTTACAAAACTAAATGAAATTACTGATATAATTAATCATGAAAATAAAGAGGCGTATATCATGGGCGATTTAAATATTGACCTATTAAAAACAAATTCTCATTCCAAAACTCAATATTACCTCGACCTCATGGTGAGCCAGGGATTCATACCTCGTATCACCAAGCCGACTCGAATAACCAGTCATTCAGCAACTTTGATAGATCATATTTTCTCAAATAAAATATCCTCCAACTGCTTGTCTGGAATAATTGTCACAGATGTCTCTGACCATTTTGGTATATTCTATGTAGAAAAAAATGCTTCCCAAAAGGATATCCTGAAAATGGCGTACAAACGCAATTTCAGTGCTACCAACCTGGCTACGTTTAGGTCACTTCTTTCGCGAAGCGATTTTTCGCCTATTTTTGAAACAACCTGCCCCAACACGGCATATGAGAGTTTTATGAATATTTATTCTACCGCTTTTGAACAGGCATTCCCTTTGGTAAACGTGCAACTGAAGAAAAAATATATCAGACAGCAACCGTGGATATCTAAGGGCCTCATGAAGTCATCAAATACCAAGACAAAATTCTACATTAAAAAAATTAAATTCCCAACAGAACAAAATATAAAAAATTATAAAAATTATTGTAAAATTTTCAATAGAATTAAAAAGCAAAGTAAAGCAATGTACTTCAATAAAGTACTAAATGACAATAAAAATAATTTGAGAGGAACCTGGAAGATTTTAAATGAAACAATAAATAAGGCAAAGCGCACTGCCAGTATGCCTTCTAGCTTTGTTAAAGATAATAACCATGAAATAAATGACCCGCATGAAATAGCATACGAATTTAATAACTTCTTTATAAACATAGGAAGACGCACTACTGAGCAACTAATACAAACAGGCAAGTCGTTTATAGACTACATGGATTTCCCTAACCAAAACAACTTTTTCATAACACCCGTAACCCCATCTGAAGTAATAAATATAGCTAATAGATTGAAGGCCAAAAACTCCGACGACTGTGATGGCATTACGACATATCTTTTGAAGAACAGCATAAATATAATTGCTCAAATAATTGCCCATATTGCTAATCAATCTTTTACAAGCGGAGTTGTGCCAACCAGAATGAAAATCGCCAAAGTGATCCCAATTTTTAAAACCGGAGACGAAAATCTATTTAATAACTATAGACCGATAAGTATCTTACCAGTCTTTTCAAAAATTTTAGAAAAACTAATGGCAAATAGAATTGTAAACTATCTGAATACATTTGATATTCTATACCAGCATCAATATGGTTTCAGAAAAAAACACAGCACTATACATCCTGTTATGCAACTTCTTAGACATATTGGCATTGAAAATAACAAACCAACTAAAGACATAACATTAGCAGTATTTATTGATTTTTCAAAAGCTTTTGATACCATAAACCACAGTATACTGTTAACTAAACTGGAAAGATGTGGATTCAGGGGAATTAGTAACGATTGGTTTAAAAGTTACTTATCCGACAGAACTCAGTATACGAAATATGGTGAATATAAATCTGAAATGAGTCAAATAACATGTGGAGTCCCCCAGGGCTCTGTACTCGGTCCCATTCTATTTCTGCTGTATATAAACGATATCTGTCGTTCAACATTGCTAAACATACTTTCTTTTGCAGATGACACTACAGCCTACGCGTCTGGTTCTAATGCAAATATATTAGCTAACCACATAAATGATGAATTAAGTAAACTAAGTGATTGGTGCTCAGCTAACCAGCTTGTCCTGAATGCAAGTAAAACTAAATATGTCCTTATAAATCCAACTCATAATACGAGAGTCATAGAAAATCTAAATATACATGTACAAGACAAAACGATAAAACGAATAGGACGCAACGAAACGGAAAAATCACTAAAATTTCTTGGCATTTTCATTGACGATAACCTTTCGTACAGTTCTCACATTTCACAACTGTGCTCTAAAATAGGACGAATAAATTACTCTTTAAACAAGGTGAAAAAAATTCTGCCACATCGGGCCATGAAAACACTATATTTCGCCCTCATCCACAGTCACCTGTTATATGGAATACATATTTGGGGTAGCGCCCGAGCAATTAGGAAAATCTTCATCATGCAGAAACGCTCAGTTCGCATTATTAATAATTCAAAATACAATGCCCATACTGATCCCCTGTTTGCCAAAGATAATATACTCAAAATTAATGATTTGTTCAAACTTCAAGCCTGCCTCTTCATTTTCGATTGGGAAAAGGGGGAACTTCCTTCGTCATTTCATTCCTTCTTCAAACAATTAGGACATACCTCAGAAAGAGCTACGAGGCAATCAGATCTATTATATATTGGTAGAACCCGTACCAGGGCACTGGACAAACTTCCAATCCACGCCTTTCCTAAATTATGGAATGAGCTGGACCCAGAAATAAGAACAACAACAAACAGAAAATTATTCAAAAGATTGCTGACACAAAAATATCTTTCTCAGTATCCAAATAGCGTAGAATGTGACAATCCTTATTGTCAAGACTGTAGGTTGTAGCTACAGACTGTCATCCTTTCATATCTTTCACAAGTATGTAAATAATCAGGGTTCTAGGTAGTTTAGACATTATAATAAGGCCATCTCCCTCAATTATTAGTTTTTATCGCTTTCAAGTTCAACACATGATACAACAGTACCTGCCTGGGAACCCCTGGAAGTGAAGTAGTGCTAGTTGGGGGGGGGGGGGGGGAAGTCCAGTTAAATTGGCAACACAGGTATAAACGATTGGCTAGACTTGACCTTATATCGATCTTGTGATTACGAATAGCCACTGTGCATTAATACGTGACCCCCCCCCCCCAAGAAAAAAAAAAACAAACAAACAAAAACCACAACAATAAAACAATTAACACAACAGCAACGCCAAATCATCTGTCTGTTATCTCGTCTTGCAAAACATACTTTATCTGACCCGCCAAGTCCCGAATTTCCGATGTCAAAACAGTGAAAAATAAACCCTACATGTGCAGTTATCCAGCTTTATCAATAACAATATGCCCCCGGTTGTGTACAGTGCTGATAACAAGGCCAACCATCATCTGTGGGAGTTGACAGGTAGACAGCCAATCTGGCTATGTCATCTCCCTACGGTATAGATACTGATTCCATGTTGTTTTGTAAATGCATTTCTAATACAAGTTATGCTAATGTATTTCTATGAATCATAATTATCATGTATTGCATTTTATCTATACCGTTAAATAAACAATCAATCAATCACAAGCCTAGCTTGTTACACATTATGGCAAGAATAAAATGGTATGAATGATAGACTTCATACTGGTACCTAGCAAACTCTTCCAAATATGATACGTGAAAACAAAATTCATTAACAGACCGTCGTCATGGTAATAATAGAAATAACATGATTTTGTCGGGCGTCCCGGTTTATTAACGGCCCTCGAGGAATGAATAACAGCCCTCACGTCCCTCGACTTCGTCTCGGGCCGGTAATAAACCCCCGGGCTGTTATTCATTCCTCTCGGGCCGTTAATAAACCGTAACGCCCTCCAAACTCATGTTATTGTTATAATGACCCCACTTCTGTCATGCCTCTGTTTATGCGCGTCCTTATGGATAGAAAACACTTCGGGCGTACCTTACGAATAGAAAACACTTATCAATACCAGGGCCGGAGAAATGGTAATTCGGTCTGCAGGGTTAATTCTGTCACAGGTCTCCTTTCGAGGGTGTCGGGATAAGAGGTTGATGGAGTGGGACGCCCCCCCCCCCCCCCCCCCCCCCCCCCCCCAAAAAAAATTGAAATCAGTTATTAGATGGGGACTTCTGGCGGCTTTCGGCATAAAAAAATCATATATTTCGGCCGTCGTTTTCAGAAGCATGTTTCAAATTCTCAAGTTCGTCAGTGAGTATCCTGTGACCTAGAATTATAGCTTTTAACTACACAGTTGTCACGTCCAGTTGATTTAATAAAGTTATAACTTCAAGGATCACGCTGTCAAAAATTACAACCGTCGGTCAAGTGCGGAGCTCCATCCACGATACAGCCTCCTTGTTTTCTGTTAGCATGGGGATCAAAACATGGGGGGGGGGGGGGGGGTGGAGGGGGAGGGGGGGGGGGGGCTAGTCCAAACATGGCCTTAAAGCCTTATTTTAATTGCTTTGTTAGATACGTCCTTTGAAATCAGTTAAATTAAAATACAATATTTAGTACTTTGCATGGATGAAAAGGTCTATTCGTTTCGGCGCCATTACCGGGTCATTGTTTTTACTGTTTTATATTTATACAAAAACATGGACGATTTCGAAACATTCGTTGCCGCTTCGAGGGAATTAAAATAACGATAATTAAATGATAAAACATAGCTTGGATCAATAAACTCTGCACAAATGTAAGGAAATACGTGTACTATCGATTGCTGCCGGTTATAAGAGCGAAAGCTTGATATATATTCCTACTTTTGAGTCCGTTTTGCGCAAAAACATTCCTTCTTCTCATTTCATTCGCACCTCTGACAATAGTATAGCTCGTATGTTTCGGGGGCAGGTTGGGGGACCCCGGTGGGGGACCCCGGAAGTGACGTCATGTCACGTGACCTAGTGGCGCCATGTTGTGTTGTCATGGTAACCCGCGTGAGCGGCCATCTTGTGACGTCATCTCCATAGTGATACGTGGTGTGAGTGCGCATGCGCAGCGCGTGTTGTTAGGGTGATACGAGCTTCCGTCGTCCATTTTGTATACTGGAAGCCGCCATCTTGGGTTCTATGGTAGCACGTGATTGCTATGTTACCAATGGCTTCTAACAAGACAGAGGTATGTTTTGGGGGTATGTTCGATTGAATCGGAGTAAATCTGATTACCACAAACAACCCGACAATCCCCCAAATCCACCCAAAATCACCGAAATTTACTTTATTTCCCCATTTTATCGGCTTAGCACGTAGTGCTATAGTACTAAGGGGTGCAAGGGGTGCATTCGATTGAACAGGAGTAATGTTCTGGATTAGAATTCTCCCAGAATCCCTTTTTTGATCCCTATCCCATGACGTTTTTCCCCTATAAGAATAGCACGTAGTGCTATAGGACAAATTTACCCAGAATTCTCTGCTTCTATCTATATATGCAATAGTTTACGTCTACCTAGGCATGTTCCTTTATTCTAGAGTATACTCCAGTAGCGTAGAAGAGCCTATTAGTTGGAACAGTTTTACTTATTATTACTATATTTAGCAGTTTCTGGTCTATTCTTGTTAGTTTTGCCCCTATTCTAAGTACTCTTGTTGTTTCATTTATATAACTAACCAATCAGATTGCTTGATTTCCCATAATGCAGGGTTATCTCCCTTGTGTATAACAAAAGCCTATATCCAATGGCACCCCAATTTTAGCACCCCTTTTTTGAAAAAACATATGACCTTCGGCACCCCTTTTTTGTCATATGTGCTTATGTGAAAAGGCACAGTGTGACACAATATGCCCTATCACATAGGCACATGCTTTATGTGCCGATATGTGCTTATGTGAAAAGGCACAATGTGACACAATATGCCCTATCATATAGGCACATACGGGTATTTGAGGATACCTATGACCTGGTATTGTATTATTTGAGGATACCTATTGAGGATACCTATCGAGGATACCTTTTATAGGATACTTATCTGAGGATACTATATAGGCTTTACATATTCCAATAGGTCTCTTGCTGGCCCTTAGTACTATTAATCCACCTGATGCATTATGTTATCCTATGACTGGTATAGGTAGTATGCAATGCTAGGCATAGGGGTATTGTGGGTAGGGGTACTGCCTGGTAGTTTACAACGTTACTATAGTATGGGCGGTATATACACCTATAGGCCCCCTGTTAGTGCTTGGTACTATTAACCAACCGATTGCTTTGTTTTATTATATGGCTGGTATATGTAGTACGTTATGGTAGATCTAGTGATTTTGTGGGGGTGGGGGTAATACCTGGCAGTATAAAACGGTAGTATAGCATAGGCTGTACATATCCCTGTAGGTCTCTTGCTGGCCCTTGGTACTACTGATCCACCAGGTGCTTCATATTATTGAGCGGTATTCTGGGGGTAGGGTCAATGCCTGATAATACAGAACGGCAGCAGAGTATGGTTGGTATATTCCCCTGTAGGTTCCATCCTAACCGTTGATAGTATTAACCTACCAAATGCTTTGTATCATCCTGTTACTGGAAAGGTGGTAGGTAATACCAGTAGTTCCTACCCTATTCTGAGTACTCTTGTTGTTTCATTTATCTAGATCAATAAAATAAATTATAATTAACCAATTAGATTGCTTCATTTCCCATAATCTGTATGCAGAGTTATCTCCCTTCTGTATTATAAAAACCTATATCAATGGCAATTTCCCCGGCACCCCAATTTTGGCACCCCTTTTTTGAAAAAACATATGACCTTCGGCACCCCTTTTTTCTGAAATGAGGATAAGAGTCGTATTAAAAATCCCTCATTGAGGGATTTTTAATACGACTCTTATCCTCATTTCAGAAAAAAGGGGTGCCGAAGGCCATATGTTTTTCAAAAAGGGGTGCCCAAATTGGGGTGCCTTCTGGAGAATCCCTTTTTTTTCTGAAATGAGGATAGGAGTCGTAGTAAATTAGACCTCAAATGAGGGATTTTTACTACGACTCTTATCCTCATTCCAGAAAAAAGGAATTCTCCAGAAGGCACCCCAAACATATGGCCTTCGGCACCCCTTTTTTCTGAAATGAGGATAAGAGTCGTATTAAAAATCCCTCAATGAGGGATTTTTAATATGACTCTTATCCTCATTTCAGAAAAAAAGGGGTGCCGAAGGTCATGTTTTTTCAAAAAAGGGATGCCAAAATTATCCTCAAATACCCGTATATGCCTATGTGATAGGGCATATTGTGTCACATTGTGCCTTTTCACATAAGCACATATCGGCACATAAAGCATGTGCCTATGTGATAGGGCATATTGTGTCACACTGTGCCTTTTCACATAAGCACATATGACAAAAAGGGGTGCCGAAGGTCATATGTTTTTTCAAAAAGGGATGCTAAAATTGGGGTGCCATTGGATATAGGCTTTTGTTATACACAAGGGAGATAACCCTGCATTATGGGAAATCAAGCAATCTGATTGGTTAGTTATATAAATGAAACAACAAGAGTACTTAGAATAGGGGCAAAACTAACAAGAATAGACCAGAAACTGCTAAATATAGTAATAATAAGTAAAACTGTTCCAACTAATAGGCTCTTCTACGCTACTGGAGTATACTCTAGAATAAAGGAACATGCCTAGGTAGACGTAAACTATTGCATATATAGATAGAAGCAGAGAATTCTGGGTAGATTTGTTCTATAGCACTACGTGCTATTCTTAATAGGGGAAAAACGTCATGGGATAGGGATCAAAAAAGGGATTCTGGGAGAATTCTAATCCAGAACATTACTCCTGTTCAATCGAATGCACCCCTTGCACCCTCTCGGTACTATAGCGCTACGTGCTAAGCCGATAAAATGGGGAAATAAAGTAAATTTCGGTGATTTTGGGTGGGTTTTGGTGATTTGGGGGATTGTCGGGTTGTTTGTAGTAATCTGATTTACTCCGATTCAATCGAACATACCCCCAAAACATACCCCTGTCTTGTTAGAAGCCATTGGTAACATAGCAATCACGTGCTACCATAGAACCCAAGATGGCGGCTTCCAGTATACAAAATGGACGACGGAAGCTCGTATCGCCTAACAACACGCGCTGCGCATGCGCACTCACACCACGTATCACTATGGAGATGACGTCACAACATGGCTGCTCACGCGGGTTACCATGAGAACACAACATGGCGCCACTAGGTCACGTGACATGACGTCACTTCCGGGGTCCCCCACCGGGGTCCCCCAACCTGCCCCCGAAACATACGAGCTATACTACTTCTGACTTCAGAGTGCAAACACCTTGACACCTTGATTAGCAATCATGGAAACACTGGAATTACCAGCAAGACCATATCAGCTCTAGGCGTCTCTTGTCCTGTTATTTGGACTGTCCAGGAGACAGGTAAGAGAGTCCACCTGACCTTGGAGTTCGCAGTAAAGGACACCACACCTGCTCTCTTGGGTAGAGGTAGTACCTTTCGTGAGAGGAACCCCTCTCACACTGATTGGTCTAGTTGATGACGATGTTGTTGTTGCAGGTACACGTGGAGAGAGAGAGAGAGCTTGCCTTATATTTCAAAGACGTTTCAAACATACCAAGGAGAACATTGTGGGTTCTCCATCCGCCCTGCTTATTATACCTATGTGGCGAGGACAGAATTGATAGCAAGATTATAAAAAGGCATTATGTGGAACGCAGGACCAGCCCTCGCATCTTTGGGGTTGGTGGCCAACCCATAAGATGGAGTGAAGGATGAAAAAGTCCATAACGGTTATAGTAGTCCATATCGGTTATTAGTCCATACCGGTTAGTTGGTAGAGCGTGAATGGGTTGAAAAAAAAACTACAGGAAGAAAAGTGTGTTCGTGTGGTGTCTGTAAGCTTGTGTGTTTGGGAGGAGAGTATGAAATGCAAGAACTAAGACTAAGTTCCCGGTAGTAGAGAAATACTCTCGAGCTTGGGCCCCAGCCCTGTTCGTGCGGTGTCTGTCTGTGTGTTAAGCTTGTGTGTTTGGGGGAGGGGGGGGGGGGAGTATGAAAAGCACGAAGTAAGTTTCACAGTAACACAGACATACTCTCGCGCTTGGGACCCCAGCCCTTACCCTTGCTTGGTGCATTGTTATTTTGTCACCATTAAAATATTGGAAATTGCCACCTGCAAAATGAAATAATACTTGCAATTAGCAACCCATTGAATAGTGTGAGAATAGAAAGAAATAGTTTAACATGTACAATCAGAAATCACGATAAAAGAAATAAAGCCTGTTTATAAATATTATTTTTTGTTATCATGCATTGAAAATCACTGCCGGTAGGCCTAATTTTAATCGTGTTTGTTAGCAGCTGTTATTATTATCACAAATATTATTTTGTTCTCGTGTATTCATGTCATATGATCACTTGATTTTTATGTTTTATTTTTGTAAAATCTCTCTTTCCCTGGAGGACGGTTCGGTCGCTGTGGAGGACAGTTCCGGTTAGATTGGAGGACGGTTTGGGTCAAACTGCTAGAGGACGGTTCGGCCAGAGGATGGATTAGGTATATTCGTGTGCTGAAATGCTTAGAAGGGTCATTAACTAGAATTTTTGTTAATAATTTAATAAAATAATTTCACTGAATTTTAAAGAACACATACACTCAGCACATTAATTTGACCATCCCAATTTTTAACAATATCTTTGACAAGAACCAATTAAATAGTTGTATAGGGATCAAAGAAGGCATGGAACAATAGACTACTATTATATGACAATCACATGACTCATGAGAATACTGGTCGATTCGTCGTAAATGCACATTCGTCGTAGAATCTGGTTCGTCAGCAATTTCCGTGGTTGTTTGGACGATTCGTCGAAGATTCTGATTTTGAATCTTTAACGCTAATTTAAGCTGGTTGTGATACCAAATAACAAGATTTAATAGTTAATTTTTCTTTATTTTATATTTTGAAATAAATTAGAACAATAGCACATGAAAAAATAAAATAACAAAAATACAGAGAAGAAAAGAATGAACAAACAAATCGAGCTATTGGGTGGTTAGGTCGAATTAAGTCCTTACAATCATCAAATGTCATGGATTCTGATTTTGGATCTTTAACGCTAATTTAAGCTGGTTGTGATACCAAATAACAAGATTTAATAGTTAATTTTTCTTTATTTTATATTTTGAAATAAATTAGAACAATAGCACATGAAAAAATAAAATAACAAAAATACAGAGAAGAAAAGAATGAACAAACAAATCGAGCTATTGGGTGGTTAGGTCGAATTAAGTCCTTACAATCATCAAATGTCATGGCTATCTGATCTGCTGGCAAAAAAAGGAGGCACATCAATTCACGGAGGTATTTTGAAGTGTTTTTTTTTTCTATAGGCTGGTGCTAGGCCAAGGTTTTGTATTTTTTTCCATATTGCCTGAGTCCAGTGGAAAACACACCCTTGTAAGCGGATGTCGGGGAATACTGTTCGGAATGCACCCCAAACTGCTGCCTCAAAATCCATCACAGTTATTTCTAAAGCTCCAGATGATAAATGTCCCTTCAAAAATTTCAAAATTTGTATATAATCCTCTTTTGTTCGCCTGGACATTAAAACGAATATAAGATGAACCTGGGTCATAAAATATTTTTTTGAAACGAGAAATGTCAAGAAAAAAGAAGGAATTTTCTATTATACATACCCATTATTGGCGCGTCGTCGTTTCGTTTTTGTTTCTACCACTGTAATAAATAACTGTATGTGACATTCGGTGAAAATTTGAGGGTATATATTCACAAATTGTGCTTTTATAAACACTTTTGATGTCACATCAAAGAGGTATTAAAAACTCATCAGCATACATGTCTTATTCTAATCAAAACAATAAGCATGAGTTTGTTTTGTACAACTTTTTGATGTTACTTCAAAAGATCCCACATCAAAGTACATTAAAATCAACCTGACAAAAATTTGAAAATAATTCAGTGTTGGAGGAAATTTGAAAATAATTCAGTGTTACAGATCCATGCCTTGGATGTTTCGTCGAAAACCCATAAGACGATTCGTCGTGATCGTAATTTGGACGATTCGTCGTTACGACGAATCTACAAACACGACGAATCGTCCAGATACCACTCATGGAATAGCCAATCGGAATCAAGACGGGAAAACATTTACTAAATTATTGAGAAAAAGTTGTGACAAATAGGTGTATCGATATTTTTTTCTGTGTGAAATGTTACCCTACTCACCTTCCAGTTCGAGGTTCTCGGGGGTTCGACCCCAGCATCTTCCTGCCAGTGGGCACAGTCTTGATTTGTACAGTAAAACCAAGAAGATTAATGGCCCTCGCTTCCAACTCTCCTGGATCCATAAGCAAGTAAAGTTCTTCAGGTCGGAATGGAGATGGGGACGTTTTGACCAACTCTTGGGGACGTTTTGGCCAATTGTTGGGGACGTTTTGACCAACTGTTGATGACGTTTTGACCAACACTTGGGGACGTTTTGACCAACAGAATTAATAATAATAATAACTCTTTGGCCAGCCGCTGATTTGTCGCGGTCCTCATAAGAGAAGGCCATCATTCCCCCTGCACCCCACCCCCTCTTCCCCTCCTCTCCTCCCAGCATTCAGATATAAACTGCTTAATAGTGTCCCTCACTTCCTCTTTTTCAATTTCTTCAATAAGCATTCCTACCCTCTCCCTCGTGTCCCCCTTCAGCCATCTATCCTTTGTTTCTTCACCCCACTTCTGCATTATTCTTCCAGTAAATTTTATTCTATGAGGTATATACTGTGGGCATTCCAAGAGAAAATGTTCCAGGGTCTCCACTACTCCAGAGTGGCACATTTGGCATCCCTTTTCTCCATCTCTCCCAATCTTCCCCCGAAGCTCCAGTGATCTTGATCTCACTTTGAACAGCAGTGACCCTCCAAAGGTGCCATCTAGGTACTTCTCAAAAGCTGGCTTTTCTTTATATTGTAACCCCTGCAGTGATCTTTTCACGCTAACCCCTGCTCGCCAGTTTCCATTGCAATCTTCCATGACTCTCTCTTTGACAAACCTTTTGCCTTCTTTCATTCCTACTTCTATGTTTGTGACCTCTATAGAGTAATTGTCCATTAGTTCCCTCACATGTTTTGACCACCCCGTATCTATATTAGAATTCCAAATGGTATCGAGCATCAGTTTGCACCACCGGTTGTCAGGCAGGTTTCTCAAGTAGTTAAAGTAACACTGTTTTCCCAAATCTACCCTGTCCTTGATTTTCATCCACCCAAGCTCCCCCCTTACTGCTTCCAAAGCTGCAGCATTACTCGACCCTGTTATCCATCTGCCGGCATCATTCTGAGTACTTTCCAACTTCTTAATAACGGTTTGGTTTAATGGAATCACGTCCGTGCCATACGTTATACTTGGTAAACCCACCCTCTCCCACAGTGTTTTCCCCACAAAGACCTTGTTGAAACTATTTTTCCCTAAAAGTTTTAGTTGGTTCAGAATTCTTTTCCCCTTCAGAATCAGTTTGGCTGAGTAATTTCTGTACACCCCTCTTCCCGTTATATTTATGCTTACCCCTAGATACTCATACTCTCCCGTTTCTCCTACAGTGATTTGTTTGCTTTCCCCTTCGGGGATTGAGAACTCCCCCACTCTCCATCTCTTCGTCATATCTACCTTGCGTCCAACGGGTATTACCTTGCTTTTATTTTCATTTAGTTCGAGCCGCCAAGTGTTCCCATATCTACCAACAATTTCCAGCAATTTCTCTAGCCCCTGTTCAGTTCTAGACATTAACACCATGTCGTCCGCAAAGAATAAGCCTGGTGCCTTCATGTCTCCAACATTTACCCCCTCCGCACTCTGAATTAGTTCGTCCCCTAAATCTTTAACATACAATGCAAACAAAATCGGTGAAAAGATACACCCCTGCTTGAGGCCTATATCCATAGGGACTCGTTTTGTAGTGATACTCCCTAGACTGAGTTGGCTTTGCACATCTGTATACAGTGCTTTCATGATTCCCACAAAGTCACCCCCCAGTCCGATGCCCTCGAGCTTTCGCCACATACCTTCCCTCCACACTCGGTCGTACGCTTTTTTCACATCTAGAAATGCCAGAAACATCTTTTTCTTTTCAGCCTTTGTTGATTCTATCAGTTGGGTGAGTGTAAATAGGTGATCAGTGACTCTTCGACCTTTCCTGAAACCATTTTGAATTTCTCCTAAAAAACCTTTCTCTTCAATAACTTCCTCAAGTCTACCGTATATGGCCTTACAGAATACTTTTCCGATGTTACTACTAACTGATATCCCCCTATAGTTATCTAGAACTTCCTTATCCCCCTTTTTGTGTATGAACGACACCTTACTTTCCCTCCACTCTCTGGGGACCTTTTGCTTTCGCAGAGCCAGGTTGAAAAGGTTTGTCAGGACTTCAACAAGTGCCTCCCCTCCATTTTTGAGGAATTCGTTCGGAATTTCATCAGTCCCTCCCGCTTTACCATTTTTTAATTTCGAGACCACGTTCCGCACTTCTTCTGCCGTTATTTCGCTACATACACGATTGGATAGGTTCTCCTCCACCAGTGTATTTCTTTTTGGTGGGGACCCACTGCCCCATCGCCTATCGTTTATCTTTTCCCAGTGCTTGACTAACTCTGAAGCGATACGGCCTTTATCTTCTGTACTTTCCCCATCCACTTTGATACTCTGCACACTACTTTTCCCCCGTTTATTTACCCAGTTCCAAAATACGTTTGAGCTCGAACCCCCCGTTTTCTTTATTGTTCTGGCAAGACTGCAATTGCGCTCCTTCCTATTATTATTCTTTATCTCATTCACCTTTTTCCGTGCCAGTTCATATTCTCCTTTCATTAGTCTCGTGTCATTGTTATCCACCCCTTTAAGCTTCCTACTTCTTCTGTAAGCAGCGCATTTTACCTTCCTTTCTTTTATAGCCTTTTTCAGTCCCTCGTTAACCCTGTATCCGAGCTCTCTCGTTGGGACCCTCACCCTTCCTATACAATCCTTCCCTGCCTCTGTTAGGCTATTTACTATGCCATCTGAAATACTCTGGACATTTGCATCCCTAGGTATACATTCAAGACTTGGTTTTAGTTTTTCCCGAAACTGCTTCCAGTCGGCTCCTTGTTTTAGTCCCCAAACTTCCTTGAAGGTATTTCTGTCTCTATTCGTCTTTTTGCCCATAATCTTAACTGTTATCAGGTTGTGATCACTACCCAAGTCATTTTTTCCCTCGTCATCTATTTCTACATCTATAACCTCCCTCCATACGCTAACGTCAGTGAGTATATAATCAATTATTGTTTTCTTATCGTTCCTCTCCCAGGTCCATTTACCCTTACATTTCGCATCCCTGTTCAGGATCTTTAAACCAAGCTCTTTTGATAGGTCCAACATCTTCCTCCCATTCGTGTTAATTTTCCTATCACCTCCCTGTATGCCCTCCTCCTTATCCCCGATGTGCCCATTGAAGTCCCCCATTAGGACAATACTGAACCCTCTGCTTTCAAGCTCTGTGATATTCGATCTAAGAGTTGTATATATTGAATCATTCCACTCGGGCTTACTTCCCTCCACTGCTAAGTATACAACACCAACGACAACACTCCTGCTTCCTAACTTGATTTTTGCCCAGACTATTTCGTTGGATACTGGAATCTGAGTCCTTGCTTCTGTGAGATCTGTAATCAATGAGGGCTGTAATTCCTCTTTAGCGTAGATGCCAACACCCCCACCCCGTTTCTGACCCTCAGTTCGCCCAGCTCCTATCCACACGCAACCCTTCATCTGATCAAACCGCTCATCCCGTCGTATCCACGTCTCACTTAGACCCATTATATCGAAGTCTCCTTCGTCCACCATTGTTGATATTTCGCTTACTTTCTTGTGCAGACCCTGGATGTTGCAGTACCCAAACTTAATGAATCTTTGTTTTTTTGTTCTCACTGGCACATTATTATACCCCTGGTATGTCCCTGTGTTGTGCATGTTTGTTGTTCTTCCTATGTTCCCAGCATTTGTGCCCCTCTGGGTTATCGGCTGTGGTCCCCTACCCCCCTTTTCTCCAAAAAAGGCCCAGCCACCTGTAAAATTTTTTGGCCCAACAGGTCTGTACCCATCCTACTTAAATGCAATCCGTCTCGCCCATACAACTCTCCTTGTCCCCAGAATGAATCCCAGTGGTCGATGAAATGTATTCCCAAGTCTTTGCAGTGCTCTTCCAGCTCCTCGTTTAGTGCCATAATCCGCGAGTTCCTCTCATTCCCACCACCCATAACGGGGAGCACCCCTGAAACGATGATCCGAGCATTCCTGGTAAGTAGCTTACTAATTAGGTCCTTGTATGTGTTCACCAAACGAACTGATTTCCTCTCCCTGATGTTATTGGACCCCACATGTAATACCACTACCGGATCAGGCCCCGACCCAGCTACAATACCGTCCACTCTATTCCTCAGGTCCTCCACTTTAGCCCCCGGAAAGCACAGAACTGTTCTATTTTTACTGTCCGGACCACAGACAACCTTGTCGATCCCCCGAACTATGCTACTTCCCGCAACCACCAACTTACTTTTGGCCCTCGCCCTATTTATCTCCTCTAGTCTCCTATTGTTTACAGCGTCCTCTTCCTCTCCAACAGCCCCACTCGGAATCACTATCGGTATCGGTATCTTTGACCTAGGATTACTCCTATCCTTGTCCCTCCGTCTCTTTCCAGGCCCTGAACTACCTGGACTACTCCCCTGGTCTTCTCCCAGATCCCTCCTCCTTTTTCCTGGCCTAGACCCCAAGCTACTATCTGTTGCAACTACCTCCATCCCCTCCTCTGACTCTTCCGAATCGAGCACATCAAATCTGTTTCTGGTGCTGCACTCCCCACTGCCTTTGGGCTTTACACCCCTATCTACCTGCTTCTCTGGCCCCCCTTTCCTACCACTTTTGATAGTCCACGCCAAACGCTTTACAGCATTGCTCCGGCCTGGGCCCCCCCTCATCTGTCCTACGTACTTTTCTAGCAGCCCCCACCTCATCACCTACCTCATTCACATCAAAGGTTCTACCCCCATGTTTCCTCTTGGAACCACCGACAACCATCCATCCTTCTCGGAAAGCTACTTTCACAGGCGTAACTCCAGACAGCCCCGCCCTACCAAGTTTTCCCTTCAGCTCAGCAATCTCCCCCTCAAACTTAACAATTGTCTCAAGTAGGCGGAGGATTTCCTGACAGTTTGCACATACCTCTCCATATCCCATCGAACGACAGTCCCCATACATCATAGAACACTGTTTACAAACTTCAAGCCCAATATCGCCATCGGTGGCCCCACTAACCCGGCTCTGACCGACACCCCCAGTGACCTCTGTCTGCACACCAATACTTACCCCGTTGGCACCGTTGACCTGGACCGCGATATTACACGTATTTACCTCCATACTTACCTCCGTCTGAACAGACTTGCTCGCCATCATCAAAACAAAATTACGCGATCGGACAGGGAAAACTGTAAACACGCGACAAAAGGCAACACGACGAACCGTTCGACAACTTAGAGCTCACAGTTTTATTTAAGACCTCCTAACTTTGTCCCAGTTACTATACTAAACTACCTCCCCACAAAGTTGAATAAAATAACCTGAAAATGAAATATATATGATTAGTAAACAATAAAAATACTTAATTTCGATTCGTAGCCAAGGAAACTTCTGTATACTTGCGGAGAACTTTTCGACCGTTAGGGAACGTTTCGGTTTGGAACGTTTTGACCAGCACCCCAAAATATGTATCCGAGTAGTGCTCCGGGTTCTAAGGGCAAATCACGACGAGTCGAAGACGAGTTGTGATCTACCCTTATAACTCGGAGCGAGACTCGTATACATATTTTGTACATCCACATAATGGTAATAATCATTTTATCTTACAATATATTGGTGATAAGTCAAGAATGTAGACGAATATATAATGAACTATTTATTCGTACGGATGAACAAAAAGAAAAAAATGGAACTCACGCGAAAGGAACGTGCTTGTATCCGACCCCCTGATACAAACATCTGTGCCAGGGGGTCGGATACACGACAGTTGCGGAGTGAATACAGACAAAACACATGTTGATTGTAAGATAAAACTATATGTCCCGATACCAACCGCATTATCTTGCAGTGATTGGTCAATGCCTCGATGATTTTATTATATGTCGCCGGGCACGCGCATATGTCTACTGTCAGCAATTCTTATGTCCACTGTCAAGGAAAGCGTCTCATTGCCATGAGCAACGGTTCATCGCAATGTCTTTTTTCACTTGAAATCAACTGAGACAAATACATTTAACTGAAGTAAAATACACACAAAAGTACCCTTATTACGTACAAAAAGATCAGTTGATCAAGAAAATGTTAATCATGTGGGGGTTATTTATCATATAAGATACATAACTATGTGACTCTGTGTGTTCGTATATTTCTTGAGTTTAATCATATAAGATACATAACTATGTGACTCTGTGTGTTCGTATATTTCTTGAGTTTAATCATATAAGATACATAACTATGTGACTCTGTGTGTTCGTATATTTCTTGAGTTTAATCACATAAGATACATAACTATGTGACTCTGTGTGTTCGTATATTTCTTGAGTTTGGTCTCAAATCAAGTCATGGCTGCTATTTTCGTATAAGATACATAACTAAGTGACAATGTCATATTTCTTTTCCAACCAGTCTAAAAACCATTCGTCTACGAGGTGGCGTTGCAGCGTCCGTTCTAAAACAGATATGTGTCTGGCAACGGTTACACAACAAGACGACACCTTTTCCAGGAATCATCACCATCACAACCACCCCGCAGATCCCAAACTTAGGGTTAAAGCTGAAATATATGTGAAGGTAAGACCATATTCAATTTGAAAACCTTTTCAGTTCTTGAAGTCTGGTATTCCCTTTAGTTATATAATTTTCCGTACTTTAAAAAAAAATCATCTTTTAAACAAGGTATTCCTTTTAGTTATATAATTTTCCACCATTTAAAAAATGTGAATATTTAAATATTGTTTTTTAGGTGAAGTCAGCTGCTGAAGACCAGGTCTTTAGAGCGGGTGATATTGTTGAAGAAGTAGTGCGAGAGACCGTCAATGACGACAATATGTTTTTGAAACCTAGGCATAAAACAGTTATACGAGCAGTAAACAGACACAGAGCGACCAAGCGACCTGATGAACCAACAGATTTGAATTTTCAGCTTGACACTGATTTTTTACACTGTGACGAGTTTCTTGTTGCAGACTTGCAAATGGATGGCCATCGTCACCTAGTATTTTCTATTTTTTTTTATTCTATGAGGTATATACTGTGGGCATTCCAAGAGAAAATGTTCTGGAGTAGTGGAGACCCTGGAACATTTTCTCTTGGAATGTCCACAGTATATACCTCATAGAATAAAATTTACTGGAAGAATAATGCAGAAGTGGGGTGAAGAAACAAAGGATAGATGGCTGAAGGGGGACACGAGGGAGAGGGTAGGAATGCTTATTGAAGAAATTGAAAAAGAGGAAGTGAGGGACACTATTGAGCAGTTTATATCTGAATGCTGGGAGGAGAGGAGGGGAAGAGGGGGTGGGGTGCAGGGGGAATGATGGCCTTCTCTTATGAGGACCGCGACAAATCAGCGGCTGGCCAAAGAGTTAATATTATTATCTACGCCATTTCAGTTAGATTTATTAAAGCAGTCACGCCGCTGGTTTATGGATGGAACATTCAAAGTAAGTAGCATTGTGTATTTCGCCAATAAAAATAATAATAAATAAATAAAAACACTAATAATAATACTAGTAAGACGCCTCAGCTGCTGACGTGGCGTGCCAATAAATAAATAATATCTTCGTTTATTTTCCCAGATTATTGGAACTCCTTTCAAACGCACTGGCCAGCTGATGTCTATAAATGCTTTTGTGCAAAAGGATGGTAAACGGAGGTAGTTCCCACTCGTCTTTGCACTGATGTCTAGCAGAAGAACTTCGGATTATGTGGATATACTGGAGATGTTGAAGTCGAAACTGGTGGATCCTGTCGTAGAGACTTTTGTCATGGATTTTGAGGTAGGTAATTATATTTCGTTATTTGTGTTAGGATATTGTAAATTCTCTAAGGTAATTATAGTTCATTATTAGTGTTAGGATATTTTAATTTGTCTATCCATCTGTCAGTTAGGTGGATTAGTAATCATGTATTCCGTTTTTCAGGGGCTTGGCAGGCAGTCCGCCGGGTATTCCCTCAAGTTGAAATAAAAGGATGCGTATTCCACTGGACTCAGGCTGTATATCGTCGTGTGCAGGAATTGGGTTTAGCTGCTACTTACAGGGAGAGAGAATCCATCTACAGATACATTCGGCAACTGCTGGCACTCCCATTCCTTCCAGCGAACCATATAAATGATGCGTTCATGACACTGAAAGAACGGGCCAACACATCCCAGTTGAATCAGCTAGTTGAATACGTACAAACCCAATGGATAAATAACAGCGTGTTTACCATCCCAGCTTGGAGTGTTTTCAACTACAGCTAGTATTCGCACCGACAACGATATCGAAGGTAAATATAAATTTTTATACCTACATATAAAGTAAACTTTAAATTTATTGGTGTTTATTGTAACTGAAAGTTTAAAAAAAAAGAGTCTTGTTTTAGTTTACCACTTCACGGGCTTCCCACTAAAATAATATTAAGGTAATATTATTATTTGACCTTGTATACTGTAATTTTTTTCAGGGTGGCATAGACATTTAAAAATATTATTATTCACCCTTGTATACTTTGCAATCTTTTCAGGGTGGCATAGACGATTGAATACTAAATCTGGTGGTGGGAAATTAGGCATCTATAAACTGGTACCATTATTGCACAGTGAAGCAAAGACTGTTCAGATCAACGTGACGGTGGGAGACATAGAGCAGAATACCTGCACAGGATACACAAAGTTGGGACAGAAACTGCAGACAGCATGGGATCAATACAGATCAGGCGATATCACAACCAGCAGACTCTTAACCATTTGTGCCAATCTTTATTCTCTTGTAGAAATTGACAGCCAGTAGTCACTGAACATGTAATATATTGCTGTAAATAGTTTTTCTCAGCCTACGTTCATCTTTCTGTTTATTTATATGAAAAATGTACTTCTAATACAAATACATTGAAAAGGATAAATAAAAAAATCTTCAGAATTGTTTGCGTTGTTCTATTTTCTCCTCACTCACAATTCCGCGAATGCCTGATCACGTGTTCTTGTGGGACACACTAAAAAGTGTAGCCCGAGCCCGAGCTGAGAATATGGTGTAGCTGAGAAATAAAATTTCGTTTTCTTTCTTATTTATAGTTAGATTTCAGTTATTTTTGGTATATAAATCACTGGTAGCTAAACGAATCTAGACAAAGTGAAATTGATATTTTTAAACGTATATTTCGTGAAATATACGGAATAATTACTCCGAGAGACACTAAAAAGTGTAGCCGAGAATCTGGTGTAGCCGAGTAATAAAGTGTCGTTTTCTCGTTTGTTTATCAATTAATTTCAATAATTTTTGGTATACGTACTAGTGATAGACAAGCGAATCCAGACAAATTGAAATGGATATTTTAAACAGTATATTTTGAGAGAAATACGAAAAAATAATTCCGAGAGACACCGACAAGAGTAGCTGAATTTCCCAGCCAGTTAATTAACTGGCCCGGCTCCGATATACACTTGAAAGTGTATCTGGATTGCCGAGCTAGTTAATTAACAGAGGCGAGTATGGATTGTGTCAGAACAAGAATTTCAACGGGCTATTGAATTGACTTGCTGGGTTATGAGTTAAGAAACAACAACGACCAGTTTTAAAAAGCCATCTTTTATTCAAAATAATGAATAAATTTACTTCTATTGAATGAATGAATTAACTTCTGCTTTATTCTTTCACATATCCATTTATTCATTCTATTCGCAATATTTATAATAATAGTATTAAAAATAAAATAGCGTGAAGAAAGTTTATAACACATAACATAAGATTCATGGAAATGGCACGACTTGTTTATTTGTTTATTTATTCAATTATTTATTTATTTATCCATTTAACGAATGAATGAATTTACTTCTACTATATTCACTCATATATCCATTTATTCATTCTATTATTCACAGTATCACTTCGGTGATGACCAATTAACTATAAAATGAGAGAAGTCTGATAGAAGTTCCCGAAGATGCAAATGATGTGTTTACATACGTTATGCTAAATCACATATGAATTATATAAAAAGATGACAGCAACAACAACATTTTAATATCTTCAAACTAAAAACAAAAAATAGAATAGCCATGAAGAATAATCACCAAGACAATTGTTATGATGCTATTGTTAGGATTACTGTTAATCGCCTTTGTTGTGAAAATAATGTCAACATACAAGTTAATTAACCGGCTCGGCAATTCAGATAAACTTGTTAGTGTCTCTCGGAGTTATTTTTTTCGTATTTCTCATAAAATATACTGTTTAAAAAATCCGTTTCTTTTTATTTGGATTCGGCTGGCTATCACTAATACATATACCAAAAATTATTGAAATTGAGCTATAAACAAACGAGAAAACGACACTCTATTACTCGGGTACACCAGATTCTCGGCTACACTTTTTAGTGTCTCTCGGAGCAATTTTATCGTATATTTCACTAAATATACGTTTAAAAACATCCATTCACTTTGTCTAGATTCATTTGTCTACGAATGATTTATATACCAAAAATAACTGAAATCTAACGACAAATAAGAAAGAAAACGAAACTTTATTTCTCAGCTACACCATATCCTCTGCTCGGGCTCAGGCTACACTTTTTAGTGTGTCCCGTTCTTGTGTCCTCGACCCACTTCAGAAATTGTCTCCTTTCTCTGGTACCTCAATATTTGGAGACCGAAACGTCTCGGGCCGAAACGTCCCAAGGCCGAAACGTCTCGAGGCCGAAACGTCCCAAGGCCGAAACGTCCCAGTTCCCCTTTACATTGGACAATTCGTACCTTTATGCGGAACAATTCGTACCCTTACAAGAGACAATTCGTACCTTCATATTAGGGTATGAATCGTCCAGGGGAAGGTTGTCTAGGAACCCTATGGCCAACTATAGAGGCGTAGTTAGAACGACCAAATGCCTCCATTGTTACAAATAAGATTTACAGACTTGGAAAAACTAAAAAAATTACTTTTGTAATTACATCCATATATCTTTAAAAGATTACAGTTGTTCCACAACCAGTGCTTTGTGTGCCATTTTGTTTTTATGTATATAATATGTAAAATTGTAGTGTTTGAATTTTTGTGTTGTTATGTTGTGAAATAATGTTATCTAATGTTGCAATATTCGGTGTCGGTTCCCCCACGGGTGCTGGCCATCTCGTAGTCAAGCCAATTCGTACTCAGTGTTTTTCTGGTCAATTCGTAATCAGATTTCATTGAGTATTACTTTACGACAACCGTTAAATGCTGCTGCCCAAAAGAAGGACTGTTGTCGTACAAGAAGTACCTAACAGAAGAACACAATTCAAAACCATTTCATTAATATATACATTTAGTGATGTGAGTCAAGAAATATGATACCCATTCGTTGATAGTAGTATGTATTCAAATCATTTAATTTATTCCTGTTTTTGCGACTTATCCACATATCAGAAACAAGATTGCAAAACAGGATTTTTTACTGGACTCTGAGCTTCTGTTCTGCAGTTTGGGTCTGATGAAATTCTCAAAATAGTATACTGTATAATACAAGTACTCCCAAGAAAAATAAACTGACAAAGGTACGGCGTTTCCTGGAGAAGACCAGCTACTGAAATATTTGTTAATGCAAAGTGACATGAAATAGGTGACAACCACTACGGCACTAGCCTAGACTCTGACAGGTAATAATGAAGTGAAGACGGAATCAAAGCGAATACACGCAAACGTCCTCTCTTCTGGCCAAACCGTCCTCTGCAATTTGACCCAAACCGGACGCTAAAGTTTATCGGGAACGGGTCAAGTCGCTCCCGGATCAAGTCGCCCCCCCCACCCACCCCCCCCCACCCACTAAAGATCGATAATATAATAAGACGATATGAAGACGATAAGACAGGATGAAATGAAAAGAAAACTCGGAGACTGGTGATGGAAAAAATATATGGTTTATTTTGAAAAATTCTCATTTTTTTTAAAAGTACAAGACAAATGCATTGTGAATGACATAACTACACATTAAATATATAGATCAACATTTTCAATCAAAATCAACATAAAATATATAAAGCTGTTAATATTTACATAAAGTAAAGACCAATATAAAAAATTACATGTAAATTTTTGAACATTTTCGTAAAAAGCAGGTAGTAGTTATTGCATTTTTACGGTGGCTGATTTAGGCCATACTCAATACTTTTTTTATCTCGAGAAACTATGTCGAGATCTCGAGAAAATATCTCTTTAATATCTCGAGATCTCAAGATCTCCAGAAACTATGTCGAGATCTTGAGAAAATATCTCTATAATATCTCGAGATCTCAAGATCTCGAGAAATTATCTCAAGATCTCGAGATAATATCTCAAGATCTCGAGATAATATCTCGAGATAAACATATATAATTGGTGTCACCCTTTGATCATTAGTATGAATTCACTCCTGCCACACAAACTGTTTATTTACTTGTCACATCTTTTCCGACTGCAACATATTCATGCCTCCCATGACAATTACACAAATCAACTCCTGTCCCTCAGAAAAGTGAATAACTTATCAACCAACCACTTTGTTGCGCATTGGTTATGAGAGCCCACCAAATATCAGTCCAGCTCTAATATAAACCGAGTCCTGTCATCTGAGCTTGCACTTGCTGGTGCCTTGTTCCCACTCCAATTCCAAAGTGTCAACCCAGCACCCGGTACCTCCCACTACCTACTGTAGTGCCTTTTACCCTAAAACATGTTTTCTCACTACTTTACAAGATGAAAGTTTGTGTCTGTCTAACACTACAAATCCAAAATGTTGATTCAGTACCCAGTACCTCCTAGTGCATACTGTAGTGTTTTTTACCCTAAAACTTAACGTTTTCTCTCTTCTTTTCCTCCCAGCCCCATGCTGATTGTAGTGATGTTTACCATAAAACACAAAGTTTACTCACTACTTTACAAGACACACACCCATAAATACCAAATATTTCCTTCCAGCTCCACGTTGAAAGGGGTGATTTTTACCACAACTCACAAAGTGTACTCACTACTTTGCAAGACACAGACCCGCAAATACAAAATAGCTCCCCCAGCTCCACATTGAAAGGTTTCATTCCAACAGTGAAATCAATCACCCACTCCCTTGGTGGATTTTTTACCTACTTTCCACTTTGATGACTGAAACACATTGTCTCTAGACACGCTGTTTTTCCACGGACCTGTCATACAGCATAACTTTAACCCCATTCACACATCCATTTTGATCGAGCAAATCGATGGTGCTACTCGGTGTATAATAACCTTACACCGGTGACAGCTATAAACATACCGTCGGATTCCTTTTCCACTCGTTGGTTTGAAAAGTCTGGATTAGGCGTAACTAGTTGCCCCCTGTGGATACTGCTTCCGGATGAATGATTAAGGCCCTCACGTATTACCAATGTTAGTGTTAGAAAAGGGCTTTCCCAGTACAAGGCTGCAGATGCTAGACAAAACCATGAATTTATAGTCAATACTCAGCAATCGCCTGACCAAATTGAAACCCATAACCCTGAACCCAAGAAGCGAATGGAGTCACCCCCCTCCCCCCCCCCCCCCCCCCCACACCTCCCTGGTGAATTTCAAATGTGGCAGGATGGGCATGACTAACATTGTTTCCACACAAAACCCAATTACATGTAGTAAAGAAAAGATTGACCTGTCACCCGACAAGTCTCAACGGTTCATACACCTTTCACACTTATCCAGGGAGATACCTGAAAGTGACAACTCCAACAGTGAAGTATCCAGTCCCACACATATAAAGACGGACAACTTGAGCCCAATTCCCGGTATCCCCGAACAGGATGAAGCCCCCTCAACGTCATTTACTGCCACCCTAAACCAGCTACAACATGGCACCTCAATTAACAATACGTTCCTCCGTGATCCCATACTCTCACCAGGTCACAGGAGAAACGCCCCTCCCCCCTTACTTCTGCCCCCCACCTTCAACGTCAACTCATGAATCGAATGTAATACAGGAATTCCCGTATCATAACATTGACTGGACCTGGGGGCGACGTGGCTGAGTAGGTTTTGGTGCAAGCTACAGGCTGAGAGGTCCTTGGTTCGGCAACCTCGTTGTGTCCTTGGGCAAGACACTTCACCCTCATTGCCTACGTGGGGGCACGGTGGCATTGTGTACTAAGGCGTACTGCAAGTCGATGGTGCACCTGTCTTCAACCAATGCTGACCCTGCTTGTGTGGAGTTAGTATGTTGGGGAGCTGACAGTTGCTTGCCATTGCGCGGCGATTCTCTCCGGGTACTCCGGCTTCCTCCACCCGTAAAACTCTCATGGTTTTGATTAGCCATTGTGCAGAAATATGTGACCTTTAACAACAAATAAATAAATAAATTGATTGGTGCCCTATGTTCTTAACCATACAATCCTCTGTGATCACATACTCTCACCCGCTCACAGGAGCCCCCCCCCCCCCCCCCCCCCCCCCCCCCCCCCCCCAGTACTTGTGACCCCCACCCCCAACGTCAACTCATGAACCGACAGTAATACAGGACATCCCGTCCCATAAGATTGATTGGTCCCCTATGTTCTCACCGGCTGAAACCCATTCCAACCCGGGAAACCTTAATTTCACCATTCATGAGAGCATAGTTCCCCCAGGACCATGTGCCACAGACCACTCCCTCTTTACTCACAAGGTGACACAGACACACACACACTTTATGAGAGCAACATCTTGCACACCCAAACCCCAACAGTGCATCACACCATTGATTTGTCCTCCGACAATACCCAACTATGAATACGCTTTTCTTACTCCTCCAGTGGGACTCCCAACAATACCCGTCAAAACTACAACACTGCGAACCACCCTGCAATGATAGTTGAAACCTATCGCTGCTACAGCACACAAAAAATGTTCGACCCAACTGGCGGGCCTCCCAAATAAGCGAAAATGCCCCTTACGCAAAACAGTGAACCCTGCAATGTTGTGTTGAAAACATGTTCCTGCGACATTTGAAACAACAAGTAGCACCCCACTTTCTAATTTGCTACTCCCGTTCCCATAAAGCTAGAATAGCAAAATAGAAAGTAGGGTGCTACTCGTGTGGTTAATTGGGGTACCATGTTGCAGCTGGTTAAGGGTGGCAATAAACGACGTTGAGGGGGCTTCTTCTTGTTCTGAGATACTGGGAATCGGGTTCAAGTTGTCCTTCTATATATGTGCGGGACTGTATACATCACCATCGGAGTTTTCACTTTCGGGTATGTCCCTGGAGGTGTGTGAAAGGTGTATGGACCGTTGAGACTTGTCGGGCGACATGCAGGTCAATCTTTTTATTACTACATGTAATTGGGTTTTGTGTGGAAACAATGTTAGTCATGCCCATCCTGCCATGTTTGGAATTCACAGGAGGGGGGATTCTATTCGCTTCTAGGGCTCAGGGTTATGGGTTTCAGTTTGGGTGTGTAATTGTGAGAACAGCTCCTGGGTGTCAGGAGATTGCTGGGTATTGACCATAAATTCACAGTTTTGTCTTGCATCTACAGCCTTGTACTGGGCAAGCCCTTTTCTAACACTGATGTTGGTAATACGCGAGGTCCTTAATCACTTGTCCGGAAGCAGTATCCGCAGGAGGTAACGAGTTACGCCTAATCCAGACATTTCAAACCATTGAGAGGAAAGAGAATCCTAGGGTAGGTTTATAGCTGTCGATGGTGTAGGGTTATTATACATCTGGTAGCACCGTCGATTTGCTCGGTCAAAATGGATGCGGGAATGGGGTTAAACTTATGCTGTATGTCTCAGTCAGCAAAGTGGAAAGTGGGTGAAAAATCTACCCAGGGAGTGGGGATGAAATCTGTCAGTGTGGGGCTGAGGGAGTAAAGTAGTGAGTAAACTTTGTGAGTTGTGGTAAAAATCGCTCCATTCAATGTGGAGCTGGAAGGAAATATTTGGTATTTATGGGTGTGTGTCTTGTGAAGGAGTGAGTAAACTGTGTGTTTTAGGGTTAACATCACTACAATCACCATGGAGAAAAAGAAATGAGAAAACGTTGAGTTTTAGGGTAAAAAAACACTACAGTATGCACTTGGACGTACCGGTTACTGGATCAACACTTTGGATTTGGAGTGTTAGACAGACACAAACTTTTCATCTTGTAAAGTAGTGAGAAAACTTTGTGTTTTGGGGTAAAAGGCACCACAGTAGGTACTGGGAGGTACCGGGTGCTAGGTTGACACTTTGGGAATGGAGTGGGAACAAGACACCAGCAAGTGCAAGTTGTGTAATGATCTGGAGGGAATGGTTTCGCATGGCGAAGGCGCGCAGGGATGGTTTAAAACAAGCCCCTTTCGACCCTCATTGGCTGTTTTGTGCAAGTTCAGATGACGAGACTCAGTTTATATTAGTGCTGGACTGAGATTTGGTGGGCTCTCATAACTTCGCAACAAGGTGATTGGTTGATAAGTTTTCTGAGTGACAGGAGTGGATTCGTGTTATTGTCATGGGGGCACGAATATGTTGCTGTCGGAAAAGATGCGACAAGTGAATAAACAGTTTGAGTGAATTCATGCTAATGATCAAAGGGTGATGCTGTTTATTTATGCTTATCTCGAGATCTTGAGATATTATCTCGAGATCTTGAGATAGTTTCTCGAGATCTTGAGATATTATCTCGAGATCTTGAGATATTATCTTGACATATTATCTCGAGATCTTGAGATAGTTTCTCGAGATCTTGAGATATTATCTCGAGATCTTGAGATACTAGTTTCTCGAGATCTTGAGATATTATCTCGAGATCTTGAGATAGTTTCTCGAGATCTTGAGATATTATCTCGAGATCTTGAGATATTATCTCGAGATCTCGAGATAAAAAAAAGTATTGAGGGTGGCCTAAATCAGCCACAGTACAATTTCACTGTATTCTGTCCACACTTCTTCTAATTTCTTTGAGATCTTTCAGCGCGATGGTCTTCGATTTTTTTTGTAAAATTGGAACTAATTTATAGAAGCTCAGCCCAGAACCATGTTCCTTTATCGGTGTCCGTTTGGGTTTGCATAGAGCCGCAAGCAGGGCATAATTTTGAATCCTATGTAGCTTCTGAATGTTGGTTTTGCTCAGGTGACATGTTATTATGTCACCGTATTCTAGTACCGGACGTATAAATGCTTTGTAGAGCTTGAGAAGCTCATCTTTGTTTGCCCCCCAATTTCTACCTCTGATCATCTTCAGAAAATTGATACGTTTAGCAGCTCTAACCGTAATGGAGTTTACATGACTGTTCAGACTGAGATTGCTATCTGGGATAAATCCCCAAAATTTGGCCTCTTTGCTTGCTTCTAATTTGTGATCGTACAACTGGAAATCGATACTGGGGACTGGTTTTTTCCTTTGCTTCTTGAAGAATGTAACTTTTTGAGTCTTGGCAGCATTGAGTTTGATGCACCACAGGGCGCACCAGCTCTCAAGATCGCGAATGGTATCCTGTAGACGGTTTTTAATTATGTTTCCAGACTTGCTGGCTGTCCAAATGTCTTTGTCGCCTGAGAACTGCGATAGTTCAATACAGTTTTTCCCTACTTTTTCTATGTCATTTACATATATTATAAAAAGAAGTGGGCTAAGAACTGACCCTTGTGGTGTTCACGCTTCGAGTATTACTTCCTCTGACACCTCGCGATCAACACTCACCTTGATTTTTCGGTCAGTTAGAAATGATGATATGATCCTCAGAATTTTAGTGGGTAGTCCCATTTTCGCTAGTTTATATCTCACGCCATTGTGCCATACCGAGTCGAACGCTTTTTCTGCATCCAAGAAAAGCGCTGTTCCGATTTAGTTTTGACTAAATGATGTTTTCATATAATCGACCAGTCTATATAAATGTTCGATTCCCTCTTTCTGACTCCTATACGCTCTTTGCCATTTGTTGAAAAAGTTCAACATTGATTGATTCGAGATAGCTGCGAAGTCTCGTAGTGAGAATCCACTCAAATATTTTTCCAACACAGCTAAGCAAGCTGATTGGGCAGTAGTTAGAAGGGTTGGTAAGGTCTTTGTCGAGCTTTGGTATCATTACTCCTGTGGCCACTTTCCAGCATTTTGGGAAGTACCCACAGGAGAGACAGCAATTTAGGAGTTTGGTAAGTCTACAGTAGAAGATGTTGGGGCACTGTTTCATTATTTTGTAAGAGACTTCGTCTTCTCCTGGGGACGAAGATGATTTGCATTTTCTGATTATACCCATGACCTCTTCTACGCTTATTGGTTCGGTTAATTTATGGTCGTCCCCGTCTTCATGCCTTTGGTCAAAGTTCGGTTCATTGACAATCGAGTTGTTATCTTGGACAAATTTATTTACTTTTACCTTAAAATCGTTGTCACATCTGTTCCCTTCAGAAGTTCGGCAAAAGCGCTGGCCTTTGCCTTGTCGTCCATGGCCATAGTTCCGTCGCTAATCTTCAGCGCATTATGATTGACACTTTTGCTCTTTTGGCCAGTAAGAGTTTTAAATGTATCCCAGAACCTCTTAGGTTCTCTCAGCCCATTTAGTTTTTCTGTTGCTTTTTCCCATCTCATGCGATTGTCGTTAGCTATGGCCTTTTTTACTTCTACATGTAGGCAATTATATGCGGTAAGTTCTGCTCTTTTCATTTGATCATTCTCTGATTGGTAAGCCCAGAAGGCTTTTCTTTTTTGTTTGATTATTTGAAGAGTTGTTTGGGTTATTCTGTTTATCCACGTCTTTACTGTTTGCGTGGGACAAATTTCATCTAGTGTACTGTTGATAATCTCGTTAAGATGGGTGCAGGCTTTTTCTAGTTCATGAGCATTTTAGTGGTCATTTGCCTTTATTTTTACTTCAATAATGTTTCTGAAGAGGTTCCAGTCAATTTTTGATAGGTTCCTCCTATTCACGTGAGGATACCTTGCGGGACCAGTATTACATTTCAAAGTGGCTTGAACCGGCAGGTGATCACTGCCTAGCTCATCATCCCCTACAAATATGTCTTGCTTTTGGCTGGTTAGTGATTTGCTGGTGATAATCAAGTCTAGGATATCTGATTGATGGAGTGGGTTGTTGCTTATGTATGTTACGTCTTGATCGTTATTTACCATGAATAGATCGAGTTCTTCAATGATGTTGAAAAGGGCATCAACATTAGGCTCAGTCTTATGACAACCGAATACCTAGTTTTTGGAATTGAAATCACCCAAGAATGTGCAGTGCTTGTACTTTTTGGTAAAAAATTCAAATGCTTCACTGTCTACTGTTGCTTGCGGCTTGTTATAATATGATATGATGGCCACGTGTTTGTGGTCAAGTTCAATTTCAGCTGCAATCGCTTCTGCATTGAGGTTGTCGCATGGTATTGTTTTGTATTTAATCTTCTGCCTTATTAGCAGAGCAACACCGCCACCTTTTGGACGGGGCGATTTCTTCTAATAATATCAAAACCACATAACGAGAATTTTTGTTTGGTTTAAGCCATGTTTCGCTAATTCCAATTACGTCCATATTTTTGTTTTGATTTTTTGAAATAATGTGACATTTTTTTCTGATTAACACTTCAAGCTTTCCACTGGACTGTTTTTAGTGTATCCAAGAATGATTTAGGAATAACTGTACTAAGTTTAATTACTATTTGTCATATTGTTACATAATTATATTTTGTTGACGCTCGCTTCTAATAGCATGTGAGATATTTGAGTTCTATATAATTTAGAGGCTGTTTTACTAATCTCTTTGCAAACATCCGAAAAACTGGTGTCCATGTGTTTCTTCATTATGCTGAAAATAGAGCCAGCCATTAGAGTACACGTGGAATAAGGGGAGGATGAGTTCTCGACATTACTTACATTTAGAGTTTTAAACTGGATGTTTGTTTTAACTTTTTTGAAGTGGCCACACCCCCGGTAGTTGCTGGGGTGTTGACCACTGCAGTTGGGGCATTTCAGAGTCATAGCACTACATGCCTTCGCGATGTGTTTGTCACCGCATTTCATACATCGTTGCTCCCCATTGCATTTGTGTGACAAGTGCCCCAATTTCTGACACTTGTGACACTGAACGGGTTGAGGAAGAACACAATATTCTTTGGTTTCATATTTTTTGCCACTGATAATTACCCCTTTGCTTATCAGATTTAATTTTGTTGCTCTATTAGGGCATTTTCCTTTTATCTTCCAAGTATGGTTGCCCGTGGCTTTGGAGATTAGTCTCTCCCACGAGCATCCTGGAAGGGCTTTATCAATTGAGTTTTTTTCCGTTTTGGGGTGGATGCATGTGATTACGACACTGGGGTTTGGTTGCGGATGGCTCTGTGTCTTGTTGGTTTTATTGGTCACCTTAGGGGGCATTTTGGCTTTTACTTTGTCAGCGTACATCATGCTATCGGTTGGGCTAGCTGTCACTGTCACATTCACTATTTCCGGTGATGTAGGCTCTGTTGCGGTGATGTAGGCATTTCTTGGTGTGACCATCGAGTCCTTTTCAGTAGCGGTGCTCAGTGAATGACATAACAACACATTAAATATATAGATCAACATTTTCAATCAAAATCAACATAAAATTTCATATAAAGCTGTTAATATTTACATAAAAACCAGTATAAAATTACATGTATATTTTTGAACATTTTCATAAAAAGCGGGTAGTAGTTATTGCATTTTCACTGTATTCTGTCCACACTTCTAATTTCTTTGAGATCTTTGTATATTAATAGTAAAAATAAATTTAAAACGTCTGGTCAGGGTATTCCGAGAGTTCCTCTGCATTTGGACGCACAGGCTGAGGACTTAGATTTGTCCTTACCTGCGTCCTTTTCAATTCGCTCGGATACAATGGAGACAACAATTTCCTTCAATAGAGCAAATCTAGATGCTTTGTCTTAAGCAGATCACCTTACTAGAGCGTTGGCGCAACGTCTCAGTGGAAAAGAATTCGAGGACGTTCATACCTCATTAAGAGTTCTATCAAGGGCTATTCCTTATTCCACATATAACTCTGCCTTAACTGTAGCAAGTTTAGAGTTAGTTAGACGTGATGCAGCCCTAGCATCATCATCCCTAGTGGATGATAAGGTGAAAAACTCTCTTCGAGTCACTCCGGTATCCGGTGACAATCTTTTTGACGGCAAGCTTTTGTTGATCTATGATCAACTTACTAAGAAAGCATCTGATACTCTGCTTTTGAAGTCAGTTTCCAGAAAAACTTATACAGCAGGAAAGGGTAAAGTAGGAGCTTCAGGACCAAGTTCGTCCAAAGGAAGCTCCTCTAGAGGGTATAAGAAACTCTCAAGTAATTACCCTAGGGATCGTCAATATAGCGACTCAGCTAGGTAGGGGATGTGAGTCTGGCCGAGACTACCTGTCAGACGTCTCCAGGTCTGCGGGCCGAGGCGCTGCACAGGGAGGATGTAGTTTCTCTTCCCGTAGGCCTCGCAGGTCCAGAAGGTGATGGTCAGGACCTCTATTGCGCTCCTGTTGGCGGAAGACTGGCAGGATTTCTAGAAATTGGATTACAATTAGAGAGGACCAGTGGGCCAGAGGGGTTATCCCTTATTGCCCTCCACAAGAAGAGTTATCTCTTTATCTATTGATGATTCTCATTATCATAGTGTTGGTAATACCATTAATTTAACTACTCAGGTGTGATTTTTGGCTAAGAACCAGGCTCCTAATAAACGTCCTGAGCCTATTATCATTAAGGCTCTTCCATCTACAGATGGCTGTAGACCTGTGCTGTGTCCAGTAAGAGGTATGCACATTTATAAACACAGATCAGAGTTTATCAGAAAAGGAAGAAAACGCTTCTTTTTATCTTTAATTCCCAATAGAAGGGAGATTTCTGTTCATTCCATTGCTGGATGGATTCAATTAGCAATTCGTACTGCCCATGAAAGTTTATCTTCTAATCAGCAGTCAGTACTTAAGATTTCAGCACAAGAAGTTAGAGCACTGTCCACATCCTGGGCTTATTCTAACAGTATTGCCATTACTGATCTCATGAAAGCTGCTTACTGGACACAGCCTTCTACATTTACCAAGTTTTACCATAGAAATATAAAGTCTATTTCAGGCGACCTTAGATGTTTAGGTCTGTTATCCGTTGCTCAGAATGTCGTCCACTAAATGTTTACAGCTACAGTTATGTAGGTTTTTTCTGTTCCAGCAGTGACTCTGTCCTGCTGCCCTCTTCCTTCCGTGGTGATTTGTAGAGATGGCCGTTTTTCAAATTTCTTGTCGGTTTCATTCAAAGAGTCGGGTTTTCGGTTTTCGGTTTTGGTTTTCATTGTACAAACATAACAATATATTGCATTTGCATGTAAGAAGATGTATTTGGTGCCAGTCTGTGTCAATGGGACTCCCATTCTTGTTCAACTCACCTGTGTAATATCCTATACTGGTACTCTGATTTCCCAAGCACAATGTATTTGCATAAATTATCTCAAGAGTTTCAAGTTTGAGAACAATGATTTCTGCCTCGAATCTGTTGCAAAATTAGCCCCCCTCCCCAAATTCCTGTGTTTAGGGTAACCAGACACACTCTAAAATATTATGACGACCATAAAAATTTTATCGGGTAAAAGTCACTCATAAGCCTCATATAGGTCATTGTAACCCGAAATTTCCATCCAACTTAAACTGTGATTTTCACGCTGGCTTTGGAGTTCATGGTTTCAAAATTACATGTAGAAATAAATGTATTTGTCATTATAAATGTGGAACAAGTGACAAGTTTCAGTTCAGCAAAGGAAATCGCTTTTGATAAACAGATGTATGTTTAAAACACGATGCGAAAGAAGTAATTTTGTCACCTATTTTCGCGGTAAATGCCATGCTCAAATGCAATACCAATTACTGCAGCTGTTCTGAAAATGGGGTATATCAACTCTGAAGTTTGAAAAAAGGTTAATTTTAGGTTGTTTATCTCTTTGTTCTGAGACCTGATTAAAGTTTTTCAACACTGAATTTGAAAACTGCGACAACGTTTTCTGTAATTGTTTCGGTCTCAGTTTCGGTTTTGATAACAAAACCGAAACAGAACCGAATTTTCGGTTAACTGCCCATCTCTAGTGATTTGAACCAGAGCAAGGGGAAGAGAGGGGAGGGGGGGGGGGATGGTTTTCCCTTTTATCACTGGCTTTATAGTGAAAAGCAAGGGAATACCTCCTCTGGTGTCAGTAATTCCGAGTCGGTGCTGGGATGGTTTTTACTTGTAAAGTATAAAGCTAATATATTTCTCATTTATGTAATATTTTTAAAGTGTAGCTCACTGTGAAGCATTTGTATATGTCACGTGTCATACGAGCGTTAATATACAATCCTCGGACACTTTTAAATGAGTATAAAGAGTCTCATTCTCTGGACTATCTTTATTTATTGGCTTCTCTTTATTAAATTAGTATAATGGGTTATACTGGCTATAAATAGAAAATTATATATGATATAATGCTCAATTATTTTGTTGGTGTTGTATCTTTCTTATTTCAAGTAAATAAGAAAGATATATATAAATCCTTTCTCTCCTTTTCTCCTTGAGGAGATATTCTTTTATATATAATTGAGTTATTTGATTTTCCTTTATGTCCTAGGCTCTCCAGCCTTTTTTCTATTCAGCTAAGTCTGGGCCATTGGTTGCAGTATAAAAATATGAAAAAATTTAAAGTAATTTATATATTTTTTATACTTACCAATGGCCCAGATGGGGATGGCCCTCCCATGAGTTGGGAACTCATACCTCCCCGCTGAATATATAACATTTAGCAGGCACTGGTTGTAAGAATGAGGCCTTCGCACCAATTTTGGTACTTCCTAGACACTGCGTATGCGCAGTGGACAAAAGTATGGTGGACCATATAGGACATTTATTTTTTGGTTTTGGATGCAATTTTGGCGGATTTGGGGGGCAAAATTTGTGTTTGGCCCTGTATATTTTGGAGTTAGCACCAGCTAAGTCTGGGCCATTGGTAAGTATAAAAAATATATAAATTACTTTAAATTTCTTCATTTTCGTCTTCGACGTCCACGATTTCATCATTTTCATGGAACTCATTGGAGAGTTTCCTTTTTGACCGATTTTGGTTTGATGATTTTTTCTGTCGCTGGAGATTTTAGCTGAATTTTTATCTAATTGAATTTCAACCGCCTCAGCGGGGGAAGCTGCGGCCGTGTTGGTTGCTTCTTCTTCTGCTATGGAACGCAGCCAGTTATCTTGGCTGGGGGTTGTTAGATATGAATCTATTTCAGCTATCCCAGCCAGTTCGCACCTCTGCCTTCACAGCGAACAGACGTATCGTCCAGCACTGGTGATTTCACACAAAACTGATTATCGCTCACTCAGAAGTTCAACAATGCTATTGTCATTTTCACTATTTCTGTGTATCTTTTTGTATCACTGTAAGTGTTTATTTTTTTCTCTTGCTATTTCTATCAGCATTTTTCCACTAAAAACGAAGATTTAAGTCAATACAATTAAATTAAAATCTCTAATAACCTAAAAAATAAATTTAAGAATTATTTACAAATATAAACAATGGATAAACAAAGTCAAGCTCAGGTAAACAGTTCTGTCTTTAATTCTGGCAGTGTAAGCAACAGTGGAAATTCCACTAACACTAACATGGCATCGATGATGTCGATGATGTCTGGCTTCCAAAAAGAAATTGCCAGATTGAATGACACAGTAGAGGGTTTGCGGTCAGAGTTTCAAGCCCAGAAGTGGCAGGCAGATAAAGAAAAGGCTAAATTGAGAAGGGAATTGGAAAAGGCAACAATTCTGAGAGCCAAACCAGGTAAGGAGGACCATGCTCCTCCTGCTTCTGATTCACCATATATTGACACCGCTACAGAAATGAGAAGACTTGCGTCAGCTGTATGACATTCCTATGAGAGTGAGGAATATATATACGAATTAATCGGTTGATAAAAGGAAAACCCAATCAATAGATCCAAGCTGGCCGGGATGATTAGAAATCAGCCGCAATGAAAAAAACTAACTGTCATGTGATTGCAGCACAAACAAACATCTTAATCAGCAACATATGTGTGATTGCAACACAAACAAACAAAATGATCGGCAGTAACAATGTGGTTGCAGTACAAACAAATATCTTGGACTGCAACAACAAGGTGATTTCAACACAGTTCAACCTGCAGCCAACAAATAAAAGATCAAAGCACTATTAATCACCGCCTTTTGTGCTGTGAGTATCAGTATCAATTTTCTTTCTCCTCCTTTCCAGTCATTTCATTTATGTAACTGTTTGTTGTGGAATTGGGTGTACCGTTTTTCTTTCATGTCAGTTGTGAATCGAATAGGAATATATTACACTAAGAGGTTAGTACCGTTTCTTTACAAATGTTTTTTGCTATTTATGAAAAAAAAAATTTGCAGGTCAACTCGCCCCCAAAAATCAGGTCAACTCTCCCCAACGGAGGGGCGAGTTGACCTGCAAAAATCATCGGGGGCGATGACCCGGTGGTGAGTTGAACTGTAACCGCCGCTAATAGACCCAAACCGTCCTTCCATGGATATATAGAGAAATGGACATTTTCTATAACTTCATCACTACAATAGTCATTGACTGAACTTTGGATCGATTTTTATAGGCCCGCTTTGAGAAAAACCTGACATATTAATATGTGGTTGGTATATCCATACGTCTGTCTGTCGGTCCATAAAATTTTACTTCTGTGGATGATAACTTGAGTTGAATACGGCTGATTCAGACCTTGGCTGATTCAGACCTTGGATGATTTGGACACTGGCTGATTCGGACCTTGGCTGGTACGGACCTTATTTTCTGGCTGATTCGGACCTCAACACTGGCTGATTCGGACCTCGACTCTGGCTCATTTAGACCCCCGCTTGGCTGATTCAGACCCTCAGTAGATGGAGAAAGAAAATGACTCAGAGTGTCTACAAAATGTTTATTTTCACCAATAAACTGGTACAATAGCGATTTACTAATAGAATTAAATATTGAATATTGACAAAGTAGTGAGTTATGACATTTAACGGCGACGAAACAGGTTCTGTCGTTTATTATTTATAACAAAAAGTGACATGAAAAATGAACAACTGAATGAATGAATGAAATATAAACGCATCGGCAACTTAATTTCATTAACTTGTGTAATCGCAACATATCAAAATTACTTTGAAAATATTCTCTGAAAAGGCGCAACTACAAAGTTGTGCTTTTTGAGTGAATAATTTCAAACTAATTCCCATATTTAGCCTTCAATATAAACTCATCAACAACTTTATTTTGTTAACTTATTTAATCGCGACATATTGAAATTACTTTGAAATTATTCACTGAAAAAGCGCAACTACAAAGTTGTGCTTTTTGAGTTAATTATTTCAAAGACAGACCAGTTACTGATGCTCCAGACTGGGTTATTAAGCCATATTTTTATACAACAACCAATGGCCCAGACTAGCTGGTGCTAACTTTATGGTATTCAGGACCAAACACAAATTTTGCCCCTCCCCAATCCCCCAAATTTGCATCAAAACACTAAAATTTAAGTCCTAAATGGTCCTCCATACTTTTTGATCACTGCGCATGCGCAGCATCCATCAAGGTCCGAAATTGGCACAAACCATCATTCTTTGTTTGGCCCTTCAGTCAGTAAGATGTTCTGACATCTGTGCTACTAAAATTCTCTTTATGAAGATGCCAGACACAAGTCATTACAAGAATTGGTGGATACAAGACTGCTAATGGATAAAGGAAAAGAACAATGGTGGTTGGAGACGTTCAGGGCTCTAGCTTTATAAATAATATTATAAATTTTTTCATGTCTCCAAATTTTGAGACAAATTACCTGACGTCATCATTCTTGCTAATGTAATTTCCACTGTTTGTTAAGTGTTCCTTCCCTATCCTTTCTTGAGCCCGTCTGCTAAACTTCCAAGCTTTTGGCTATTTTTATTGAAATTTTTTAGAAAATTTCTTTGAAGTTTAGCGTGTTTACAGAATGTTTTTTCTGTAAAAAAACCCTTGGTTATGTCCTCATCCGGTCGGTGTTGGGGTGTGTTGGTCTTGCATCTTCTATCAGATGTATTGTTTTTTCTTCATAGGAAGACCTTGCTTTACATCTGAAAGCTTGTAAATCGGTTACTGACTTTGGGCTATTTTTGTGTGTCTGAGGTATTGTTTCCGTTTTTTTCTTCTGATGTTGTTGATAGTTGCAACATCTCAAATATATGTGGTATATTATATTATATGAGTATAAATTACTGTAGGATACATGGATTATTATTCCAGTAGTGTATCCAAAAAAATTGGTATCTTGTCCACACTTAGGCTCTATCGGGAAGCCTTTAGACTCTGCATGTTCCCTTTGGGAACTTAGGCTTTTTCCCCCAAAAATTTTTTTTCAATATTTCCGATTGAAATTTTGATAGCAATATTCAAGTATCTAATCATATATTTTTTGCAGATTTGGGAGTGTCATCGACTTTATTCTTTATATTGAAATTATGAAAGCTTTCTGCTCTAAGTGCAAGGCGAGGAAATCATCCTTAGATTTGCATGCATGCTTGTTGTCTTGCTTGCAGTCGATGCACCCCCAAAGATTGTTGTCCCAGACGGGTATCACGGTATATTGTTGGTGGTGGGATTTTCATGCCAGATCTCTCACCGCAAGGTAATTCAAGCTTCTCTGTTTCTTTTTCAGAGGAACAAGAACATGATACTGATACTGTAACATCCATGCAGAGTTGGCTGCAATGGTTCTCTTGAATATTCGGCAAGGAATGAGGCCCTCCGTTCCATTTCAAGCAGCCAGTTCGACCGGTGAAGCGGCTTCTCCAACCTGAGGAGATGTAACACCGGGTAAGTCTGTTGCGGTTGAAGGAAGTGATGATTTGGGTAGAGCGAGTACCCTAAAATATAAAGCTCACCCAGCGACGATGGAGATAGGGAGGAAGTCGGCAGGTTTCTTTTCAGGAGGCTCGGCGAGGTCTAATAAGGCCACAAGCGGGAGAGCCACCTCTCTAACCCAACAACATCTGGGACCAGATGTTGTTTTGAGAAACCTGCATGAGTCGGAGCATACGTTCACCCCCGTTCAGGACGCTCCTTCTACACTGAAGCCGGGGATGGCTGCAGTTACGACTTCCTCTGCTATGTTTTTCATCGACACACAACCACAATCTGGCTGTGTGACTTCACAGTTCCAGCCAACAGTGCCAAGTCGAAGTCACTCTTCGCTTCAGAAGGCGAGTCATCCAATAGCTAGTGAACCGAGGCAGCCATTGATGGGACGATCGGAGAAGAGATCCACCTCCGCATCATTGTCCCAGGAGCTTCAGGCGGCAAAGAAATGGAAGACCGCCGCTCCTCAGGCCTCGACTACGGACTTGCTGGTGCGAATAGTGCAGCTTATTGCAGCATCCCAGCAGACACAACAAACTTCCACAGTTCCCAGAAGCAAACTGTCGGATGATGCTGGGTCGGTCCACGAACCTGTACAGCCAGATACAGAGGACCAGGCATCTCAGCTGATCCAACCGGATGACGAAAGGGGCAAGGAGTATGATTACCCTTCCCTTTCGGAACAGCATATGGAGGCCATGGATTTCATCCATCAGTTCTACCCTGAAGCTGTTCCAAGTGATCAGCATGCTGCGACGACGAGGGAGAAACTGCTATCATCTCTGGACGAAGAGTATGTACGGAGGAAAGAGGACGTTCTTTCCTTTCCGATGCAGTCCAGACAGGTGTTGCAGGCTTTTGGTCATGTTGACGATGTCGTATATAACCTCTCCAGTGTCAGGAGAAAGGGCGGTTTCCTGAATACATCTTCTATTCATATGCCGTTCCTTGGGCCATGCTCTTTTAGAACGGTTCCTGAAGATGTCCATAGAGCTCCTCTGTGTTTGGATGAGCGGGCCACAGACCTGGAGATGTCCTTACCCGCATCATTCAGTGTATGTTTGGAAGTGATGAAATGTGCAATTTCGTCAAACAGAGCGAATCTGGATGTGATGTCCTACGCAGACCACCTTACCAGAGCCTTGGCGCAATGTTTTAACGAAAGGAATTTGAAGACGTTTGTTCCTCACTTAGAGTCCTTTCCAGGGCAGTGATGTATGCCACGTAAAACTCCGCACTGACAGTGGCTAATTTGGAGTTGGTAAGACGTGATGCTGCCCTTGCGTCGTTATCTCTGATAGATGACAAGGTGAAGAGCTCTCTCCGAGTTGCTCCGGATTCTGGCAATACGTTATTTGACGACAAGCTTTCGTTAGTATATGAGCAGGCTACTAAGAAGGTTTCCAGTGCACTACTTTTGAAGTCAGTGTCTCAGCAGTCAGCAGCGTACTTCATCAGACAGGAGTTATAGAGGACATTCCACCTCTAAAATATTTTCGAAGGGACGCTTCACGAGGGAATAGTAAACCCTCATATAACTACTCCAGACATCGCCAGTATAGCGACTCAGGTAAGAGGGGCAGGTCTGATCAGGGATATTGATCAGATGCCCCTAGGACGAGGGGCTTCACAAGGAGGACGCAGTTTCTCCTGTATGCCTCGCAAATCGTACAGGTGATGGGCCAGACCTCTATTGCGGGCCAGTTGGCGGAAGGTTATCAATCTTAGCGAGAAACTGGATAGACGTAATGGAAGATCAGTGGGTGAGAAGTGTGGTCTCAGAAGGCCTACGGCTGTCATTCTGTGAAAACCCCCCACTTACCAGATGTCCGCGATGGACAAATCTTCTGACGGATCGTTTCAAAAAAGAGTTGTTTCTACAGGAGGTAAAGGCTCTCTTAATAAAGGAAGCAATAGAGGTCATAGAAAAACAAGATTCTCAAGGTTTTTACAGTCACCTGTTCCTCGTACCGAAACCAGACGGCTCGTTTCGACCGGTGATAGACTTGAGCTGGATAAACAAGTTAATCATGGCTCCAAAGATCTACCTGGAAACCATCCGGTCAGTAAGAGCGAGCATTCGAGTGGATGACTATGCAGCAAGCATAGATCTAAAAGATGCCTACTTTCACATCCTGGTACATCCAGCTTTCAGAAAGTACCTGCGCTTTGCAGTACAGGGGCAGGTTTATCAGTTCAGAGCACTGTGTTTCTGTGTGAACCTGGCCCCTTGGGCATTCACTCAAATAATGAACTCGGTAATGTCTTATTTCTGGGTTCATTCGTCAGCGGTTATGTCGGCTTACTTGGAAGACATTCTACAGAGATACAGCGACAGAAACATTCTTCAGAGCGACGTTCAGAGTCTGTTGCAACTGCTCCGACGTCTCGGTTTCATAGTAAATGAGAAAAAGTCAGATCTAGCTCCATCCAAGTCGTTCATCCACTTAGGAATGAACTTTGAAACCCACAACAATCTGATTCGTCTGCCATTATCCAGAGCGAAATTAGTCAGTTGCTTTACCTGCTATTGTCTAAACTCTCACGAAGTAGCAGCGAGGGAGTTCATGAGGCTGATGGGCCTGTGTGGAGCAGATCTTATTCCGATGGGTCGCCTACGCTCACATCCCCTCCAGATTTTCTAAAGTTACACAGAACTGGAGTGTGAAGATGCATTCGCTCGAAACTAGCATTGTATTAACGGAACCAGTAAAACAAAAGATTCAGATTTGGGCAGACATTCAGTGGAACTCAAGGAGTTCCACTGCAACTGGCAGATCCGGCTTTCACGATTATGACAGATGCGAGTCAGAAGGGCTGGGGGGCGGCCCTAAGCCCTGCAGACTTGAAGTGCCATGTGAACTTTGGGACTCCCGGTTCCTAGAGAAACACATAAACATCAAAGAGATGATGTCAATATGGTTAGCACTACAGCACTGGAAAGGCTATTTACTAAACGCCCATTTTCAGATTCTGTCAGACAACTCGACAGTAGTGGCATATCTCAGGAACCAAGACGGCACTCATTCGATTCCTCTATGCGAATTAACAGAGAAAATTCTTCTTTACATGCAGAATTGTCACGCTCATCTCTCTGTCCATAATATACCGGGTCGTCTGAACATGTATTAGCAGACTCGCTCCCTCGGAAAGGTCGCCTATTGCCATCGGAGTGGACTCTCAACAAGCGAGTATTCAAATCAGATTTGCTACCAGTGGGATCATCCCATGATAGATCTGTTTGCGACATTACCTAAACAATCAGTTGCCGACGTTCGTGTCGCTGTGTCCAGATCACTGAGCGTACGCAGTAGACGCTCTGTCAATTCCATGGGACAGGATTATAGGATACGCATTACCTCCAACTCCATTGATTCAGCAGATTCTGTTAAAGATCAAAAAGTCTCACTGCAAAATCCTACTAGTAGCACCTCTGTTGGCACAGAAATCTTGGATCAGTCTTCTCGGGTATCTGTTATGGACATTCCCCGGAAGCTTCTTCCACGAGAGGACCTTCTTCATCAGGGGAAGTCCCATGCACTGCATCACAACCCGGAAGGCCTCAACTTTCACGTTTTTCCGTTGTGCGGTCCTTCTTGCACAGGAAGCAGTTTACAGGACGAGCAGTGGACGCAATTTCTAACTGTAGGAGGGCCTCCTCTTCATTGAATTATGCAGCGAAGTGAAGGGTCTTCTTCCGTTGTTGTGTGGATCAGTTGATAGATGTATATGATCTGTTCATTCCACAAATCGCCAATTTCCTGGTCTACTTGTTTGACAAACTCAAACTACAGCCCATTACTATTAAGGGCTATAGGTCTATGTTATCAGCCACTTACGCTCATCATGATAATTTGGTTATTGGATCAGATGTTTCTTTATCCAAATTAGTTAGAAATTTTTCTATTAATAGACCTAGAACCCTCAAATTAATTCCTAAGTGAAATTTAGCTTGGGTTCTGCTGAATCTTCAAGAAGCTCCTTTTGAGCTGTTAAATGATGTAGAATTCAAATTCATGACCTACAAAACGGCGTTTCTCTTAGCCTTCGCTTCTGCCAGAAGAGTTAGTGAACTCCATGCATTATCTGTTGAGGAATCCCATTATCATAGTGTGGGTAATACCATTACCCTTACTACGGAAGTGGGTATTTTGGCTAAGAATCAGATTCTGGATAAGCAGCCGGAGCCTATTGTCATTAAGGCTTTACTGCCATCAGATAACCGTAGACCATTACTGTGTCCAGTCAGGGCAATGTGCATTTTTAAAAGTCGATCGGATTTTATCAGGAAAGGAAGAAAACGTTTCTTTCTTTCTCTGATTCCTAATAGAAAAGATATATCTGTTCATTCTATTTCTAGATGGATTCAGTTGGCAAAACGTATTGCCTATGAAAATCTATCTTCAAATCAACATTCTGTCAACAAGATTACAGCGCATGAAGTTAGAGCTCTGTCCTCTTCCTGGGCTTATTCTAACAGTATAGCCATTACTGATCTCATGAAGGCTGCTTACTGGACACAACCATCTACATTTACGAAGTTTTAACTGAGAAATTTAGAGTCCATCTCAGGTGACCTTAGATCTTTGGGTCCTCTTTCTGTTGCTCAGAATGACGTCCATTAAAATATTCATCTAGAAGGTCTTTAGGCAGTCTGCTTGAGCTCTGACTCTGTTCCATTGCCCTCTTCGTTCTGAGGAAAATTTACCTCAGAACAAGGGAAAGGGGTGGGGGGGGTGGGGGTGGGGGGGACGGTTTTTTTCCCTTATATCATCTAGCTTTATAGTGAAAAGCAAGGGAATACCTCCTCTGGAGACAGTAGTCCAGGGTCGGTGCTGGGTAGTTTTAATGTGTAGCTCGGTGTGAAGCAAATACTATGTCTCATTTATGTATTGGTTTTTAAAGTGTAGCTCACTGTGAAGCATTTGTAAACGGGCGTTAATATACAATCCTCAGACACTTTTAAATGAGTATAAAGAGTCTCATTCTCTGGACTATCTTTATATATTGGTTTTCCTTCACCGAATTATAACGGGTTATGCTGGCATTAAATGGAGAATTTTATATTATGTAATACTCAATTACATTGTTGGTGTTATGTCCTTCTCTTTTCTCGAAAAAGAGACAGGCATATATAATTCCTATCTTCTCCTATTCTCCTGTAGTAGCTACTCTTTACAGAAGTAATTGAGCGATTGGATTTTCCTCTAAGTCCTAGGACCTCCAGCCTTTTTTATGATTCCGCTAGTCTGGACCATTGGTTGTTGTATAAAAATATGAACAATTTTAAGTAATTTGTATATTTTTTTATACTTACCAATGGCCCAGACGGGTATGGCCCTCCCATGAGTGGGCACTCATACCTTCCCGCTATTTAAACATTTAGCAGGCACTGAAGGAAGAATGATGGATGGTGCCAATTTCGGACCTTCCTGGATGCTGCGCATGCACAGTGATCAAAAAGTATGGAGGACCATTTAGGACTTAAATTTTAGTGTTTTGATGCAAATTTTGGTGATTGGGGGGGGGGGGGGGGGGAGGGGCAAAATTTGTGTTTGGCCCTGAATACCATAAAGTTAGCACCAGCTAGTCTGGGCCATTACTTAAAATTGTTCATGTTTCTTCCACATAATCCATGAATGTGTTCAATTCCTGATGATCCTCAGAAACTTTGTCCTTCGAGGCAGAAAATGCTGGTTCAATATCGTCCACAGGAAGGAAAGGCAGGGCAAAAACTTTGTGTAACAACTTGTACATGTGATCTTTTCTGCTGTAGGCAATCTGAAAAAAATAACGGAATACGCTTTAGCTGGAATAATTGCCCACATCTGTAATAGTTGGTTATAATCGTTACCTATCACCGATCCATTACACTTTATGAAATTAAAAAGATAGTATAAAAATCAATAATTACCTGAAGACCATTTTCTTGCACCTTATGCCACAGCGCCTGGCCAAAATGAAAGGCACATCCATGGATGGAGATATCATCAAATACCGCTTCAAGTGCTTAACCACTCTCAAAATCCACCAGAGATGATGTCACAGCCACTTTAGGAATTAATGCTCGAATTTCCGATAGAACCTACAAAACGGAAAAAAATGTAATTAATATCAATTATTTAACAAGATGAATTTATGTATATTTTTGCAGTTTCTGGAAGGAGATATTTTGATTAATTAATTATTTTTATTATTTATTTTTTATTTTTAATTACCGGTATTTATTATATATTTATCATATAAATATTTATTTACCTTTTTGTAATCCTTCTTACTCTTCCCAGACATCAGGACGAAACGAATTGGCTGAAGCATTATAGTCTATGTTGAAATGGCCTATTTCAGCATCACCGCTTATGTGACTTTCTTCTTCAAGGATGCTGTTTGCAAGAGACGTCCATGTGCTTTCATGGGCTGGGAGCTGAAGCTGGGTCTCAAGTGGCGGCTCTGTTGAATTTGTTTTATCAGCAGTAGAACATAGATGGCAAACAAATGATATCTCTTCTCGTTCTTGCATGGCCCTACGATAATCATCTCTGCTGATACTTGTGTCACATGTGCGATGGGTCCATCTAGAGCAGTCTGTTGTTCTGTCGCACCGTATTGCCTCCTGTCTTAGACATACAAGTTTGTTGCATGTCGTGCATTTATTATCCGCTGATGCCATTTGTAAGGTTGACAATGGACTGATGTCAATGATACGCATTGCTCCAGTTTATATACACCTATTTTGATAGTTTGAATAAGCAAATTTGGTATGTGGACTGCCCAATGCATTATGAATTCGACATATTGGGTCATTGACCATGTTACTTTACTCCCATAGCAACCAATGCGACTCCATAGCAACAAGCAAACTACTGGACTGATTTCAACAAAACTTGGTGTATGAAACCGTAATTCAGGGGGAATTCGATCTATTGGGCCATTGGCCATGTCACATAACAACCATAGCAACCGCCACAACTCCCTAGCAACAGGCAAACTACTGGGCCTATTTTAAGCAAATTTGGTGTCTGTGTCCATAGTACATCAATTGGGAGATTGACCCATTTTGCCATTTATCATGTCAGGTGACATTCATAGTAACCAAAGCGACCCCCCTAGCAACAGGGAAAGTACTAGGCTGTATTGACCCAGTTCGATATATGGACCCATGATACATTTATAATTTGACCTATTAGGCCACTGACAAGGTCACTGATTCTCATAGCAGCCAACACAACTCCCTGGCAAAGGGCAAACTACTGAACCGATTTTAACCAAATTTTGTATGTGAGCCCATATTACATTTGGGAAATTGACGTACTGGGCCACCGACCATGTCATGTGACATCCATAGCAACCAATGCGATTCCATAGCAACAGGGAAGGTACTAGGTAAAATTTAGCCAAATTTGATATATGGACCCATAATAAATTTGGAATTCGAGTTATTCGACCTATTAGATCAGCGCCTATGTCACGTGACTTCAATAACAACTTACGTGACTCCCTAGCAACGGGCTACTACTACACTTGGAAAGGAAGTCATGTTGTCTCCATAGACACCATTGTGCTTCCCTAGCAACGGTTAACTAATTGGTAGAGTTTGATGTTATTTCAAAGTTGGACCAAAAATTAATCTACCAGTGCAACCATAATGTCAAATGAGTTCCTTAGCAACAGAATTTTGTCCTTAGCAATGGTTAACTAATTGGTAGAGTTTGATGTTATTTCATAGCTGGACCAAAAATTAATCTACCAGTGCAACCATAATGTCAAATGAGTTCCTTAGCAACAGAATTTTGTCCTTAGCAATGGTCTCCCCACAGGTTTAATTGAAACGAAATTTTATATTTATGCACACAACTTATTTAGAGACTGAACAAACCACTGGATGATCAAATCACCTAGCTCCGTAGCAATCATATGTTCCCTTACATGTTAGCCTAACTATTGGTGGACTTTTGTCCTATTTCAAAGTTAGGACTGTGAGTGGGCCAGAAAAAAAATAACAGTCCAACAACTTCCTTTTATCTCCACCCCATTTCCATTGTAGTACCATGAGTTACATATAAACCAAATAAACCATGCGGCAAACTAGACTGGCTCTATTTCATTTAATATGCATAATTTTCTCATTCATAGCCTTTTTTGTGATTTGTATCAACGCAAACGCAATTCTGGGAATGCCATAAATCTTTGAAGCATTTTGGTATTTCTCATTAATGGTACAAATATAGGAACATAACCGAAACCGATACATCTGTTCTGGTGTATAATCTTACCAAAAGAAATTTCTTTTCATACCGCTCTGCTGTGTCCTTGCCCTCTCCTTGGTAGTAATTAGAAAATAATGAGGTTATTAGTACAAAATAACCTCATCTTTATAACACTGAAATATACACAATACCAAATTTGTATCTGTATGGCAGAGTGAATAATCACTGTCATTTTTTCCCATCGCCCTTTTTTGCATACCTGTAGTATTGGTATCATTTTCTTGTTTATATCAATTGTATGTTTTTTTAATAAATTGAAGTTGATAAAAAAAATAAATTGTGTTCTGTTATCCATAAAGATCACATCTTTTCTAAATGTATGGAAATTATGTAGGAGAATAAAGTTATATTTTGTTTTTCAATCACCTGCTACCTAACACCATAATACTTGCAAACAATTTTCTCGTGCAACATATAACAATGTAGCAAGTTGAAATCGCCCTTTTTAGCTTCCCTGACTGAAAATCCTGGGAGCTTTTGCCATCACTTGGCATCCGCCGTCTGGCATTCGTCTTCTTTTAACTTTTGAAACTTGTTTTCTTCTTCAAAACCTAGACCAAATTCAAACATATACATGTACTTTTAAAAAAAGTAGGGGATATCCAAACTGATGTTGATATTTTCAGAAAATGTTATTGGATAAGCGTGATTGGACACATCAATGTGTTACCAAGTTTAGTGTGGATCATGAATGTCAATGTCCCACAAAAACTTCCTGCGGGTTTTTCGCACGAGTGTCGCTTTAATGTCTGTGGGGTACGTTTTGAAATTTTCATTTGTGCTGGATGGGCTTGTTCGGAGGTCTCATCGTTCTTTTCTTGGTATAAACTCATTCATCAATAGTTTCTGGTCGAAACCTAACTTTTGAGGTATGCGAAGACTGATACGTGATGAACGTTTATGTGCTGTTGGCATGTTGGAAGCTGGCAACAGACAGACAGCATTGGCTCAAATTCTGAATGAACATTACTCAATCGGTGATTAGCAGGTTGTGGTCACGCTACCATCAGACAGGCAATGTTGATGACAGACGATGGTCAGGTCGTCCAAGGAAGGGCGACCACTGCTAACCAGGATCATTTCATCCAAACTACAGCATTACATAGCTGCCATCAAATGCCTCGGAAATTGGACAGCAGCTGCACTGAGCAAGAGATGTGTGAGTCAGTGGTCAGACTATCTGAATTCGCCTACACAGCTGCAATTTGTATGCTCAACGACCTCGAATAATTCCATGTTTGATTGAACATCACATTGTAGCAAAGTGTACTTGGTGTGGAGCCCGTCAGTGCTGGGACAATCGTCTGTGGAGCAACGTCATGTTTTCCGATGAATTGAGGTTCACTCCAAATAGGAGAAACAGAGTGTGATGGCGACGGAACAAACAATAATTCTGAACTTGAGAATGTGTGTAAGCTGAGAGTTGGAGAGTGGGTTATTGTTTACTCTTGACGAAAGTCCGTTCCCAGGCAAAGTTACAGAAATTATTGATAACAAGTACCAATACAAACTTTGTGTGATGCACAAATCTGGTAGTGGGTGGAAATGGTTAAATGTTCTTGACCACATCTATCGCTCTCAATAAAAGATTCTCAAAGTTATTAGTCCACCTCTTATAACAGGAAGCCATGGGCAGTTCATATCTGAAGACTTATGAAATCTTGTTTCAGACACAGTTTGATTCATTACTATAGTTTTAGTGTTTGAATGAATTTTTTTGAATTTGGTGGTCGATTCTTGAATTAAAATTAAAACTCATGTTCCTGTCAATCTTCTCAAAATTATTGGCTTGCAGATCAAAATTTGCAACACTGCCACATGACATTTTTTCCAACCTGGCTTGTAGCTTTAAGAGTTCTTACAAATGTTTTCTAATTTGATTTCTTATGATCTGGCAAAATACAGCCAACTAGTGTCATTAGAGGCTCAAGCAATATAATCTGAACCCATGATGAACTGTTATTGCCCACATAAAAATGTACTACAGTAAACCTGCAAACCATGATGTTTTTATACTACAACCAATGGCCCAGACTAGCTGGTGCAAACTCAATATTATCAAGGGCCAAACACAAATTTTGACCCCCCAATCCTAAAATTTGCGCACAATTCCAAAAATTAAAAGTCCTATCTGGCCCTCCATACTTTTACTACCTTCGCATGCACAGTACTCAGGAAGAGACCGGAATTGGTGCCAATATCATTTTTTGTTTGGTCCTAAGTCAGTAAACATCTCAAGTGACATCTGTGCTTTAAATCTATCTTTTGGTGGATGCCAGACACAGATCAATGAAGTATATGGTGGATTCAAGGCAGTAAATGTATGATGAAAGTGAACAATGGTGGTTTGAGACTTTAGGGCTGTAACTTTTAAATAATATGAAAATTGTTTCATGTTACCCAATTTCGGAATATACGCCTTGACGTCATTAGTTTTGCTAATGATTTACCTACTGTTGGTTATGCGTTCCTTCCCTATCCTTCCATGAACCCTCCAGTTAAACTCCTAAGCTTTCTGGCTGTTTTTTTATTGAAATTTTTTATTAAATTTCTTGGGAGTTTAACGTGTTGTACAGAATGTATATTCTGTTTATCCCCACTGTTACATCCTCACCCTAGGCCGTTATTGTCTTGTATCTCCTACCATATTCATTGCTTTTTTTCACGTGAAGATCTAGCTGTGTATCAGGTATCAGTTAATTATTTACTGACTTGGGCCTTTTGTGTGCCTTTTGTCTAGTTTCCATTTTTAGCTCACCTGAGCGAAGCTCAGTGGGAGCTTTACTGATCGTGATCCATCCGTCGTCCGGCGTCCGTCCGGCGTTAACTTTACATTATCGACTTCTCCTCCTAAACCACTAGCCCAATTTTATTCAGATGTTGGCTAAATGTTTATTACCTAATGCCAATTTAGATTTGTTCAAATGAAGTTGCCCCTCCTCCTGGGTGGTGCCACGCCCCCAAGGGGCACCAAAATCTTTGTAAATCTTCTTCTCATGAACCAGCAGTAGCAGAGACTTGATATATGGTATGCACCTTCCTTTTGAGGTGTAGACTCAGATTTGTTCAAGAGAAGTTTGAGGGATAATATTTGACGTTATGGGAGGGGCAAAAATTTTGGCCCCGCCCCTAATTTGTATTTTCTGAACCGAGAGGCCGATTTCAACCAAATTTTATGTGAGGGCGTATTGGGTCATGAGTACTTGATTTATGCAAAAAAAAAATTTCCTGCAGCCCCGTGGGAACCGCAGGAGCTAAAAATAGAAAAAATTTAAAACGCCCATATCTCCAAAACTGCACGGCACCGAGAATTTTTATTTGGTGTGCAGCTTCCTTAGGACCAACAGAAAGGATTGGTAAAAATAAATTGCCATCGGTTTTATCATAGGGCACAGTTTCGGGACTTTGAAAAAGTGCTGAATCAGCACTTTTTAACACTGTAGGCAATAGGAAAAACATTAAAAAATCTTCTTCTCCAGATCCAGCAGGCAGAATCTTTTGATATTTGGTATGCAACATTGTAGGGTGGATCTGATTCAAGTTTGTTCAAATCGGCCCCCTGGGTTCTTATTTGGACTCAGTATAGGAGCCCGATTTCGAACTTAGTGCATTTCAGGCAAATTTCTTTGAAAATCTTCTTCTCCAGATCCAGCAGGCAGAATCTTTTGATATTTGGTATGCAAAATTGTGGGGTGGATCTGATTCTATTTTGTTCAAATCGGCTCCCTAGCTTCATATTTGGGCTTACTATAGAAGCTCGAATTTGAACTTAGTGCATTTCAGGCAAATTTCTTCAAAAATCTTCTTCTCCAGATCCTGCAGGCAGAATCTTTTGATATTTGGTATGCAACATTGTGGGGTGGATCTGATTCCAATTTGTTCAAATCGGCCACCTGGATTCATATTTGGGCTCACTATAGAAGCCCAAATTCAAACTTAGTGCATTTCAGGCAAATTTCTTCAAAAATCTTCTTCTCCAGATCCAGCAGGCAGAATCTTGTGATATTTGGTATGCAACATTGTGGGGTGGATCTGATTCAAGTTTGTTCAAATCGGCCCCCTGGGTTTATATTTGGGCTCAGTATAGGAGCCCAAATTTGAACTTAGTGCATTTCAGGCAAATTTCTTTGAAAATCTTCTTCGCAAGATCCAGCAGGCAGAATCTTGTGATATTTGGTATGCAGCATCCTTAGGGGGGTGAGATGCAAGTTTGTTCACGCCATGTCCCTACGTCCATATTTGGGCTCACTGTGGGAGCTTGAATTGTAACTTTGTTCAAAATGAGGAATTTTCTTAAAAAATCTTCTTTTTCAGATCCAGCAGTCGGAATGGTTTGATATGTGGTGAGTAGCATCCTTGGGGGGGGGGGGGGGGGGGGGGGTGGAGGGGGGATTCAAGTGTGTTAAAGCCAAGTCCATGGGTCCATATTTGGGCTCCCTTTGGGAGCCCAAATTATAACTTAGTCAATATGAGGAATTTTTCTTTAAAAATCTTCTTCTTCAGATTCAGCAGTTGAAATGTTTTGATATTTGGCATGGAGCAAACTTAGGGGGACTGAGGTTCAAGTTTGTTCAAGCCAAGTCCCTTGGTTCATATTTGGGCTCACTATGGGAGCCTGAATGACAACTTAGTTCAAAATGAGGAATTTTCTTTAAAAATCTTCAGATCCAGCAGATGAATGCTTTTGATATTTTTTATGCAGCATCCTTGGGGGGGAGGGGGGGTAAGATTCAAGTTTGTTCAAGCCATGTCCCTAGGTCCATATTTGGGCTGATTGTGGGAGCTCGAATTGTAACTTGGTTCAAAATGAGGAATTTTCTTTAAAAATCTTCTTCTTCAGATCCAGCAGTCGGAATGTTTTGATAATTGGTGTGCAGAATCCTTAGGGGTGTGAGTTTCAGGTTTGTTAAAGCCAAGTCCCTGGGTTCATATATGGGCTCCCTGTGGGAGCCCGAATTATGACTTAGTTCAATATGAGGAATATTCTTTAAAAATCTTTTTTTAGATCCACTGGTCAGAATATTTGGATATTTGGTTTCAGCTTTTATTAGGAGGAGCAGATGCAACTTGTGGAAATCAATTCTCTGGGTTGATATTTAGGCTACCATGTCAGGTGAGCGCCCTCAGGCCTCCTGGGGCCTCTTGTTTTTATCCTGATGTTGTTTACTTTTAACAACGCCCTTAACAGGTAATATTCAGGGTTTTATTTCATCACAATTATATTAAGATACATTTATTAATATTCCGGTAGTGTAGCTTCAATATTTTGGTGTTGTCCACACTCAGGCTCTATCGGGATGTCCTTGGGCTTGTGTGGTTCTCTTGGGGAACTTAGGCGTTTTCAAAAAAAATTTTGGAAGAAAATTGTTTTGATTTATTTCAAAATTATTTTGATTGTCTTCATCATGTATCCTTATATTGTAGGATTATATGTCAGGAGTGCAGTGAACTTGTTGAATTATAATTATTTACAAATGACTGCTCTCAGTGTAGGGTGAAGTTGTCTACATCAGATTTACATGCTTGTTGCCTTGACTATAGTCACTGCACTCCTACTGATTCTGGTCCTACTTGTGTGGTTGGGGTCGACTCATTAGGACACTAATGTTGGAAGCGGGTGTTGCGCTATGCATTTGCGGTGAAGTTCCGATATTGGGGCTGTCACCGCAAGATAATTCGAATTTTCATTTTCTTTTCCAAAGGAACAAGAACATGGTGATGGTATTGTGACACCCGTCCAGAATGTGCTGCTGTCGTCACGCTCTGAGGAGTAAACAGAGCTAGCTGCTAAGGTGCTCTTGAATATAAGGAATAAGGCCTCTTATTCCAGCAGCTAGCTCGACCGGTCAGGCGGTTACCCAACAGTGGGAACCGTAATACCGGGTATGTCCGATGCAGTCGAGGAGAGTGTAGATTTGGGTGGAGCGAGCACCTTTTAATCAAAAGCTCACCCAGCGATGATTGCAAAATAAAGAGGAAGAAGTCGGCAAGTTTCTCTTCAGGAAGGTTGGCGAGGTCTGGATCAGAGCGCGAGAGCCTTCTCTAACCCAGTAATTGTCAAGATCAACTATTGCTTTGAGAAACTTAAACTGAGTTGGAGCTAACATCCTCTCTGGTCACTGCTTCTACACTGCAGCTGGGGTGGCTGCAGTTACGGCTTGTTCCTCTGCTTTAGCGAAGCATATGCGACCGCACACTAGCTACCCGACTGTACATGTTCATGCAGCTGAGCGAAGATGCTCCAGTCTTTGCCCTCGAAGAAAGAAGGACAAGAAAGTCAGTCCATCCATTAGCTAGGGATTTGAGACTTGATTCATTGGGACATTCGACGAAGAGATAGACGGCCAGATCTCTGTGCTGGGGGCAACATGCGGTGGAGAATATAAGCCACTACTCCACAAGCCTCTGTAACGGACTTGCTGTCGCAACTTGCACAGCATATTGCAGCTTAAAAACCCAGCCAGGGGCACCCATCAGCAGAACGGTAGTCAGCCGTCAGGCGGTGCTGGGTCGGTCCGTTCAACTGTGCCTTTAGAAGAAGCCAGAAGTTTCTCTATGGGATGCTTGGCTAGATCTGGGGTCAAATCACCGATTGGAGAACCCTCTCCATCCCTTTAACAGTCAGGGTCGACTGTGTCCGTTGTGAGAAAACATATTGAGTAGGAACATGCATCAGAATGTTCCTTCCACACTGCAGATGGGGCTAGATACCTTCAAGTTCTAACAGAACGCTCAGCGAGGTCTGGAGCAGACCGTCAGCAGTTAGGGTCAACTGTTTTTGATTTGAGAAACTTCAGTGAGTTAGGACGCCTGTTCACGCTTGCGGTTCAGGATGCTCCTTCCACACTGCAGCCGGATCCAGTTGCAGCTATGGCATCTTCCCCTGCTTCATTGATGAAGAACATTGACCACAGACTAGCTATCCGACTTCGCAAGTTCGGGTTGATAGCTAGTCGTTCAAGGCATTTTTATATGGGACAAGTGTCGAGGATCTGGGGCCAGATCTCTGTCCCGTGAGCAGCTTATGGTAACAAATGGATTATCATTGCTCTGCTAGCCTCGTTCACGGACCGGCAGCTGCAGATTGCTCTGCATAGCATAGCATCTCAGTAGTCACTGGTATTACCGTTAACAGGGTCCGATGGTGAGCTGTTGGATGGTGGAGCGTTGGTCCAGTCATCTGTTAAGTCAGATGGAGTTGACTATATTTTCAGATGGAACATTTGGATGGTGAGAGGGCTATAGAGTGTGGTCTCCATCCCTCACAGAAGGACACCCACCTCAAGACTATGAAATTTTAGTCATAAGCTCTTAGAATCTTGTTCCATTTGAATAAGTCTGCATTTACTAGGCAAAAAACAGCTTATCATACCGGGCGATGGAAAGACGAAGATCTTTTCTCTCCGGATCTTTTGGCTCAGGTGTCGAGGGCTTTGGTTCCGATTACCGGTAACAACGCCTTCTTTGCCTTAGCAGTAGTATAAGAAATACAATGCCCTATTCCTTACGAATAGAGGTTCCATAGTGCATAGATAGGCTGAGACAGCTGTCTTGTTTGGAATAGAGCCATTACAGGGAATAAGTACGTCTTTTCCTTCTCGGTGTTGTATTCCTTGGCATCAGGACATTTAATACCATTGTGGATGCCATAGTAGCCTTATGTACTGTTACATCGGCCTTTTCTAAAACATTGGCAGCTAGTGTTGTAAGTCTCCATTTTGTGAGCTTTCAAAGGCTGCAGGTGACACAGATATGTCTTCACACAGACGAAGACTGATAATTGAGTAGCTACCTTGAGACTACTGTCTCTTTGGGAATTACGGCTGTTAGAATACAGGACAGGACATAGTTTTCTTCCCTTAAGCCTCGTATGCATTCAAGTATATGCATGCCTTTCATGGCTCCTCGATTCGTGGCTGGCGGCGACCTCATAGGAACATCCACTATTTAGTTGGTTTGTTTCCTGTCATTCGTTTATAAGTCATATATGAGCATATGATTCCTTATCAGTAAATTGCTAGCCTTCGTGTACCTGTGTGGCTGACATGTCAGTTATCTGGGCAACATTCTCCAATGTGGCAATTAGTCCACTCAGCAAAGTTTTGCTCAGAGCAGTCTGGCCATTTCTAACGACGTATGAGTTCATAACTTTGTTAACTGCATTAACGTTGTATTATTCATTCAGTTTCCTGGTCACACTTGAATCACTCAGCCAAACCATGGATACAGGCTGTATTCAGATGAGTACATGCGGGATTCTGTTGCACGCGTGCATAATATGTATATTTATCAGGCAGATGCATTATTGAACAGATTCTATAAATTTTTGCTCTGCTTTATAGAGCTCATGAGAATTTAGAGGCTATTTGGATCAGTTATGGAACTTCCAATAGCCCGTCTATGCATACGTTCTCAATTTTTGGCATCATTATTCAGAGTAGTATGTTCTTTCTCCGAACAGACATTGGTTGTTACGGACCTAGGGAACAATGAATTATTTGGGGGACGGTCCATGTCCATGACGGGTCTGATAATCATAGCTCGTTCCATGTTCTAAATCCAGGTTTCTATCAGAGATGGTACTCATGAGAATTCACATTCTCATATATTCACACGATTCAATTGGATTTTCATTATTGGAATTAATTGTACACCTGAACGGGCTCGTCTGTTGGTTGCCTTAGAATCATGTTTGCTCTAACAGATACTTTCCATTGGGATTCAATTGGACAAGTGTATGGTTGTACAAGTTACATCACCGGTTTTCAACCTATCTACGTATTCCGACTCCAGCATCCATTAGAAGCTTGCCCTGTTAATAACCAGGATCGCCATGATTGATAACCTTAGATACTGAAGTGACATTAAGCACCAATAATTAATAAAAAATTAATAACTGGGTGCCTGTGGGACGAATATATATAGATTGTTTGGTACTGCTTTTCACTGATTCCAGAGTGCTTCCCTCTTTGTTTTGAAGAATATTCCTTCAAAAAAAGGTGGGGGTGGGGGGGGGGGGATTTTTCTTCATCTCTTCTGGCTTGATAAGTATGTAACTATGAGTGAAGCTGTTTTGTCTGTAGATTATTACTGATCTTAGATACAGGGTTCGTTACACCCAATTAGCATAATTATTCATGCTAAGAATACAGAATTACTTGGATATGGCTCCTTATTTATGATATTTCTTCTCTATTATTGTGTAGAGAGACATACATGTAATTCTTTTAAAAATTTAATCACCTTTTCACCTTGGAATGCAGGCTTAGGAGCTGTATTTGGTCTGCTAATTCTTAAGTCCTAGGCCCTACGCCTTTTTACAATTCAGCTAGTCTGGGCCATTGGTTGTAGTATAAAAATATGATAAATTTAAAGTAATTTGTATATTTTTAATACTTACCAATGGCACAGACGGGGATGGCCCTCACATGAGTGAGCACTCATACCTCTCCGCTTAGTTATTATTTTAGTAGGCTTGTCTACAAAGAATGATGTTGGTGCCAATTCAGGTTTCTTCCTGAGTACTGTGCATGCACAGGTTGTAAAAGTATGGATGGCCAGATAGGACTTTTAATTTTCGGTATTGTATGCAAATTTCGGGGATTGAGGGGTTCAAAATTTGTGTTTGGCCCTTGATAATATTGAGTTTGAACCAGCTAGTTTGGGCCATTGGTAAGTATAAAAAATATACAAATTACTTTAAATTTATCATTTTTGTGTAATTTTAAAAGCCTTTGATATCCGCAGGTATATTGAGTGTTCTTGACTCATACACCATAGTGTTCTGCAGTACATTTTTGTATTGATACTTTTCTCAATTGTTTTACTGGACAAAAGTGTGCATATACTTTGATATATATAAATTTCTGAGTCCATTTGACAGTTAACATGATTTCACTTGTAATGTACGTAACATATTCCTCCTAAAGACTATAAGTACGTAGATTTGCCCTCAGCATAAGACAAAATTTTATTTCTTTTACCCATATCAGCAATGAACACTTGCTTGTAAGTTTTCTATCAAGGCATCCTAAATCCGATAATCATACTAACATATGTAACATTTTTTTCTGTAATGTACGCAACATTTAATTCTTTAGTAGCAAATGTTCCAGACCCAAAATACCAGTTGCCAAGAATATTTTTTTTTAAATTTACGTTTCTTCTAATGTGGAATTGCAATGTCTGTGTATCAAACAGTGCCAAATTAGAGGAAATCATACGAAAATACAACAGTTGTGAAAAAACATATTTCTTTGAGTAACATATGTAACGCAACACTTAACCACCTCTATTAATCAGAAATAAGCAGGAAAGTATCTCGGATTTAGTTCGGAAGATACCACTAGGCATGTGCTTTCAAAATGTACCATACTTTACTCCATATCAACTTACTGTATTATTTTTATTTTTGCTCAAACACTGAAAAAAGTTTGCAGATCTAATGTACGTAACCTGAGAATCACCCTGACATGGTAAGGCATAACCATGACAAGCAGAACAGCATTACATGTCATCCAAGGGCTTGTGACAGGCCAGTACTACCGTGACAACATGTTAGCAGCTCATATGGTGCCATTTACATGACATCACGGCCACCAAGATGACAATGCAAGAGCACACACGGCCTATATCACTACAGAGTTCCTCCAGGAGCAGACCAGCACAGAGTCCAGACCTTTCACCAATCGAGCACTTCTGGGATATGGTTGGCAGGCGCCTACAATAATGCCAACACCCCCCTACAAATGTGCAGGAACTCGTCGCTACACTGCAGGAAGAATGGAATAATATCAGTCAAGCTGATATTGGATATTTGGTGAGGAGTATGCCACGTTGGATCCACGCGAACCGAGGAGGATTTACAAGGTATTGAGGTCTTGAACCGAAAGTGGTAAATTCTCTGACTGACTGTCCATGTCATCCACAGCTCAGTGCGTGGAATGTGTGCTTGTCAGACACCCTACTGTTGCTGAAATCATTCACCAGATGTCACAGTGCAATGCCTCAACTGTCTTTTAGATGAAAATATATTTCTTCATATATCTCACTTTGATAAAATATCCCCTACTTTTTTTTAACAGTATATATGGCACAGACCATCTTTGGAGTGTACCCTTTCTACTGGGGCTGTCACGACTATTAATTTCATAGTCAACTGATCTCTAGCATTAGTCAATTAATAATCATTTCCCAAGAATTCAACTTTGCTAATACAGTTAACTATGCCTAACTACAATTTACAAACTAGTCATCTCTCACTTCAAATGCACACCCGTTGGAACAAATCTCACACGCAAACTTTGTTTCAGGTGAACGGCATGCCACGTGCATGTGATTTTCAAATGGTAAAGCCTGGTTTTGTGACCGGGCAATGCAGGGTGATCAGTTATGATGTATGTATCATCAATATTATGCGGGACCAATGCAGTCATATAAATTGTTAGAAATTGTTTACATTCGATGGTATTCATATGTTTACATTTTGCTGAAGTCAGGTGGCAGTGTTTTGAACTGTTTTCTCGACATTCCTTACTGATTTTGCATCATAGACAATGCAATAATACCAGCAGTTGAAATTAACAGATTTCCGATTGAAATTTGGTTATGCCTGACGGTTAACCGGTTACAAAAATGGGCCAACCGTGTCAGCACTAACCTGTACTTCCGTATAAAGCCCAACGATGGGCTTCCAGCACTCTACCAGTTAACACGTAGGAAAACCAAAACTGAGGTTTTTTCCTAAAACCAAACCTAAACTGAAACCGAATCTGAAAAATCAAAACCTCCCAGCTTTATTTTCAGGTTGGTTGGGAGCCACAAGACATAATCAGTGATATACTTGGTTAGATTTTCAATGTACATGTATTATGAGTGCACATGGTGGGATGTACTTGAGTTCATCCACTGGGCCACTAGTTTGCTCTTTGCTAGTCAGTTGGAATGGGTAGTGGGGTTTCATTTGATATTATTATCGTCTCTTTGCTTGGAATCCCAATCTAATATGGATTATATACTAGTCACTGTGTATTAGATTGCTGTTGTAAAGGAGCAAGCCAGAAAATAAGGAGACTGACATCTGCAAAATGAGGTCCCCGGAGGGTGAATTTAGTGATGCTACCCTGCACAGCAGGGTAGCATTACTAAATTTACCCTCTATGAACCTCAGTCTGAATCAGGGTCTCAACTAAACAGAAAGAGGTACGCAGAGGATACATTGGCCCACTGTATGGGATAGCATCATCAAACTCACCCTCTGGGGACCTCATTTTGCAAGTGTCAGACTGCTTATTTTCAGGCCTGTAAAAAGTCATTGTAGTTGCTTGGAGAATTAATTTATGAGATATTATCACAGACTTATCTGCCTGGATTACCAGTGTGTTGTGAGTCCGTGAACCAAACTTGGTTAAAATCAGCACAATAGGTTGCCTAGTCACATTGGATGTTGGGAACAATATGTTATAGTATTGATGATCTGCCTGCTTTGTTACACAATATAGTATCAGCTAAGAAGCCACGTTTTGTGAAAAATTGACCATACAGTTTGTTGCTAGGAATTTGCATTGCTTTCTGTGGAAGTAATGCAACATGGTCAGTGCCCTAATAGGCCAAACTCCAAATGTATTATGGGTCCACATATCAAAGTTGGCCAAAATTGGCCCTGTTGCTAAGGAGTCATGTTTGTTGCTATGGGAGTCACATGACATGATCAGTGACCCAATAGGTTGGTTTCTCATGTATTAGAAAAGTGTTTATTGGAACATTTTTGCATTACAACTGAAAACACTATGGGGGCAGTCACCCGTCTGAACGAAGCTTTCCTTGAAGAGCTTTAGTTGCACATCTGTGAGTTTCAGAAGACAGGCTTATTAATACTGATAATGGTCTTTAACAAACTTACTTTTTAATTCTTTTCAGCATCAAGAATGGGTTTGTGGAGTGAAGTAAAGAAGCTATTCATATTCCAACTGTTAATTGTGTATTCATTTGTTGTTAGTGGTTTCATTGTCTGTTTCTTGATGTTATTGGTGACTGTATTTTTAAAACCATTAAATCTAACTTTGAGTAGGAAGATAAATGTCTATTTGGCTTACTCACACTGGACACGTAAGTATAATTTTTTGTAATACTTTAACCCTTTACTTAACATGAAAAGCAAATGACACATGCAAAGAAAATTCATTTTTTGTCTCAAAAACATAGGTTATGACCCCTCATTGGAATGAGCTTGTTCCAAAGAGGGGTCATAACCTATGTTTTTAAGACAGAAAATGAAAAAATAATGAAAATTAATTGGAGTTTTTTTGTGAATAGTGCTGGCCGGTTTTGGCCATTACGTTGGGTAAAGGGTTAAACAATTTTTCCTGTTTCAACAAGGCAAACTAGAGCATGGATGGTTATTTTGTTGTAGACTTGTTCTCTTTCTTGATAAAATAGTGTCGGTTTACCAATGTGTTGAGTTAAAAGGAGAGATGTATGTAAATGACTAACAAACCTTTACGTTAGACACTTCTGTTGGGAGCAAGTTGGCTCTATGGTTATAGTATTGGACTTCAAACTTAACTGGATGAGTGTTCATGTAGAAGCCACTATTAAGGCTTTCAAAAAAATGAGGGACCCAGAGCAAAAGCCAATATTTTCAGTGCTAATGTTTAATATTTAGTGAAATGCAAATAATATTTTGTTCTTATAAATTTGTTTTATTACAACTCATTGGAGAGTGCCAGTGGGCACTCTCCAATAACTTGTAATAAAACAAATTTGAAAAACAAATTCACACTCCCAAAATAATTTAGCCCTCAATTAGTTAAAGGTTTACAGTTCTATCCCCACCAGGGGTAACTGTGTTGTGTCCTTGGGCAAAGCATTTAATCCTGATTGCCCACCTGAGGGCATGGTGATGCTGTGTAGTAAGGTATACTGCACATTGATAGTGCACTTGCCTTCAACAAGTGCAAACCCTGATCATGCAGAGTTAGTACATTGGGGAGTCTTATAGTTGCTTGCCACTGCTCAATGGTTCTCTCCATGTACTCTGGGTTTTCTCACCCATACAACTGTATGGTATGAGGTGACCCTGGCTGTTGAAAGTGTCATTAAGCTGCAATAGAAAAATTGAATACACTTCAGTTGTTCTGTTGGTAATTTTGCAACAAAGCAGTAGCTTTCGTCAACTTCTGAATCCTTTACCTAACATTATTAGAAAACAGCATTCGCAAGCAATGGAGCAATTTAAGCACAAGGTAACAGTGATGGCTCCTATGCTATGTCTTGGAGGCAAAAACTGAAAGAAGATAATTAAATTTGAATGGGGATTATTGTGAAAATCACTGCTCCGATATGACCATTATTTTAGGTTAATGGTTAATTTGCAGAAATATACAGTGTTTAGGGAGTGGTTTACCAGTGGATCACACATAGAATGAAGATTCCACCAAGCAATAACTTTTGTAAAAAGTATAAGCAGGCCATGAAATGTTTTTGATATTGGCAGATGCGTCAAACCAGTGGTGATTGATTAGCTAAAATATTTCCTGCCATGTTGATCATTTTTTCTCAACATATCAGTTACTGGACGTAAAAATGATAACTATCCTTTTTTGTTACCTGCATCGCCATCGGCGAAGCAGGTCTAGTAACTGCTCGACTCAGTCCGTCCATCAGTCCGTCTGTCCGTCCGTCCGAAACACTTTTTCCGTCAAAGTTTTCTTGGCTTCTATGAAAGGGAATGATTTTATATTCGGTCTGCTGCTTCATAATGATGAGTTGTATCGTGTAAGCAATTTTCAGATCTGCCGTGCAGCCACTTCCTGTTTGCCAAAACTTTGAAATCTTACTGTACCCACTGAACATTGAAATTTTCCGTCAAGGTTTTCTCAGCTTCTATGCAAGGGATTGATTTTATATTTGGTCTGCTGCTTCATAATGATGAGTTGTATCGTGTAAGCAATTTTCAGATCTGCCGTGCAGCCACTTCCTGTTTGCCGATACTTTGAAGTTTTACTGTACCTACTGAACATTGAAATGTTTCGTCAAACTTTTCTCGGCTTCTATGCAAGGGATTGATTTTATATTTCATCTGGAGCCTGATAATGATCAATTGTATCGTGTATGCAATTTTCAGATCTGCCGTGCAGCCACTTCCTGTTTGCCGATTCAATTGCATGCAGCGACGCAGGTCCAGACTTGGTCTTGTTTTCACTGTATTGACTCCAAATACCACAGCTTATCATCGAAAAATTTTGGTATTTGGAGTCAATACAGGAAAAAAAAACTTATGTGCATTATAGTTTGTATTGTACAGTGGAGCCCACTTAATTGGATATCTCTTAATTGTATATCCCTGTTAATTGAATATAATTTTCAAACACAAAACCATTTACCATACCTTTAGTACAAATTTGATCTGTTAATTGCATATGGGTTGTAGAGTAAACTCCTGTTAATTGTATATAAATTTTTGTAATATGTCGAAAACATTACTGTGACACGCACCAAATACCCCTCATTTATCAACCTTTTTGGCCTCACTACATCCAATACAGGCATTTATTCTATTATATCTTGTTTGACAGAGCTCTATGAGCTCTGTCAAACAAGATATAATAGAATAAATGCTCAGTTTACCTCCAGAACACAGAAAACTGACCAAATCCCTGTTAATTGTATACTCCTGTTAATTGAATAATTTTCACTGGCAAAATGGATATTCAAGTAAGAGGATTCTACTGTATTGTGATCCCAAACGCTGTCTCTTTCTTGATCAGTGCACAATCTGGTCATGACCCACACCAGTAGGTCAATATTTCGTAAATGAAGAATTCCTAAATCAGGCTTGAATCAAGAGAAACAGTGAATAAAAATAACATCTTGGCTTCAATGTTGTTGCATTTGTTTTCAACAAGTGAGATTAGATGTACAGTTGAAACTAGAAGTCCTGTCACTGCATTGTGCACTATTTTGAAGTAATATAGTAGAACCTATCTTGAGAGACCAGTCCCCTTTACCAAGCAAAAGTTCTCTCTCAAGACAGGTGATCTCCCATAAGAAGTTTGAGGTTTTCGCAAGCCAGTGAATGACCAACCAGAGAATATTTGTTGCAGAAATGGAGAAGAATTGATTTTTCAACTTTTTTTTAGTTTTTTTTTATTTTACTTCAGTTTTAATACAAGTACAGAAGCATTGTTTGAGAAATTAAAGTTAAAAGGACATATTAAATTGAAAAACTTTTTGAGATTGTGATGTGAAGGGGCTGGTCCATCCAAAATAGTAATTTCTTACTTTATACAAAGTGTTTCTTCTCTTCCTATCAATATTTTCAAATGAAGTATTTTTATAAAAATTTACAGTTATACCATGAAAAGTCTGTTTTTTGTGTCTGTCAGGTATTGTTTTAATAGAAAATAATTCCAGTCACACTTTAATTAAAAATAAAGCTTACCGGGGTGTTTTAGTTTGCTTAACCCTCTTTGATTTTGTCACACTTGAGCAAATAATGAACATAAACTAAGTTTGTTTTTTTAACCATAATCTTTATATTTTCAAAGAGATCTGGGTAAAAATTTCTCAGACTTGAAGAACTTTCAACTGAATAACAATGTAATTGAAAGCCAATTAATATAGTTTTCAGGCAAATTTCCAGAAAGATATTTATCATACTTGTGTTTGATTTCAGATATTATGGTTTCGAGGGACAGTTGTCCTGACATTTCCTTGTCATAATCATTGACCAAAACATATCCTTCAAGAAACACAACAATGATATCTCCACCAAAGCCACAAAATGCATTAATCTTCTAAACATGCTTCGAGGCATGTCTTGGGGGAGCCAATCAGATAGTCCTTAAACTATTCAAAGCATTTCTGTGCCCAGTATCTGAGTATGGGGCACTCGTCCTCTGCAATTTAAATAAAACTAACATGGGGAAACTCCAAAAAGTCCAGAACCATGCGTTCAGGGTTGCCTTCCGTGCCCCCAGGGACACCCCCATCAAACTACTCCACGATAGAGCCAGAATTCCAGCCACTGCATCATCAAAACTGTAATTTCCTTTTGGAATTTCAAGAAAGATTTTTGAATGCAGTACTCAAAGTATGTGATTATTGAATTTAAAAATCTGGCACAAAATTTCTAAAAGTTCTTTATAAGGCGTTACGGTGTAGTTTGTCAATTGTTATACATGTAAGTGAAGTGCCGGTCAATCACAGAACAGAATGATTCATTGCAGTCCAGGGATGGTCCAGATTTAAATGTCCAACTATTGTCATGAATTGCTGTCCATCACTCATTAGAGATACCAATGAAAACACAGTTTTATCAAAACTTTTGGAGTAGTTGATGAATGTTTTCTTAGGTGTTTCAATGAGCATATGCAGGTAGCCAGGATGTTTATTTAGGCTGCATATGCTTCATATGTGAGGCTTGTATGTGTGTTATGAGAATAATAATCACCCCACATGTTGATTACAAGAAATTTTTATCTGCTTGTACAAAAATTTATTGATGTTGCTTTGTCAAAGCATACCTGAAAGGAACAATATTTATATCATATTTTTGTGTAAAAAATTTATATATGGAACTAATGACAAATATGTTAAAATATCTTGCATGAAAACACCAAAAAATGTCGTTCATTTAATTTTTCGAACTCAATTTGTTCAACTGTAGAACAAATGAATTAAATTTATTTTTAATTTGTTCAGCAATCTGAACATAATTATCAGTATCAGTGACTATCAGTATGTTTTTCGGTATTTTTTTTCAATACCAATTCCGGTATTAAAATTTGAATATTGTGCCGCCCTATTGACCCCCTCTCGCTATCATTCTGCAGGGTTTTCAAGCTCTTTAAAACCCTTTGGTTTGGAGCTATCACTCCATACCATGTGTAATATTTGGTTCACCCACCATTTCCCAAATTGTTTTTTCCATGAAAACCTTATTGAAGCTGTTTCTCCCTATAAGTTTCATTTGATTAACCCTTTACCTAACATGAAAAACTGACGACACTTGCAAACAAAATTCTTGAATGACTAATTTTTTTCATTTTTTGTCTCAAAAACATAGGTTATGACCCCTCGTTGGAACGAGCTCGACGAGCTCGTTCCAACGGGGGGTCATAACCTATGTTTTTGAGACAAAAAATGAAAAAAATAATGAAAAGTAATTGGCGATTTTTGAGAATAGCGTTGGCCGGTTTTGGCCGTTACGTTAGGTAAAGGGTTAAGGACTCCCCATGCCCCTCTTCACAGTTAATTTATTTGTGTGGTTTTGGTAGATGCCACTTCTTGTGATGTTTATATTTACCCCTAAATACTCGTAGTCACATGTCTCTCCTGCACTAAGAAGTTTGCTCCTACCTTCCAGAATACAGAACTCCTTCTCTCTCAACTTTCGAGTAGGTTCCATTTTACGACCCATGGGTATAACTTTGTTTTCATTTAGTTCTTCATTTGTTCCCATATTTCTCAACAATTGCCAGGATTTTCCCCAGAACCTCCCCCCCACCTCCACTCCCCCCCCCCACCCTTCACTTTCTGACACTAGTACCATAAGTTTGGAGTCTCCCAACAATAAAGTGTGTGTTGAATTATACAAAAAAAGAAATCTTAATCCGCTGATGTAATTGTGTCGAGACCAATTGTCCCAATGAGAAAGAGATTGCTTTTGCACACATGCTACTGTAATGTTGAGAACTGTTATTATCAGTTAACATTTTGTTAACCCTTTACCTGACACAACAGACCTATTTCCAATATTTTATATTCCAGGGTTTTCGCTATGCAGACATGGGATCCCATCAACGGCCCTATTCCCCTCGCTGACTTTCCCCTACCCAGAAGGTACTCGTAAGGCACTCATCAAACATACTCGTAAGGCTCGCATCAAAGGTAGAAAATTACGAGGAACAAGGAACAGCAAAAAATCAACTATACTCCAAAAAATTTGTTATCAAGTTGCAGTAACCTTGATTATAGAACGACAGGATCTAGTGATGGGTAAGAGGCATACACGCACAATTTGGGTTGGGTTTCATTGGGCCACATTGGTAAGTTTTGTGTACATTCTGAGAACAGCCATTTTAACGTGAACAGGGCATAATTCCCCCACTTGGGCGTCTCAAGTGCGCATTTCAGACAGATGGAATCTTGAGGCTGGTAATGCTGAATCCAAGGGTCCAACGGGATGACCATGATCCTTGGATTCCTCATTACCGGCCTCAACACTTTTTCCTTGCACAAAGTCTGTATATTCGCACTCTCGAGATTGATGGGTGTACTAGATTGCATGTGTCTGTCCACCCATCCATCTTTCCATCCATCTGTATGCCCATCCATCTGCCTGCCCTCTGACTGTACAACTATCCATCTTTCCATCCATCTGTCCAGCCATCCCATCCATCCATCATCCATCCTCGAAGTTCGGTATTCATCGAGGCTCCCTGTGGGACCCCAGGAAGTGAAGCAGTGCTTCTTTACTGTGATAAACAAATTCCATTTTACTGGTAAAATAGGACCAGTCACCAATGCTTGGTGTGGAAGTCCTCAAAAATGAGTGACGTGGGTATAAATTAAACTTGATGTTATCTCCATGTTGTGGTCTTGATTAGCCATTGTGCAGAAGCATGTAATCTTAAACACTAATAGATAAATAAATAATGTCGCGAGGTGGCATGTAATGGTGGCCCAGCTCTTGTTTAGAAATCCAACTGAAAACCAGAAAAAAAGCATTTATTTTTGTCAAACCATAGCTTGTTACTCCTTGATGCAATGAATATGATGACCTCATTTCAATAAAAGAGTCACAGCCTTTGGTCTAGAAAGAATTAATGGAAAATAACGTGTTCTTATGCCCCAACCTTTTGAGGGGCAGTGAACAAAATTTGACGAGAACGCTTATTCCGTTCATGTGGAGGTTACACAAATTTAAATCTGCACGAACGAATGACCGGTTAGCCAAATATTGCATCTTGAATCAAGCTGAATGGTAAATTGTAAGTAATTTAACAAGTCTTTCTTGTGTCTGATAGATTTTTGTGTTGAGAGGCTACATATATACTTCAATTCCAAGCATTATATGAATACCATTTAATGATAAAGAAGCAGTTTCCCAAGAGTTTGTATGAAGTGGAATGTTTGGTTAGCCATCCCAAAACTCCATGAATGGTCAGCCTGTTATCTGAAATTTTGCACACTGAGGGGGTGTTAGTGGACATTAGAAGAGAGCTCCATCCATACTTCTGTACTTCGTGCATAAAACTCAAGCATTGATTGTCCGATTTTGATGTCCTTTGGTGTGGTGAGAGACCAGCATGGGAGAAAGGATTCCCACATATTGTGAGTTTCTTCCACACATATGTGCCAGAGTTATGGCCCTTGATACACTTGGAAAACATTCCGTACAAACGTTTTGCATTATAACTCAAATCATCAGATGTCAAATTTTGATGTCCTTTGGTATGGGTAGAGACCAGAAAGGGGGAAAAGATGTCCACATATTTTGGGATTTCATGCATACATACCTGAGTTATGACCCATGTTACACATTGTAAGCTTTGCTACCCTTAGGAAACTCTGAACCACCGTTTTGCATTATAACCCAAACATCATATTTTGATGTCCTTTAGTATGGTGAGAGCATGAGGAAAAAGATATCCACTTAATAAGTCTTATTGCAGGTTCCCCACGGCACACGCACATAAATACCAGAGTTATGACACTAGTATGACGTAGAGAAAAATTTATCCCTATGAACTTTTTTGCTTTGTTGTATTTTGCCCATGGGAATATCTTTTATCGATGGCAGCAGAAAATTGAATAACTTTTAGCTTAACTTCACAAAGTCAAGATAAGCTATTGCCATCATGCGTGTGGAAGTCTGTTAGTCGGTGAGTCTGTTCACATTTTCCTTTAGCACAGGCTACACTCCGTAGTTCTTGTCTGATCGTCATGAAATTTCATATGCAGGTTTGGGGTTCATGTCTAGATGTGAACGTCCCCTTTGGTCCCGAGCAGTCAACTGGTATGGCTGCCCAAGCCCAAAACCTGAAAACCATTAGCACAGTCTACAGGTCGTATTTATGAAGTGATTTCATTGCAATTTGGTAGGATGTCTCTGTATAATGTCTGGATGAGAAAGTCCCCTTTTGGTCATGATATGTCAACCGTGATGGCTGCCCAAGCCCGAAACCTTTTAGCACAGTCTGCAGGTCATATTTAATATGGAGGGATTTCATTGTAACTTGTAGGATTACTCCGTATGATGTCTAGACGAGAACTTCTCCATTTGGTCGCAATCTGTCAACCATGATGACTGCCCGAGCCCAAAACCCGAAAACCTTTAGCACAGTCTACAGGTCATATGTATGGAGGGATTTCATTGTAACTTGGTAGGATGACTTCATATAATGTCTAGATGAGAATGTCCCCTTTTGGATGCGATTGGTCAGTTGTGGCGGCTACAGGGGCTCAAAGCCCAAAACCCTTTAGCACAGTCTACAGGTCATATTTATGAAGGGATTTCATTGTAACTTGGTAGGATGACTCCAAATAATGTCTAGATGAGAACGTCCCCTTTTGGTCGCGATCATTCAGCCTTGATGGCTGCCCGAGCCCAAAACCCAAAAATCTTTAGCATAGTCTATAGGTCATATTTATGGAAGGATTTCATTGTAACTTGTTAGGTAGACTCCATATAATGCCTAGATGATGACATCCCATTTTGGTTGTGATTTGTCAACTATGATGGCTACAGGGGCCTGAAAACCTTTAGCACAGTCTACAGGTCATATTTATGAAGGGATTTCATTGTAACTTCGTAGGATAATGCCCAGATGAGAACGTCCCTTTTTGGTTGCGATCATTCATCCATGATGGCTGCCCGAGCCCAAAACCCGAAAAACTTTAGTACAGACTACAGGTCGTATTTGTGAAAGGATTTCATTGTAACTTGGTAGAATGACTCAGTATAATGTCGAGATGATGACGTCCCCTTTTAACTGCAGTCGGTCAACCATGATGGCTACACAGGCCTGAAGCCTGAAAACCTTTAGCATAGTCTACAGGCCATATTATGGTGGCATTGCGGTAACCGGTTCTCGTCAGATTACCGAAGTTAAGCAACATCGAGCCCGGTTAGTCCTTGGATGGGTGACCGTCTGAGCGATCGATTCAGACTCCCGCATTGTGTTCTTGGGCAAGGCACTTAACCCCGATTGTCCACATGGGGGCACGATGACGCCATGAACTAAGGCGTACTGCACGTTGATGGTGCGCATGTCTTCAACCAATCTAACCCTGCCTGTGCTGCAGTGCGGAGTTACGATGTTGGGGAGCTGGCAGCTGCTCGTCGTTGCTCGGTGGTTCTCTCCGGGTACCCCGGCTTCCTCCACCTGTAAAACTGTCACGGTCATGATTAGCCATTGTGCATAAGTATGTGACCTTAAACACCAATAAATAAATAAATTATGAAGGGATTTCATTGTAACTTGATAGGATGACTTGTTTTGGAATAATTTCACTGTAACTTGGTAACTTTTGTTGACATACGTTAACTGAGAGGGCCACATACATTAACTGTGAAGGCCACATTAACCTACACCTCATATTTTTTATTAAAAACATAGCATACATCTAACAGAAATTAACATATTCCCAATTATCACAATTCTTGTCTTATTTCATAATCCTTTCATAAACATTGAACATTATCCTTTTCATCAAACACAACATACAGACAAGTTAAGCTACAGTGTCATTGACACTTTCATTGTATCTCTCATGTTGAATGGGAATATGTATGCACAGGGAGTTTAACTCTTAGAAGCCTGGGAATCAGAATTAATTTATTGAACATGACACTCCGCGAAAAACTTACAGTAAAGCAGGTGCTTCTAGTCAAGTGTTGTCTTCCTATTCAGGCAGACGACACTTGACTAAAAGCACATGCTCAGTGTTTAATTCTCCCCCAGCCCAAAGATAGCCGAACCGTCACAGCCAGATTAACTGCAGTATTACATCACAGGCAAGAAAACTCGACTCCTGGCTTCTGAGAGTTAACTGAGTTTGCAGGTATGTTCATTTATATGGTAAAAATGGCAGACATCTTTGGAAATGCTGCCACTCCAATGAGTAGCATATGCTATCCATCTTATTGCAGGAGACTGCATATGCAGTCAGGGATTTTCTGCCCTCTTTGGGACAGGGTCTGAGGCCCATGCCATTAGGAAAATTTGTGTCATGAGATCTTCATTTGGGAATTTGTTTTGGAAGAGAAAAACATACAAAGTCTGAGAAATTTTACATTAAAATTGAGCAGAGACCATTCAGACCATTACCTAAGCAACTGTACAGAATAGTAAGATTTACAACAGTCATATGGAATCATGTTCATGCAGTCTCTGCAGTCTCTATTAAACTTTTCTACTATTAAAGAAGAACTTGTCATTTGTCTTTGAATTAAGAGACTTTGTTTGGCAAGCAATTATTTATTTATTTATTTATTGGTGTTTAACCCTTTACCCAACGAATCGCTCACATCCGCCCGCGTAATATGCAAATTCAGTAGCTGAAAAAATATCATATTTTGAAGAAATTTCAACAAAACCTTATCATGTGACCCCTCTTTGGAACGAGCTCGTCAAGCTCGTTCCAAAGAGGGGTCACATAATATGGTTTTGTTGAAATTTTTTGAAAAAAAATTAAAAAATGATATTTAAAATAATAAATTTTGAAATCGCCTGCGTTGGGTAAAGGGTTAAGGTCACATATTTCTGCACTATGGCTAACCATGACCGTGACAGTTTTACGGGTGGAGGAAGCCGGAGTACCCGGAGAGAACCACTGAGCAACGGCGAGCAGCTGTCAGCTCCCCGACATACCAACTCCACACAAGGAGGGTTAGCATTGGTTGAAGACAGGTGCACCCTCAACGTGCAGTACGCCTTAGTACACAGCGTCACCGTGCCCCCACGTGGGCAATTGGGGTGAAGTGTCTTGCCCAAGGACACAACGCGGCTGCCGCAGGTGGGATTCGAACCGAGGACCTCTCGGCTTGCAGTCTGCACCTCTACCAACTGAGCCACCACGCCCCTGGCAAGCAATTTAAATTTAATGTATAATTGGTGTCCTGAACTGTGTGGTCATAAGGCCTCAGAAAACCAATGAGGCCTTATGACTGCCCAGTTTAGTTTAGGGCACCTGTTGTGCATCAAATTTTTGTTTAAGTTGGAACTGAGATTTGGAAATTTGGGGTTACGAATGGGGAAAAATCATGCCCAAATGTCATCGGGAAATGGTCCATAAACAAACCAAAAAGAAATACACTGGTGGAGGAGAACCTATCCAATCGTGTATGTAGCGAAATAACGGCAGAAGAAGTGCGGAACGTGGTCTCGAAATTAAAAAATGGTAAAGCGGGAGGGACTGATGAAATTCCGAACGAATTCCTCAAAAATGGAGGGGAGGCACTTATTGAAGTCCTGACAAACCTTTTCAACCTGGCTCTGCGAAAGCAAGAGGTCCCCAGAGAGTGGAGGGAAAGTAAGGTGTCGTTCATACACAAAAAGGGGGATAAGGAAGTTCTAGATAACTATAGGGGGATATCAGTTAGTAGTAGCATCGGAAAAGTATTCTGTAAGGTCATATACGGTAGACTAGAGGAAGTTATTGAAGAGAAAGGTTTTTTAGGAGAAATTCAAAATGGTTTCAGGAAAGGACGAAGAGTCACTGATCACCTATTTACACTCACCCAACTGATAGAATCAACAAAGGCTGAAAAGAAAAAGATGTTTCTGGCATTTCTAGATGTGAAAAAAGCGTACGACCGAGTGTGGAGGGAAGGTATGTGGCGAAAGCTCGAGGGCATCGGACTGGGGGGGGGACTTTGTGGGAATCATGAAAGCACTGTATACAGATGTGCAAAGCCAACTCAGTCTAGGGAGTATCACTACAAAACGAGTCCCTATGGATATAGGCCTCAAGCAGGGGTGTATCTTTTCACCGATTTTGTTTGCATTGTATGTTAAAGATTTAGGGGACGAACTAATTCAGAGTGCGGAGGGGGTAAATGTTGGAGACATAAAGATACCAGGCTTATTCTTTGCGGACGACATGGTGTTAATGTCTAGAACTGAACAGGGGCTAGAGAAACTGCTGGAAATTGTTGGTAGATATGGGAACACTTGGCGGCTAGAACTAAATGAAAATAAAAGCAAGGTAATACCCGTTGGACGCAAGGTAGATATGACGAAGAGATGGAGAGTGGGGGAGTTCTCAATCCCCGAAGGGGAAAGCAAACAAATCACTGTAGGAGAAACGGGAGAGTATGAGTATCTAGGGGTAAGCATAAATATAACGGGAAGAGGGGTGTACAGAAATTACTCAGCCAAACTGATTCTGAAGGGGAAAAGAATTCTGAACCAACTAAAACTTTTAGGGAAAAATAGTTTCAACAAGGTCTTTGTGGGGAAAACACTGTGGGAGAGGGTGGGTTTACCAAGTATAACGTATGGCACGGACGTGATTCCATTAAACCAAACCGTTATTAAGAAGTTGGAAAATACTCAAAATTATGCCGGCAGATGGATAACAGGGTCGAGTAATGCTGCAGCTTTGGAAGCAGTAAGGGGGGAGCTTGGGTGGATGAAAATCAAGGACAGGGTAGATTTGGGAAAACTGTGTTACTTTAACTACTTGAGAAACCTGCCTGACAACCGGTGGTGCAAATTGATGCTCGATACCATTTGGAATTCTAATATAGAAACGGGGTGGTCAAAACATGTGAGGGAACTAATGGACAATTACTCTATAGAGGTCACAAACATAGAAGTAGGAATGAAAGAAGGCAAAAGGTTTGTCAAAGAGAGAGTCATGGAAGATTGCAATCGAAACTGGCGAGCAGGGGTTAGCGTGAAAAGATCACTGCAGGGGTTACAATATAAAGAAAAGCCAGCTTTTGAGAAGTACCTAGATGGCACCTTTGGAGGGTCACTGCTGTTCAAACTGAGATCAAGATCACTGGAGCTTCGGGGAAAAATTGGGAGAGATGGGGAAAAGGGATGCCTAATGTGCCACTCTGGAGTAGTGGAGACCCTGGAACATTTTCTCTTGGAATGCCCACAGTATATACCTCATAGAATAAAATTTACTGGAAGAATAATGCAGAAGTGGGGTGAAGAAACAAAGGATAGATGGCTGAAGGGGGACACGAGGGAGAGGGTAGGAATGCTTATTGAAGAAATTGAAAAAGAGGAAGTGAGGGACACTATTAAGCAGTTTATATCTGAATGCTGGGAGGAGAGGAGGGGAAGAGGGGGTGGGGTGCAGGGGGAATGATGGCCTTCTCTTATGAGGACCGCGACAAATCAGCGGCTGGCCAAAGAGTTATTATTAAACAACCTTTGTAGATAGCCAAAAGAATCCATGGCAATACTTTGCGTCGCTCTTTTCCCGTTGGAAAAGTGACAATTGGTTAAAAGTTTAAAACCATTAATGTGGCCAACAGTGCTTTTATCACCATCCAGATATGGTCATTTGGTGCTTAGTTGGATCACTATAATGTCACACTACCTGTTTTCCAGATTTCACAGCAATTGGGCAGTGGTGGAGTGGTACAGAGATTTACTTGAAAATGCCTTTAGAAGATATTCAGTATGTCGGTAAGGAGCATGTTTTGGTGATGATGAACCACAAATATGATATAGATTGGTTGATGACTTGGATACTTGCAGAAAGATTCACAATGCTTGGTGTAAGTTTAATGTTTATGGTTTATGAGTGTTTTATTCTTGGAGAGGTGAAAAAATATAATAGTGTGACCCTCCTTAAACTATGAGTCTGTTCATGTGGCTCACATGTTATTTATATTTATTTATGGGGGTGTGGTGGCTCAGTAGGTAGAGGTGCAGGCTGCAAGCCGAGAGGTCCTTGGTTTGAATTCCACCTGCGGCAACCGCGTTGTGTCCTTGGGGAAGGCACTTGACCCTGATTGTCCACATGGGAGCACGTTGACGCCGTGTACTAAGGCGTACTGCACGTCGATGGTACGCATGTCTTCAACCAGTCTAACCCTGCCTGTGTTCAGTGCGGAGTTACGATGATGGGGAGCCGTCAGCTGCTCGTTGTTGCTCGGTGGTTCTCTCCTGGTACTCCGGCTTCCTCCACCTGTAAAACTGTCACAGCCATGATTAGTCATTGTGCATAAGTATATGACCTTAAACACCAATAAATAAATAAATATAATATTTATTTATTTATTGGTGTTTAAGGTCGTATACTTATGCACAATGGCTAATCGTGACCATGACAGTTTTACTTGTGGAGGAAGCCATAGTACCCAGAGAAAACCACCAGGCATCAACGAGCAACTGTCAGCTCCTCAACATTCTAACCCTGTTCAAGTTCCGCTCAAGCAGGGTTATGCCACTTGAAGACATGTGCACCATCGATGTGCAGTACGCCTTGGTACACGGCATCATCGTGCCCCCATGTAGGCATCGGGATAAAGTACCTTGCCCTAGGACACAACGCGGATCGTCCCAGATGGGGATCGAACTCGGGACCTATAGTATAGAAGTCCAACAGTCTACCATTGAGCCACCGCACATGTTACAAAACAGGTACAGTTTCTGATTGGTTATCATGTTATTGGATTGTCAGGTCGTAAGTTCAGATTTGAGACATGTCACCTTTAAGGTTTTTTAAAACTGAAATTCCTCATGTGTGAAAGTGCTTGAAAATCATACTTTTATGGAAAAAGTAAAAAAAAAGTCCTTGGAAAATATGTTTAGGTGCAGTGCTGTGATCACAAACGCAGACAGAGAATTTTGAACCGATCATGACAGGCAAGATCCAGTCCAAATTCTCTGTCCCCACTTTTCTCCCTGCACCACTGTAGCAGTGTGCAAAATTTCAGAAATGACTCTGACTGACCATTCATGTGGTTTTTCTGATGGCTAACTGAAAGTTTGGCTACGTAAAAATTCTTGGGAAGCTGCTTTCTTATCATTAACCCTTTGAACCCGAGCGGCCACTTTTCCGGCCAGGAACTTGATATGTCATTAAATAGGATGGTTGTTAAGTAAATGTGTAGAGTAGACCAATCAATCTTTTCAACATGCAGCCTCAGGGCTGCACATTGAAAATATTGATTGGTCTACCCCAAATAATGAATATGGACTCTTCTAATTGCTGCCATTGAACTGGCATGGACGATACCTCTAGAGTTCAAAGGGTTTACAAGTATTCCTATATTGCATGGGAGTGAAAAAAATATAGCCTCTCAAGGCAAAAATCTAAAATCATTTATGTACAGTGCACATCAAGTGTATCCCATCTCTATCACCTGACGCGTTTGTGCATTTTGAAAAACTCACCGGCAGATCCGATGAAACACTGGAACAGTTCCAACAAAGAGTCACCGGTAAAAAGGATTAGTTGCATAACCTCTGCTAAAGTGACCATCTTTGTTCTACTATCTGTAGAATAAAGGCATCGGGATTAAATAGTGGATAGTGAGAGAAAATTTTCTCAACCGAGCCACCAACAGTTTTCTGTAGGCCTATTTTACTTGTCTGTTTGTCAACTAATCTTTCAAAAAAAAAAAAATTCCACGTACATGAAAAAACTTTTAAATTTTTAAAAAAAAAAACATGGCTAATCACTACAAACCTATGTTCTATCACTAAACTAACCCGATTTGAATCACTTTGTTATCGCTGTATGTTAAAATCAACATTCCATCACAAAAGTTACCAAGAAATCAAAGGCTACTACACACATATATACACTTCAAGAAACATATATATTGGCTTTCAACACCATAAATATGCTTTCAGCATACTTTTAACAAAACTGACACATTTAACAAAAATATACATTCAAATTATTGGAAAAAACATAATAGTAAATTAGAATAGGTCTCGTCTATGACGGGGAAGGTTCAAATAAGCCAAAATGACAACATGAGCTTTAACACAGGGCAGCCAACATAGGCCTTTACTCTGATTCAGCAATGGATCAGTGGTCTGTAAAATTGACGAGCCTCTGGCAATTTGATACCAAGCAACTTCTCTCTCAAGTCACTGAAGTGGCAACGAAATCACCCTTTCCCCACCACAAACATCAGAAACGGGAGATGACTTACATAAGCTTCAGCTTTCTGTCGAATCCCTCCCCTACGTAGTAATCTGCTTTCCTTGCTTTGTGTATACTATTGTATCTAGTGCTGTTCAGAATTTTTTGTTATCCTTTTGTTATTGTGACATGTATACACATGTCAATTATTGAATAAATACTGTTTAAACTAAACATCAGAAAGGCCCTAGCCTTAAAAATCGACCCAATCATGTTTTGTGCTGTTGACACCAATGACAGGGAGTAGCCTACATCGGAATATAAAAAAAAATAGATTAGGGTAGGGAGGAGTGATTTTAGTCAGTGTTTGTGGGTGAGGTGGAGTTGAGGGCTGTGACGGCGAAACTAAAATGGAAGTAGGAAAGATTTGTAGGCCAAATCTAGAATTCATTTAGACAGTCAAGTCTTCAGTTCTTGTGGGGAAAAGGATTAAATAGTATAAAACTCAAAATTTGTATTTAAAAACCTCCCTGTGTAGTTTTTATACGGCCATTTAAAAAAAAACGGTCATATTATGTAAATGGTTATCCATCCATCTGTCCGTCCATCTGTCCATCCATCCAAACTTTGTTTTTGGCACAACTTTAACAATATTTAACAGATATCAATTGTTTTTGGTAAATGTCTACGCCAAGTTTGAGGACCACCGATATCACTTGAAAATTGTGGGAGTTATAACTCTTTGTTATAAAAGTATCCTGTATAACTTGTTTATGGCATAACTTGGACAATAGTTAAGAGATTTCAATTTTTTTCAGTATATCTCTCTATGGCAACTATATCTACGTCAGGTTTGATGACCATGGATATCCAATGAAAATTATGGGAGTTATTGCCTTTTGTTAAAAATATTGTGCAATGCTTATGTATGGCATAACTTTAACAATAGTAACAGATGTGTCTAGCAACAATGTCTACATTAAGTTCGATGACCAGTGATATCCGATGAAAATTATGGGAGTTATTGCTCTTTGTTAAAAATATAGTGTAATGTTTGTTTATGGAATAACTTAAATATTAGTAACCAAATTAAAATTTCTTTTTGGTTTATATCTTTTTAGGAACAATGTCTTCCTCAAGTTTGATAACCACGATTATCTGATGAAATGCCAGAGTTAGTGCCCTTTGATAAAAAAAATATTGTGTTTTGCTTGTTTATGGCATAACTTTAACAACAGTAACCTGATTTCAATTCTTTATAGCTATGTCTCTATAGCAACAATGTCTACATCAAGTTCAGAAACCACTGCTATCTGATGAAAATTATGGGAGTTATTGCCCTTTGTTAAAAAAAATATCTTATTGAGCTTGTTTGATTGGTTTCGAATACATGTGTTTGCTGTGGGATTGGAATCGCTTTGCAAAGCTTTTCTTGTTTTTAGAGAGAATAAAATGTTCTAAAAATGGCATGTTGAAAAATTGATGGTAAGTAGTTTCACCTCTTACTTTTAATGTTTTTCCTTAACATTATTAGTTTAGAACTTTTTAATCCTCATTTTGACCCTAATTGACAAACAAATAAAATCTGTTTTTCATTTTTCCAGAATACCAAAATATTTGGTAAAGACATGTTGAAATATGTACCTTTTATTGGTTGGATATGGTATATGACTGAGAGCATATTTTTAAAACGAGAATGGGATCAGGATCAAAAAATTATAAATGAGAGGATAGAGAAACTTGTGGAATATCCAGAAAATTATCCAGTCACAGTAAGTTTTAATTTCTGAATGACCTAAACTAGTCACCTGTTAACTCTTTGAACCCAAAAGACCACTTTTCCATGCCAGAACTCATGAAGAAGATAGTCACTCCATGAATGTGAGTGGTAGACTAATCAAGATATTTTTATACTGTAACCAATGACACAGACTTAGCTGGTGGTAACCCAAAATATATCTAGGGCCAAACACAAATTTTGTCCCCCAATCCCCACAATTTGCATGCAAAACCGAAAATTAGTCCTAACTGACCCTCTATACATTTTACCCTCCGTGCATGTGCAGATGCCAGGAAGTCACCAAGTCTGGCGCCAATAAAATCATTCTTTGTTTGGCCCTTCTCAGATAACAACAAACTGATAGTTATGCTTTTAAATCTCAATTAATAATGATGCCAGACACAAATCAATGGTTAAATTGGTGGATCCAAGGACAGAACTGGATGAAGGAAGGAAGAAACGGTGGGTTGATACATTCAGGGCTGTAATTTTATAATATGTATTAAAATTAGTTCATGTTCCCTAATTTCGGGACATGAGCCTGACGTTATCACTGATTGATTATGATCTATCCACTATTTATTTAGTAATCCTTCCCTGCCTTCCCTTGATCCCCCCAATTAAGCTCCCAAGCGTACATCCAATGTATCGTTTTTTTCTTCTGAGGAAGATCTTGCTTTACATCGGATAGTCTTGTTTCTGTTACTGACTTCGGGCCGTGTTGCCTGGGGTCTTGATTCCAGTGCTTTGTTTACATTACATTACTCTAGGTAGTTTCCTATTTTTGTTTAGGAACAACAGTTGTAAGTAACATTAAATATTCTGATAGTGTGGTAGTTAATTTTACACAGTTTTTGTAATTTTGTCCACACTTAGGCTTTTTTGGGCTCATCGTTCCCTTTGGGAACTTGGGCTCTTATATTAGGAAAAGTTTTTCAAAAATTTTTATTTTATTTTGGAAAGAGTTTTTCTTTTGGATATATTTATTTCATTGATTATATTTAATGTTATATGTAGATTTGGTGGTGGAACAATGACATATATTAGTTTTAGGTAATTATTTTTATCTAATAGTATGGCAAATAGAGGAAACCTTTCCTTTATTTACTTGGTCGTTGTAATGAGTTTACTTGATGTACTACCACTAATTCTACTCCATGTATCAAATTTGATAAGCTGAATGACAGGTGTCATGGTTTGTGTTAGGCGAATGGACACTATCGGTACTATCGCGGCGAGGGGACTCGGTGGTCCTCTCGTCAAAAGGTCACTATAGTTTTTTAGTTTTTATTTACAGAGGAACAGGAACATGATGTGGCTTTGTGACGCCGTCAAGGAGTGTGCTGTCATCATCACAAATCAATCAAGAGCTAGCGGCAAAAGTGCTCAGGTATTAGACAAGGCCTAGATCCTTAGTAGGATTGATGACCTTGTCGCCAGCTAGCTCGACTGGCAGATCTTTCACGTCGACTAGTGGTGAGTGATGCCGGGTATGTCCATAGCGGTCGTGAAGAGGAACATACGAACATGCTCACCCTGCGACGAAGGGAAGGAGGAAGCACAGGAAGGAGGAAGTAGACAAATTCTGAGGTATGCTCATCCAGGTCTTCATGATCGCGAGCAAGAGAGAGGTCCCTCTCTCTTATAACAACATCTGGGGCCAGAGGTTGTTGGTAGGAACTTGTCAGATAAGTTCTGAGATATGCTCATCCAGGTCTTCCGTGATTGCGAGCAAGAGAGAGGTTCCTCTCTCTTATAACAACATCTGGGGCCAGAGGTTGTTGGTAGGAACTTGTGTCAGTTGAAACTTACGTCCACGGGACGCTCCTTCCATAGACTACCGGGGCCGGCCAGTCTTATAGCTTCCTCTATGTTCGAAAAGCACACATGACCGCACAGGTCCGTTGTCGCTAGTTAGCTTGAATGGTGAAGTAGTTACTCAGGTCCCTGAAAATTGTGATGCCGGGTGTATACGATCCGGGCTAGAAAAAGAGCGATCATATGGGGTGGAGCGAACAATATGATATGCAATTATGCTCACCCAGTGACAATGGAAGGAGGAAACTGACAAGGTCTGAGGTATGCTCGTCCACCAGGGCATCCCGTCTAATAGTCAGCCGGGGCTGGCTAGTCTTATGGTTTCCTCTACATAACGGACAAAGTGATCTTTATAATGCACAGGGCTATAAAACCCGATGAGTGGTGTCAGTTCCCTGTCGCTGGTAAAACGGTTAAGATTGGATACTTGGACCGTGACTCTGGATGTGTCGCATATGCATTGTATTAGAGCTAGTGAAAAAGTGCTCAATGATTTTAAAAGACAAGGGCTAGGTTTCACGGAGGCTTACGTCCCTTGTCTAAATACAGCTAGCTCAACTGGCAGATCTCACTCGTATGTGGGTGACGTGAGGCCGGGTATGTCCGTGGCGGTCGAGAGAAAATAAGGGTGTAGCGAGCACTGTTGATCAAATCCATGCTCACCTAGTGTTGATGGAAGGAAGAAGATGACAAGTTGTGACGTATGCACGAGCAAGAGGGAGCCCCTCTCTCTCTTTCAACAACATCTGGAGGCAGGTGTTGGTAGGGACTTGCGTCAGTCAGAGCTTACGTACACAGCTATTGTCTGGTACGCTTAGTTCAATTCTTAGCCAGGTCGGCTACAGTTTTGCTTCTTTAGCATCTACCAAGCCTCTCCCGACCACACCTTGGCTAAGTGACTCAGGATTTCCGGTCTGCATCGTCAAAAGGTCCATCTTTAGTAAAGAAAGTCGCACCATCTAGTAGCCAAGGAGCTGAGGCTTCATTCGTTGGGTCGTTCGCAGTAATAACTATATTGGACTCCCTGTCCTAGGAGCAGCTGGCGAAAAGGCTATTCATGACCGCTGCTCCTCAGGCCTCTGTAACAGGCTTGCTGTCGCAGTTGCACAGCTAATCGCAGTATTCCTGCTAAGGCAGAAGCACTCAACGTCAGTTTCAAATCTTGAGCTGTTGCATAGTGCTTATTTGGTCCAGTCACCTGCCTGTTTAGATGCTGGTGACTGTGATTTTAACTGATTTGAACATATGATGGATAGGATAACTTTTCCTTCCAGAACAACTCTTGGATGATATACATACCATACATTATCATTTCCTTGATCTTGTTCCAGTGATTCAAAATGCTGTGATCAATTATGAGAAACTGCTAGCGTAGTTCAACGCTGACTTCACCAGGTAAAGAGCAGGGTAATACGATCTCTTTCCGGTTAAGTCCACACGGGTGTCACAGGTCTTCGATTCTGTAGACGACACCATATTTAACTTCCGGCAGGAATAAGTAATTCAGTTTCTTATCTTCTTCCTCTGTATTTTTAATCATTTGTGATGGTTCACATACTTTTAAAAACAACAGGGGAAGATGTGGAGAGTTCCTCAGCACAGGCCTGGCATTCTGAAAAATGCAGGAGGGCAAAAAATCGCTCTCCTCAATCAGCTTAGGAGAGCAATTAGCTTTACACAGCATTTTAAGTATCCAGTTGAACAAACTCATTGAAACTGAAACCAACAGACTACATCAGTGATTTTATTAACTTTACTAAGGTAAAGCGAAATCTCTTAGACATCTAGATGTCTCACTCAACAACCGAACACACACTTGACAAGACCTGTGTGTGTACCCAGGCCTGTTGTCCTAGAAAGTCATATGCCAACCACTACCACCTTCAACCCCCCAAGGGGGGTTGAAGGTGGTAGTGGTAGGCGTATGACTTTCTTGGACAACAGGTCTGCTTGAATCTACAGCCACATCCTGGTGCAAGTGCTCCAAGTGACAGGATAGTAGTAATGGTAGTATATTATAGTGTCAATATTCCTTGAATAATTACCCCTCAAACTGTGATGTCAGTTGTTGAACTTGAAACTGACAGAAAAAAAATATTGCTGTGACCCATTTTGCTTCAAATGATTGCAACTGTGTTTGGGTATGGTTGCAGCCATTACCTTTTACCACTAAACCACTTTTGAAATGAAATTATGTGATGTTATGTGACTTCGAAGTTAAATTACATTTTTGCTTTACAGCAAAAATTTAATGTGACCATAATACATGTAATCTCAATCATCCCAGACCAAAATATTTAGGAGGGCAATTTTTCGCTCTCCTTAATTCTTTCAGGAGGGCAGTAAGGAGAGCTAAAAAGTCGCTCTCCTGAAATTGCCAGGCCTGTCAGCATTGATTGAGCAGGCTAAGATCCTAGTTTTAGCCTTACCTTCATCATGTAGCTGTTCATTCGGATGCAATTGAGAAGATAATTTCTTAGTCAGAGCGAATTCAGTCTCATGGTCTTATGTACTTTAATTTTAAGTACTGTGACGCATCGTCTATATGGAAGGAATTTTGTGGTCGTTTGTACCTTTTAAAATTCTTTCTAGACCTAGTATTTATTTCTCGGTCTTAACTAATGTTAAGTGGGAGTTATTCTGATACAACAAAGCCTTGTGTCTTCATCTTTGCATTTGACTAGGTGGAAAACTTGCCATAGGTCACTTTAGTCTTCCAACTCTAGTTTTTATGATAAGAATCAATTCTCGTCTCTTTAAGCTGGGGTCTAATGTACCATCACCAGCAGAAAGAGTACGAGAGGTTGTATTAGACTCAAATCGTCTATAAGGACTCATAGCAAGGTATAGGTATACCTAAGTCTTTGATGGTAAGCTTTCGTTATTGTAGGATTAAACTACAAGAAAGCATCTATACTCGACTCTTTAAGTTGGGGTCTAATCAACCACAGCTAACAGAAGAGTTGGAGAGTTTGTCCTAGACTCATTTCGCATATAAGGCTTATAGTGAAGGTATAAGTATCTCTCCTATATATAATTCTTTAGATTTGTCTATACAGCCACTTGGATAGGGGTTTCTCGTCAGACTGAGTTACTGATCAGACTCCCCTGAGCCGGTGGTTCTGGGCTCTTATAGAACTCGGTCTGGCCAATTTTGACTGGAAGTGGATAATCAGGTTATTTATTATTATCTTTCAGTCGATAAGCGAACATTCGGCAACTGTAGCGAGTATAGTTCTTTAGATCTCTTGTTTTGTGAACTAGATAATGTCTCATGGGATTTATGATAGGATTCATGTATCCCACTATTCATTTGGCTGGTTCATCTGTTTCACAGAGCGAATTAACCAGCTGTTTGGCTCGCTTTTATCGGCTATCTGACACATTAACAGCGATAGTTTTCTGCGCCAGATGGAGTTGGGTGGAGCGGCTTGGAATGTTATTTCGATGGGTCACTTACACAAATAACTGGAGTGGTAGACGTTTTTCATCTTGACCTGTTTTGTTTTAGAGAATCTTTTAACATAAGGTCAAGTTTGGGCATATATTACAGTTTTCTCAATTATTTTGGATGTGAGTTCATATATTGCTTTACAAAACTGAGTCTGACGGTCTCTCTATGCACATCAGAGTTTGTCAGATTTTTACGATTCAGCTACGTCTGGGTCATTGGTTACAGTATAAAAATATGAAAAACTTTATAGTAATTTATATATTTTTTTATACTTACCAATGACCCAGATGGGAATGGCCCTCCCATGAGTGGGCTGTACTGGGCACTCATACCTCCCTGCTGAATTATTATAATCTTTTTTCTACAAAGAATGATTTTATTAGCGCCAGATTCCGTTATTTCCTGGCATCTGCACATGCGCAGAGGGTAAAATGTATGGAGGGCCAGTTAGGACTTCTAATTTTCGGTTTTGCATGCAAATTTTGGGGATTGGGGGGCAAAATTTGTGTTTGGCCCTAGATATTTTGGGGTTAGCACCAGCTAAGTCTGGGTCATTGGTAAGTATAAAAAATATATAAATTACTATAAATTTTTTCATTTTCAACTTGCAGCGACAAGGCTGCATGTTGAAAATATTGATTGGTCTTCCCCCAGGTTATGAATATAGGCACTACCTGATGATGGCTCTGAACTGGCATGCAATATACAGTGGAACCCTGTTAATTGAATAGCCATTCTGCCAATGAAAATTATTCAATTAACAGGAGTATTCAATTAAAAGGGATAGTGTCACTTTCCTGTATTCTAGAGATAAACTTAGCATTTATTCTATAGAAAATTTTGGACCAAAATCCAGAAATTAGTTTTTTTGGTTTTTTATGCATTTTAAGAAGAAAAAAAAAAATTTAGGCTGAAAATATTTTGTTTGGGGAAAAAAATCTGTTTTTTATGCGTTTTATCGTGCAGGAACTGAAAATAGAAGGAAAATCCTGTGTATTGTGTGGGCACAATCGCTTCATCTAGTTGGTATATGCTTTTCTTAGGAGGGGCGTATGCAGCTTATTCAAGTCAAGTCCCTGGTTTGATATTTAGACTACCATGTCAAGTGAGCGCCCTCAGGCCCCCACCCCCTGGGGCCTCTTGTATTCAAACAAAGTTAGTAGAGTGATATTTGGCTTTTTAATGGAAGGGTAAAATTTTTGGCCCATCCAAAATTTCTATTTTCTGTACCGATGATTGATTTGAACCAAATTTGGTGTGTGATATCTTTTGCAAAAACTATAAAAAGAATCTTCTCCAGAACCACTGATCAAAATCTTTTTGATATTTGGTATACTGTATCCATGGAGGGGGGAGGGGAGGGGGCAGATAGAGGTTTGTTACAATTAAGCCCCTTCATTCATATTTAGTCTCAATACAGGAGCCCAAATTTTAACTTAGGGTAAAATGGGGATTAATCTTTAAAAATCTTCTTCTTCAGAGCCACAAGTCAGAATCTTGTAATGTTTGGTATACATCATTGTCATGAAGATCAGATTCAAGATTGTTGAAATCAAGACCCTCACTTAATATTTATGCTTCCTGTGGGGGGCCTGAATTTTATTTTAGTGCAATATGAAAATCATCTTCTTCACATCTACCTGTCAGAATCTTTTGACATTTGGTACACAGCATCCTTAGGGAGGTTAGATGTAATTTTATTCAAACAAAGTCCATGGATTTGTATTTGGGCTGTCTGTTGGAGCCCAATTTTTAACTTGGTCCAAATGCCCCATTTCATTTGAAAACTTGGTGTTAATTTCATAATGACTAATGTCAATGCGTGAACTTGAAAAAGTATAATCCCAGATTTTCGCAAATCTTGCTACAGACATACACTGTGAGATATCTTTCCGAAACTTGATACGGGCATACAGGAATTTGGTCAAGTTGATATTCACCAAATGCCCTTGACTTTCATAGGAGTTTATGTTGAAAATATGGTGTTTGTATAATAATGACTTTGTGAACTCGTTAACTTGAAAAATTGTAACCAGATTTTCCTGAATCTTGCAACAGGCATAGTTTTGTTCAAGCCATGTCCCTAGGTCCATATTTGGGCTCACTATGAGAGCCCGAATGATAACTTAGTTCAAAATGAGGAATTTTCTTTAAAAATCTTCTTCTTCAGATCCAGCAGTCAGAATGTTTTAATATTTGGTATACAGCATCCTTAGGGGGGTGAGATTGAAGTTTGTTCAAGCCGTGTCCCCAGGTCCATATTTAGGCTCACCGTGGGAGCTTGAATTGTAACTTAGTTCGAAGTGAGAAATTTTCTTACAAAATCTTCTTGTTCAGATCCAGCAGTCGGAATGTTTTGATATGTGGTGTGTGGCATCCTTAGGGGGTGAGATTCAAGCTTGTTAAAGCCAAGTCCCTGGGTCTATATTTGGGCACCCCGTGGTACCAATGACCCAGACTTAGCTGGTACTAACTCTAACAAAACCAGGGCCAAACACAAATTTTGCCCCCCAATCCCCAAAATTTGCATCCAAAACAAAAAGAAATCATGTCCTAAAGGACCTCCATACTACGCCTCTACTGCGCATGCGCAGTGACGCAGACGTCCCGAAATTGGCGCCAATTATCATTCTCTGTTTGGCCCTTCATCAGTCAACATCTCACTGATCTTTGGGCTTGTAAATCTCAGTTTAAAGGATGCCAGACACGTAATTTTTGGAGAAAATGTGATTCTAAGGAGGATAGAAGGAGGAGAGGAAAGAGAAGTGACAAAAAATAATCAGGGCTGTACTTAAAATTTTTTGATGAAATTATGTTAAGTTGCCTATATTTTTATACTGTACCAATGACCCAGACTTAGCTGGTGCTAACTCTAACAAAACCAGGGCCAAACACAAATTTTGCCCCCCAATCCCCAAAATTTGCATCCAAAACAAAAAGAAATCATGTCCTAAAGGACCTCCATACTACGCCTCTACTGCGCATGCGCAGTGACGCAGACGTCCCGAAATTGGCGCCAATTATCATTCTCTGTTTGGCCCTTCATCAGTCAACATCTCACTGATCTTTGTGCTTGTAAATCTCAGTTTAAAGGATGCCAGACACGTAATTTTTGGAGAAAATGTGATTCTAAGGAGGATAGAAGGAGGAGAGGAAAAAGAAGTGACAAAAAATAATCAGGGCTGTACTTAAAATTTTTTGATGAAATTATGTTAAGTTGCCTATTTTCGAGGCATGGGCCTCTTGTTGTCATTCTTGCTAATTGTTGCACTGCTTATTCAGTGTTTCCTCTCCCCTAGCCTTCTAAAGTCCCCCCTTGCAATTCTCCCATGCTTTTGGCATATTTTTGAGAAATTTCATTTCTAAAATTTCCTGGGAGAGTTGCTTGGTTACAGAATGTTTTCTGTTATTTTCCCCATAGTTACGTTTTCACCCATGGGTGTATAACGTTTGTGTTCTGCATCTTCCATCTGATGTTCTGCAGATTCTCCCCTGGGAGTCTCTGTTTTGCATCAGATAGAGTGTAATTTGATGACTGATTCCGGGCCACTTTTTTCAGTGCCTGGAGTCATGTTTTCTGGTGTTTTTACACTGTTTGTTTACATTGGCAACAGCCTTTTTTGAGGGGGGCTGTTTGCCTTTGCTGTAGTTTATCTCACTATAAGATACATTTATATTATCCGTAAGTGTCTCATTAATTATTTAATATAAATTTAAAATTTTTGACCACACTTTGCCATCGGATCCATCGGGGCTCAACGTTACTTTTCAGCAACTTGGGCTTCGCTGAAAAAATATTTTTTCAAAATTATTTTGATTTGCAATTGTTTTTTCATTTATTAATGGATCATGTTATTATGTATCTTTGTGTCAGGGGTTTTTGCGAGTAACTAGGACTTATTGTTGTTCTTTCACAATGAAGGGACTTTGTTCAAATTGTAATAGGAAGAAATCTTCCTCTGACTTTCATGATCATTGTATTAATTGTAGTCAGTGTTCTCACATTAATCCCTGTCCTATATGTGAATATTGGGATGAGAAACATTGGAAACGTGTGTCACGATATGTTGTTTCTGGAGAAAGGGCTATGCCGGCTCTTTCTCCGCAAGGTCACTCTACTCTCTCAGTTTCTATTTCAGAGGAACCAGAACAGGGTGATGTTTCCATGTTATCTTCTTTAAGTGTGCGTCTGTCGTCACAAATGAATTCAGAGCTAGCGGCAAAAGTGCTCATGGAGATTAGACAAATGTCGTCCGCTAGCTCGCCCGGTGTAGCGTCCATTCACCGAATGGTTCGGCAGCCGGGTTCGTCCGATGCGGTCCAGGAGGAAATTTTGGGTGATGCGAGCACTATAAACATAATAGATGCACACCCAGTGACGGCGGATAGTAAGCGAGAATGGAGGAAGCCTTTGAGTCCGGTTCCTAGCTCGTCCAGGTCCAGCCGGGCCGCGAGCGAGAGAGGCCCCTCTCTCGTACAACAACATCTGGGACCAGATGTTGTGGTACAAAATGTGTCTTTAGCGGAGCATACGTCCGTCGCTCGGGACGCTCCGTTGTATAAGCAGTCCGCAGAGACTGTTAAGGCTTCCTCTTCTCGTCAGCGCACACGACCGCACCTTGGCTGCGTGACCGCCGATATATTACCAGCTTCGCCGATCAAGGATTCTTCGGCGACCAGCTCATATTCGAGACCGATGGACTCCGGACGTTCGCATAGGAAAAGTATGCGGGAGCCATCTGATGCGGAGCTGCCCTCGGCGAAGCAGCGAAAGACTGCGCCTCCGCAGGTCTCGACGCCGGACATTCTTGTGCAGGTAGCACAGCTTATCGCAGCATCCCAGCAGCCAACAGAAATGGTGTCGGATCGAGAATTATCCGACGGCGCTGGGTCGGTACGCTCCGCCGAAGCATCGGGGGCGGACGACCGGGAACATCATGAGGTCCGACCGTATGGTGAAAGGGATACGGATGACTTGGAGCTATCCCTTTCGGAACAACATAAAGCTGCCGTGGACTTCATCCGGCACTTTCTCCCTCAAGTTGTTCCGTCGGGCCAGACTGCTGCGGTTCCGGACAAGAGAATTATAGCGTCATTGGACTCTGAATTTTTTGAGCGGTTCAGGGACATCGCTCCCGAGTTTCCGTCGCAGTCCAATAATGTTGCAAGAACATTTGAATTATTGAACGACGCTATATTTAAACTTGCTTCCAGGACGGGGAAAGCAGGTTTCTTGTCCGCTAATACTCTCAACCTGCCTTTCATTAATGCAAGGAATAAATTCGATACGGCAGGACAGGGTATACCGAGAGTTCCTCTGCGTATGGACGACGAGGCGGAAGACTTAGAGCTATCATTACCGTCGTCAGCTTCTATTCCAACCGCGGTGTTGGAAACAGCTATTGCGTCTAACAGAGCCAATTTTGATGCCTTATCTTACGCAGATCACCTTACTAAGGCGTTATCACTGCGCCTTCAGGGGAAAGAGTTTCAGGATATACAATCCTCTTTAAGACTTCTTTCAAGGGCAGTAGCTTATTCCACGTGTAACTCCGCCCTTTCAGTGGCAAATCTGGAGTTGGTTAGACGTGACGCAGCCCTAGCTACATCCACACTAGTGGATTCTAAGGTGAAGAACTCTCTTAGAGTCGCTTCGGTCTCAGGAGAACTTCTCTTTGACGGCAAGCTTTCCGCTATTTATGATAAAATTTCAAAGAAAGCTAAGGATTCTCTGTTGTTCAAATCTGCTCCTAAGAAGTCGGATACAGCAGACACGAATAAGACAGGCACTTCTGGGTCTAATGCGCCCAAGAGAGGTTCCTATAGAGGTTCCGGTGCGTCCTCTTGGTCTTATTCGAGAGACCGTCAGGATAGCGACTCTCGTTCGGGACGTCCTTCAGGCCGGGACAATCGGTCGGACGCCCCGAGGTCGACGGGGCGAGGTGCGGGCCGTGGAAGACGTGGTTTCTCCTACCGCAGGCCTCGCAGGTCCAGGAGGTGATGGCTTAAACCTCTATCGCGTTCCGGTTGGCGGAAGGTTGTCGAGCTTTTCACAAGAATGGGCGTCGATTACGGACAACCCTTGGGTGAGAGGAGTGATTTCGGAAGGTCTAAAGATATCCTTCAAACGAAAGCCTCCATTAACTCGAAGTCCAAAGTGGACTCATCTTCCGTCAAATCCGCAGAAAAGAGACGCTCTGTTATCAGAAGTGCAATCTCTTTTAATGAAGAACGCGGTAGAGGTCGTAGAAAACCAGGAATCTCCGGGATTCTACAGCCATCTGTTTCTGGTTCCGAAACCAGACGGCTCGTTCCATCCAGTCATAGATTTGAGCTGGATAAACAAGCTGATCGTCGCTCCGAAGTTTTATATGGAGACGATTCGATCGGTCAGAGCGAGTATTCGGGTGAACGATTATGCAACGAGCATAGATCTCAAAGATGCGTACTTTCACGTCATGGTACATCCGACATTCCGAAAGTATCTACGCTTCGCAGTCCTAGGAGTGGTGTATCAATTCCGGGCGATGTGCTTCGGGTTGAATCTAGCACCCTGGGCTTTCACTCAGGTAATGAACTCGGTAATGATCTACTTCCGAGCTCATTCGTCTGCGGTAACTTCGGCCTACCTGGACGACATTCTTCAGAGGTACGGCAACGAGTTAACGCTTCAGAACGATGTTCAGAATCTTCTATTGCTCCGACGTCTCGGTTTTATAGTAAACGAGGAGAAGTCGGATCTGGTGCCGTCCAAGTCATTCACTCATCTGGGAATGAGCTTCGAGACGCACAACAATCTCGTTCGTCTGCCGTTAACCAGAGCGAAATTAGTCAGTTGTTACGCTCGCTATTGTCTGCACGCAGACAAAGTCACAGCGAGAGAATTTATGAGACTGATAGGTCTGTGCGGAGCCGCTGCGGATCTCATTCCGATGGGGCGGTTACGCACACGTCCTCTTCAAATTTTCTTGACTCAGAATTGGAGTGTGAAAATTCATTCGCTCGACGTAGACGTTCTCTTGTCAGATCAAGTGAAACAAGAGATTCAGACTTGGGCAAACATTCAGTGGTTAACTCAGGGAGTTCCGCTGCAGTTGCCGGATCCGAGTTTTACCATTATGACGGATGCCAGTCAAACAGGTTGGGGTGCATCATTAATCCCAACGGATTCGAGATGCCAGGGTCTTTGGGATCCGCAATTCCTGTGCAAGCACATAAACATCAAAGAAATGATGTCAATTTGGCTTGCGTTACGTCACTGGATGGACATTATTCACGATGCTCATGTCCAAATCCTATCCGACAATACGACAGTAGTGGCGTATATACGGAATCAGGGAGGCACTCATTCAGTTCCGTTGTTCAATCTAACGGAAAGAATCCTTCTGTTTGCGCTAAAACATCACGTTCTTCTTTCGGTCTGTCACATACCGGGTCGTCTGAATGTGCTAGCAGACTCCCTTTCACGAAAGGGTCGCTTGTTGCCGTCGGAATGGACTCTCAACAAACAAGTATTCAATCAGATTTGCTTCCAATGGGAACGGCCAATGATAGACTTATTTGCGACACATCTCAACAATCAGTTGCAGACGTATGTGTCTCCGTGTCCGGATCCAAGAGCATTTGCAGTAGACGCTCTGTCGATCCCTTGGGACGGAATGATAGGATATGCGTATCCTCCAGCGCCGTTAATTCAACAAGTATTGCTAAAGATAAAACAATCTCAATGCAAGATTCTGTTGGTAGCATCTCTGTCGCCACAGAGACCGTGGATAAATCTACTCAGGTGTCTGTTGTGGGACCTACCGCGAAAGCTTCCTCCACAGGAGGATCTTCTTTTGCAGGGGAAATCGCGCCAACTCCATCACAACCCGCAAGGTCTCAACCTTCACGTTTTTCCGTTGTGCGGTCCTTCTTGCATGGCAAACACTTTACAGGACGAGCAGTGGACGCGATTTCTAACTGTAGGAGGACCTCCTCTTCGCTAAACTATGCGGCTAAGTGGAAGGTTTTTCGTCGTTGGTGTAGGGATCATTCTGTAGATATATTCGATCCCTCTATACCAGACATTGCAAACTTTCTAGTATACTTGTTTGACGAAATCAAACTGCAGCCTGTTACTATAAAGGGTTATAGGTCTATGTTATCTGATACCTATGCACATCATGATAGTTTACAAATTGGATCTAATGTCTCTTTATCTAAGTTGGTTAGAAACTTTTCGATAAATAGACCCAGAACTCTTAGATTAATTCCTAAATGGAATTTAGCTTGGTTTCTTCTTAAATTGAAGGAAAAGCCATTTGAACCTCTTGGGACAGTAGATTTCAAATTCTTATCTTATAAGACAGGTTTTCTCTTAGCTTTCTCTTCTGCTAGAAGAGTCAGTGAGCTTCATGCACTGTCGGTGGATGATTCTCACTATCGTAGTGTCGGGAACACTATCTCCTTCACTACTAATGTGGGTTTTTTAGCTAAGAATCAGGCTCCTAATAAATATCCGGAACCTATTGTTATTAAGGCTCTTCCGTCTTCAGACGGGTGTAGGCCTTTACTCTGTCCTGTTAGAGCGTTACGTATCTATAAACAGAGATCTCAGTTTATCAGAAAGGGACGGAAACGTTTCTTTCTGTCTTTGATGCCTAATAGAAGGGACATTTCGGTCCATTCTATTGCTAGATGGATTCAATTAGCTATCCGTACTGCTTATGAGAGTTTATCTTCTTCTCAGCAGTCTGTGCTTAAGATTTCCGCTCATGAAGTAAGAGCTCTTTCTACTTCCTGGGCTTATGCTAATAGTGTTGCTATTACAGATTTAATGAAGGCTGCTTATTGGTCTCAGCCATCCACATTTACGAATTTTTATCTCAGAAATATTGAGTCCATTTCTGGAGACCTGCATTGTTTAGGTCCGTTATCTGTTGCTCAGAATGTCGTCCACTAAACAGTTGCAACTATAGTTATGCAGGCTTTCTGTTCCGGCAGTGACTCCGTCCGGCTGCCCTCTTTGCTCTGGGCTATTTGACCCAGGGCAAGGGGAAGGGGGGGGGGGGGGGGGGGCAGGTGTTCCCTTAGGTCACCTGCTTTATAGTAAAAGCAAGGGAATGCCTCCTCCAAGTCAGTATTTCTGAGTCGCTTCCGGGATGGTTTTAAAGTGTAATATTAATGTTAAAATTCATTCATGTCTTATTTTCAAAGTGTAGCTCGGTGTGAAGCATTTGTATATGTCAAGTGTCAAACGGGCTTTAATATACAATACTCGGACACTTTTAAATGACTATAAAGAGTCTCATTTCTCTGGACTACTTTATTTATTGGCTTACTTTAAAAATAATTGGTATAAGGGATATACTGGATGTTAATAGAGAACATGAATGTTATTGTGCTCAATTATTAAGGGTAGTGTATCTTTCTAATTTAATATTAAATAAGAAAGATACATGTAAAGCCTAATACTCCTTTTCTCCTTAAGGGGTTACCTCTTTACTATATAGTTGAGCTTATTGGATTTTCCTCTATGTCCTAGGCCCTCCAGCCTGTTTACTATTCAGCTAAGTCTGGGTCATTGGTACAGTATAAAAATGTTAAAAAATTTATAGTAATTTATATATTTTTTATACTTACCAATGACCCAGACGGGGATGGCCCTCCCTGGAGTTGGGAACTCTTGCCTCCCCGCTGAGTACATAGCGCTGACCAGGCACTGCCAGTAAGAATGATAATTGGCGCCAATTTCGGGACGTCTGCGTCACTGCGCATGCGCAGTAGAGGCGTAGTATGGAGGTCCTTTAGGACATGATTTCTTTTTGTTTTGGATGCAAATTTTGGGGATTGGGGGGCAAAATTTTTGTTTGGCCCTGGTTTTGTTAGAGTTAGCACCAGCTAAGTCTGGGTCATTGGTAAGTATAAAAAATATATAAATTACTATAAATTTTTTAACTTTTGGCATCCTAAGCGACATGACCTACTTTCAAACCAGGTTATATTGTTGAGTCGCGTAAGTCACCTATTTTCATTTCGACAGTTGAAGCTCAGACTGAAACAGAACAAAATAGAAATAAAAAATCCGCGAAAAGTGACAATGGCAAATTGATTTTCCTGTGATTTAAAATAAATGGTTGCTTATTTGACGAATGAAAATGCCCATTTATTACTCTCAAGCACATTCGATTCTTGAAAATAATCATTTTTAGCTAAACTTTGGCAAAGCCAAATTTGAGGTATTATCATGGCCCGTCGTCCATCTGTCTGTCTGTCCGTCCATCGTGCCGTACACACGGCTCGGGTTACAGGCCGTATTTTTTTAACCGATCTTTACGAAACTTCTTGAGTACCTTTGTTATCACCGTGGGATGAGAACGAGTGTTTTTGGGTGCAGTCCGAAATTCAAGATGGCCGCTGGCAGCTATTTTGTACAAAATTAGGTGCAATCAGATTTTTGCGCAGAACTTCCATATGAAAGTTCTGATTTGAGTAATTTTTTGTATGAATGTTTAGTACCATGGGATACATCACATATAATACAGGTTTTTTTCTCGTGAGTAAATTATGCAAATTAGACTGACTTTGATTTATTTAGTGTTACTTTCAGCACTGTAAGTGCAAATGCCAATACTTGCTCAGGCTAGAGGCCGTATTTATGAACCGATCTTTACAAAACTTCTTGGGTACCTTTGTTATCACCGTGGGACAAGAACAAGTGTTTTGGGGTCCATTCTGAAATTCAAGATGGCCACTGGCAGCCATTTTGTACAAAATTAGGTGCAATCAGATTTTTGCGCAGAACTTCCATATGAAAGCTCTGATTTGAATGATTTTTGTGTGTGAATGTTTAGTACCATGGGATACATCACATATAATACAGGTTTTTTTCTCGTGCATAGATTATGCCAATTAGACTAACTTTGATCTATTTAGTGTTACTTTCAGCACTGTAACTGCAAATGCCAATACGGCTCGGGCTAGAGGCTGTATTTATGAACCGATCTTTACGAAACTTATTGAGTACCTTTCTTATCAACGTGTGATGAGAACGAGTGGTTTTGGGTGCAGTCTAAAATTCAAGATGGCCACCAGCAGCCATTTTGTACTTTAGTTAGTGCAATCAGTTTTTTTTGTACAGAACTTCTGTATGAAAGTTCTGATTTGAATAAATTTTTTGTTTGAATGTTTAGTAATATGGAATACATCACATATAATACAGGGTTTTTTCTCGAGCAGAAATTATGCATATTAGATGAACTTTGATTTATTCAGTGCTACTTATACACAGTAAGTGCACATGTCAATACAGCTCTGGCTAGAGTCTGTATTTATGAACCGATCTTCACGAAACTTCTTGGGGTACCTTTGTTATCACCTTGTGACAGGAACAAGTGTCTTTGGGTGCCTTTACTATCAATGTGCTATGAGAACAAATATTTTTGGGTTCAGTCAGATCCAAGCTGGGACTCAAAGATTTCTCTTTAGCTCAGCGAAGGGAGCTTAAATTATCACCGGCCGTCTGTCGTCCGCCGTCGTAAACATCTTTCAAACGACTTCTCTGATGAAACCACTGGTCTGATTTTCACGAAACATCATGTGGATGTTCATTACTATATGGCAATTCATGTTTGTTCAAATGAAATGGCCATGTCCCTTGGGGGCTCTGTATGGGGCATAACTCTGATAGCACCGTATGAATTATAGAAAAATTATCAACAAATCTTCTTCTCCAGAACCAGTGGGCAGAATCTTTTGATACTTGGTATGCAGCATCTTGGTATGGGTCTGATTCAAGTTTGTTCAAATCGGCCCCCTGGATTCATATTTGGGATCACTTTTGAAGTCCAAATTCGAACTCAGTGCATTTCAGTCAAATTTCTTAAAAAATCTTCTTCTCAAGATCCAGCAGGCAGAATCTTTTGATATTTGGTATGCAACATTGTGGGGTGGATCTGATTCAAGTTTGTTCAAATAGGCCACCTGGATTCATATTTGGGCTCACTATAGAAGCCCAAATTCAAACTTAGTGCACTTCAGGCAAATTTCTTAAAAAATCTTCTTCTCCAGATCCAGCAGGCAGAATCTTTTGATATTTGGTATGCAACATTGTGGGGTGGATCTGATTCAAGTTTGATCAAATCGGCCCCCTGGATTCACATTTGGGCTCGGTATAGAAGCCTGAATTCGAACTTAGTGCATTTCAGGCAAATTTCTTAAAAAATCTTCTTCTCCAGATCCAGCAGGCAGAATCTTTTGATATTTGGTATCAACATTGTGGGGTGGATCTGATTTAAGTTTGTTCAAATCGGCTCCCCTGGATTCATATTTGGAGTCACTATAGAAGCTCAAATTGGAACTTAGTGCATTTCAGGCAAATTTCTTAAAAAAAATCTTCTTCTCCAGATCCAGCAGGCAGAATCTTTTGATATTTGGTATGCAACATTGTGGGGTGGATCTGATTCAAGTTTGTTCAAATCGGCCCCCTGGGTTCATATTTGGGCTCAGTATAGGAGCCCAAATTTGAACTTAGTGCATTTCAGGCAAATTTCTTTAAAAACCTTCTTCTCAAGATCCAACAGGCAGAATCTTTTGATATTGGGTATGCAGCATGCTTAGGTGGGTGAGATTCAAGTGTGTTCAAGCCAAGTCCCTGGGTTCATATTTGGGCTCACTGTGGTAGCCCGAATTATAACTTAGTTCAAAATGAGGAATTTTCTTTTAAAATCTTCTTCTTCAGATCCAGCAATCAGAATGTTTTGATATTTGGTGTGCAGCATCTTTGGGGGGTGAGATTCAAGTTTGTTCAAACCATGTCTCTAGGTCCATATTTGGGCTCACTCTGGGAGCCCGAATGATAACTTAGTTCAAAATGAGGAATTTTTTTAAAAAATCTTCTTCTTCAGATCCAGCAGTCGGAATGTTTTGATATTTGGTATGCAGCATCCTTATAGGGGTGAGATTCAAGTTTGTTCAAGCCATATCCCTAGGTCCATATTTGGGCTCAATGTGGGAGCTTCAATTGTAACTTAGTTCGAAATGAGGAATTTTCTTTAAAAATCTTCTTCTTCAGATCCAGTAGTCGGAATGTTTTGATATGTGGTATTTAGCATCCTTAGGGGGGTGAGATTCAAGTTTGTTAAAGCCAAGTCCCTGGGTCCATATTTGGGCTCCCTGTGGGAGCCCGAATTATAACTTAGTCAATATGAGGAATTTTTCATTAAAAGTCTTCTTCAGATTCAGCAGTCAGAATGTTTTGATATTCAGCATGCAGCATCATTAGCGGGTGAGATTCAAGTTTGTTCAAGCCAAGTCCCTGGGTTCATATTTGGGCTCACTGTGGGAGCCTGAATGATAACTTAGTTTAAAATGAGGAATTTTCTTTAAAAATCTTTTTCTTCAGATCCAGCAGATGAATGCTTTTGATATTTGGTGTGCAGCATCCTTAGGGAGGTAAGATTCAAGTTTGTTCAAGCCATGTCCCTATTTCCATAAAATTTGTCTCTCATGACTTCATTCCTTTGTAGTGTTGATGAACCATGTCTAACTGAATGTGACCCCAAATACTTCTTTGAGCCACTTTGTTTGAATCACTTTGCCCGGTGAGCGATTAAGGCCCCTTGGGGCCTCTTGTTTAGTTTAGCATCTAACTGTCACCCCACCTTTACAATACTTTACCTATATATTTGTTACAGGCTACGGTCAGCATTTATGTACAGACCGTTACAATACTTTACAGGTTCCTTTGTTATCAGGTCATTACCTAGATGTTTGTCATTGCTGTGTCACATACTATGCATGTACATGTCTTAAACATGTTGAGCTACAGTGTCATTGCCACTTTCATTATGTAAACCTCGGATCACTCAGTTCATACTTTCCTCATATTGGCCAATTTTTGGAGGGTGACTTGTAATCGGCGACTATTTTTCTAGGCAACTTTGAGCTTAGAAGGGGGACATAATCGCCCTAGTCGCCCTCACGGCTGGTCCCTGCCTCTAAGGTTGTTATTTCAACACATGGAATGAAAAACGTGGTACATAATTGAAATAGTGGGACAAAATCTCAATACTGCATTGAATCGCATGAAAGTAGAAAATACCAATGACCAAAACAGTAAGTGATTATGCATTTGACCAATGGCTAACTGATTAGTCATGTATTTGTGGCAACCCTAATGAATTCTGCTGGACACTCTTTGATCCAGGTAAATGGGCTCACCCCCAAATCATAAATTTACTGATTAAAATCAAGCCTGGAAATAAGAAGTCTGTCATTTGCAGAATGAGGTTCCCAGAGGGTGAATTTGCTGATGCTATCCCATACAGTGGGTCAATTTATCCTCTGTACCGTTTTTTTGTTTAGACTTGAGACCTTAATTCAGATTGAAGTTCACAGAGGGTAAGTTTAGCACTGCTACCCTGCTGTGCAGAGCATCACCAAATTCACCCTCTGGGAATCTCATTTTACAGATGACAGTCGGCTTATTTCCAGGCTTGATTAAAATACAAATGTAGTTTACAGATAAAAAGTTTGACAGAGTTCATGGAGCTCTGTCCACTTTATTGGGCTTTTACAAAAGTTTCAGCAACCAGGACAGTTGTACAGGTGGAGGAAGCTGGAGTATCTGGACAGAACCACTGAGCGACAACAAGCAACTGTCAGAGACTCCCCAATGTATACTATTAAAAAAAGTAGGGGATATTTGATAAAAGTGAGATATATGAAGAGATATATTTATATATTTTTCTACTGTGCCAATGACCCAGACATAGCTGGTGCTAATTCTCAAAAATCTAGGGCCAAACACAAATTTTGCCCCCCAATCCCCAAAATTTGCATCTAAAACCGAAAAAATCATGTCCTAAACGGTCCTCCATATTTTTCCTCCACTGCGCATGCGCAGTGTCAAGGAGGTCTCGAAATTGGCGCCAATTATCATTCTTTGTTTGGCCCTTCATCAGTTCACATCTGACTGATATTTGTGCTTGTAAATCTCAGTTTAAATGATGCCAGACACATAAATATTAGAGAAATGGTGGATCTAAAGAGGAAAAGGAAGGAGGAGAGGAAAAATGAGTGGCAGGAAATAATCAGGGCTGTAACTTAAAAAATTTTTACGAAATTATGTTATGTTGCCTAATTTCGAGGCATGGGCCTGTTGTTGTCATTCTTGCTATAAAGTTACACTGCTTGTTCAGTATTTCCTCTCTCCCTTTCCTTTAAGTCCCCCCTTGCTATTCTCCCATGCTTTTGGCATATTTTCTGTAATATTATTACTAAAATTTCTTGGGAGTTTTAGCTGGGTAACAGAATGAATTCTGTTCTTTTCCCCATGTTTACGTCCTCACCCATGGGTGTTTAGGCATAGTGTTCTGCATCTACCATCTGATGTTCTGCAGTTTCTTCCCTGGAAGTCTCTGTTTTGCATCAGATAGTGTGTTATTGGTAACTGATTTCGGGCCATGGTTATCAGTGCCTGGAGTCATGTTTCTGGTGTTTATACACTTCTTGTTTACATTGACAACGACAACGGTTTCTGTTGAGAGGGATTTTCTTGTCTTTGTATTAGCTTAATCATAACACGATACATTATTATTATACGTAAGTGTTGCATTAATTTTTTTGTAATATTTTAAAAAATTTTTTATCCACACTAAGGCTTTTTGGGATCCATTGGGGCTCAACATTACTTTCAGAAACTTGGGCTTTTCTGAAAAAATATTTTTTCAAAAAAATTCTTTTTGATTTCAATTATTTTTTCTTTGTTAATGGATCATATTATTATGTATCTTTGTTTTCAGGGGTTGGTGCGAGTACTAGGACTTTTTGTGTTCTTTTCACAATGAAAGGATATTGTTCAAATTGTAATAAGAGGAAATCTTCCTCTGACTTTCATAATCATTGTATTAATTGTAGTCAGTGTACTCGCACGAACTCCTGTTCAGTATGTGTCAATTGGGATGACAAACATTGGAAACGTGTGTCGCAGTATGTTGTTAGTGGGGAAAAGTCCATGCCGGTCCTTTCTCCGCCGGGTCACTCTAATTTATCAATCTCTATTTCAGAGGAACAAGAACAGGGTGATGTTTCCGTGATGTCTTCCAAAAGTGTGCCTCCGTCGTCACAGTTAAATGAAGAGCTAGCGGCAAAAGTGTTCATGGAAATACGTCAGTTGCCTAAGAGGTCCCTAGTAGGATCGACGGCATTGTCGTCTGCTAGCTCGCCCGGTGTAGCAACCATTCATCGAATGGCTCGGCAGCCGGGTTCGTCCATTGTGGTCCAGGAAGGAGATTTGGGTGATGCGAGCACTATAATAAGACAAAGTGCACACCCAGTGACGACGGATAAGAGGAGAGAACGGAGGAAGCCTATTAGTCCAGTTCCTAGCTCGTCCAGGTCCATCCGGGCTGCGAGCGAGAGAGGTCCCTCTCTCGTACAACAACATCTGGGACCAGATGTTGTGGTACAAAACGTTTCGCATTCGGAGCATTTGTACGCCGCTCGGGACGCTCCGTTATATAGACAGTCCGGAGAGACTGTCGATAAGGCTTCCTCATCCTCACGGCAGCCCACACGGCCGCACCTTGGCTGCGTGACCACGGATATCCAGCCAGCTTCGCCGATCAGGGATTCCACGGTGACCAGGTCACGCCGTCCGGTAGCCAGGGACACGAGGCCTGTAGACTCCGGACATTCGCATAAAAGAAGTATGCAGGAGTCGACGTACACGGAGCTTTCAGCGGCAAAGCAACGTAAGACCGCTACTCCACAGGCCTCAGTGACGGACGTGCTATCCCAAATAGCACAACTTATCTCAGCATCCCAGCAAACAACAGAATCTCTGTCGGATCAGGAATTATCTGACGACGCTGGGTCGGTACGCTCCGCCGAAGCATCGGGTATGGACAACCGAGAACTTCATAGGGTCCGACAGGATGGCGAAAGGGATTCGGAGGATTTGGAGCTTTCCCTTTCGGAACAACATAAAGCTGCCGTAGATTTTATCCGGCATTATCTTCCAGAGGTTGTTCCGTCGGACCAGAATGCTGTGATGCTGGATAAGAGACTGATAGTGTCATTGGACACAGAATTTTTTGATCGGTTCAGGGACATCGTCCCTGAGTTTCCGACACAGTCCAATAAGGTCACAAGAACATTTGAATTATTGAACGATGCTATTTATAAGCTTGCTACCAAAACGGGCAAGTCTGGTTTCTTATCCGCAAATGCCCTAAATCTGCCTTTCATCAATTCAAGGAATAAATTAGAAACGACAGGATAGGGCATACCGAGAGTTCCTCTGCGTCTAGACGACGTGGCTGAAGACTTGGAATTGTCTATACTGTCTTCTATGTCAATTCCAACCACGACGTTGGAAACGACAATAATGTCTAACAGAGTTAACTTAGACGCCTTATCATATGCAGATCACCTTACTAAGGCATTATCATTACGTCTTCAAGGGAAAGAATTCCAGGATATACAATCCTCATTAAGACTTCTTTCAAGGGCAGTAGCTTATTCCACGTATAACTCAAGTGGCAAACCTGGAGTTGGTTAGACGTGATGCAACCCTAGCTACATCCACGTGCGTGGATGGTAAGGTGAAGAACTCTCTCAGAGTCGCTTCGGTCTCCGGAGAGCTTCTCTTCGACGGCAAGCTTTCAGCAATCTATAATAAGATAACTAAAAAAGCTTCGGATTCTCTGCTTTTCAAATCCGCTTCCAAAAAGCCGGATACAGCAGAAAAGAGTAAGACAGGCACTTCTGGGACAAGTACGCCCAAGAGAAGTTCCTATAGAGGTTCCTATGCGTCCTCTAGGTCTTATTCTAGAGACCGTCAAGGCAGCGACTCTCGTGGGGGACGTTCTTCTGGCCGAGATTACTGGTCAGATGTCCCTAGGTCGACGGGGCGAGGTGCGGATTGCGGAGGACATAGTTTCTCCTTCCGCAAGCCTCGCAGGTCCAGGAGGTGATGGTTTGAACCTCTATCGTGTTCCGGTAGGTGGAAGATTATCGAGTTTTATAAACGATTGGGCGTCAATTACGGATGACCCCTGAGTTTGAGGGGTAATATCGGAAGGACTAAGAATATCCTTCAAACGAAAGCCTCCATTAACTCGAAGTCCAAAATGGACTCAGCTTCCATCGAATCCGCAGAAAAGAGACGCTCTTTTATCAGAAGTACAGTCTCTTCTGAAGAAGAACGCGGTAGAGGTCGTAGAAGACCAGGAATCACCGGGTTTCTACAGCCATCTGTTTCTGGTTCCGAAACCAGACGGCTCGTTCCGTCCAGTCATAGATCTGAGCTGGATAAACAAGCTGATCGTTGCTCCGAAGTTCTATATGGAGACAATTCGATCAGTCAGAACGAGTATTTCGGGTGAACGACTATGCTACAAGCATAGATCTCAAGGATGCTTACTTTCACGTCATGGTACATCTGACATTCAGAAAGTATCTACGCTTCGCATCCTAGGAGTTGTATATCAGTTCCGAGCGATGTGCTTCGGTTTGAACCAAGCGCCCTGGGCTTTCACTCGAATAATGAACTCGGTAATGATATATTTCCGAGCTCATTCGTCTGCGATAACGTCGGCCTACCTGGACGACTTTCTTCAGAGGTACGGCAACGAGTTAACGCTTCAGAACGATGTGCAGAATCTGCTTCTATTACTCCGACGTCTCGGTTTTATAATAAACGAGAAGTCGGATCTGGTGCCGTCCAAGTCATTCACTCATCTGGGAATGAGCTTCGAGACGCACAACAATCTCGTTCATCTGCCGTTAACCGGAGCGAAATTAATCAGTTGTTACGCTCGCTATTGTCTTCACTCAAAGTCACAGCGAGAGAGTTCATGAGACTGATAGGTCTGTGCGGAGCCGCTGCAGATCTCATTCCGATGGGGCGGTTAGGCACTCGTCCTCTCCAAATTTTCTTGACTCAGAATTGGAGTGTAAAGATTCATTCGCTCGATACAGACGTTCTCTTGTCAAATCAAGTGAAACAAGAGATTCAGACTTGGGCAAACATTCAGTGGTTGACTCAGGGAGTCCCACTGCAGTTGCCGGATCTGAGTTTTACGATTATGACGGATGCCAGTCAAACAGGTTGGGTTGCAACATTGATCCCAACGGATTCGAAGTGCCAGGGTCTTTGGGATCCACAGTTTCTAGGCAAGCACATAAACATCAAGGAAATGATGTCAATTTGGCTTGCACTACGTCATTGGATGAACATTATTCAGAAAGCACATGTCCAAATCCTGTCCGACAATACGACAGTAGTAGCGTATATTCGGAACCAGGGAGGCACTCATTCCGTTCCGTTATTCAATTTAACGGAAAGAATCCTTCTGTTTGTTCAAGAACACCAAGTTCTACTTTCGGCCCGTCAAATTCCGGGTCTTCTGAATGTATTAGCAGACTCTCTTTCACGGAAGGGTCGCGTGTTGCCGTCAGAATGGACTCTCAACAAACAGATATTCAATCAGATTTGCTACCAATGGGAGCGGCCAATGATAGACTTATTTGCGACACAACTCAACAATCAGTTGCAGACGTATGTGTCTCCATGTCCGGATCCCCGAGCATATGCAGTAGACGCTCTATCGATCTCGTGGGACGGAATGATAGGATGTGCGTATCCTCCAGTGTCGTTGATTCAGCAGATATTGCTAAAGATAAAACAATCTCAATGCAAATTTCTGTTGGTAGCATCTCTGTCTCCACAGAGACCGTGGATAAATCTACTCAGGTGTCTGCTGTGGGACTTACCGCGAAAACTTCCTCCACGAGAGGATCTTCTTTCGCAGGGGAAATCGCGTCAACTGCATCACAACCCGCAAGGTCTCAACCTTCACGTATTTCCGTTGTGCGGTCCTTCTTGCACGGCAAGCATTTTACAGGACGAGCAGTGGACGCAATTTCTAACCGTAGGAGGACCTCCTCTTCGCTAAACTATGCGGCTGAGTGGAAGGTCTTTTGTCGTTGGTGTAGGGAGCATTCTGTTGATATTTTTGATCCCTCCATTCCAGACATTGCAAACTTTCTATTATACTTGTTTGACGAGATCAAACTGCAGCCTGTTACTATTAAAGGTTATAGGTCGATGTTATCTGATACCTATGCACACCATGATAGTTTACAAATTGGATCTAATGTCTCTTTATCTAAATTAGTTAGAAACTTCTCGATAAATAGACCTAGAACCCTTAGATTAATTCCTAAATGGAATTTAGCTTGGGTTCTTCTTAAACTAAAAGAAAAGCCATTTGAGCCTCTTGAGACAGTAGATTTCAAATTCTTGTCTTATAAGACCTCATTTCTCTTAGCTTTCTCTTCTGCTAGAAGAGTCAGTGAGCTTCATGCACTATCTGTGGACAATTCTCACTATCGTACTGTCGGGAACACTATTACCTTTACTACTAATGTTGGATTTTTGGCCAAGAATCAGGCTCCTAATAAATATCCGGAACCTATTGTTATTAAGGCCCTTCCGTCTTCAGACGGGCAGAGGCCTTTACTTTGTCCGGTTAGAGCTTTACGTATTTATAAACGAAGATCTCAGTTTATCAGAAAGGGACGAAAACGCTTCTTTCTGTCTCTGATGCCTAATAGAAAGGACATTACGGTCCATTCTATTGCTAGATGGATTCAATTAACTATCCGTACTGCTTATGATAATGTATCTTCAACTTAGCAGTCTGTGCTTAAGATTTCGGCTCATGAAGAAAGAGCTCTTTCTACATCTTGGGCTTACGCAAATAATGTTGCTATTACAGATTTAATGAAGGCTGCATATTGGTCTCAGCCATCCACATTCACGAATTTTTATCTCAGAAATATTGAGTCCATTTCTGGAGACTTGCATTGTTTAGGTCCGTTATCTGTTACTCAGAATGTCGTCCACTAAACTGTTGCAACTATAGTTATGCAGGCTTTCTGTTCCGGCAGTGACTCCGTCCTGCTGCCCTCTTCGCTCTGGGCTATTTGACCCAGGGCAAGGGGAAGGGGGGGGGGGGGAGGGTGTTCCCTTAGGTCACCTGCTCTATAGTGAAAAGCAAGGGATACCTCCTCCGGAGTCAGTAATTCTGAGTCGTTACCAGGATGGTTTTAAAGTGTAAAGTTAATGTTTAAAATTCATTCATGTCATATTTTTAAAGTGTAGCTCGGTTTGAAGCATTTGTATATGTCACGTGTCAAACGGGCGTTAATATACAATCCTCGGACACTTTTAAAGAGTATAAAGAGTCTCAATTCTCTGGACTAACTTTATTTATTGGCTTACATTAAAAATAATTAGTATAAAGGGTTATACTGGATGTTAATAGAGAACATGAATGTTATTATGCTCAATTATGGAAGGTGTTGTGTCTTTCTAATTTATCATAAATAAGAAAGATACATGTATCCCCGTGGGAACCCCGGGAAGTAAGCAGCACTTGTTTACTGTGGTAAACCAGTTCCGCTTTACTGGTAAAATAGGACCCAGTCACCAATGCTTGGGGTGAAAGTCCTCTAAAATGGGCAACATGTTTATCAACGATTGAGTAAACTTGACTTCATCTCCATGTTGTGTCACGATTAGCCATGGTGCATAAATATGTGACATTAACCACCAACAAACACACGAAAGATACATGTAAAGCCTAATACTCTTTTTCTCCTCGAGAGGATGACTCTATTATATATAGTTGAACTTATTGGATTTTCCTCTATGTCCTAGGCCCTTCAGCCTTTTTACTATTCAGCTATGTCTGGGTCATTGATACGTTATCGGTTGCTCAGAATGTCGTCCACTAAACAGTTGCAACTATAGTTATGCAGGCTTTCTGTTCCGGCAGTGACTCCGTCCGGCTGCCCTCTTTGCTCTGGGCTATTTGACCCAGGGCAAGGGGAAGGGGGGGGGGGGGGGCGGGTGTTCCCTTAGGTCACCTGCTTTATAGTGAAAAGCAAGGGAATGCCTCCTCCAAGTCAGTATTTCTGAGTCGCTTCCGGGATGGTTTTAAAGTGTAATATTAATGTTAAAATTCATTCATGTCTTATTTTTAAAGTGTAGCTCGGTGTGAAGCATTTGTATATGTCAAGTGTCAAACGGGCTTTAATATACAATACTCGGACACTTTTAAATGACTATAAAGAGTCTCAATTCTCTGGACTACTTTATTTATTGGCTTACTCTAAAAATAATTAGTATAAGGGATATACTGGATGTTAATAGAGAACATGAATGTTATTGTGCTCAATTATTAAGGGTAGTGTATCTTTCTAATTTAATATTAAATAAGAAAGATACATGTAAAGCCTAATACTCCTTTTCTCCTTAAGGGGTTACCTCTTTACTATATAGTTGAGCTTATTGGATTTTCCTCTATGTCCTAGGCCCTCCAGCCTGTTTACTATTCAGCTAAGTCTGGGTCATTGGTACAGTATAAAAATGTTAAAAAATTTATAGTAATTTATATATTTTTTATACTTACCAATGACCCAGACGGGGATGGCCCTCCCAGGAGTTGGGAACTCATACATAGCGCTGACCAGGCACTGCTTGTAAGAATGATAATTGGCGCCAATTTCGAGACCTCCTTGACACTGCGCATGCACAGTGGAGGAAAAGTATGGAGGACCATTTAGGACATGATTTTTTCGGTTTTAGATGCAAATTTTGGGGATTGGGGGCAAAATTTGTGTTTGGCCTTAGATTTTTGAGAATTAGCACCAGCTATGTCTGGGTCATTGGTAAGTATAAAAAATATATAAATTACTATAAATTTTTTAACTTTCATCTAAAAGACAGTTGAGGCATTGCACTGTGACATCTGGTGAATGATTTCAGCGATAGTTGGGTGTCTGGAAAGCACACATTCCATGCACTGTGCTGTAGAAGACAAGGACGGTCAGTAAGAGAATTTACCACATTCAGTCCAAGACCTCAATACCTTGTAAATCCTCCTTGGTTTGCGAGACTAGTGCAGATCCGATGTGGCATAGTGCTCACAAAACATCTAATATCAGCTTGACTGATGTTATTCCATTCTTCCTGCAGTGCAGCGGTGAGTTCCTGGACATTGGTAGGGGGCTGTTGGCATTGTCGTAGGTGCCTGCAAAGCATATCCCAGACATGCTCGATTGGTGAAATGTCTGGACTTAGTGCTGGCCAAGGCAGTGTAGTGATGTACTACTCCTGGAGGAACTCTGTAGCAACACGGGTCCTGTGTGCTCTTGCATTGTCATCTTGGAAAATGAATCAATGGCTGTGACATCATGCAAATGGCACCACATGAGCTGCTAACATGTTGTCACAGTTGTACTGCCCTATGACATGCCCTTGGATGACCTGTAATGATGTTCTGCTTGTCATGGTTATGACTTGTATTTAACAATCAGACTGCATCATGCAGTACTTTTGGAAGTAACATTTGAAATTTTTCTTATTTTGGGATCGAGGTGGGTGCCCTTCCAGCAAATGTGAAAATTGGAGAAAATTTAGTATAAAATATAAATGCTCAGTTTCCTCAAATGCAAAATTGCACGTGTTTATTTTACCAATGGAAGCCCTGGTAGATAGAACCTTCTTATGGTAACAGCATGAATTTTTTTTTTCAGCTGCTTCTATTTCCAGAAGGGACAAGGTTTACAGAAGCCAAGCGACAGGCTAGTTTAGAAATATCAAGAAAAAAAGGTTACCCTGAAATGAAACATGTACTACTACCTCGAACAAAAGGTTTTGTTTTATCAATGCATGGACTGAGAGGAAAATGTAAGTCTAATTAAAAACAGAATTATGTGCTTAACCAGCTCTCACTTCACGAGGTTCTCATCAAGCTGTGTCTTTGGCAATTAAAAACAAAATCTTGTTTCTCAGGCACATTCTCCATCTTGAGAATTATGCCAAAAACTTCTTTTTTTTACCTGTGTTATTTTTAACCAGTCGGAATCTACTGTGTAAACAGTATTGGAAATATTGAAGAAACTCAATTTTTTGTTGTTGTGCCAGCCACTCAAGAATTTTTAATCCCACGAAAGTGTTATTTTTGTTTGCCAACTTTCTGCCTTTTTGACATAGCTGGTGCCTCCGACGGTCCAAAGCTTTCTATGCAAAGGTAAAACAGAAGCCACATTAAGCGTGCCTTTGATCGTGGATCTGCAAAAAGAAAGTTACTCAGTCTGATCAGTCTGTGGGTCAGGTTTCCTGATTGACCCTAATTCCTAATTTTTTGCACCCTACCCAAATCTTTTTATGAGCATTTGACAAAAAAGTTGTATCCATTTAAACAAAAAATGTACTGTCATAAGACTGCCATACAGATCGGAGCCACTTTCCAGAAATGGCACACTTGATCTCTAACAAAAGTACTAGATATATATCTTTTGAATTTGCATGACCACTGAAAATGAAGCTTGCAAATGGATTTATTCCATTGCATAGCCGGAGTTTCACATTTGAGTTGCATCCTGTGCGTCCATCCATCTGGAGTGATAACTAAAGTTTGGGTCATCGAATCAAAACCAAATTTGGTGAATATGTCTCTTACCCCAATGATTAGGTGAATTCTGAATATCGGCTGGATCCGGTAATTTTTTTTGAGTTATGCCCCTTTTTCAATGCTTTTCTGCCCAGTTTCGCAACTTTGTAAATTTGGTGTCTGGATGATAACTTCCGTTTGAGTTATTGAATCTTATTATTTATTTATTGGTGTTTAAGGTCATATACTTATGCTCTGTGGCTAATCATGACCATGAGAGTTTTACGGGTGGAGGAAGCCAGGAGTACCCGGAGAGAACCACCGAGCAACAACGAGCAGCTGCCAGCTCCCCAACATCGTAACTGCACTGCAGCACAGGCAGTGTTAGATTGGTTGAAGACATGCGTACCATTAACATGCAGTACACCTTAGAACACAGCGTCATTGTGCCCCCATGTGGACAATTGGGGTTAAGTGCCTTGCCAAAGGACACAATGCGGGAGTCCGAAATGATCGCTTAGACGGTCACCCATCCAATGATTAACCAGGCTCGATGTTGCTTAACTTCAGTAATCTGATGAGAACAAATGCCATCGCGCCACCAGTTATTGAATCAACGTCAAATTGTGTACATTGGTTTGTCTCGTGAATACGCAGGTCAAGTTCAAATTTTGGGTTCAGTCTGACCAATTTGGGCTGAGTTATGGCCCGCTTTTCGATATTTTTATACAACAACCAATGGCCCAGACTAGCTGGTGCTAACTCAAAAATGAATCCAGGGCCAAACACAAATTTTGCCCCCCCCCCCCCCCCAACAGCCCCCAATCCCCAAAATGTGCATGCAAAACCGAAAATTTAATGTCCTATCTCCTCCTCCATACTTTTTGGATCTGCACATGCACAGTATCCAGGTAGACACCAAGATTGGTGCAAACCATCATTTTTTGTTTGGCCCTGAAGTCAGCAACAATGAACTGACATCTTTGCTTTTAAATCTCATTTTTGAGGATGCCAGACACAAATCAATGGTAAAATTGATGGATCCAAGGACATAATTGGATGATGGAAGTGAACAACAGTGGTCAGGAACGTTCAGAGCTGTAACTTTATAATATAATTTTTATCAAAATTATTTCATGTCTCCCAATTTTGGTGGCCTGACATGGGCCTGACGTCATCATTCTTGCTGATGATTTTTCCACTGTTAAGTGTTCCTTCCCTGTCCTTCCTTGAAGCCCTCCTGTTAAACTCCCAAACTTTTTGGCTTATTTTTATTGAAATCTTTTATTAAATTTCTTGGGAATTTGACGTGTATTCAGGCTTGTCATTCTGAAGCGGGGGATTGGCCACGGCTGCAGTGGCCCGCCTAAACTAAATTTCTGCGGACCATAAATGACCACCTCATGCAAAATACCGCGGGCGATAAATATTTATCGGCTCCAATATGTTAACAGAGTTTGAGACGTTGTGGCACACACAGCCCCAGTTAAAATTGAGAGGGGGGACTTTTTTCTTAGCATTTCGTCAAATGGCCAGGAGCAGGTGTCTGTGCATGTAATTTCACCTCTCGTCTCAAAAATTATGCACAGAACACGCCAACAAAATTTCGAAACATTCCGATAAAAATTGGTATGCAAACGAGCGAAGTGACCAACGTTTCATATCTGTAAAATGTCACTCATTTTGTCAATGTGAGGATTCCTTTACGTATAAAGCCATATCCATGAATTTGTATCAGAAGTCTGAATGATAGGCTATTTATATTAAATTAATATATCCAGCTCAATACTAAAAAATACGCCAATGCCAGTCGTGCTCTGATGAGCAAACAGAGCTAGCTGCCAAAGTGCTCATGAATATTAGAGTTGGAACATACGTTCACACCTGCCATTCGGGATGCTCCATATAGATAGCAGTCAGCCTTGTCTACAGTTACGACTTTTTCCACTTCATCTACTAAGCACACTCGACCGCATCCTCTCTACCCGACTTCGGATATCCAGCCTGCTATGCGAAGAAGGGACCACTCTTCGCCGGTGAAGTCGGACATCCGGTAGCTAGGGAAACGAGGCCTCGATCATCGGGATGTTCGGAGAAAAGAGCCATCTCCGACACACTGTCCCAGGAGCAGCAAGCAGCGAAGAAACAGAAGACTGCTGCTCCTCAGGCCTCGGTGACGGACTTACTGTTGCAGATTGCACAGCTGATAGCAGCATCCCAGCAAGTGCAAGCGCAGCCTCCTTCAGACTCAGAACATGAGTTATCGGACGGTGCTGGGTTGGTCCAGTCGTCTGTTCATGCAGATACAAGGGTCTGAGATTCACAACTGATTCTCTCGGATGGTGAAAGGGATATGGAAGAAGATTACCCTTCCCTTTCAGAACAACACATTGTTGCAATGGATTTCATCCATCAATACTACCCTCAATTTGTTCCGTAGTATCAGAATGCTGCGACAACAAGGAAGAAACCACTGGCGTTGTTGGATGCAGTTCAGTCTTGGCAGGTGTCGCAGGCCTTTGGCCATATAGACAATGCCGTTTCTTTTCAACCTACTCACAATTGTTTACAATTGGCTGTAACATAAGTGCAAGCCCTACTTCGGAACTAACTCAAGCTTTTAGAATCTTTTCCAAACGAGTTGGAAAAGTACTAGAGTGCAAAAGCACGAAAAAGATCGAAAAAAGGGTCGAGCGAGACCAGCGCTCGAAATTACAGGTACTCTCTCTGCACACCTCTTGCGTTTACCGAGTGCATGCGCAACAACCGTGACGTCAATTCCTTTATTTTCTGCCATTGTTCATGGTCGGAAATTTTTGTGACTCGTGCTGTTTATGCTATTAATTCTTCGTGAACAACTTATTAATCGTCTTTAGTGTGCTACTGGATTGTATCCTTTTTCAAGCTACCAAATTATTATTCTCATTTAATGTTAATTTGTATTATTATTGCTGTTCTTTTCACACTTTATCTTGCCTTTCCCCCATGTGTGAACACGACCTTCGTTCTGTTTTCCGTCGGCGGGAAGCTTGATTATTGTATTTATATCATGCCTAAGACTATTCCTTGTACCTCTTGTTTGCAGGTGAAACATGTGGACGATTCCCATACCACATGTGTCACTTGCAACAATTGCACTCAGGCCCAATCATGTGGTATCTGTGGGGTTTGGTCCTCTAAATTTTGGGCTTCTGTTAACAAGGTGGTTCTTTCCAGAGCTAGAACCCCTCGTTCTCAGGGTAAGGGTAGCCGTGCCGTTGCAGACATTTCTGCTGGTGCACGTGGTGACTCTGTCACACAGGATTCGGATCTGACTTCTGTGGCGAGCTCCTCTGCAACTGTTGGCGGTGTTAGTTCAGTGATACCTGATGAGGAGACCGCGGTCTCTTTGTCTTCGGATGTCACTATTGAGGCGTCTGTTTTCGTTGAGAGCTTTTCCGAGGTCAGCTCGGTAACCCTCTCCGATCGGCCTCCTACACCGTCGACCGTTGTTGAGGAGGTTGCTACTCCAGATCCTATTCTGTCTGATGGTGGCTCTTCCATCTCCTCTGGGGATGGTCTACAGTCTCGGGGGACCGAGGCTGTATCTGCTGGTGTGTCTGTGTGTTCTCAGCCTCCCCCAGCCTCGCGGCGAGGCTGTGCGGGTTTGCTGTCTGCTCCGTCTCATCTGGCTAGGTTTGCTCCTAGTCTGTTGAGCCGGCCGGTCGCTTCGGCAGCGATTCCTCGTCCCTCGAGTGAATCGTTTATTGTTCCACCTTCGCCTGCTAGTGTGCCGGCTAGCGGGATGGTGTTGGGACGTTGGCATCCAGGGCCTGCTGTTCGGCAGCGGTCAGTGACAGCCCCGGTTAGCTGTCACTCTCGGAACCTTCCTCCGGTGATTCCTCACTGTGTTCCGAGTCTGGGTGTCGATCGATGCTTGCCGTCGGTCTCAGAGGATAGGCAGTTGGGGCCGTCTGCTGCGCAGAGGCCAATGACAGGTTCCTGTCATTCTTGGGACAATCCTCCGGTGTCTTCTCACCGTGTCCTAGGTCCAGCTACCGATCGACGTGCGCCGTCGGTCCCTTTCGAGGATTTGCAGGCAGGGCCTTCTGTTTCGCAGAGGCCAGTGATGGCTCCTGGGCGTCACAATCGGGACTATCCTCCGGTGTCTTCTCACCGTGCTCCTATTCTGTCTGCCGATCGACGTTCGCCGTCGGTCTCTTCTGAGGATTTGGGTTCTTCTACCAGAAGGGTCCATTGGGAGGACACTCCGTCGGGCGATTCTGCTGCGACGGATTCTCAGGGTGACCTGCGCCAGGCCGTTTTGGCGCTCACCCGGTTGCTTTCTGGCAACCCTCAAGTTGGCCTCCCTGTGCCTCCTGAGGCACAACCTCCTTTGGTCGGTCGCCGAGATGTCTCGCCTGGCCCCTTGGATACTGCACAGTATTCACAGGAGGTTTCTGCTGGTCAGCCCGAGTTGGGCTACGTCTCCTCTGCTACGGAGGATGACGAGTATCTTGAAGGTGATGGTCCCCCCTCGTCAGTCTTGGGGCAGGCTTTGGATTTCGTCTTTGGCTTATTGCCGGACGTTCTACCTTCCGACCAGCCTTCTGTGACCGTCCGGCCGCGGTCCACTGTGGAGCGCCGGAACCCTGTTGAGCCTTCTAGCTCCGGGGCTTTGCGTCCTCTGCAATCGGCTCAGGTGGTTGAGTCCTTCCAGGGCTTAGACGCCAAAATGCGTTCTAAGGCCCTCAAGGGTTCCTTCTTTTCTAGAGCTGATGCCTTTCTGCCTCCATCGCGGTTTCGTGTTTACGATTCCGTCTCTCCACCAGTCTTCCAAGGGATGACTACTGTGGATGAGGATTCTTCTTCCCTCGGGTTGACTAAGCCTAAGTCGGCAGTTCTCCCGATGTCGGTAGTTGAGTCTATGGTGGGCCTGTCCCGAGAGATGCTGGGTATGTTATCTCTCGCGGACCATGTCGTCGCTGCTCTGGCTGAATATTTTCCACCAGGGGAGTTTGATGACGCTCAGGCGCCTTTTCGCGTTTTGTCACAGGCTCTTATGAACTTGACTCACGCTCACGCCTGTAACACGGCCAATTTGGAGCTGGCACGCCGGGATACGGTTTTGGATTCTTTACCATCCCTTCCTTCTGAGCAACGTGCTGTTCTGAGGTCTGCCTCTTTGGTAGGACCTCAGTTGTTCCATGGTTCCGTGGAAGCTGTTCGTGGCGAAGTTCTTCGTCATTCGAAGGACCAGCTTTTGCTGAGACAGCTTGACCCACCTGCTGCTGCGGGTGGGGGTCGTTCCAGGCCCGCCAAGCGTGCTGCTGCGTCTGCCTCGTCGGCGACGTCGGCTACGCCTTCGGCTCCGTCTGCTCCTTCTGCTCATAAGAAGCGCCGACGTGGCCAGGCCTGCTGGCAGCCTCAGGCTGGAAAGTCTCAGGACTCTGTCACTTCCCGAGGTGGTTTCTCCTCTCGGGGGCCTCGTCGGACTCTTGGGTCCTCGACGTCATTCATTCCGGTCTGCGACTGTCCTTCCATCGGCACCCCAGTTTATCTCGGGTGCCCCTTCCGACTCAGGTCCCTTCAGATTCTCTGCGTCGGGACCTTCTGGTGCAGGAGATCGACAATCTCCTCACCAAAGGGGCGATCGAGGTGGTCAGGAACACCCTTTCACCGGGGTTTTACTCGAGACTTTTCTTGGTGCCGAAGAAAAACGGCCAATTTCGTCCTGTCATCGATCTGAGTACCCTGAACGAGTACATAATTGCTCCTCGTTTCAGTATGGAGACTTTCCGGTCGGTTCGACGTTCAGTTCATCAGGGCGATTTTGCGGCCAGTATCGACCTGAAGGATGCCTACTTCCATGTACCCATTCATCTGGCGTCACGGAAATACCTTCGGTTCTCGTTTCGGGATCGAGTTTTTCAATTCAGAGCTCTCCCGTTCGGTTTGAACCTGGCTCCTTGGGCCTTCACCCGACTGATGTCACATGTGCTTGCTTTCCATCGCACTCAGTCGGCAGTGACTTCGTCCGCCTACCTAGACGACATCCTCCAACGGCACCACGATGCTGCTGTTCTGGAGTTCGATGTCCGGCAGTTTCTTTGCCTGCTAGCGTCGCTGGGTTTCAGAGTCAATCGCGAGAAGTCAGATCTTCTTCCTTCTCAGCGATTCCGTCATTTGGGGATGGATTTCGACACTCTTCACAATGTAGTGTCGGTCCCCCAGGCTCGGGCGACGATTCTTTCCGCCTTGACTCGGGACCTGCTTCAATCTTCCTCGGTCTCGGCCAGGACTTTCCTTCGGATGCTGGGCCTTTGCGGTTCGGTGACAGATCTCATTCCACTTGGTCGCTTGTTTGTCCGACCTCTCCAACACTTCCTGTTGGATCATTGGCGTCCGAATGTAGATCCGCTGGACCTGGAACTCACTATTCCTCGGTCTCTGCTTTGTCACCTCCGCCCTTGGGCAGATATTCCCTGGCTGACACAGGGTGTTCCGTTGGATCTTCCTTTGGCCGATCGCATCCTTACTGCGGATGCCAGCAATCGGGGCTGGGGTGCGACGTTGGACCCTCTCGGTCTGTCTACTCACGGAGAGTGGGACAGCGAGCAGGTGGGCCTTCATATCAACCAGAAGGAGCTCCTTGCTCTTCTGTTGAGTTTTCGGCTTTGGATCCCTCATCTGTCGGACCATGTTGTCCTACTTCTTTCGGACAATTCGACAGTAGTGGCCTACATACGGAATCAGGGAGGCACTCATTCGATTCCCATGTATCGGCTGTCTCGGGATCTTCTTCTGTTGGCGCGGGATGTGAACGCTCGGGTGTCCATTCGACACATTCCCGGGCGTCTCAACGTCCTAGCAGACTCCCTGTCCCAACGCGACAGTGTCCTTCCAACCGAATGGATGCTACATCGGTCGGTGTTTCAGGCGATTTGCGAGCAGTGGGGTCATCCTCAGGTCGACCTTTTCGCTACTCGCTGGAATCATCAGGTAGAGACTTTTGTCTCCCCTTGTCCAGATCCTCTGGCATTTGCAGTAGACGCTCTGTCTCTGGACTGGACAAGTTGGGTCGGCTATGCCTTTCCTCCTGCACCGATTCTTCCTCAAGTTTTAGCAAAGATTCGTGCTTGCAGTTACAGGATCATTCTGATCACACCCCTGTCTCCACAGAGGGTGTGGATCAATCTGCTGCGGCCTCTATTGGCCGATCGACCGATTCGTCTACCTCTACGTCGCGATCTTCTTTCACAGGGTCGTCCCAGGAAGTATCACAACAACCTGGCGAGCCTGTCCCTTCACGCCTGTCTTTTATCAGGTCCAGTCTCCGACGTAGAGGTTTTTCGAGACGATCAGTGGAGTGCATTTCTGCATCGCGGCGACCTTCCACTGGAATGACTTATGCCGCCAAGTGGAAGGTTTTCTGCCGCTGGTGTTCAGATCACAATGTGAATTACCGTGATCCGTCTATCGCTCAAATTGCGGATTTTCTGGTTTTTCTTTTTGACTCCAAGGGCCTCCAGCCTATTACGATTAAGGGCTATCGGTCTATGCTGTCTGATACTTTCTCTTATGTGGGAAAGCGGTGTATCGGTCGTAATCTTTTCCTCTCCAAACTTATTCGGCACTTTTCTTTGAAGAGGCCTCGAGTTTTGCGTCTTACACCCAAGTGGAACTTGGCATGGGTGTTGCACTGTTTGGAGGGGGCGCCTTTCGAGCCTTTATCTGAGACCGACATGCGTTTTCTCACCTATAAGACGGCTTTTCTTCTAGCGTTTGCTTCTGCTCGTCGAGTCAGTGAGCTTCATGCGCTATCTGTTGATTCTGCCTTCTTCCGAAATGAGGCTAACAGTGTCACATTCACTACTGATTGCTCTTTTCTGGCTAAGAATCAACTCGCCGATTCGGTACCTCCTCCCATCTGCATTCGGGCTCTCCCTGCTGTAGATGGACGGAGGCCTCTTCTTTGTCCTGTTCGTGCGGTCAAGACTTACATTACTCGCACTCAGTTCATAAGGAGGGATCGGAAGAGATTCTTTCTGTCTCTCATTCCTAAGCAGCAGTCTATCTCTTCCCGTTCTATTTCCAGATGGATCTGTCTTGCAATCAAGCTGGCTTATTCTCGCTTGTCTGCATCGGATCTTGTTTCGAACCGGCTTAATGCTCACGAGGTTCGTGCCATTTCTACATCCTGGGCGTTCTCCAATTCTGTTTCGCTCCGTGATGTTATGAATGCGGCTTACTGGAGGAATGCTTCTACCTTCTCCTCCTTTTATCTCCGCCACCTTCAGCAGCAATCTGAGGACCTTTATTCTTTAGGCCCTCTCGTTGCTGCTCAGGCTGTTGTGCACCCTCGTTAAATTGTTTTTGTCGAGGTTGCGCTTCTCTCAGCCTTGTTCTTTTCAGGTGCCTTCTCTCTATCTTCATTACAGGTTTTAGTTTTTGTTCTCTGCCATCCTTGCTTTCGTTCTGCTACTCTTGTTGGTATTGGTTATGTGATTCACCTCCTCCTATTGTTTATTCAGCCAATTGTAAACAATTGTGAGTAGGTTGAAAAGAAATTAAAATTTTTTAGTAAATTTTGTTTCTTAACATACCTACCACAATTGTTTACCGGAGGCCCACCCTCCTTGGGGATATCTTTGATATCAATGCCTCCCCGCTAAATCACAAACTTCTCGTTGGCGGAAATACGGAATTGACGTCACGGTTGTTGCGCATGCGCTCGGTAAACGCAAGAGGCGTGCAGAGAGAGTACCTGTAATTTCGAGCGCTGGTCTCGCTCGACCCTTTTTTCGATCTTTTTCGTGCTTTTGCACTCTAGTACTTTTCCAACTCGTTTGGAAAAGATTCTAAAAGCTTGAGTTAGTTCCGAAGTAGGGCTTGCACTTATGTTACAGCCAATTGTAAACAATTGTGGTAGGTATGTTAAGAAACAAAATTTACTAAAAAATTTTAATATTTAATCTCTCAAGTCCAAGGAAGAAAGGCAGTTTCTTAACTTCATCTTCTATAAACACACCGTTTCTTGGACCACGTTCATTTAAAACAGTCTGGGAAGATGTTCAGAGAGTTCCTCTGCATTTGGATGAACATGCCGAGGATCTAGAGGTATCCTTACCTGGATCATTCACAATTCGCTCAGACACATTTGAGACATCAATTTCTTCAAATAGAGCGAACTTGGATGCTATGTCTTACGCAGATCACCTTACAAGAGCTATGGCGCAACGTCTCAACGGAAAGGAATTTGAGGACATTCGTACCTCTCTTAGAGTTCTTTCCAGGGCAATTATGTATACCACATATAACTCTGCCCTAACAGTGGATAATTTGGAGTTAATCAGACATGATGGTGCCCTTGCGTCATCATCACTGATAGATGACAAGGTGAAAAACTCTCTCCGAGTCGCTCCGGTCTCCAGACATACTATATTCAAGGACAAGCTTTCATTAGTCTATGACCAGGCTTCTAAGAACGCATCTAATGCTCTGCTTTTAAAGTCAGCGTCTCATCGACCCGCTGCAGCAGATAACAGTAAAGGAGGACATTCCATACAGAAATCATCAAAAGGGGACTCCTCACAAGAGTAGAAGAAATCCTCTTATTCTTACTCTGGAGGTCGTCAGTATAGCGACTCGGGAAAGGGGAGGAGGTCTGATCGGGACTATCAGTCAGATGCCCCTAGGCCGACGGGATGAGGTTCTTCGTGGGGAGGACTTGATTTCTCCTCCTGAGAGCCTCGCATGTCTTATAGGTGATGGTCAAGACCTCTATTGCTTACCAGTTGGCGGAAGGTTATCAAGCTTCGCACAAAAACTGGATAACACTCACGGAAGACCAGTGGGTGAGAAGTGTAGTCTTGGATGGCCTACGGCTGTAATTCCAAGCAAAACCCCCATTTACAAGATGTCGGCATTGGACAAATCTTCCGTCAGATGCAAAAGAGAGGTAGCGGAGGTACAAGGTCTCTTATCAAAGGAAGCAATAGAGGTCATCGAGAATAAAAATTCTCAAGGTTTCTACAGTCACCTGTTCCTCGTACCGAAGCCGGACGGCTCGTTCCGACCGGTTATAGGCCTGAGCTGGATAAACAAGCTCATGCTGGCTCCAAAATTCTATATGGAGACCATTCGGTTGGTAAGGGCGAGCATTCAAGTGAATGACTATGTGGCAAGCATAGATCTAATGGATGCATACTTTCATGTCCTGGTACATCCAGCATTCAGAAAGTACCTGCCGTTCGCTGTACAAGGGAAGGTGTATCAGTTCAGAGCAATGTGCTTTGGTCTGAACCTGGCTATTCACTCGAATAATGAACTCGGTAATGTCGCACTTCCGAGCTCATTTGTCTGCGGTAACGTTGGCTTACTTGGACGACATTCTACAGAGATATGGCAACAGAATTATTCTTCAGAATAATGTTCAGAGTCTGCTTCTATTACTCCGATGTCTCGGTTTCATCATAAACGAGAAAAAGTCGGATCTCGCTCTGTCCAAGTCGTTCCTTCACTTGGGAATGAGCTTTGAGACTCACAACAATCTGGTTTGTCTGCCATTACCCAGAGCGAAATTAGTCAGTTGTTATGCTCGCTTTTGTCTACACTCAGACGCATTAACAGCGAGGGAATTCAGGCAACTGTTGGGGCTTTGTGGAGCGGCTGCAGATCTTATTCCGATGGGTCGCCTGCACACGCGTCCCCTCCAGATATTCTTTACTCAGAACTGGAGTGTGAAGATGCATTCGCTCAAAACCAGTATTGTTTTAACAGACCTCATAAAACAAGGGGTTCAGATTTGGGCAGATATTCAATGGTTGACTCAGGGAGTTCCACTGCAACTGCCGGATCCAGCTTTCATGATTATGATGGATGCGAGTCAGATGGGTTGGGGGGCGACCCAAAGTCCTGCAGACTTGAAGTGTCAGGGTCTTTGGGACCCTCGTTTCCTGGAGAAATACATAAACATCAAGGAGATGATGTCGTTATGGCTAGCACTGCAGCATTGGATTCACATAATAGCAGACGCTCATGTTCAGATTTTGTCGGACAACTCGGCAGTGGCAGCGTACATCAGGAACCAGGGTGGCACTCATTCGATTCCGTTATGTGAACTAACGGAGAAGATTCTTCTATATGTCATTAATCATCATGTTCAGCTTTCTGTCCGTCATATACCGGGTCGTCTGAACATAATAGCAGACTTGCTCTCTCTGAAGGGTCGCCTGTTGCCATCGGAGTGGACGCTCAACAAGCAAGTACCGGTATTCAGGCAGGTTTGCTACCAGTGGGATCACCCCATAATAGATCTGTTTGCTACGCACCTAAACAATCACTTACCGACGTTCATGTCGCCATGTCCAGACCATCGAGCGTATGCAGTAGACGCTCTGTCGATCTCCTGGGACGGAATGATAGGATATGCATATCCTCCAACTCCGTTGATTCAGCAAATTCTGTTAAAGATCAAACAGTCTCCTTGCAAAATTCTACTAGTAGCACCTCTGTCGTCACAGAAACCGTGGATCAATCTTCTCAGGTGTCTGTTATGGGATGTTCCCCAGAAGCTTCCTCCACGAGAGGACCTTCTTTATCAGAGGAAGTCACGCGCACTGCATCACAACCTGGAAGGTCTCAACCTTCAAATATTTCCATTGTGCAGTCCTTCTTGCATGGGAAGCAGTTTTCAGGACGAGCAGTGGATGCAATTTCTAACTGCAGGAGGTCCTCCTCTTCGTTAAACTACGCAGCGAAGTGGAAAGTTTTCTTCCATTGGTGAAAGGATCAGTCGATAGACGTTTATGATCCATCCATACCAAACATTGCCAATTTCCTGGTCTACTTGGACGTTCTCAAACTGCAGCCCGTCACTATTAAGGGCTATAGGTCTATGTTATCAAACACTTACGCTCATCATGAAAACTTAGCAATTGGATCTAATGCTTCATTGTCCAAGCTGTTAGAAATTTCTCTATTAATAGACCTAGAAGAACCCTCAGATTAATTCCTAAGTGGAATTTGGCTTGGGTTCTGTTGAAGCTTAAAGAAGTTCCGTTTGAGCCATTGGATGTTGTAGAGTTCAAATTCTTTACTTATAAAACAGCATTTCTCTTAACCTTTGCATCTGCAAGAAGAGTTGGTGAACTTCAAGCTTTATCAGTTGATGATTCTCACTACTGTAGTGTGGGTAATTCCATTACCCTAACTACGGAAGTGTGTTTCTGGATAAGAATCAGACTCCAGATAAATGGCCTGAGCCTGTTACCATTAAGGCTCTGCTGTCCTCGGACAACCAAAGACATCTGCTATGTCCAGTCAGGGCTATGTACATATATAAACATCGATCAGATTTCATTGATTCCTAACAGGAAAGATATTTCTGTTCATTCAGTTGCTCGATGGATTCAGCTGGCAATACGCATTGCCCATGAAAATCTATCTTCGGATCAACTTCTGTAAATTACTGATCTCATGAAGGCTGCATACTGGACACAGCCCTCTTCCTTTACCAAGATTTACCTGAGAAATTTAGAGTCCATCTCCGGTGACCTTAGATCTTTAGGTCCTCTTTCTGTTGCTCAGAATGTTGTTCGTTAATGATTACATCTATAGTTATTTAGGCAGCTCGTTCCAGCAGTGACGCTGTTCCACTGCCCTCTTCGTTCTGCGGTCTCTCGTACCTCAGAACAAGGGGAAGGGGGGAGGGGATGGTTTTTTCCCTTATGATCATCTGTCTTTATACTGAAAAGCAAGAGAAGACCTCCTCCTGTGTCAGTAGTCCGGAGTCGGTGCTGGGATGGTTTTAATGTATAGCTCGGAGTCAAGCAATAACTATGTCTCATTTATGTATTGTTTTTAAAGTGTAGCTCACTGTGAAGCATTTGTATATGTCACATGTCAAACGGGCGTTAATATACAATCCTCAGACACTTTTAAATTAATATAAAAAGTCTCATTCTCTGGACTATCTTTGTATATAGGCTTTCCTTCACCGAATTAGCATAATGGGTTATGCTGGCATATATTATGTAATACTCAATACAGTGTTGGTGTTATGTCTTTCTTGTTTCTCGTAAAGGTGAAAGACATATATAATTCCTTTTTCTACTATTCTCCTTAGGAGATATCCTTTACTGAAGTGATTGAGATTGAGAGATTGGATTTTCCTTTATGTCCTAGGCCCTCCAGCCTTTTTACGATTCAGCTAGTCTGGGCCATTGGTTGTTGTATAAAAATATTATAAATTCTGAGTAATTTGTATATTTTTTATACTTACCAATGGCCCAGACGGGTATGGCCCTCCCATGAGTGGGCACTCATACCTCCCCGTTGTTTACAACATTTAACAGGAAATTATAGAAAGAATGATGGTTGGCGCCAATTTCGGTGTCTTCCTGGATACTGCGCATGCGCATCCAAAAAGTATGGAGGACCAGATAGGACATTAAATTTTTGGTTTTGCATGCAAACTTTGGGGATTGTGGGGGCAAAATTTGTGTTCAGCCCTGGATTAATTTTTGAGTTAGCACTAGCTAGTCTGGGCCATTGGTAAGTATAAAAAATATACAAATTACTTAGAATTTATAATTTTTTGGATTTTGAATATTTGAGAATTTGTCTTGAAATATGTCCAATGTAAGAACTTGCTGTAATGGGACATAGCCCATGCCTGGTGGTGCACTTGTTTCATTATTAGTCTCAAAAACATAGCTTATGACCCCTCATTGGAAACAGCTCATTGAGCTTGTTCCAATGAGGGTGCATAAGCTATGGTTTTGACATTAGAAATGAAAAAGAATTAGTTATTTTAGAATTTTGTTTGCAGACATTGTCTGCCTTTCGTGTTATGTAAAGGGTTAAACTTTAAATTTGATTGCTTCTCCACTGGCACATATAATCAATAACTAATAGTGACCGATAAAATGAAAATCCAGAAAGTGATCCCCATCTGTAAATCAGGTGATGTACATATTTGCACAACTTACAGACCTAATAGTATTCTTCCAACACTTTTTTTAAGTTTTAGAGAAACCCATATCAAAGAGAATCATTAGTTTCCAGGATCGCTTCAAAATATTTTAACGACATCAATATCGATTTAGGGAATAACAATGAACAATTTGCTCCGTTCTTCAGCTTTTGGAACATTTCGCTGAGGAAAACAATAAAACTAATAAAGACCCCACTTTAGTGATAGAAAACAATTTGTTCTTTATGGTGAACACAATTTAGCTTTGGTTCAAATTTTGTGTGTCGTGCCACAGGTTTCAATCTTAGTACCTATACTTTTTCTTTACTATACATTAACAATATTTGTAATTCCACTTCCCTGAACGTATCATTTACAGATACTACATTATACTCATCAAGTCCCTGCAAGAATAACTTGAAAACGTACATAAATAATGAATTGCAAAAAATATCCTAATGGTGTTCTGTCAATCGTCTGGTCATAAATGCAAATAAAATAAAATATATATAAACCCACGCAGAAAGAAAATAAAATCTACTCAACAGAGTGTTTATAGCAACAACAAAAATAACTAGAGTGGGTGTCGAGGAAACTGAAAAGTCCCTCAAATTTCTTGGCATCAACATTGATGACAAGCTATCATATAAAACCCGCATCACACAGGTATGCCTTGAGGACTCTTTACTTTACACTTGTACACAGTCACTTTATGGCATTCAAATCTGTGGGAACTTTAGAGCAATCAAAAAACTACTGTTAATGCAGAAAAGAACTCAACGAGTAATCATCAAGAAAAGATTTAACTCTTAACCCGCTGAGTATTTTCAAAATATTTTTCATCAAATCTAGTCATAGCTGCAGTGAAGCAGCCATGACTAGATTTAAAGAAAAATTTATCCACATTCAACTCCAGAAATCGATAGTCAAAAAGTCCACTCAATTTGCACAGAGTAGAGTTGATTAATTGTGCCCAAATTATACTTATTTCAGTGGAATCCTGTTCTGAGCAAGTATATCTGCCAGCAGCATTCAAGGAGTTAATGCCCATACTGATCCATTGTTATTAAAGATTATATCCTAAAGGTTAATAACTTATTTCAACTCTGTGCTGCTATGTTCATCTTCCACTGGAAAAAGTTTAATGTCCCAGCCTCACTTGGCAATTTTGTTACCTATGTCAGTAACCAGACCTACAGAAATACCAGACAATCCGTATAAATAGAACAAGGACTCAATCCCTGGAGAAGTTCCCATTATACTCGTTTCTAAAAATGTGGAATAATTCTGCCAACGGAATTTGTCTCCTGGAAAATAGAAATAGGTTTAAAAAAAGTCACTTTGATGTTTTTGCTAGAGTTGATTAAAGTTAGGATGTGGACATGATGATTGCTTAAGCACTGTTGAACTCTAGTATTCTAAAGTTATGCTTTCTCGCTTTCTTGTTCTCGCTTTCTTGTATAGATATCTTGTCTAACTTTGTTCTGCAGCCTATTTTTATCGATGTTCATCCATAGGTGACTTTGTAACAAAATATCTCCACTTTTCAAGGGTGCATGAAGAGATGTAGGCATTGGTGGTGGGGCGATAAATCTAAAATTGACAATTTGACACTATCTTCTGGCACTTCGGTGCATTCATTGTGGGGGCCCTGATCCACGTGTTGGAGGTCTTTCCATGCATGCATTAACTGTGAAACTCTGACATAAAACAATGGAATCACAATCAAATTTTCAATGACTGAAACCCCAGACATGAGCCGGTACTTCTGTCATTGAATATTTGCTGAAAACAACTGATTAGGCCACACAAAGTAGATCATCTGTTTCTCAGGCCATTATTTGTGAAATTGCATGTGGGCGAGCGGTTTTTTATTTTATTTTTTATTTCAGTAATTACTTTTTTGCCATCAAAAGTTTATGTTCATGGTTCAAGTTTTAGGCCTCATAATCTACAGAATAGCATGGGTGGTGTGTATTTCATCCCTTGAGTGCAAGAAGGCTTTGCAATGCTAAAGCATTGCAAAGCCTTCTTGCACTCAAGGGACAAATTCATCAATATTTTTAACTTGGGTAAAATATCAGACATAAACCATTTAATTTTTATTTTTTTAAAGTTTAAATTGGTTATAAAAAGAGAGCATGCGGCAGCCAAAAGGACCATGCGGGAGGGCCTGAGAAACAGATTTTTTATTTTTTTAGGCCTTATTGATTGTGAAAAGTGCCTGCAGCAATTTTTCCCATTCGTGGGTTTTGACCTGTCCATGGTGGCTGTACTGTATGGTGTGATGTTTGCAAGTCTTCCCGACTATGGGGCAGAACACAGATTCCGAACAGAGATGATCGGGTGCCCTAAACATACTTGCAGATCTGGGTTTCAACTGGGGATGTACACGGTGCATTTAGCATCTCTGTTTGTCTCAGTCAGTGTTGGTCTGCTGAAGATGAACAGTGCTGCACAAATGTTAGCTGTAGCCAACTCATTCTATATTCAACTCATTCTCAAAGTCACAGATATTAACCTACTTCACTTAACATCACTGCTTCTGGTCTTCATCAGTTTGGAGGATAAGGGTGCCATGTTTATTAGAATATTTTTAATGTCTGGTTCACAGTCACACGTTCAATCGTGTACTTCATTAACTTGTTGAGTGTTAGAAACCACTATCAGGGCTCTACTGAAAAGTGCGAGAGCACGGTGGCTCAGTGGTAGACTGTTGCACTTCTATGCTAGAGGTCCAGAATTCGATCCACGTTTGGGACAACACACGTTGTGTCCATGGGCAAGGCACTTTATCCCAGTTGCCTACATGGGGGCATGATGACACTGCACGCTAAGGCGTACTCCACGTCGATGGCACACATGTCTTCCACTGCTGTAACCCTGCTTGAGCGGAACTTGAACAGAGTTAGAATGTTGAGGAGCTGTCAGTTGTTCGTGGATGCTTGGTGGTTCTCTCTGGGTACTCCAGCTTCCTCCACCCGTAAAACTGTCATGGTCATGAGTAGCCATTGTGCATATGTATGTGACCTTAAACACCAATAAATAAATACTGAAAACTGCTGAAAGGCACTTTAGTGGCTTTACACAGTGTGCATTAGCTTGTTTGTGCAGCAGTAGATAAAGAAATGTTCATATACAATTGTTTTGTTCCAATTTATTGGAGAGTGCCAATAGGCACTCTCCAATAAAGAGTAACAAAACAATTAATGATGAAGAAAATTTAGCTAAATTAAGCCTCCCCTTGCTGATAGTATGGTATATTAAAAAAAAATACTCATGTTACAAATCACCTTTGAAAAATAATTTAGCACTCAACCAGTTAAATCCGTAGTATTTCACTGATAATGTATCTTACTTGGTACACACTGGTCTGAATTCAATCAAACATTCTTCCAGTCTGAGTAAGATGGCAGGTAGACAGCCAATCTGGCTATGTCGTCTCCCAGCAGTATGTGTTATATGTTGCTGTTTATATTTTTCTTATTTGAATTTTGTTACCTTGTAAAAAACATGCATACTGTTGAATGAAATATCCATCTTACATCTATAATAAATAACACTTCTGTCTCTTCCTCTTCGAAAAGGTCTACAATAGTTTGTACTACACCATTCACCACAAAAAGTCATGTCTGTAAGTATCTCCATTGGGTTCAGCCTAACTCCCTTCAATCATTCTTAGGGGTTCTAGGGAATCGGTTGCCAAGCCTGTTGTGTTAGAAAAAGAAATAAATCAGGGTAAGAAATTAATAAAGTTGTTCAACGTTCAGGGCTGTAATTTTATAATATTTATTAAAATTAGTTCATGTTCCCTAATTTTGGGACATGAGCCTGACGTTATCACTGATTGATTATGATCTATCCACTGTTTATTTAGTATTCCTTCCCTGCCTTCCCTTGATCCCCCCAGTTAAGCTCCCAAGCTTGTTGGCTTGTTTTAATAAAAAATTTTTATAAAATTTATTGGGAGTTTAACGTTTTATACAGAAGATTATTCTGTACATCCCCAGGGTTTTGCCATACTGTTAGATAAAAATAATTACCTAAATACTAATATATGTCATTGTACCACCACCAAATCTACATATAAGATAACATTAAAATATAATCAATGAAATAAATATATCCAAAAGAAAAACTCTTTCCAAATTAAAATAAAAATTTTTGAAAAAAATTTCCTAATATAAGAGCCCAAGTTCCCAAAGGGAACGATGAGCCCAAAAAAGCCTAAGTGTGGACAAAATTATAAAATCTGTGTAAAGTTAAAAAATTTATAGTAATTTATATATTTTTTATACTTACCAATGACCCAGACATAGCTGGTGCTAATTCTCAAAATCTAGGGCCAAACACAAATTTTGCCTCCCAATCCCCAAAATTTGCATCTAAAACCAAAAAAATCATGTCCTAAATGGTCCTCCATACTTTTCCTCCACTGCGCATGCGCAGTGTCAAGGAGGTCTCGATATTGGTGCCAATTATCAATCTTTGTTTGGCCCTTCATCAGTTCACATCTGACTGATAATTGTGCTTGTAAATCTCAGTTTAAATGATGCCAGACACATAAATATTAGAGAAATGGTGGATCTAAAGAGGATATAGAAGGAGGAGAGGAAAAATGAGTGGCAGGAAATAATCAGGGCTGTAACTTAAAATTTTTTTTATGAAATTATGTTATGTTGCCTAATTTCAACGCATGGCCCTGTTGTCATTCTTGCTATAAAGTTACACTGCTTGTTCAGTGTTTCCTCTCTCCCTTTCCTTTAGTCCCCCTTTGCTATTCTCCCATGCTTTTGGCATATTTTCTGTAATATTATTACTAAAATTTCTTGGGAGTTTTAGCTTGGTAACAGAATGAATTCTGTTCTTTTCCCCATGTTTACGTCCTCACCCATGGGTGTTTAGGCATTGTGTTCTGCATCTACCATCTGATGTTCTGCAGTTTCTTCCCTGGAAGTCTCTGTTTTGCATCAGATATCAGATAGTGTTGTAATTGGTAACTGATTTCGGGCTATGTTTATCAGTGCCTGGAGTCATGTTTCCGGTGTTTATACACTTCTTGTTTACATTGACAACGGTTTCTGTTGAGAGTGATTTCTTGTCTTTGTATTAGCTTAATCATAACAAGATACATTATTATTTTACGTAAGTGTTGCATTAATTTTTTTGAAATATTTTAAAAAGTTTTGTCCACACTTAGGCTTTTTTGGGATCCATTGGGGCTCAACGTTACTTTCAGAAACTTGGGCTTTTCTGAAAACATTTTTTTTGATTTCAATTATTTTTTCTTTGTTAATGGATCATGTTATTATGTATCTTTGTTTTCAGGGGTTGGTGCGAGTACTAGGACTGTTTGTGTTCTTTTCACAATGAAAGGATATTGTTCAAATTGTAATAAGAGGAAATCTTCCTCTGACTTTCATAATCATTGTATTAATTGTAGTCAGAGTACTCGCACTAACTCCTGTTCAGTATGTGTCAATTGGGATGACAAACATTGGAAACGTGTGTCACGGTATGTTGTTAGCGGGGAAAAGGCCATGCTGGTCCTTTCTCCGCAGGGTCACTCTAGTTTATCAATCTCTTTTTCAGAGGAACAAGAACAGGGTGATGTTTCTGTGATGTCTTCCAAAGTGTGCCTCCGTCGTCACAGTTAAATGAAGAGCTAGCGGCAAAAGTGCTCATGAAATACGTCAATTGCCTAAGAGGTCCCTAGTAGGATCGACGGCATTGGTGTCCGCTAGCTCGCCCGGTGTAGCTACCATTCATCGAATGGCTCGGCAGCCAGGTTCGTCTGTTGCGGTCCTGGAAGGAGATTTGGGTGATGCGAGCACTGTAATAAGACAAAGTGCACATCCAGTGATGACGGATCAGAGGAGAGAACGGAGGAAGCCAATTAGTCCGGTTCCTAGCTCGTCTAGGTCCATCCGGGCTGTGAGCGAGAGAGGTCCCTCTCTCGTACAACAACATCTGGGACCAGATGTTGTGGTACAAAACGTTTCGCATTCGGAGCATACGTCCACCGCTCAGGACGCTCCGTTATATAGACAGTCCGGAGAGACTGTCGATATGGCTTCCTCATCCTCACGGCAGGCACACGACCGCACCTTGGCTACGTGACCATGGATATCCAGCCAGCTTCGCCGATCAGGGATTCTACGGCGACCAGGTCACGCCATCCGGTAGCCAGGGACACGAGGCCTGCAGACTGCGGACGTTCGCATAAAAGAAGTATGCAGGAGTCAACGTAAGACCGCTACTCCACAGGCCTCAGTGACGGACGTGCTATCCCAAAAGCACAACTTATCGCAGCATCCCAGCAGACGACAGAATCTCTGTCGGATCAGGAATTACCCGACAACGCTGGGTCGGTACGCTCCGCTGAAGCATCAGGTATGGGCAACCGAGAACTTCATAGGGTTCGACAGGATGGCGAAAGGGATTCAGAGGATTTGGAGCTTTCCCTTTCGGAACAACATAAAGCTGCCGTAGATTTTATCCGGCATTATCTACCAGAGGTTGTTCCGTCGGACCAGAATGCTGCGATGCCGGATAAGAGACTCATAGCGTCATTGGACACAGAATTTTTTGATCGGTTCAGGGACATCGTCCCTGAGTTTCCGACACAGTCCAATAATGTCACAAGAACATTTGAATTATTGAATGACGCTATATATAAGCTTGCTACCAAAACGAGCAAGTATGGTTTCTTGTCCGCAAATGCTCTAAATCTGCCTTTCATCAATTCAAGGAATAAATTCGAAACGGCAGGACAGGGCATACCGAGAGTTCCTCTGCGTCTAGACGACCAGGCTGAAGACTTAGAATTGTCTATACCGTCGTCTATGTCAATTCCAACCACGACGTTGGAAATGACAATTATGTCTAACAGAGTTAATTTTGACACTTTTTCATACGCAGATCACCTTACTAAAGCGTTATCATTACGTCTTCAAGGGAAAGAATTCCAGGATATACAATCCTCATTAAGAGTCCTTTCAAGGGCAATAGCTTATTCCACGTATAACTCCGCCCTTTCAGTGGCAAACCTGGAGTTGGTTAGACGTGACGCAGCCCTAGCTACATCCACGCGCGTGGATTGTAAGGTGAAAAACTCTTTCGGAGTCGCTTCGGTCTCCGGAGAGCTTCTCTTCGACGGCAAGTTTTCAGCAATCTATGATAAGATAACTAAGAAAGCTTCGGATTCTCTGCTATTCAAATCCGCTTCTAAAAAGTTGGAAACAGCAGAAAAGAGTAAGACAGGCACTTCTGGCACAAGTATGCCCAAGAGAAGTTCCTATAGAGGTTCCTATGCATCCTCTAGGTCTTATTCTAGAGACCGTCAAGGCAGCGACTCACATGGGGGACGTTATTCTGGCCGAGATAACCGGTCAGACGTCCCTAGGTCGACGGGGCGAGGTGCGGGTTGTGGAGGACGTAGTTTCTCCTTCCGCAAGCCTCGCAGGTCCAGGAGGTGATGGTTTGAACCTCTATCGTGTTCTGGTAGGCGGAAGATTGTCGAGTTTTATAAATGATTGGGCGTCAATTACGGATGACCCCTGGGTTCGAGGGGTAATTTCGGAAGGACTAAGAATATCCTTCAATCGAAAGCCTCCATTAACTCGAAGTCCAAAATGGACTCAGCTTCCGTCAAATCCGCAGAAAAGAGACGCTCTTTTATCAGAAGTACAGTCTCTTCTGAAGAAGAACGCGTAGAGGTCGTAGAAGACCAGGAATCACCGGGTTTCTACAGCCATCTGTTTCTGGTTCCGAAACCAGACGGCTCCGAAGTTCTATATGGAGACAATTCGATCAGTCAGAGCGAGTATTCGGGTGAACGACTATGCTACAAGCATAGATCTCAAGGATGCTTACTTTCACGTCATGGTACATCCGACATTCAGAAAGTATCTACGCTTCGCAGTCCTAGGAGTTGTATATCAGTTCCGAGCGATGTGCTTCGGTTTGAACCTAGCGCCCTGGGCTTTCAATCGAATAATGAACTCGGTAATGATATATTTCCGAGCTCATTCGTCTGCGGTAACGGCCTAGCTGGACGACATTCTTCAGAGGTACGGCAACGAGTTAACGCTTCAGAACGATGTGCAGAATCTGCTTCTATTACTCCGACCTCTCGGTTTTATAATAAATGAGGAGAAGTCGGATCTGGTGGCGTCCAACTCATTCACCCATTTGGGAATGAGCTTCGAGATGCACAACAATCTCATTCGTCTGCCGTTAACCAGAGTGAAATTAATCAGTTGTTACGCTCGCTATTGTCTTCACTCAGACAAAGTCACAGCGAGAGAGTTCATGAGACTGATAGGTCTGTGCGGAGCCGCTACGGATATTCTGATGGGGCGGTTACGCACTCGTCCTCTCCAAATTTTCTTGACTCAGAATTGGAGTGTAAAGATTCATTCGCTCGATATAGACGTTCTCTTGTCAAATCAAGTGAAACAAGAGATTCAGACTTGGGCAAACATTCAGTGGTTGACTCAGGGAGTTCCACTGCAGTTGCCGGATCCGAGTTTTATTATTATGACAGATGCCAGTCAAACAGGTTGGGGTGCAACATTGATCCCAACGGATTTGAAGTGCCAGGGTCTTTGGGATCCGCAGTTTCTAGGCAAGCACATAAACATCAAGGAAATGATGTCAATTTGGCTTGCACAATGTCATTGGATGGACATTATTCAGAAAGCATATTTCCAAATCCTGTCCGACAATACGACAGTAGTAGCGTATATTCGGAACCAGGGAGGCACTCATTGCGTTCCGTTATTCAGTTTAACGGAAAGAATCCTTCTGTTTGTTCTAGAACACCAGGTTCTACTTTCGGTCCATCATATTCCGGGTCGCCTGAATGTATTGGCAGACTCCCTTTCACGGAAGGGTCACTTGTTGCCGTCAGAATGGACTCTCAACAAACAGGTATTCAATCAGATTTGCTACCAATGGGAGCGGCCAATGATAGACTTATTTGCGACACAACTCAACAATCAGTTGCAGACGTATGTGTCTCCATGTCCGGATCCCCGAGCATATGCAGTAGACGCTCTATCGATCTCGTGGGACGGAATGATAGGATATGCGTATCCTCCAGCGCCGTTGATTCAGCAGATTTTGCTAAAGATAAAACAATCTCAATGCAAAATTCTGTTGGTAGCATCTCTGTCTCCACAGAGACTGTGGATAAATCTACTCAGGTGTCTGCTGTGGGACATACCGCAGAAGCTTCCTCCACGAGAGGATCTTCTTTCGCAGGGGAAATCGCGTCAACTGCATCACAACCCGCAAGGTCTCAACCTTCACGTATTTCCGTTGTGCGGTCCTTCTTGCATGGCAAGCATTTTACAGGACGAGCAGTGGATGCAATTTCTAACTGTAGGAGGACCTCCTCTTCGCTAAACTATGCGGCTAAGTGGAAGGTTTTTTGTCATTAGTGTAGGAATCATTCTGTTGACATTTTTGATCCCTCTATTCCAGACATTGCAAACCTTCTAGTATACTTGTTTGATGAGATCAAACTGCAGCCTGTTACTATTAAAGGTCATAGGTCTATGTTATCGGATACCTATGCACTCCATGATAGTTTGCAAATTGGATCTAATGTCTCTTTATCTAAATTAGTTAGAAACTTTTCGATAAGTAGACCTAGAACCCTTAGTTTAATTCCTAAATGGAACTTAGCTTGGGTTCTTCTTAAACTGAAAGAAAAGCCATTTGAGCCTCTTGAGACAGTAGATTTCAAATTCTTGTCTTATAAGACAGCATTTCTCTTAGCTTTCTCTTCCGCTAGAAGAGTCAGTGAGCTTCATGCACTATCTGTGGATGATTCTCACTATCGTAGTGTCGGGAACACTTTTACCTTATTTATTGGCTTACTTTAAAAATAATTAGTATAAAGGGTTATACTGGATGTTAATAGAGAACATGGATGTTATTATGCTCAATTATGAAGGGTGTTGTGTCTTTCTAATTTTATCATAAATAAGAAAGATACATGTAAAGCCTAATACTCCTTTTTTCCTCGAGGGGATAACTCTATTATATATAGTTGAGCTTATTGGATTTTCCTCTATGTCCTAGGCCCTCCAGCCTTTTTTCTATTCAGCTATGTCTGGGTCATTGGTACAGTATAAAAATGTTAAAAAATTTATAGTAATTTATATATTTTTTATACTTACCAATGACCCAGACGGGGATGGCCCTCCCAGGAGTTGGGAACTCATACCTCCCCACAGAGTACATAGCGCTGACCAGGCACTGCTTGTAAGAATGATAATTGGCACCAATTTCGAGACCTCCTTGACACTGCGCATGCGCAGTGGAGGAAAAGTATGGAGGACCATTTAGGACATGATTTTTTCGGTTTTAGATGCAAATTTTGGGGATTGGGGGCAAAATTTGTGTTTGGCCCTAGATTTTGAGAATTAGCACCAGCTATGTCTGGGTCATTGGTAAGTATAAAAAATATATAAATTACTATAATTTTTTTTAACTTGACACAGATTTTATAATTTTGTCCATACTTAGGCTTTTTTGGGCTCATCGTTCCCTTTGGGAACTTGGGCTCTTATATTAGGAAAATTTTTTCAAAAATTTTTATTTTAATTTGGAAAGAGTTTTTCTTTTGGATATATTTATTTCATTGATTATATTTTAATGTTATCTTATATTATATGTAGATTTGGTGGTGGTACAATGACATATATTAGTATTTAGGTAATTATTTTTATCTAATAGTATGGCAAATAGAGGAAACCTTTCCTTTATTTACTTGGTCGTTGTAATGAGTTTAGTTGATGTACTACAACTAATTCTACTCCAGGTGTCAGATTTGATAATCTGAATGACGGGCATCATGGTTTGTGTTAGGCGAGTGGACACTATCGGTCCAATCGCGGCGAGGGGACTCGGCTGGTCTTCTCGTCAAAATGTCCCTATAGTTTTTTAGTTTCTGTTTACAGAGGAACAAGAGCATGGTGTGGCTTTGTGACGCCGTCAGTGAGTGTGTTGCCATCGTCGTAAATCACTGAAGAGCTAGCGGCAAAAGTGCTCAAGGAATTGACAAGTGCCTAGATCCTTAGTAGGATTGATGACCTTGTCGCCAGCTAGCTCAACCGGCAGATCTCACTCGTATGTGGGTTTGTGTGTGGGTGATGTGATGCCGGGTATGTCCGTAGCGGTCGAGAAGAGGACTAAGGGTGTAGCAAGCACTATAAACATACGAACATGCTCACCTGGCGATGGCGGAAAGGAGGAAGCACGGGAAGGAGGAAGTAGACAAGTTCTGAGGTATGCTTGTTCAGAAAGTCTTTCGTGATCGCGAGCAAGAGAGAGGCCTCTCTCTCTTATAACAACATCTGGGGTCAGAGGTTGTTGGTAGGAACTTGTGTCAGTCAGATAAGTTCTGAGGTGTGCCCGTCCAGGTCTTCTGTGATCGTGAGCAAGAGAGAGGCCCCTCTCTCTTATAACAACATCTGGGGTCAGAGGTTGTTGGTAGGAACTTGTGTCAGTTGGAACTTACGTCCACGGGACGCTCCTTCCATAGATTGTCGGGGTCGGCCAGTCTTATAGCTTCCTCTATGTTCGAAAAGCACACACGACCGCACAAGTCAGGTGTCGCCAGTTAGCTCTACCGGTGAAGTAGTTACTCAGGCCTCTGAGAATTGTGATGCCAGGTGTATACGATTCAGGCTAGGAGATCATATAGGGTGGAGCGAACAATATGATATGCAATTATGCTCACCCAGCAACAACAGAAGGAGGAAACCAGCTCGTCCAGGTCATCCAGGACCGTGAGCAAGAGAGAGGCCTCTCTCTCATACAGCATCATCTGGGGACAGATGTTGTTGGTAGGAACTTGCGTCAGTCGGAATATACATCCATGCCTCCTATATTGGACTCCCTGTCCTAGGAGCAGCCTGCAAAGAGGCTATTCATGACCTCTGCTCCTCAGGCCTCTGTAACGGACTTATTGTCGCAGTTGCGCAGCTAATCGGAGTATTCCTGCTAAGGCAGAAGCACTCAACGTCAGTCTCAAATCTTGAGCTGTTGCATGGTGCTTATTTGGTCCAGTCACCTGCCTGTTCAGATGCTGGTGACTGTGATTCTAACTGATTTGAACGTATGATGGAAAGGATAACTTTTCCTTCGGGAACTACTCTTCAATGATAAAGATACCATACATTATCATTTCCTTGAACTTGTTCCAGTGATTCAAAATGCTGTGAGCAATTATGAGAAACTGCTAGCGTAGTTGGAAGCTGATTTCATCCGGGTAAAGAGCAGGGTAATAAGATCTCTTTCTGGTTAAGTCTACAAGGGTGTCACAGGTCTTCGATTGTGTAGATGACATCATATTTAACTTCCTGCGGGAAAAAGTAATTCAGTTTCTTATCTTCTTCCTCTGTATTTTTAATCGTTTGTGATTGTTCATATACTTTTAAAAACAACAGGGGAAGATGTGGGGAGTTCCTCTGCATTGATTGAGCAGGCTAAGATCCTAGTTTTAGCCTTACCTTCATCATTTAGCTGTTTGCTCGGACGCAATTGAGAAGATAATTTCTTAGAGCGAATTTAGTCTCATGGTCTTATGTACTTTAATTTTAAGTACTGTCACGCATCATCTATATGGAAAGGAATTTTGTGGTCGTTTGTACCTTTTAAAATTCTTTCCAGACCTAGTATTTATATCTCGGTCTTAACTATTGTTAAGTGGGAGTTATTCTGATGCAACGAAGCCTTGTGTCTTCATCTTTGCATTTGACTAGGTGGAAAACTTGCCATAGGTCGCTTTAGTCTTCCAACTCTAGTCTTTATGATAAGAATCAATTCTCGACTCTTTAAGTTGGTGTCTAATGTACCAACACCAGCAGAAAGAGTACGAGAGGTTGTCCTAGACTCGTCTATAAGGACTCATAGCAAAGGTATAGGTATACCTAAGTCTTTGATGATAAGCTTTCATTATTGTAGGATTAAACTACAAGAAAGCATCTATACTCGACTCTTTAAGTTGGGGTCTAATCGACCACAGCCAACAGAAGAGTAGGAGAGTTTGTCCTAGACTCAATTCGCTTATAAGGGCTCATAGCGAAGGTATATGTATCTCTCCTATATATATTTTTTTAGGATTGTCTATACAGCCACTTGGATAGGGGTTTCTCGTCAGACTGAGTTACTGATCAGACTCCCCTGAGCCGGTGGTTCGAGGCTCTTATAGAACTCGGTCCTGCCGATTTTGACTGGAAGTGGATAATTAGGTTATTTATGACTATCTTTCAGTCAAAAAAGCAAATGTTCGGCAATTGTAGTGAGTATAGTTCTTTAGATCACTTGTTTTGTGAACTAGATAATGTCTCATGGAATTTATGATAGGATACACGTATCCCGCTATTCATTTGGCTGGTTCATCTGTTGTTTCACAGAGCAAATTAACCAGCTGTTTGGCTCGCTTTTTATCTGTTATCTGACGCATTAACAGCGATAGTTTTATGCGCCGCAGGGAGTTGTGTGGAGCGGCTTGGAATGTTATTTTGATGGGTCGCTTACACACGTCTACTCCAGTTATTAACCGGAGTGGTAGACGTTTTTCCCTCTTGACCTGTTTTGTTTTAGAGAATCTTTTAACATAAGGTCAAATTTGGGCATATATTACGGTTTCCTCAATTATTTTGGACGTGAGTTCATATATTGCGTTACAATCCTGAATCCGAGGGTTTCTCTATGCAGGGATCTTGGGACCCTCAGTTATTGGAAATCACATATTCAATGATGTCTCATTGTTTACGATTACATCATTGAATTTTTTTCCGTTTATGTATTTATAGTCGCAGATCAGAGTTTTTCAGAAGAGAAGTAATGCTTCTTTTGTCATTATTTTCCAATAGAAGGGATGTTTATGTTCATTCTATTGTTAAATAGGTCAGCTATTCGTACTGCTTTGATTATTTTATCTTCCAATTAGCAGTCAGTGCTTAAGATTTCAGCGCATAAGTAAGCACTGGTTACATCTTGCGCTTATTATACCCCCGCTTCGAAGAAGTGGGGGCTATATAGGAATCGCCCTGTACGTCCGTATGTCCGTCCGTACGTCCGTCCGTATGTCCGTCCATACGTCTTTCCGTCAAAATTCTTGTGTGCGCAACTCCTCCTACATTAATGAACCGATTTTGATGAAACCTTCATCTCTACTAAGTGAACATTTGCATATTCCAAACTTTTTGATCTGCGACAATTTAACCAGGTTATCTCTCTTGAACTTTGATTTAATATGGGTTTCTATATGAAATTCTTGTGTGCGCAACTCCTACATTTATCAATCAATTTGGACAAAACTTTTCAGACATCATCACTACTAAGTGAACATGTGCATATTCCAAGATTTTTGATCTGCGACGATTTTAACCAGGTTATCTCCCTTTGACTTAGATTTATTGTGTCTTTCCATCCGAACAAATTCTTGTGTGTGCAACTCCTCCTACATTAATGAACCGATTTTGATGAAACCTTTCAAACATCATCTCTACTAAGTGAACATGTGCATATTCCAAACTTTTTAATCTGCGACAATTTTAACCAGGTTATCTCTCTTGAACTTTGATTTAATATGGGTTTCTACATGAAATTCTTGTGTGCGCAACTCCTCCTACATTTATCACTCAATTTGGACGAAAGTTTACAGACATCATCATTACTAAGTGAACATGCGCATATTCCAAAATTTTTGAGCTGTGGCAATTTTAACTAGGTTATCTCCCTTTAACTTAGATTTATTATGGGTTTCTACATGAAATTCTTGTGCGTGCAACTCCTCCTACATTTGGTCCTCGGTTCGAATCCCACCTGCGGTAACCGCGTTGTGTCCTTGGGCAAGACACTTCATCTCCACTGCCCACGTGGGGGCACGATGACGCCGTGTACTAAGGCGTACTGCACGTCGATGGTACGCATGTCTTCAACCAATCTAACCCTGCCTGTGCTGCAGTGCGGAGTTACGATGTTGGGGAGCTGACAGCTGCTCGTCGTTGTTCGGTGGTTCTCTCCGGATACTCCGGCTTCCTCCACCCGTAAAACTGTCACGGTCATGATTAGCCATTGTGCATAAATATGTGACCTTAAACACCAATAAATAAATAAATAATACCTCCTACATTTATCAATCAATTTGGACAAAACTTTTCAGACATCATCACTGCTAAGTGAACATGCGCATATTCCAAGATTTTTGATCTGCGACAATTTTAACCAGGTTATCTCCCTTTGACTTAGATATATTATGTCTTTCCATTCGAACAAATTCTTGTGTGTGCAACTCCTCCTACATTAATGAACCGATTTTGATGAAACCTTTCAAACATCATCTCTGCTAAGTGAACATGTGCATATTCCAAACTTTTTTGCCTAATTGATATTTATTTATATCGTTTCTGGGTTCTGCTTATTGATTCCACAGCTCTCCCCTCTTTCTTTTGAAGATATGTTCAAGAAAGGGGGGTGGGTGGGAGTCATTTTGTCCACTTCTCTGCCTTAGGGGGTATGTAACTATTAAGGATGCTGTCTTGTACCTATGTTCAGCGATCAGCTGCAGTATTATTGTGTGGCATAGGTGTATGAGCAATTTTCTCTCATTCTCAATATGCCATAATAATTTTTAGGGCCTAGTCCAGACTAGTCTCAAAAATTGTTTATTTGTTACATCCTAATTAACATTTTTTTATGCTTAGATTTAGGATTTACATAATTGGGATCCATATTAGGATATGTCTCTTCTATTATGGTATTAAGAGACTTACATGTAAATTCTAATTTCTTCATCATGGATTGAAGGGTTTGATCTATGTTGATCTACTATTTCGGAAGTTCTAGACCCTCCGCCTTTTTTACGATTCAGCTAAGTCTGGGTCATTAGTTACAGTATAAAAATATGAAAAAATTTATAGTAATTTATATATTTTTTATACTTACCAATGACCCAGATGGGAATGGCCCTCCCATGAGTGGGCAATACTGGGCACTCATACCTCCCCGCTGAATTATTATAATCTTTTTTTACAAAGAATGATTTATTGGCGCCAGATTCGGTGACTTCCTGGCGTCTGCGCATGCACGGAGGGTAAAATGTATGGAGGGTGAGATAGGACTTCTAATTTTTGGTTTTGCATGCAAATTTGGGGGATTGGGGGGCAAAATTTGTGTTTGGCCCTAGATATTTTTGAGTTAGCACCAGCTAAGTCTGGGTCACTGGTAAATATAAAAAATATATAAATTACTATAAATTTTTTTATGTTTTTGCAATGTTAGACTTTTTTGTCAGTGTGGACTTCGATAATTTTCTGACCTGTTTTGCTATGCATGAGTGGAGGCTACCACTAGTATGCTGTGGCTTTTTATATTTCATTTATATGTTAAATGCATTAATATAACATGACATTAACTCTTAGCCGGACATTTTTTGGAGATTTTGGACTTTTTTAATGCAATGTTAGAATTTTTTGTCAGTGTGGACTTGTTTTGCAATACATGTACATGACCGGCCATTTTTGCAGATTTGTCATAAGCCTAGTTTTATTGCATGCCATGCATTGGTGAGCTAATGGGGATGGACTCACACCTCTTGTTTTAGGCCTTATGATCAATTTAATCCGATGTGTGTGGATAGATCAGAAGAATAACGTTTGCTCAAATAGGGCCCACTAGGGCACACCAGAGCTACATTAGACCTGGGGAGGAGAGGGCATCCACTGGGTCATATTTTCCATTTGTATGATTTTTGTTTCAATTGCCTAGTTAGTTTAGAAGAATTCCAACTGATTCTATGCAATAAAAACATTTCCTCTCATCTGACACCTCTGCCAGCTCTAGTAACCCCCCCCCCCCGCCCCCCCCCCCCCCCCCCCCCCAGGTCAGTTGGGTGAATTTATTTTGCACAAAAGCACTCCCAACCTTCAAAATTCATTTTAACCCAAGCACAACGATTAATCTGCCCCTCCCCACCCCCATCTCTCTCACAGATTAAAAATACAATGCTGACAGTCAGAGTTTGAATGCTTTGATTCACTGCCTACCCTGGAAATACTGGAAAACAAAGATTTAGAATCCTGTGTCTTGGAGAACCCTGGAAAAACTGTCCTTTTTTAGCGTTAATGGAAATGCGAGTAATTAAATTATCTGACTTGGAGAACAGAGTTAAAAGTAATTACATGACTTCATTCGTCTGTGACTTTAAATTCTTTTTAAACAGCTTTCTCAGGTGAGCGATTCAGGCCCCTTGGGATTTCTTGTTTTGATTTAGTTTTTGCAGTTGTTATTTTGCAAGTCACTTTATATTTTATTTTCAGTTCCTGTTATATATGATTTAACTATTGGTTTTCAAACACCGGGACCAGAACCTACTTTAATGAATGTGTTGAATGGGCAAAAATTAGTAGCAGAGATATATGGAAAGTAAGTAACTAAATACACACATGCAATTTTGCGATTTGTATAATAGTGTGGAAAGCACCCGTCTGATATAGGAACTATTTTTTATCATGGTGGACTATTAATGCAGAAAAGGATAACAATCAGCTGTTGGCTTTTGTGCTTAGATTTGAAGCCCAATAATGCTGAATATCACCGATTTATAGCTGAAAACTACCAATTTCTGAGACACATATAATAAAAAGAAAATCTAATGTATTTGAGTGGATACCAAAAATTATCTCATAAGTGACCACAAAATTTAAACATTTGTCTTGGTCATTAAGGCCTTAAAAAGTGAAAAAAATTGTTTCTCAGGCCCTCCTGCATGGTCGGTCCATTTGGCTGGCGCATGCTCTCTTTTTATAACCAATGCAAACTTAAAAAATTGAAAATGAAATAGTTTATGTCTGATATTTTACCCAAGTTAATATAATATTGATAGATTTGTCCCTTGAGTCCAACAAGGCTTTGCAATGTTTCAAGGGATGAAATACACCACCACCCATGCTATTCTGTAGATTATGAGACCTAAAACATAAAACAATAAAACAAACCAAGAACATGAACATTTGATGGCAAAGACATAATTACAAAAATAAAAAATAAAATAAAAAAAAAACGTCCACCCACATGCAATTTTTGTAAAAATGGCATGGGAAACAGGAGATCTACTTTGTGGGGCCTTATGAGAACATTTTTGGTTTCCACTTAAAAAACACCAGATATCCTCTGTTTATTACCAATGACTTACACTGTATGTCAGGTCAAAACTGAGAGTTTGAATATAGTGGAGTCTCTTTAATTGGATATCTCTTATTTGAGTAACCTTGGTAATTGAATACAACTTCCAAACATAAACTCCAGTTACCACACCTTCAATACAGATTTGAACTCTAATTGATTATATATTGTAGAGTAAAGTGCTAAGGCCTAAAAAAGCTAAAGTCTGTTTCTCAGCCCCCCCCCTCCCCACCCCCCTCCCCCCCCCCCCCCCCTGCATGGTCCTTTTGTCTGCTGCATGGGTTATGCCTGATATTTTACCCATGTTAATAAAATAGATAAATTTGTCTCTTGAGTGCAACTCGGCTTTGCAATGTTTTAGAATTGCAAAGCCTTCTTGCACTTAAGGGATGAAATACACCACCACCCTTGCTATTCTGTAGATTATGAGGCCTAAAACTTATATAAAATAAACCAAGAACCTTAACTTTTGATGGCAAAGAAATAATTACAGAAATACAAAATAAAATTAAAAATGCCCACCTGCATGCAATTGTACAAAAATGGCTTGAGAAACAGTAGAAATACTTTGAGGAGCCTAATGAGATAATTTTTGTTTTCCACTCAAAAAAATGCCAGATATCTATTTATTACCATGGCATTCCACTGTATGTCAAGTCAGAAGTAAAAGTTTGAATACAGTGTATTCGCTTTAATTGGATATCTCTTATTTGAATAACCTTGGTAACTGAATATAACTTCCCAACATAAATCCATTTACCACACCTTCAGTACAAATTTGACCTCGAATTAAATATGTTGTTCCCAAGGATCAATGTCAGGTACAGGTATTCTTTCAGTCGATAAAAATGCAATATACCGTACTGTGATCATGAAAGTGACTTCAATTGACAGGGCTCCACCATACTAATACTAGTTTGCTTCTCAGTGTGACTGTTTGTGGTCAAGTGACTGAAAACTGCAGGGGGTGGGGTGGTGGAGGTACTCCACCACACTCAGCAAGAACAGGTTTCTTACTCAAATGAAAAGTCCCTTTATTTTGGTGTCGTCTTTAAAAAAGTGCTTGAAATTGTTTCTATCCTTGAAAAGTACTTGATTTTCCATCATCCCACCTGAAAAGTACTTAAATTCAGTTTACTTCTAAACTCTGAGACAAAACATTTTATGATAACCAGCCCGCATACAAGTGGTGCGACAAAATCTGTCAGGAACCACATCTCTCTGATCTCCGTATTGTTCCTTGAGTGCAATGAGGCACCATCTGTAATGCTTCAGTATTGCATATGGTGCCTTGTTGCACATATTTATTTATTGGTGTTTAAGGTCACATACTTCTGCACAATGGCTAATCATGACCATGACAGTTTTACAGTTGGAGGAAGCTGGAGTACCCGGAAAAAACCACCGAGCAACGACGAGCAGCAGCCAGCTCCCCAACATCATAACTCTGCACTGCAGCACAGGCTGGGTTAGATTGGTTGAAGACATGCGCACATTGACATGCAGTATGCCTTAGCACATGGCGTCATCGTACCCCCATGTAGACAATGGGGGTTAAGTGCCTTGCCCAAGGACACAGCACGGGCGTCCGAAATGATCGCTGAGACGGTCACCCATCTGAGGATTAACCAGGCTCGATGTTGCTTAACTTTGATGATTTTACGAGAACCGGTTACCACAACCCCCCCCCCCCCCTCCCCCCTTGTTGCACTCAAGGATCAATATATATCTAGCTAGTTTCCATTTGCCATAAATCAGATCCTCAACCATAAATCAGGTCCTCGGGCTGAACTTCTTTGTGTTGTTCATTGTGTTGTAAGTTCATATAAAAATTATAATAGTCTTTTAAAATAGTGGTCAGAGTCTTTAAAAACTGCTTAATTAGTGCTTGAATTTGATTCTTTGATATCATTGGGAGCCCTGAAGAAGGGCCTCAGTGGCTTAAAAGTGCCTTTTTGGTTTGTGTGAGGGATTTGTCCATTCAAGTTCAAAAGTCTATGATGATCAAGGTTTACATGTAGTTGCACTTGTTTTCCTTGTAACACTTTTATGATACTTTAAAATTTTGAGGAAGTTGAATTGACTGTCATAAATGAACTAAAGACACTGTCTTCATGTCTCCCACAGTTATGAAACATTTATTTTGTATTTTTTGCAGAAGGATAAAAATACTGGATGTTCCAATTGATACAGATGAGAAATGTGGTGATTGGTTGCGAGAGCTGTTTAAACAGAAAGTATGATTACGAAACCTTTTTTGCTTTTGTTTTTTTTAGCTCACCTGAGCAAAGCTCAAGGTGAGCTTTACTAATCGCTTTCCGTCCGTCGTCCGTCCGTCATCGGCCGGCGTAAACTTTACAAAACCAACTTCTCCGAAGAAACCACTGGCCCAATATTTTTCAAATGTTGGGTAAATGTTTATTACCTAATGTCAATTCAGATTTGTTCAAATGAAGTTGCCCCTCCTCCTGGGTGGGGCCACGCCCCCAAGGGGCACCAAAATCTTTGAAAATCTTCTTCTCATGAACCAGCAGTAGCAGAGACTTGATATTTGGTATGCAGCTTCCTTTTGAGATGTAGAATCAAGTTTGTTCAAGAGAAGTTTGTCGGGCATTATTTGCCTTCGTTATGGGAGGGGCAAAAATTTTGGCCACGCCTAAAATTTCTATATTTTTATACTGTACCAATGACCCAGACTTAGCTGGTGCTAACTCCACAAAAACCAGGGCCAAACACAAATTTTGCCCCCCAATCCCCAAAATTTGCATCCAAAACAAAAAGAAATCATGTCCTAAAGGACCTCCATAGTACGACTCTACTGCGCATGCGCAGTGACGCAGTCGTCCCGAAATTGGCGCCAAATATCATTCTCTGTTTGGCCCTTCATCAGTCAACATCTCACTGATCTTTGTGCTTGTAAATCTCAGTTTAAAGGATGCCAGACACGTAATTCTTGGAGAAAATGTGATTCTAAGGAGGATAGAAGGAGGAGAGGAAAAAAGAAGTGGCAAAAAATAATCAGGGCTGTACTTAAAATTTTTTGTTGAAATTATGTTAAGTTGCCTATTTTCGAGGCAAACGCCTCTTGTTGTCATTCTTGCTAATTGTTGCACTGCTTATTCAGTGTTTCCTCTCCCCTAACCTTCTAAAGTCCCCCCTTGCAATTCTCCCATGCTTTTGGCATATTTTTGAGAAGTTTCATTTCTAAAAATTCCCTGGGAGAGTTGCTTGGTTACAGAATGTTTTCTGTTATTTTCCCCATAGTTACGTTTTCACCCATGGGTGTATAACGTTTGTGTTCTGCATCTTCCATCTGATGTTCTGCAGATTCTCCCCTGGGAGTCTCTGTTTTGCATCAGATAGAGTGTAATTGATGACTGATTCCGGGCCAGTTTTTTCAGTGCCTGGAGTCATGTTTTCTTCTGTGTTTACACTGTTTGTTTTCATTGGCAACAGCCTTTTTTGAGGGGGGCTGTTTGCCTTTGAGGTAGTTTATCTCATTATAAGATACATTTATATTATCCGAAAGTGTCTCATTAATTATTTTATATAATTTTAAAATTTTTTGACCACACTTTGCCATCGGATCCATCGGGGCTCAACGTTACTTTTCAGCAACTTGGGCTTCTCTGAAAAAATATTTTTTCAAAATTATTTTGTTTTGCAATTGTTTTTTCATTTATTAATGGATCATGTTATTATGTATCTTTGTGTCAGGGGTTTTTGCGAGTAACTAGGACTTATTGTTGTTCTTTCACAATGAAGGGAACTTGTTCAAATTGTAATAGGAAGAAATCTTCCTCTGACTTTCATGATTATTGCATTAATTGTAGTCAGTGTTCTCGCATTAATCCCTGTCCTGTATGTGAACATTGGGATGAGAAACATTGGAAACGTGTGTCACGATATGTTGTTTCTGGAGAAAGAGCGATGCCGGCTCTTTCTCCACAAGGTCACTCTACTCTCTCAGTTTCTATTTCAGAGGAACCAGAACAGGGTGATGTTTCCATGTTATCTTCTTCAAGTGTGCGTCCGTCGTCACAATTAAATACAGAGCTAGCGGCAAAAGTGCTCATGGAGATTAGACAAATGTCGTCCGCTAGCTCGCCCAGTGTAGCGTCCATTCACCGAATGGTTCGGCAGCCGGGTTCGTCCGATGCGGTCCAAGAGGAAATTTTGGGTGATGCGAGCACTATAAAAATAATAGATGCACACCCAGTGACGGCGGATAGTGAACGAGAACGGAGGAAGCCTTTTAGTCCGGTTCCTAGCTCGTCCAGGTCCAGCCGGGCCGCGAGCGAGAGAGGCCCCTCTCTCGTACAACAACATCTGGGACCAGATGTTGTGGTACAAAATGTGTCTTTAGCGGAGCATACGTCCGTCGCTCGGGACGCTCCGTTGTATAAGCAGTCCGCAGAGACTGTTAAGGCTTCCTCTTCTCGCCGGCGCACACGACCGCACCTTGGCTGCGTGACCTCCGATATTTTGCCAGCTTCGCCGATGAAGGATTATTCGGCGACCAGGTCACACCATCCGGCAGCCAGGGATTCGAGACCGATGGACTCCGGACGTTCGCATAGGAAAAGTATGCGGGAGCCATCTGATGCGGAGCTGCCCTCGGCAAAGCAGCGAAAGACCGCTCCTCCGCAGGTCTCGACGTCGGACATTCTAGTGCAGATAGCACAGCTTATCGCAGCATCCCAGCAGCCGACAGAGACGGTGTCGGATCGAGAATTATCCGACGGCGCTGGGTCGGTACGCTCCGCCGAAGCATCGGGGGCGGACGACCGGGAACATCGGGAGGTCCGACCGGATGGTGAAAGGGATACGGATGAATTGGAGCTATCCCTTTCGGAACAACACAAAGCTGCCGTAGACTTCATCCGGCACTTTCTTCCTCAAGTTGTTCCGTCGGGCCAGACTGCTGCGCTTCCGGACAGGAGAATTATAGCGTCATTGGACTCTGATTTTTTCGAGCGGTTCAGGGACATCGCTCCCGAGTTTCCGTCGCAGTCCAATAATGTTGCAAGAACATTTGAATTATTGAACGACGCTATTTTTAAACTTGCTTCCAGGACAGGGAAAGCAGGCTTCTTGTCCGCAAATACTCTCAACCTGCCTTTCATTAATGCAAGGAATAAATTCGACACGGCAGGTCAGGGTATACCGAGAGTTCCTCTGCGTATGGACGACGAGGCGGAAGACTTAGAGCTATCATTACCGTCGTCAGCTTCTATTCCAACCGCAGTGTTGGAAACAGCTATTGCGTCTAACAGAGCCAATTTAGATGCCTTATCTTACGCAGATCACCTTACGAAGGCGTTATCACTGCGTCTTCAAGGGGAAGAGTTTCAGGATATACAATCCTCCTTAAGACTTCTTTCAAGGGCAGTAGCTTATTCCACGTGTAACTCCGCCCTTTCAGTGGCAAATCTGGAGTTGGTTAGACGTGACGCAGCCCTGTCTACATCCACACTAGTGGATTCTAAGGTGAAGAACTCTCTTAGAGTCGCTTCGGTCTCAGGAGATCTTCTCTTTGACGGCAAGCTTTCCGCTATTTATGATAATATTAAAAAGAAAGCTAGTGATTCTCTGTTGTTTAGATCCGCTCCTAAAAGGTCGGATACAGCAGACACGAATAAGGCGGGCACTTCTGGGTCTTATCCGCCCAAGAGAGGTTCCTATAGAGGTTCCGGTGCGTCCTCTAGCTCTTATTCGAGAGACCGTCAGGATAGCGACTCTCGTTCGGGACGTCCTTCAGGCCGGGACAATCGGTCGGACGCCCCGAGGTCGACGAGGCGAGGTGCGGGTCGTGGAAGACGTGGTTTCTCCTACCGCAGGCCTCGCAGATCCAGGAGGTGATGGCTCAAACCTCTATCGCGTTCCGGTTGGCGGAAGGTTGTCGAGTTTTTCTCAAGAGTGGGCGTCGATTACGGACGACCCGTGGGTGAGAGGAGTGACTTCGGAAGGTCTAAAGATATCCTTCAAACGAAAGCCTCCATTAACTCGAAGTCCAAAGTGGACTCATCTTCCGTCAAACCCTCAGAAAAGAGACGCTCTGCTATCAGAGGTGCAGTCTCTTTTAATGAAGAACGCGGTAGAGGTCGTAGAAAACCAGGAATCGCTGGGATTCTACAGCCATCTGTTTCTGGTTCCGAAACCAGACGGCTCGTTCCGTCCAGTCATAGATTTGAGCTGGATAAACAAGCTGATCGTCGCTCCGAAGTTTTATATGGAGACGATTCGATCGGTCAGAGCGAGTATTCGGGTGAACGATTATGCAACGAGCATAGATCTCAAAGATGCGTACTTTCACGTCATGGTACATCCGACATTCCGAAAGTATCTACGCTTCGCAGTCCTAGGAGTGGTGTATCAGTTCCGGGCCATGTGCTTCGGATTGAATCTAGCACCCTGGGCTTTCACTCGGGTAATGAACTCGGTAATGATCTACTTCCGAGCTCATTCGTCTGCGGTAACGTCGGCCTACCTGGACGACATTCTTCAGAGGTACGGCAACGAGTTAACGCTTCAGAACGATGTTCAGAATCTTCTTCTATTGCTCCGACGTCTCGGTTTCATAGTAAACGAGGAGAAGTCGGATCTGGTGCCGTCCAAGTCATTCACTCATCTGGGAATGAGCTTCGAGACGCACAACAATCTCGTTCGTCTGCCGTTAACCAGAGCGAAATTAGTCAGTTGTTACGCTCGCTATTGTCTAAATACAGACAAAGTCACAGCGAGAGAATTTATGAGACTGATAGGTCTGTGCGGAGCCGCCGCGGATCTCATTCCGATGGGACGGCTACGCACACGGCCTCTTCAAATTTTCCTGACTCAGAATTGGAGTGTGAAAATTCATTCGCTCGATGTAGACGTTCTCTTGTCAGATCAAGTGAAACAAGAGATTCAGACTTGGGCAAACATTCAGTGGTTAACTCAAGGAGTTCCGCTGCAGTTGCCGGATCCGAGTTTTACCATTATGACGGATGCCAGTCAAACAGGTTGGGGTGCATCATTAATCCCAACGGATTCGAGATGCCAGGGTCTTTGGGATCCGCAATTCCTGTGCAAGCACATAAACATCAAGGAAATGATGTCAATTTGGCTTGCGTTACGTCACTGGATGGACATTATTCACGATGCTCATGTCCAAATCCTATCCGACAATACGACAGTAGTGGCGTATATACGGAATCAGGGAGGCACTCATTCAGTTCCGTTGTTCAATCTAACGGAAAGAATCCTTCTGTTTGCGTTGGAACATCACGTTCTTCTTTCGGTCCGTCACATACCGGGTCGTCTGAATGTGCTAGCAGACTCCCTTTCACGAAAGGGTCGCTTGTTGCCGTCGGAGTGGACTCTCAACAAACAAGTATTCAATCAGATTTGCTACCAATGGGAACGGCCAATGATAGACTTATTTGCGACACATCTCAACAATCAGTTGCAGACGTATGTGTCCCCGTGTCCGGATCCAAGAGCATTTGCAGTAGACGCTCTATCGATCCCTTGGGACGGAATGATAGGATATGCGTATCCTCCAGCGCCGTTAATTCAACAAGTATTGCTAAAGATAAAACAATCTCAATGCAAGATTCTGTTGGTAGCATCTCTGTCGCCACAGAGACCGTGGATAAATCTACTCAGGTGTCTGTTGTGGGACCTACCGCGGAAGCTCCCTCCACGAGAGGATCTTCTTTGGCAGGGGAAATCGCGCCAACTGCATCACAACCCGCAAGGTCTCAACCTTCACGTTTTTCCGTTGTGCGGTCCTTCTTGCATGGCAAGCACTTTACAGGACGAGCAGTGGACGCGATTTCTAACTGTAGGAGGACCTCCTCTTCGCTAAACTATGCGGCTAAGTGGAAGGTTTTCCGTCGTTGGTGTAGGGATCATTCTGTTGATATATTTGATCCCTCTATACCAGACATTGCTAACTTTCTAGTATACTTGTTTGAAGAAATCAAACTGCAACCTGTTACTATAAAGGGTTATAGATCTATGTTATCTGATACCTATGCACATCATGATAGTTTACAAATTGGATCTAATGTCTCTTTATCGAAATTGGTTAGAAACTTTTCGATAAATAGACCCAGAACTCTTAGATTAATTCCTAAGTGGAATTTAGCTTGGGTTCTCCTTAAATTGAAGGAAAAGCCATTTGAACCTCTTGGGACAGTAGATTTCAAATTCTTATCTTATAAGACAGCTTTTCTCTTAGCTTTCTCTTCTGCCAGAAGAGTCAGTGAGCTTCATGCACTATCGGTGGATGATTCTCATTATCGTAGTGTTGGGAACACTATCACCTTCACTACTAATGTCGGTTTTTTAGCTAAGAATCAGGCTCCTAATAAATATCCGGAACCTATTGTTATTAAGGCTCTTCCGTCTTCAGACGGGCGTAGGCCTTTACTCTGTCCTGTTAGAGCACTACGTATCTATAAACAGAGATCTCAGTTCATCAGAAAGGGACGGAAACGTTTCTTTCTGTCTTTGATGCCTAATAGAAAGGACATTTCAGTCCATTCTATTGCTAGATGAATTCAGTTAACTATCCGTACTGCGTATGAAGATTTATCTTCTTCTCAGCAGTCTGTGCTTAAGATTTCTGCTCATGAAGTAAGAGCTCTTTCTACTTCCTGGGCTTATGCTAATAGTGTTGCTATTACAGATTTAATGAAGGCTGCTTATTGGTCTCAGCCATCCACATTTACTAATTTTTATCTCAGAAATATTGAGTCCATTTCTGGAGACCTGCATTGTTTAGGTCCGTTATCTGTTGCTCAGAATGTCGTCCACTAAACAGTTGCAACTATAGTTATGCAGGCTTTCTGTTCCGGCAGTGACTCCGTCCGGCTGCCCTCTTCGCTCTGGGCTATTTGACCCAGGGCAAGGGGAAGGGGGGGGGGGGGGGGGCGGGTGTTCCCTTAGGTCACCTGCTTTATAGTGAAAAGCAAGGGAATGCCTCCTCCAAGACAGTATTTCTGAGTCGCTTCCGGGATGGTTTTAAAGTGTAATATTAATGTTTAATTTCATTCATGTCTTATTTTTAAAGTGTAGCTCGGTGTGAAGCATTTGTATATGTCAAGTGTCAAACGGGCTTTAATATACAATACTCGGACACTTTTAAATGATTATAAAGAGTCTCAATTCTCTGGACTACTTTATTTATTGGCTTGCTTTAAAAATAATTAGTATAAAGGTTATACTGGATGTTAATAGAGAACATGAATGTTATTGTGCTCAATTATTAAGGGTAGTGTATCTTTCTAATTTAAATATTAAATAAGAAAGATACATGTAAAGCCTAATACTCCTTTTCTCCTTAAGGGGTTACCTCTTTATTTTATAATTGAGCTTATTGGATTTTCCTCTATGTCCTAGGCCCTCCAGCCTGTTTACTATTCAGCTAAGTCTGGGTCATTGGTACAGTATAAAAATGTTAAAAAATTTATAGTAATTTATATATTTTTTATACTTACCAATGACCCAGACGGGGATGGCCCTCCCTGAGTTGGGAACTCTTGCCTCCCCGCTGAGTACATAGCGCTGACCAGGCACTGCCAGTAAGAATGATATTTGGCGCCAATTTCGGGACGACTGCGTCACTGCGCATGCGCAGTAGAGTCGTACTATGGAGGTCCTTTAGGACATGATTTCTTTTTGTTTTGGATGCAAATTTTGGGGATTGGGGGGCAAAATTTGTGTTTGGCCCTGGTTTTTGTGGAGTTAGCACCAGCTAAGTCTGGGTCATTGGTAAGTATAAAAAATATATAAATTACTATAAATTTTTTAACTTTCTGAACCGTAAGGTCAATTTGAACCAAATTTTATATGAGATGATACTGGGTCATAAGTAGTTGATTGATGCAAAAAAAATTTTCTCATTGCCCTGTGGGAACCTCGGGAGCTAAAAATAGGAAAAACCTTAAAACTGCCATATCTCCAAAACTACACGGCACAGAGAATTCTTATTTTGTATAAATCTTACTTTTATCCAGTAGAATAGAATGGTTAAAAAAAATCCCTATTGGTTTGATCATAAGGTACTTTTTACAGGACTTTGAAAAAGTGCTGAGTCAGCACTTTTTAACACTGTAGGCAATGGGAAAAACATTAAAAAATCTTCTTCTCTAAATCCAGCAGGCAGAATCTTTTGATATTTGGTATGCAACATTGTAGGGTGGATCTGATTCAAGTTTGTTCAAATCGGCCCCCTGGGTTCATATTTGGGCTCAGTATAGGAGCCCGATTTCGAACTTAGTGCATTTCAGGCAAATTTCTTAAAAAATCTTCTTCTCCAGATCCAGCAGGCAGAATCTTTTGATATTTGGTATGCAACATTGTGGGGTGGATCTGATTCAAGTTTGTTCAAATCGGCTCCCTAGATTCATATTTGGGCTCACTATAGAAGCTCGAATTCGAACTTAGTGCATTTCAGGCAAATTTCTTCAAAAATCTTCTTCTCCAGATCCAGCAGGCAGAATCTTTTGATATTTGGTATGCAACATTGTGGGGTGGATCTGATTCAAGTTTGTTCAAATTGGCCCCCTGGATTCATATTTGGGCTCACTATAGAAGCCAGAATTCGAACTTAATGCATTTCAGGCAAATTCTTCAAAAATCTTCTTCTCCAGATCCAGCAGGCAGAATCTTTTGATATTTGGTATGCAACATTGTGGGGTGGATCTGATTCAAGTTTGTTCAAATCGGCTCCCTAGATTCATATTTGGGCTCACTATAGAAGCTTGAATTCGAACTTAGTGCATTTCAGGCTAATTTCTTAAAAAGTATTCTTCTCCAGATCCAGCAGGCAGAATTTTTTCATATTTGGTATGCAACATTGCGGGGTGGATCTGATTCAAGTTTGTTCAAATCGGCCCCCTGGATTCATATTTGGGCTTACTATAGAAGCTCGAATTCGAACTTAGTGCATTTCAGGCTAATTTATTAAAAAATCTTCTTCTCCACATCCAGCAGGCAGAATCTTTTGATATTTGGTATGCAACATTGTGTGGTAGATCTGATTCAAGTTTGTTCAAATCGGCTTCCTGGATTCATATGTGGGCTCACTATAGAAGCTTGAATTCGAATTTAGTGCATTTCAGGCAAATTTCTTAAAAAATCTTCTTCTCCAGATCCAGCAGGCGGAATCTTTTCATATTTGGTAAGCAACATTGTGGGGTGGATCTGATTCAAGTTTGTTCAAATTGGCCCCCTGGGTTTATATTTGGGCTCAGTATAGGAGCCCAAATTTGAACTTAGTGCATTTCAAGCAAATTTCTTAAAAAATCTTCTTCTCCAGATCCAGCAAGCAGAATCTTTTGATATTTGGTATGCAACATTGTGGGGTGGATCTGATTCAAGTTTGTTCAAATCGGCCTCCTGGGTTTATATTTGGGCTCAGTATGGGAGTCCAAATTTGAACTTAGTGCATTTCAGGCAAATTTCTTTGAAAATCTTCTTCTCAAGATCCAGCAGACAGAATCTTTTGATATTGGGTATGCACCATGCTTAGGGTGGTGAGATTCAATTTTGTTCAAGCCAAGTCCCTGGGTTCATATTTGGGCTCAATGTGGTAGCCCGAATTATTACTTAGTTCAAAATGAGGAAATTTTTATACTGTACCAATGACCCAGACTTAGCTGGTGCTAACTCTAACAAAACCAGGGCCAAACACAAATTTTGCCCCCCAATCCCCAAAATTTGCATCCAAAACAAAAAGAAATCATGTCCTAAAGGACCTCCAAACTACGCCTCTACTGTGCATGCGCAGTGATGCAGACGTCCCGAAATTGGCGCCAATTATCATTCTCTGTTTGGCCCTTCATCAGTCAACATCTCACTGATCTTTGTGCTTGTAAATCTCAGTTTAAAGGATGCCAGACACGTAATTTTTGGAGAAAATGTGATTCTAAGGAGGATAGAAGGAGGAGAGGAAAAAGAAGTGACAAAAAATAATCAGGGCTGTACTTAAAATTTTTTGATGAAATTATGTTAAGTTGCCTATTTTCGAGGCATGGGCCTCTTGTTGTCATTCTTGCTAAATGTTGCACTGCTTATTCAGTGTTTCCTCTCCCCTAGCCTTCTAAAGTCCCCCCTTGCAATTCTCCCATGCTTTTGGCATATTTTTGAGAAATTTCATTTCTAAAATTTCCTGGGAGAGTTGCTTGGTTACAGAATGTTTTCTGTTATTTTCCCCATAGTTACGTTTTCACCCATGGGTGTATAACGTTTGTGTTCTGCATCTTCCATCTGATGTTCTGCAGATTCTCCCCTGGGAGTCTCTGTTTTGCATCAGATAGAGTGTAATTTGATGACTGATTCCGGGCCAGTTTTTTCAGTGCCTGGAGTCATGTTTTCTGGTGTTTTTACACTGTTTGTTTACATTGGCAACAGCCTTTTTTGAGGGGGGCTGTTTGCCTTTGCTGTAGTTTATCTCACTATAAGATACATTTATATTATCCATAAGTGTCTCATTAATTATTTAATATAAATTTAAAATTTTTGACCACACTTTGCCATCGGATCCATCGGGGCTCAACGTTACTTTTCAGCAACTTGGGCTTCGCTGAAAAAATATTTTTTCAAAATTATTTTGATTTGCAATTGTTTTTTCATTTATTAATGGATCATGTTATTATGTATCTTTGTGTCAGGGGTTTTTGCGAGTAACTAGGACTTGTTGTTCTTTCACAATGAAGGGACATTGTTCAAATTGTAATAGGAAGAAATCTTCCTCTGACTATCATGATCATTGTATTAATTGTAGTCAGTGTTCTCGCATTAATCCCTGTCCTATATGTGAATATTGGGATGAGAAACATTGGAAACGTGTGTCACGATATGTTGTTTCTGGAGAAAGGGCTATGCCGGCTCTTTCTCCGCAAGGTCACTCTACTCTCTCAGTTTCTATTTCAGAGGAACCAGAACAGGGTGATGTTTCCATGTTATCTTCTACAAGTGTGCGTCCGTCGTCACAAATGAATTCAGAGCTAGCGGCAAAAGTGCTCATGGAGATTAGACAAATGTCGTCCGCTAGCTCGCCCGGTGTAGCGTCCATTCACCGAATGGTTCGGCAGCCGGGTTCGTCCGATGCGGTCCAGGAGGGAATTTTGGGTGATGCGAGCACTATAAACATAATAGATGCACACCCAGTGACGGCGGATAGTAAGCGAGAACGGAGGAAGCCTTTGAGTCCGGTTCCTAGCTCATCCAGGTCCAGCCGGGCCACGAGCGAGAGAGGCCCCTCTCTCGTACAACAACATCTGGAACCAGATGTTGTGGTACAAAATGTGTCTTTAGCGGAGCATACGTCCGTCGCTCGGGACGCTCCGTTGTATAAGCAGTCCGCGGAGACTGTTAAGGCTTCCTCTTCTCGTCAGCGCACACGACCGCACCTTGGCTGCGTGACCGCCGATATATTACCAGCTTCGCCGATCAAGGATTCTTCGGCGACCAGGTCACACCATCCGGCAGCCAGGGATTCGAGACCGATGGACTCCGGACGTTCGCATAGGAAAAGTATGCGGGAGCCATCTGATGCGGAGCTGCCCTCGGCGAAGCAGCGAAAGACTGCGCCTCCGCAGGTCTCGACGCCGGACATTCTTGTGCAGATAGCACAGCTTATCGCAGCATCCCAGCAGCCGACAGAAACGGTGTCGGATCGAGAATTATCCGACGGCGCTGGGTCGGTACGCTCCGCCGAAGCATCGGGGGCGGACGACCAGGAACATCGTGAGGTCCGACCGGATGGTGAAAGGGATACGGATGACTTGGAGCTATCCCTTTCGGAACAACATAAAGCTGCCGTGGACTTCATCCGGCACTTTCTCCCTCAAGTTGTTCCGTCGGGCCAGACTGCTGCGGTTCCGGACAAGAGGATTATAGCGTCATTGGACTCTGAATTTTTTGAGCGGTTCAGGGACATCGCTCCCGAGTTTCCGTCGCAGTCCAATAATGTTGCAAGAACATTTGAATTATTGAACGACGCTATATTTAAACTTGCTTCCAAGACGGGGAAAGCAGGTTTCTTGTCCGCTAATACTCTCAACCTGCCTTTCATTAATGCAAGGAATAATTCGATACGGCAGGACAGGGTATACCGAGAGTTCCTCTGCGTATGGACGACGAGGCGGAAGACTTAGAGCTATCATTACCGTCGTCGGCTTCTATTCCAACCGCGTTGTTGGAAACAACTATTGCGTCTAACAGAGCCAATTTAGATGCCTTATCTTATGCAGATCACCTTACTAAGGCGTTATCACTGCGCCTTCAAGGGAAAGAGTTGCAGGATATACAATCCTCTTTAAGACTTCTTTCAAGGGCAGTAGCTTATTCCACGTGTAACTCCGCCCTTTCAGTGGCAAATCTGGAGTTGGTTAGACGTGACGCAGCCCTAGCTACATCCACACTAGTGGATACTAAGGTGAAGAACTCTCTTAGAGTCGCTTCGGTCTCAGGAGAACTTCTCTTTGACGGCAAGCTTTCTGCTATTTATGATAAAATTACAAAGAAAGCTAAGGATTCTCTGTTGTTCAAATCTGCTCCTAAGAAGTCGGATACAGCAGACACGAATAAGACAGGCACTTCTGGGTCTAATGCGCCCAAGAGAGGTTCCTATAGAGGTTCCGGTGCGTCCTCTTGGTCTTATTCGAGAGACCGTCAGGGTTGCGACTCTTGTTCGGGACGTCCTTCAGGCCGGGACAATCGGTCGGACGCCCCGAGGTCGACGGGGCGAGGTGCGGGCCGTGGAGGACGTGGTTTCTCCTACCGCAGGCCTCGCAGGTCCAGGAGGTGATGGCTTAAACCTCTATCACGTACCGGTTGGCGGAAGGTTGTCTAGCTTTTCACAAGAATGGGCGTCGATTACGGACGACCCTTGGGTGAGAGGAGTGACTTCGGAAGGTCTAAAGATATCCTTCAAACGAAAGCCTCCATTAACTCGAAGTCCAAAGTGGACTCATCTTCCGTCAAATCCGCAGAAAAGAGACGCTCTGTTATCAGAGGTGCAGTCTCTTTTAATGAAGAATGCGGTAGAGGTCGTAGAAAACCAGGAATCTCCGGGATTCTACAGCCATCTGTTTCTGGTTCTGAAACCAGACGGCTCGTTCTGTCCAGTCATAGATTTGAGCTGGATAAACAAGCTGATCGTCGCTCCGAAGTTTTATATGGAGACGATTCGATCGGTCAGAGCGAGTATTCGGGTGAACGATTATGCAACGAGCATAGATCTCAAAGATGCGTACTTTCACGTCATGGTACATCCGACATTCCGAAAGTACCTACGCTTCGCAGTCCTAGGAGTGGTGTATCAATTCCGGGCGATGCGCTTCGGATTGAATCTAGCACCCTGGGCTTTCACTCGGGTAATGAACTCGGTAATGATCTATTTCCGAGCTCATTCGTCTGCGGTAACGTCGGCCTACCTGGACGACATTCTTCAGAGGTACGGCAACGAGTTAACGCTTCAGAACGATGTTCAGAATCTTCTTCTATTGCTCCGACGTCTCGGTTTTATAGTAAACGAGGAGAAGTCGGATCTGGTGCCGTCCAAGTCATTCACTCATCTGGGAATGAGCTTCGAGACGCACAACAATCTCGTTCGTCTGCCGTTAACCAGAGCGAAATTAGTCAGTTGTTACGCTCGCTATTGTCTGCACGCAGACAAAGTCACGGCGAGAGAATTTATGAGACTGATAGGTCTGTGCGGAGCCGCCGCGGATCTCATTCCGATGGGGCGGTTACGCACACGTCCTCTTCAAATTTTCTTGACTCAGAATTGGAGTGTGAAAATTCATTCGCTCGATGTAGACGTTCTCTTGTCAGATCAAGTGAAACAAGAGATTCAGACTTGGGCAAACATTCAGTGGTTAACTCAGGGAGTTCCGCTGCAGTTGCCGGATCCGAGTTTTACCATTATGACGGATGCCAGTCAAACAGGTTGGGGTGCATCATTAATCCCAACGGATTCGAGATGCCAGGGTCTTTGGGATCCGCAATTCCTGTGCAAGCACATAAACATCAAGGAAATGATGTCAATTTGGCTTGCGTTACGTCACTGGATGGACATTATTCACAATGCTCATGTCCAAATCCTATCCGACAATACGACAGTAGTGGCGTATATACGGAATCAGGGAGGCACTCATTCAGTTCCGTTGTTCAATCTAACGGAAAGAATCCTTCTGTTTGCGCTAGAACATCACGTTCTTCTTTCGGTTCGTCACATACCGGGTCGTCTGAATGTGCTAGCAGACTCCCTTTCATGAAAGGGTCGCTTGTTGCCGTCGGAGTGGACTCTCAACAAACAAGTATTCAATCAGATTTGCTACCAATGGGAACGGCCAATGATAGACTTATTTGCGACACATCTCAACAATCAGTTGCAGACGTATGTGTCTCCGTGTCCGGATCCAAGAGCATTTGCAGTAGACGCTCTGTCGATCCCTTGGGACGGAATGATAGGATATGCGTATCCTCCAGCGCCGTTAATTCAACAAGTATTGCTAAAGATAAAACAATCTCAATGCAAGATTCTGTTGGTAGCATCTCTGTCGCCACAGAGACCGTGGATAAATCTATTCAGGTGTCTGTTGTGGGACCTACCGCGAAAGCTTCCTCCACGGGAGGATCTTCTTTCGCAGGGGAAATCGCGCCAACTCCATCACAACCCGCAAGGTCTCAACCTTCACATTTTTCCGTTGTGCGGTCCTTCTTGCATGGCAAACACTTTACAGGACGAGCAGTGGACGCAATTTCTAACTGTAGGAGGACCTCCTCTTCGCTAAACTATGCGGCTAAGTGGAAGGTTTTTCGTCGTTGGTGTAGGGATCATTCTGTAGATATATTCGATCCCTCTATACCAGACATTGCAAACTTTCTAGTATACTTGTTTGATGAAATCAAACTGCAGCCTGTTACTATAAAGGGTTATAGATCTATGTTATCTGATACCTATGCACATCATGATAGTTTACAAATTGGATCTAATGTCTCTTTATCTAAGTTGGTTAGAAACTTTTCGATAAATAGACCCAGAACTCTTAGATTAATTCCTAAGTGGAATTTAGCTTGGGTTCTTCTTAAATTGAAGGAAAAGCCATTTGAACCTCTTGGGACAGTAGATTTCAAATTCTTATCTTATAAGACAGCTTTTCTCTTAGCTTTCTCTTCTGCTAAAAGAGTCAGTGAGCTTCATGCACTGTCGGTGGATGATTCTCACTATCGTAGTGTCGGGAACACTATCACCTTCACTACTAATGTGGGTTTTTTAGCTAAGAATCAGGCTCCTAATAAATATCCGGAACCTATTGTTATTAAGGCTCTTCCGTCTTCAGACGGGCGTAGGCCTTTACTCTGTCCTGTTAGAGCGTTACGTATCTATAAACAGAGATCTCAGTTTATCAGAAAGGGACGGAAACGTTTCTTTCTGTCTTTGATGCCTAATAGAAAGGACATTTCGGTCCATTCTATTGCTAGATGGATTCAATTAACTATCCGTACTGCTTATGAAAATTTATCTTCTTCTCAGCAGTCTGTGCTTAAGATTTCTGCTCATGAAGTAAGAGCTCTTTCTACTTCCTGGGCTTATGCTAATAGTGTTGCTATTACAGATTTAATGAAGGCTGCTTATTGGTCTCAGCCATCCACTTTTACGAATTTTTATCTCAGAAATATTGAGTCCATTTCTGGAGACCTGCATTGTTTAGGTCCGTTATCTGTTGCTCAGAATGTCGTCCACTAAACAGTTGCGACTATAGTTATGCAGGCTTTCTGTTCCGGCAGTGACTCCATCCGGCTGCCCTCTTCGCTCTGGGCTATTTGACCCAGGGCAAGGGGAAGGGGGGGGGGGGGGGGCGGGTGTTCCCTTAGGTCACCTGCTTTATAGTGAAAAGCAAGGGAATGCCTCCTCCAAGTCAGTATTTCTGAGTCGCTTCCGGGATGGTTTTAAAGTGTAATATTAATGTTAAAATTCATTCATGTCTTATTTTTAAAGTGTAGCTCGGTGTGAAGCTTTTGTATATGTCAAGTGTCAAACGGGCTTTAATATACAATACTCAGACACTTTTAAATGACTATAAAGAGTCTCAATTCTCTGGACTACTTTATTTATTGGCTTGCTTTAAAAATAATTAGTATAAGGGATATACTGGATGTTAATAGAGAACATGAATGTTATTGTGCTCAATTATTAAGGGTAGTGTATCTTTTTAATTTAATATTAAATAAGAAAGATACATGTAAAGCCTAATACTCCTTTTCTCCTTAAGGGGTTACCTCTTTACTATATAGTTGAGCTTATTGGATTTTCCTCTATGTCCTAGGCCCTCCAGCCTGTTTACTATTCAGCTAAGTCTGGGTCATTGGTACAGTATAAAAATGTTAAAAAATTTATAGTAATTTATATATTTTTTATACTTACCAATGACCCAGACGGGGATGGCCCTCCCTGGAGTTGGAAACTCTTGCCTCCCCGCTGAGTACATAGCACTGACCAGGCACTGCCAGTGAGAATGATAATTGGCGCCAATTTCGGGACGTCTGCGTCACTGCGCATGCGCAGTAGAGGCGTAGTATGGAGGTCCTTTAGGACATGATTTCTTTTTGTTTTGGATGCAAATTTTGGGGATTGGGGGGCAAAATTTGTGTTTGGCCCTGGTTTTGTTAGAGTTAGCACCAGCTAAGTCTGGGTCATTGGTAAGTATAAAAAATATATAAATTACTATAAATTTTTTAACTTTTCTTTAAAAATCTTCTTCAAATCCAGAAGTCGAAATGTTTTGATATTTGGTATGCAGCATCCTTAGTGGGTGAGATTTAAGTTTGTTCAAGCCATGTCCCTAGGTCCATATTTGGACTCACTGCGGGAGCCCGAATGATAACTTAGTTCAAAATGAGGAATTTTCTTTAAAAATCTTCTTCAGATCCATCAGTCGGAATGTTTTGATATTTGGTATGCAGCATCCTTAGGGGGTGAGATTCAAGTTTGTTCAAGCCATGTCCCAAGGTCCATATTTGGACTCACTGTGGGAGCTTTAATTGTAACTAAGTTCAAAATGAGGAATTTTCTTTAAAAATCTTCTTCTTCAGATCCAGCAGTCGGAATGTTTTGATATTTGGTGTGCAGCATCCATGGGGGGGGGGGGGGGGGGGGGGGGGGGGGGGGAGAGATTCAAGTTTGTTAAAGCCAAGTCCCTGGGTTCATATATGGGCTCCCTGTGGGAATCTTTGGATATTTGGTATAAGCTTTTCTTAGGAGGAGCAGATGCAACTTGTTGAAATCAATTCTCTGGGTTGATATTTAGGCTACCATGTCAGGTGAGCGCCCTCAGGCCCCTTGGGGCCTCTTGTTTATCTGAAGACCTCAGTATCCCTCATTGTTTTGTAGAGAGAGAAACATCCACCATTCATTCATAAATAGTCACTTACTTGTCCTGTTGTTGGAAACTTTAATTGCAGTGCATGAACCACTCTGTGGTGCTTTTGTAATTTTTACATTCAACAGTATATGCTTTACATGCCAGACCTCTTCAGAAAATCCAGGGGCATAAAAAATAGTGTGTCTCGACAGGTGTTCGGAATGTGATCATATTCCCCCAATGGACTTTTAAATAAGGGTTTTTAGTTAAGCATCAACTGTGAATGTACTATTTATATTAAACGGTGTATAAAGTAATTAACTTAGTGTTTTGGTGAATTTTTTTAAATGAATAGGTATTAGTGCAGGATTCATACAGATCCTTATTCATTTGTTTATTTATTTATTAATTTTTAATGACAATTTTGACAGCCAGGGTCACCTCATGTTGAGATACAGATCCTTGAGAGTGCCTAACTCTTAACCTGCTGAGTATTCCCAAGATATTTTTTATCAAATCTCGACATGGCTGCTACCATACACCAGCTAACAATAGGCGTTACACAGGATTAATTGATAGGTTGCCACATCACACACTACATGAAAATATATGCTGACTAATGCTGTAAAAAATGCAGAGGGTTAGTTGGTTATAATTTACATGAGTAGCTATTTATGGTAGTCATATAATAATTATTTATACATGTATAGGCTCAGAAATGTTTGAATTAATTTTTGTTCCTGGAAAGGGAATGATAATTCCTGAGAAAAATCCTGAATCATTCTTGTGTTAGGACTGTAGGAACCATGTAGTGGTGTTACTTGCAATATTTGGCCAACAATGTACAAAATATTGAAAATAGTAAACAAGTGAGTTTTGCCAATGCTCAAATGATGATCCTGGCTGATGTGTCTATACACTTAACTGGTAGAGTGCTAGAAGCCCACATTTGGGCTATTATTTAGTCTGTTAGGATTTGCCCTGCTACAATTTACAAGAGGGCACAGACACTCTCCTATAAATTGTAACAAGGCAAAGGCATGTGAACAAATTGTGACAACCAAAAATAATTTGGCACTCTTCCAGTTAATTGCTAGTTATTCTACATACCACCCTCAACACCAAAGAACTTACTTTTAGACTTGACGATTATCTTTAGTCTGTGTTGATTGTGGAGTTGTGTCTAGTCCCAATAGAGTGTTAGATTACACAATTTAGGATTGTTGTGTGGTCTGGGCAGTTTTGGAGCATTAGCAAACTACCAGCACAGGTTCTTTCAGTTCTGTAAGTCCACTAATACCCTAAAACCTCCTTGATTGCTTCTAAGGTCACAAAGGTTTGTACAGGGTTGCCACTCAAATGAAAAGTCCTTGAATTTTGGATACGTCCTTGAAAAGAGCTTGAATTTGCTTCTGTCCTTCAAAAGTACTTAATATTTTTATACTGTACCAATGATCCAGACTTAGCTGGTGCTAACTCTTAAATATCTAGGGCCAAACACAAATTTTGCCCCCCAATCCCCAAAATTTGCATCAGAACCGAAAATTACATGTCCTATATGGTCCTCCATACTCCACTGCACATGCGCATTGTCAAGAAGGTCTAGAATTTTGTGCCAATTATCATTCTTTGTTTGGCCCTCAGTTTCATCTCACTGATATTTGTGCTTGTAAATCTCAGTTTAAATGATGCCAGACACATAATTATGAGAGAAATGGTGGATCTAAGGAGGAAATAGAAGGAGGAGAGGAAGAAACAGTAGCAGGAAATGTTCATGGCTGTAACTTATAATTTTTTTTATGAAATTATTTCATGTTCCCAAATTTCGGGACATGGGCCTAGTGTTGTCATTCTTGCTATGAAAATACCACTGTTTGATCAGTGTTTCCTCTCTCCCTTCCCCCTAGCTATTCTCCCATGCTTTTGGCATATTTTTTGTAATGTTGATTACTAAAATTTCTTGGGAGGTTTGGCTTGGTAACAGAATAAATATTCTGTTTTTCCCCATGGTTACGTCCTCACCCTGGGGTGTTTAGGCATTTTGGTCTGCATCTAACATCAGATGTTCTGCAGTTTCTTCTCTGGAAGTCTCTGTTTTGCATCAGATAGTGTTTAAATTGGTAACTGATTTCGGGCCATGTTTATCAGTGCCTGGAGTCATGTTTCCTGTTTTTGAACACTTTTTGTTTACTTTGACAATGGTTACTTCTGATAGTGATTACTTGTCTTCTGCTTAGTTCAGTTCATAGCAAGATACATTAATATTGTACGTAAGTGTTACATTAATTTTTTGAAATGGTTTAAAAAATTTTGTCCACACTTAGGCTCTTTTGGGATCCATTTGGGCTCATTGTTCCCATTGGGAACTTGGGCTCTTCTGAAATTTTTTTCGAAAATTTTTTTTCTTTTTGAATTATTTTTTCAAAATGTTATAATGGATTTTTTTATTATGTATCTTTGTTTTCAAGGGTTAGTGCGAGTACTATGACTGTTTGTAATTTTTCACAATGAAAGAATATTGTTCAAATTGTAATGTGAGGAAATCTTCTTCTGATTCTCATGATCAGTGTATTAATTGTAGTCAGTGTACTCACACTAACTCTTGCTCAGTGTGTGTCAATTGCTATGACAAACATTGGAGACGTGTGTCACAGTATGTTGTTAGCGGGGAGAGGTCCATGCCGGTCCTCTCTCCACAGGGTCACTCTAGTTTTTCAATCTCTTTTTCAGAGAACAAGAACAGGGTGATGTTTCCGTGATGTCTTCGAAAAGTGTGCTTCCTTCGCTACAGTCAAATGAAAAGCTGGCGGCAAAAGTGCTCATGCAGATACGTCCATTGCCTAAGAGGTCCCAAGTAGGATCAACGGCTTTGGCGACCGCTAGCTTGCCCAGTGTAGTGACCATTCATCGAATGGCTCGGCAGCCGGGTTCGTCCATCAAGGCAGCTACTCAGGTAGGGGCCGTAATACTGGCCGAGGCAACCGGTCAGACGCCCCTAGGTCGACGGGGTGAGGTGCGGGCCATGGAGTATGTGGTTTCTCCTTCTGCAAGCTTCGCAGGTCCAGGAGGTGATGGTATAAACCTCTATCATGTTCCAGTGGGCGGAAGACTGTCGAGTTTTTCAACCAATTGGGCGTTGATTAAGGACGACCCTCGGGTTCGAGGGGTGATTTCGGAAGGGCTAAAACTGTCCTTCAAAGGAAAACCTCCATTAACTCGAAGACCAAGATGGACTCAGCTTCCGTCAAATCCACAGAAGAGAGGCTCGCTTCTATCAGAAGTCCGGTCTCTTCTGGAGAAGAATGCGATAGAGGTCGTAGAAAACCAGGAATCTCCAGGTTTCTACAGCCATCTTTTTCTGGTTCCGAAACGACGGCTCGTTCCGTGCAGTCATAGATCTGAGCTGGATAAACAAGCTGAACGTGGCTCCAAAATTCTATATGGAGACCATCCGATCAGTCAGAGCGACCATTCGGGTGAACGACTATGCTACAAGCATAGATCTCAAGGATGCGTACTTTCATGTTATGGTACATCTGGCATTCAGAAAGTATCTCCGCTTTGCCATCCTAGGAGTCGTGTAGCAGTTCCGAGCAATGTGCTTCAGTCTGAATCTAGCACCCTAGCTTTCACTCGAATAATGAACTCGGTAATGACTCATTTCCAAGCTCATTTCTCTGCGGTAACGTCGGCCTACCTGGACGACATTCTTCAGAGGTACAGCAACAAGTTAACGCTTCAGAACGATGTGCAGAATCTGCTTCTATTGCTCCGACGTCTTGGTTTCATAGTAAACGAGGAGAAGTCGGATCTGCGTCCAAGTCATTCTCCCACCTGGGAATGAGCTTCAATACACACAACAATCTCGTTCGTCTGCCATTAACCAGAGCTAAATTAATCAGTTGTTACGCTCTCTATTGTCTCCACTCAGACAAAGTTACAGTGAGAGAATTCATGAGACTGATAGGTTTGTGCGGAGCCGCTGCGGATCTTATTCCGATGGGGCGGCTACACACTCGTCCTCTCCAAATCTTTCTGACTCAGAATTGGAGGGTGAAGATTCAATCTTTCGATACAGACATCCTCTTGTCAAATCAAGTGAAACAAGATATTCAGACTTGGGCAGATATTCAGTGGTTAACTCAGTGAGTTCCACTGCAATTGCCGGATCCGAGTTTTACGATTATGACGGATGCCAGTCAAACAGGTTGGGGCACAACATTGAGCCCAATGGATTCGAAGTGCCAGGGTCTTTGGGATCCGCAGTTCCTAAACAAGCACATAAACATCAAAGAAATGATGTCAATTTGGCTTGCGCTACGTCATTGGATGAACGTTATTCAGAATGCACACGTGCAAATTCTGTCCGACAATACGACAGTAGTAGCGTATATTCAGAACCAGGGAGGCACTCATTCCATTCCGTTATTCAACTTAATGGAAAGAATCCTTCTGTTTGTACTAGAACATCAAGTTCTCCTATCGGTCCGTCATATTCTGGATCGTCTGAACATATTAGCAGACTCCCTTTCACGGAGGGGTCGCTTGTTGCCGTCAGAATGGACTCTCAACAAACGAGTATTCAATCAGATTTGCTACCAGTGGGAGCGGCCAATTATAGACTTATTTGCGACGCATCTCAACAATCAGTTGCAGACGTATGTGTCACCATGTCCGGATCCTTGAGCGTTTGCAGTAGACGCTCTATCGATCTTGTGGGACGAGCACTATAAGATTTGGGTGATGCGAGCACTATAAATATACAACGTGCACATCCAGTGACGACGGATCCGAGGATGGTAAGGAGGAAGCCTATTAGTCCGGTTCCTAGCTCATCCAGGTCCATCCGTGCTGCGAGCGAGAGAGGTCCCTCTCTCGTACAACAACATCTGGGCCCAGATGTTGTGGTACAAAACGTTCCTCAGTCAGAGCATACGTCCACCGCTCAGGACGCTCCGTTATATAGACAGTCCGGAGAGACTGCATAGAAGAAGTATGCATGAGTCAACGTCCAAGGAGCTTCCAGCAGTAAAATCCCGTAAGACCGCAGCTCCACAGGCCTCTGTTACAGATGTGCTATCGCAGATAGCACAAATTATCGTAGCATCCCAGCAACCGACGGAAACTCTGTCGGATCAGGAATTATCCGAAGAAGCTGAGTCGGTATGTTCCGCTGCAGGATCAGGCACGGAAAACCGAGAATTACAAGTGGTCTGACAGGATGGCAAAAGGGATACAGGGGAGTTGGAATTTTTTCCTTCGGAACAACATAAAATTACCGTAGAGTTCATTCGGCATTATCTTCCTGACGTTCCTCCGGACCAAAATGCTGCGTTGCCGGATAAGAGACTGATAGCATCACTGGACACCAAATTCTTTGATCAGTTTAGGGACATCGTCCCTGAGTTTCCGACACAGTCCAGAAATGTCACATGGACATTTGAACTATTGAATGACGCTATATATAATCTTGCTACCAAAATGGGCAGGTCCGGTTTCTTATTGGCAAATGCTCTAAATCTGCCTTTCATCAATTCAAAGAATAAATTTGAAATGGCAGGACAGGGCATTCCGAGAGTTCCTCTGCATCCAGACGACCAGGCTGAAGACCTAGAATTGTCTATACCGTCGTCTTTGTCAATTCCTACCATGACGTTGGAAATGACAATATTGTCTAACAGGGCTAGCTTAGACGCATTATCGTACGCAGATCACCTTACCAGAGCGTTATCATTACGTCTCGAAGGAAAAGAATTCCAGTATCTACAAACCTCCTAAGGAGTTCTTTTGAGGGCCATAACATTCTCCACGTATAACTCTGCCCTTTCAGTGGCAAATCTGGAGTTGGTTAGACGTGACGCGGCCCTGGCTACATCCACTTGCATGGATAGTAAGGTGAAAAACTATCTCAGAGTCGTTCCGGTCTCCGGAGAGCTTCTCTTCGACGGCAAGCTTTCCTCAATCCATGATCAGATTACTAAGAAAGCTTCAGACTCTCTGCTATTCAAATCCGCTTCCAAAAAGTCGGTTTCAGCGGAGAAGAGTAAGACAGGCACTTCTGGGGTGAATACGTCCAAGGGAAGTTCCTATAGAGGTTCCTAGGCATCCTCTAGGTCTTACTCCAGAGACCGTCAAGGCAGCGACTCAGGTAGGGGCCGTAATACTGGCCGAGACAACCGGTCAGACGCCCCTAGGTCAACAATGGGGTGAGGTACGGGCCGTGGAGGACGTGGTTTCTCCTTCTGCAAGCCTCGCAGGTCCAGGAGTTGATGGTATAAACCTCTATCATGTTCCAGTAGGCAGAAGACTGTCGAGTTTCTCAACCAATTGGGCGTCGATTACGGACGACCCTCGGGTTCGAGGGGTTATTTCCGAAGGGCTAAAACTGTCCTTCAAAGGAAAACCTCTATTAACTCGAAGACCAAGATGGACTCAGCTTCTGTCAAATACACAGAAGAGAGGCTCACTTCTATCAGAAGTCCAGTCTCTTCTGGACAAGAATGCGATAGAGGTCGTAGAAAACCAGGAATCTCCAGGTTTCTACAGCCATCTTTTTCTGGTTCCGAAACCAGACGACTCGTTCCGTGCAGTCATAGATCTGAGCTGGATAAACAAGCTAACGTGGCTCCAAAATTCTATATGGAGACCATCCGATCGGTCAGAGCGAGCATTCGGGTGAACGACTGTGCTACAAGCATAGATCTCAAGGATGCGTACTTTCATGTCATGGTACATCTGGCGTTCAGAAAGTATCTCTGCTTTGCCGTCCTAGGAGTCGTGTATCAGTTCCGAGCAATGTGCTTAAGTCTGAATCTAGCGCCCTAGCTTTCACTCAAATAATGAACTCGGTAATGACTCATTTCCAAGCTCATTTGTCTGCGGTAACGTCGGCCTACCTGGACGACATTCTTCAGAGGTACGGCAACAAGTTAACGCTTCAGAACGATGTGCAGAATCTGCTTCTATTGCTCCGACATCTCGGTTTCATAGTAAACGAGGAGAAGTCGGATCTGGTGCCGTCCAAGTCATTCACCCACCTGGGAATGAGCTTCAAGACGCACAACAATCTCGTTCGTCTGCCATTAACCAGAGCTAAATTAATCAGTTGTTATACTCTCTATTGTCTTCACTCAGACAAAGTTACAGTGAGAGAATTCATGAGACTGATAGGTTTGTGTGGAGCCGCTGCAGATCTTATTCCGATGGGGTGGCTACGCACTCGTCCTCTCCAAATCTTTCTGACTCAGAATTGGAGGGTGAAGATTCATTCGCTCGATACGGACATCCTCTTGTCAAATCAAGTGAAACAAGAGATTCAGACTTGGGCAGATATTCAGTGGTTAACTCAGTGAGTTCCACTGCAATTGCCGGATCCGAGTTTTACGATTATGACGGATGCCAGTCAAACAGGTTGGGGCACAACATTGAGCCCAACGGATTCGAAGTGCCAGGTTCTTTGGGATCCGCAGTTCCTAAACAAGCACATAAACATCAAAGAAATGATGTCAATTTGGCTTGCGCTACGTCATTGGATGAACGTTATTCCGAATGCACATGTACAAATTCTGTCCGACAATATGACGGTAGTAGCGTATTTTCGGAACCAGGGAGGCACTCATTCCATTCCGTTATTCAACTTAATGGAAAGAATCCTTCTGTTTGTACTAGAACATCAAGTTCTCCTATCGGTCCGTCATATTCCGGATCGTCTGAACGTATTAGCAGACTCCCTTTCACGGAGGGGTCGCTTGTTGCCGTCAGAATGAACTCTCAACAAACGAGTATTCAATCAGATTTGCTACCAATGGGAGCGGCCAATGATAGACTTATTTGCGACGCATCTCAACAATCAGTTGCAGACGTATGTGTCATCATGTCCGGATCCTTGAGCGTTTTCAGTAGACGCTCTATCGATCTTGTGGGACGGAATGATAGGATATGCGTATCCTCCAGCGCCGTTGATTCAGCAGATATTGCTCAAGATAAAACAATCTCAATGCAAAATTCTGTTGGTAGCATCTCTTGTCTCCACAGAGATCGTGGATAAATCTACTCAGGTGTCTGTTGTGTGGCATGCCGTGGAAGCTTCCTCCACAGGAAGATCTTCTTTCACAGGGGATCTTCTTCCACAGGGGGCGGTCATGATTAGCCATTGTGCATAAATATGTGACCTTAAACACCAATAAATAAATATTATTTCACAGGGGAAATCGTGCAGACTGCATTACAACCCGCAAGGTCTCAACCTTCATGTATTTCCGTTGTCCTTCTTGCACATCAAGCATTTTACAGGACGAGCAGTGGACGTGATTTCTAACTAGGAGGACCTCCTCTTCGCTAAACTATGCTGCTAAGTGGAAGGTCTTTTATCGGTGGTGTAGGGATCATTCTGTAGATATTTATGATCCCTCCATTCCAGACATTGCAAATTTTCTAGTCTACTTGTTTGATGAGATCAAACTGCAGCCTGTTACCATTAAGGGTTATAGGTCTATGCTATCTGATACCTATGCACACCATGATAGTTTACAGATTGGATCTAATGTCTCTTTATCTAAGTTAGTAAGAAACTTTTCGATAAATAGACCTAGAACCCTTAGATTTATTCCTAAGTGGAATTTAGCTTGGGTTCTTCTTAAGTTAAAAGAAGCGCCATTTTTGCCTCTTGACACGGTGGACTTCAAATTCTTATCTTATAAGACAGCTTTTCTCTTAGCCTTCTCTTCGGCTAAAAGAGTCAGTGAGCTTCATGCACTATCTGTGGACGATTCTCACTATCGTAGTGTGGGAAATACTATTACCTTCACTGCTAATGTTGGATTTTTGGCTAAGAATCAGGCTCCTAATAAGTATCCGGAACCTATTGTTATTAACTGGTAGAGTGCTGAATTATTTTTGACCATCAAAATGTGTTCACATGTTTTGCCTTCTTACAATTTATGGGAGAGTGCCGTCAGGCACTCTCCCATAAATTGTAACAAGGCAAATCTATACAGACTAAATAATTTCATTTCAATGATAATATGAAGCATATCCACTGAATATGAGGCCTTTACATTACGGTCCCTACACGTCAGAGTAAAGCCCAAATATGGGCTTCCAGCACTCCACCAGTTAAGGCTCTTCCGTCTTCAGACGGGCATAGGCCTTTACTCTGTCCTGTTAGAGCTTTACGTATTTATAAACGTGGGTCCAAGTTTATCAGAAAGGAACGTAAACATTTCTTTCTGTCTCTGATGCCTAATAGAAGGGACATTTCGGTCCATTCTATTGCTCGGTGGATTCAATTAACTATCCATACTGCTTATAATAAATTATCTTCAACTCAGCAGTCTGTGCTTAAGATTTCAGCTCGTGAAGTAAGAGCTCTATCTACATCTTGGGCTTACGCTATTAGTGTTGCTATTACAGATCTAATGAAGGCTGCATATTGGTCTCAGCCTTCCACTTTCAGTGACCGTTGGGAGCGGGAGAGCAGGAGAGTGGAAATTCACTCTCCACTTTTATATTTTACGAGAGTGAAAAATTTTAGGAGAGTAATTTTTAAAAATAATGCCTCGGGCCAATTCGCCCCCAGGTGGAATAACGAGGATTGGTGGTGATTGCTGTTGAGAAATCAGTAGGCCTAATAACGCGCGATTTCCAAAATAATTGGTTTTATGACGTTTCGGCCTTGAGACGTTTCGGCCCCAAGAGGCCAAAACGTCTTAGAAATTGGGCCGAAACGTCTTCACATTCGGTAACTCTTTTTTAGATGTGATTGTGTGGAGGGGTTAAAGTATGCTATCGTCAGTATCGGCGCATTTCGTTTCTCTCTTCAAGCATCGTGAAAGCGAAACTCGAAATGCACCCCTTCTCAGCAAACCTGTCGTCAGCGACCACCTGTCTTTAACGACCATTTTTGGCAAGTCCCAAGGGTGGTCGCTCATGACCAGGGGTCAGCCTGGCAGCTGATTTTAGGGAGAAGTGACTTCTCCCTTCAGAGACTTTAGGGAGAAGTCAGGACCCAGGAGGGAGAAGTCAGTGGACATGAAGGAGAAATCAGAAAAAAAAAACATGAAACGTATATGACATTGTGACAAAATAAATGAACATAGAGGACACAATTGTGGAGAAAAAAATAAAAGTTTATACAAACACACACAAAACTAAGTCAAGATGGTTACATAACAGAATGTAGGTTAAAATCCCCCACCCCACCGTACAAAAAACTGTGTCGTTCATGGTTTCTGAATACCCCCTAACTCTTTGCCTAACAGTGATGACTAAGGTTACCGTGCAGTTGATTTTGTATTTGCCTCAACGATGTGGATTTGAAATTTAGTATGACCCATGGTGAGAGTGTTCTTCTCTGTAATAGAAGGTACATTCTTTTTAAAAAAAATATTTAAAGTGTTTAAAATAAATTTCAAGTTCATATAAGAAGCTGGGTCATTCATGGTTTCTGAATACCCTAACTGAGTTGAAAAGCGTAGTTAAAAAAATGTTCGATATCCTTCGTAAATTAAGCGTTATTAACAATTTGAGTTAATTAATTTCTTTGGTAAATGACAAAACATTTCAGTTGTCTCCCTTCCCGGCTGCGCTGGGTAAACTAATAATACACTGTTCAGAAAACTGACAATTTCTGCCAACCATCTTTCACTGACACGTGCGATTGGTGCTTTGAAGGTCTGCCATTCTTATCCATCCAAATACCTGTGATTTCTATTGTAGCCTTATTACATTTAACCCCCTTCCAACAAACTTCACAAGTTTTCAAAGAAAAACATTCAATGCAAATTGCGGGGCGAATTTCAATGCAGCCAATTTTTCAGTGGAACAGAGCGTAACCGCAAGCAATTTCGATATGGACGAACTGTCTCCAATACATTTTTTTTGTTTTGAAACGATGGTTAACTTTAATAAATTCTAATTAACTCGATGCGTGTCTTGTGTGATTCGTTGTTGTCTGGTACTTTGTTTTTAAATAGCCATTTTGTGCTGGTTGCTATCAGTTGGGGCGAATTGTTCGAACGACTACGCCATTGCAATTCTTTTCAGAAATATAAAATTGGGCTAGTTTAGGCTATTTTCATAGCCGTGTGACAGACTTTAACAGCAACCGTGTTTACTGTTTTTTGCGGAAGCGTGTGTTTTTAAAAAATAAAACATAAGAAAATACAGTAAACTGCCATGTCTCCCAAGGAAGTTTGGGAGGGTGACTTGAATTTCACCCCCAATGTAAGCCAAGGCGACTTGAGGAATGACAAGGCGACTTCTTCGCCCAAGTCGCCCACTCGGCTGACCCCTGCTCATGACAGGTTCTTCTGTACTTTGCACTTCTCCGACGAAGGCTTTGAACACGACCGGAAGATAAACGTGCGCGACTAATTACTCGCGGTATACGAAAAAGCGGTGCGCGATGGTGCGCTGGCGCGATCGCTCACCATTCCCAACGGTCACTGCACTTTCACAAATTTTTATCTCAGAAATATTGAGTCCATTTCTGGAGATCTGTATTGTTTAGGTCCGTTATCTGTTGCTCAGAATGTCGTCCACTAAACTGTTGCAACTGTAGTTATGCAGGCTTTCTGTTCCGGCAGTGACTCTGTCCTGCTGCCCTCTTCGCTCTGGGGTATTTGATCCAGGGCAAGGGGAAGGGGGGAGGGTAAGGTGTTCCCTTAGGTCACCTGCTTTATAGTGAAAAGCAAGGGAATACCTCCTCTGGAGTCAGTAATTCTGAGTCGGTGCCGGGATGGTTTTAAAGTATAAAGCTAATGTTTAACTCATTCATGTAATATTTTTAAAGTGTAGCTCGGTGTGAAGCATTTGTATATGTCACGTGTCATACGGGCATTAATATACAATCCTTGGGCACTTTTAACGAGTACAAAGAGTCTCATTTCTCTGGACTTCCTTTATTTATTGGCTTTCCTTTAAAAATAATTAGTATAACGGGTTATACTGGATGTTAATAGAGATCATTGATGTTATTGTGCTCAATTACAGAATGGTGTTGTGTCTTTCTTTTTTGATGCAAATAAGAAAGATACATGTAACGCCTATTTCTCCTTTTCTCCTCGAGGGGATAATTCTGTTATATGTAGTTGAGCCTATTGGATTTTCCTTTATGTCCTTGGCCTTCCAGTTTTTTTTCTATTCAGCTAAGTCTGGGTCATTGGTACAGTATAAAAATGTTAAAAAATTTATAGTATTTATATATTTTTTATACTTACCAATGACCCAGATGGGGATGGCCCTCCCATGAGTTGGGAACTCATACCTCCCCACTGAGTGCATAATGATTACCAGGCACTGGTTGTAAGAATGATAATTGGCACCAATTTCACGACCTCCTTGACACTGCGCATGCACAGTGGAGTAAAAGTATGGAGGACCATATAGGACATGTAATTTTCGGTTTTTGATGCAAATTTTGGAGATTGGGGGGCAAAATTTGTGTTTGGCCCTAGATATTTAAGAGTTAGCACCAGCTAAGTCTGGGTCATTGGTACAGTATAAAAAATATATAAATTACTATAAATTTTTTAACTTTCCCCCACCTCCCTTGAAAAGTACTTAAATTCAGTTTACCTATAACTCCAGCGATGAGAAGTTTCATGACAACTCACCTCACATGCATGCAATATCACAAAAATGGTCAGCCACCACATCTCTCTATCCCTTGAGTGCAATAAGGTGCCATCCACAATGCTTCATCATTGCGGATGGCACCTTGTTGCATTTGAGGTACCTTACATATTTAGTTAGTTGAGTATTCCAGAAATCAGGTCCGCAAGGCAGGAAATTCTTTTGTGTTGTTCATGGTATTGTAAGTGCATATGAAAATTACAATCGTCCTTGAAAATCATGGTCTGAGTCCTCGAGAGTCCTTAAATATTATTGTTTGGATTGGATTGGCTGATACCAGTGGTAACCCTGTTGTATGATATTTATGTCTCCCCTTCCCAGAAGGGAGACATATTGTTTTAGTGCATATTCTTCTTCTTCTTCTTCTCATACAAACTTTTTCCGGGCCATAACATTTTTGTCTTTTGACCTCCACCTTAGATACTTGGCATGTGGATGTATCACCATGAGCCGGTGTGTAGTGTACCATAGTGATCTTCATGTGACCTTGACCTGAAGGTCAGATTTATGTGTTTTTTTAGGGGAAACATCACACAAACTTTGTCCGGGCCATAACTTTTTTGTCTTTTGATCTACACAGTAGATACTTGGCATGTGGATGTATCACCATGAACCGGTGTGCAGTGTACCATAGTGACCTTCATGTGACCTTGACCTTTTACCTGAAGGTCAGATTTATGCGCTTTTTAAGGGAAACTGTCTGGACCAGAACTTTTTTGTATTTTGAGTCAGGCTTTAGATATTTAGCATGTGGATGTATCACCATGAGCTGGTGTGTAGCGTACCATTGTGACCTTCATGTGACCTTGACCTTTGATCTGAAGGTCAGATTTGTGCTTTTTTCAAGGAAACTTTGTCCGGACCAAAACTTGTTTGTCTTTTGAGCCAGGCCTTAGATATTTGGCACGTGGATGTATCACCATGAGCCGGTGTGTCGCATACCATTGTGATCTTCATGTGGCCTTGACCTCAAGGTCAAATTTATGTACTTCAAATAGGGAGTAATTGTCCAGACCAGAATTTTTTTGTTTTTTGACCTAGGACTTGGTTATTTGACATGTGGATGTGTCACCATGAGACCGCATGTCGTCTACCTCGATGACCTTCATGTGACCCTGACCTCTGACCTTAAGGTCAAATTTATGTACTTCAAATAGGGAATAATTATCCAGACCAGAACTTTTTTGTTTTTTGACCTAGGACTTAGATATTTGACATGTGGATGTATCGCAATTAGACCACATGTCACATGTAATCATGACCTTCATGTGACCTTGACCTCAAGGTCAAATTTATGTACTTTAAATAGGGAGCAATTGTCCAGACCAGATTTTTTTTTTTTTTGGACATGTGGATGTGTCACCATGAAACCGCATATCCGTTACCTTGATTAACTGCATGTGACCTTGACCTCTGACCTCAAGGTCAAATTTATATTTTGCCCCCCCCCCCCCCCCCCCCCCCTGTTCCCCAAATTTGCATCAAAATCCCAAAAATCACTGTCCTATGTGGTCCTCCATACTTTGTCCATTGCACATGCGCAGTGTGAAGGAAGTTCCGAAATTGGCGCAAAATCTTCATTCTTTGTTTGGCCCTTCAATCAGTAACATCTCACTGATATCTGTGCTTATAATCTCAGTTAAAATGATGCCAGACACAAAATCATGAAGGAAATGGTGGATCCAAGGATGAAATAAGAGGATGAGAGGAAGAAACAGTGGAAGGATGTGTTCAGGGCTGTAACTTATAATTTTTATGTAAAATTATTTCATGTTCCCTAATTTCGGGGCATGGGGCCTGATGTTTTCATTCTTGCTATGAAATCTCCAATGTGTGTTCAGTGTTTCCTCTCTCCCTTTCCTTGATACCCCCTAGCTAATCTCCCATGCTTTTGGCATAATTTTGGAAATTTTTTTTTACTGAAATTTCTTGGGAGTTTTAGCATAGTTACAGAATATTTATTCTGTTTTCCCCATGGTTACGTCCTCACCCTAGGGGTGTTTAGGCATTTTGGTCATGCATCTACAATCCGATGTACTGCAGTTTCTTCTGTGGAAGTTTCTGTTTTACATCGGATAGTGGTTTAAAATTGGTTACTGATTTCCGGGCCATATTTTCAGTGGCTGGAGTCTTGTTTCCGGTTTTTATTCACTTTTGTTTACGTTGACAACGGTTACTTCTGACAGTGATTCCTTGTCTTCTATAAGGTTTTGTTTATAGCCAGATACATTAATATTGTCCGTAAGTGTAACATTAATTTTTAGATATGTTTTAAAATTTTTGTCCACACTTAGGCTTTTTGGGGATCCATTTGGGCTCATCGTTCCCTTTGGGAACTTGGGCTCATCTCAAAATTTAAAAATTTTTTCTTTTAAATTATTTTTCGAAATTTTTGTAATGGATTATATTATTATTATGTATCTTTGTATGTTCAAGGGTCAGTGCACGTACTACGGCTGTTTAATATTTTTTAAATATGAAAGAATATTGTTCAAATTGTAAATCGAGGAAGTCTTCCTCTGATTCTCATGCTCATTGTATTTGCTGTAGTCAATGCACTCGCACTAATTCTTGCTCAGTATGTACCAATTGGGATGACAAACATTGGAGATGTGTGCCACGGTATATTGTTAGTGGTGATAGGTCCATGCCGGTCCTCTCTCCACAGGGTCACTCTAGTTTTTCAGTCTCTTTTTTAGAGGAAGAAGAACAGGGTGATGTTTCCGTGATGCCTTCAAGAAGTGTGCTACCGTTGTCGCAATCAAATGAAGTGCTAGCGGCAAAAGTGCGCAACCAAATACGACAAGTGCCTAGATCCTTAGTAGGATTGACGACCTTTTCGCCAGCTAGCTCGCCCGGTGAAGCTATCACTCGTAAAGTTGGTGATGTGACGCCGGGTTCGTCCGTTGCAGTCCAGGAGAGGAGAAGGGGTGTTGCGAGCACTATAAACTCGGATCACGCACACCTGGCGACGACGGATCAGAGGATTGGACGGAGGAAGCCAGTCAGTCCGGTAGCTAGCTCGTTCAGGTCTACCCGGACCGTGATCAAGAGAGGTCCCTCTCTCTTACAACAACATCTGGGGCCAGATGTTGTTGTACGTAACGTTCATCAGTCGGAGCATACGTCCACTCCTCCTGCTCGGGATGCTCCATCGCATTAACAGCCGGGCGTGGCTTGTCTACTGGCTTCCTCTTCCACACATCAGCACACACGACCGCACCTTGGCTACGTGACCACAGATATCCAGCATGCTTCGCTGACCACGGATTCCACCACGACCAGGTCACTCCAATCGGTAGCCAAGGACATGAGGCCTTACCAGTCGGGATGTTCGCATAAAAGAATTATGCAAGAGGTATCATCCCAGGAGCTTCCGGCGGCTAAACAACATAAGACTGCAGCTTCACAGGCCTCTGTGACAGACTTGCTATCTGAGATAGCACAACTCATCGCAGCATCAGCAACCTTCAGAAACTCTTTCAGATAAGGAACTGTCTGAGAAAGCTGGGTCGGTACTCTCCCTTGCAGTGTCAGAAAGGGATGACCGAGATTCACATTTGGTCCAGTCGGATGGTGAAAGGGAATCAGCGGCGCAGGATTTTTCCCTTCTAGAACAACATAAGGTGGCCGTAGATTTCATCCGCCAACACCTTCCAGAAGTTGTTCCTCGGGACCAGAGAGCTGCGATACCAGATAAGAGACTGATAGCATCAGTGGACACAGACTTTTTCGGCCGGGCTAAGGATGTCGCGCCTGAGTTTCTGGCCCAGTCCAGAAATGTCTCATGGACATTTGAATTGCTGAATGATGCTATTTTCAAGCTAGCCTCTAAGACTGGCAGATCCAGTTTCTTATCATCTCATGCTCTACATCTGCCGTTCATCAACAGTAGAAATAAATTTGAAATGGCAGGACAGGGCATTCCAAGAGTTCCTCTGCGTTTTGACAAACAGGCTGAAGATCTGGAGTTGTCTTTGCCGGCGTCTATGTCGATTCTCTCCAGTACGTTGGAGACGACAATCTCGTCTAACAGAGCCAGTTTAGACGACTTATCTTACGCAGATCACCTTACCAGAGTGTTATCACAACATCTCGATGGAAAAGAATTCCAGGACGTTCAAACTTTCTTGAGAGTTCTTTCGAGGGCAGTAGCATATTCCACGTATAACTCCGCCCTTTCAGTGGCAAATTTGGAGTTAGACATGATGCTGCCCTGCCTTCATCCACAAGAGTGGATTCTAAGGTGAAAAACTCTCTTCGAGTCACTCAGGTTTCAGGAGCGCTTCTCTTTGATGGTAAGCTTTCGCTAATCTATGACCAGGTTACTAAGAAAGCTTCGCACTCTCTGCTCTTTAAGTCCATTTCGAAAAAAAACGGACTCAGCAGGGAGGAGTAAATCAGGGACTTCTGGGGCGAGTACGTCCCAGGGATGTTCCTATAGAGGTTCTAAGAAAACCTCTACATCTTACTCTAGAGACCGTCAGAGTAGTGACTCAGGTAGGACATGTAATGTTGGCCGAGACAACCTGTCAGATGCCCTTAGGTTGACTGGTCGAGGTGCGGGTTGGGGAGGACGTAGTTTCTCCTCCCGCAAGCCTCGCAGGTCCAGGAGGTGATGGTCAACCAATTGGTTGTCAATTACGGACGACCGATGGGTTCAGGGGGTTATTTCGGAAGGTCTAAAACTGTCCTTCCGAGAAAAACCTCCGTTAACACAAAGTCCACGATGGACTCAGCTTCCACCAAACCTTCAGAAGAGAGATTCGCTTCTATCAGAGGTGCAATCTCTTCTGGAGAAGAACGTAATAGAGGTCGTAGAAAACCAGGAATCTCCCGGTTTCTGCATTCAGCTGTTCCTGGTACCAAAACCAAACGGCTCGTTCCGTCCAGTTATAGATCTAAACTGGATAAACAAGCTGATCGTGGCTCCTAAATTTTATATGGAGACCATTGGATCGGAGAGAGTGAGCATTCGAGTGAACGATTATGCTGCGAGCAAAGATCTCAAAGATGCGTACTTTCACATCATGGTACAGCCGGCATTCAGAAAGTACCTTTGCTTCGCTGTCCTAGGAGTCGTTTATCAGTTCCGAGCAATGTGCTTCGGTCTGAATCCAACGCCCTGAGCCTTTACTCGAATAATGAACTCTGTTATGAGTCATTTCCGGGCTCATTCGTCTGCAGGAATGTCGGCCTACTTGGACGACATTCTTCAGAGGTACGGCAACAGATTAATGCTTCAGAACGATGTTCGGAGTCTGCTTCAACTGCTCTGACATTTTGGTTTCATAGTAAACGAAAAGAAGTCGGATCTAGTTCCGTCCAAGTCATTCATTCACTTGGGAATGAGCTTGGAGACGCACAACAATCTGGTTCATCTGCCGTTACCCAGAGCGAAATAAGTCAGTTGTTACGCTCGCTTTTGTCTTCACTCAGATGTAGTAACAGCGAGAGAATTCATGTGACTGATAGGTTTGTGCGGAGCCGCCGTGGATCTTATTCCGATGGGGTGTCTACGCACTCAGCCACTCCAGATATTTTTTATTCAGAATTGGAGTGTAAAGGTTCATTCGCTCGAAACGAGCATCGTCTTGTCGAACCAAGTAAAACAAGAGGTTCAGACTTGGGCAGATATGCGGTGGTTAACTCAGGGAGTGCCACTGCAACTGCCGGATCTGATTTTTACAATTATGACGGATGAGAGTCAAACAGGTTGGGGCGTGATTTTGAGCCCAACAGATTCGAAGTGCCAGGGTCTTTAGGATCCGCAGTTCCTGAACAAGCACATAAACATCAAAGAGATGATGTCAATTTGGCTTGCGCTGCGTCATTGGATGAACATTATTCAAAATTCACATGTTCAAATTCTGTCCGACATTTCAACAGTAGTAGCGTATATTCGGAACCAGGGAGGCACTCATTCCATTCCATTGTTCAACTTAACAGAGAGAATCCTTCTGTTTGTCCTAGAGCATCAGGTTCTTCTGTCGCTCCGTCATATTCCGGGTCATCTGAACGTTCTTGCGGACTCCCTTTCTCGGAAAGGTCGTATGTTGTCGTCAGAATGAACTCTCAACAAATGAGTATTCAATCAGATCTGCTACCAATGAGATCGTCCGATGATAGACTTGTTTGCGACGCATCTCAACAATCAGTTGCAGACGTGTGTGTCTTCATGACCAGATCCTCGAGCGTTTGCAGTAGACGCTCTCTCAATCTCTTATGACGGAATGATAGGATACGCGTATCCTCCAGCTCCATTGATTCAACAGATATTGCTCAAAATCAAGTAATCTCACTGCAAGATTCTGTTGGTAGCATCTCTGTCACCCCAGAGACCATGGATAAACCTACTCAGGTGTCTGTTATGGGACATTCCTCAAAAGCTTCCTCCATGGGAGGACCTTCTTTCGCAGGGGAAATCGCACACACTGCATCACAACCCGCAAGGTCTCAACCTTCACGTTTTTCCATTGTGCGGTCCTTCTTGCACGGCAAGCATTTTACAGGACGAGCAGTGGATGCAATTTCTAACTGCAGGAGGACCTCCTCTTCGCTAAATTATGCTGCTAAGTGGAAGGTTTTCTCTCGTTGGTGTAGGGATCATTCTATTGATATTTATGATCCATCCATTCCAGACATTGCTAATTTTTTGGTTTACTTGTTTGACGAGATCAAGCTACAGCCAATAACTATTAAAGGTTATAGGTCAATGCTATCGGATATTTATGCTCATCATGATAGCTTACAAATTGGATCTAACGTCTCTTTATCTAAGTTAGTTAAAAACTTTTCGATAAATAGACCTAGAACCCTGAGGTTAATTCCTAAGTGGAGTTTGGCTTGGGTTCTTCTGAAGCTAAAAGAAGTGCCGTTTGAACCCCTTGTCACGGTAGACTTCAAATACTTATCTTATAAGACAGCTTTTCTCTTAGCCTTCTCTTCTGCTAGAAGAGTTAATGAGCTTCATGCACTATCTGTTGATGATTCTCACTATCGTGGTCTTGGTAATACTATTACTTTGACTACTAATGTTGGATTTTTGGTCAAGAATCAGGCTCCTAATAAGTACCCTGAGCCTATTGTTATTAAGGCCCTTCCGTCCTCAGACGGCCATAGGCCTTTGCTATGTCCAGTTAGAGCTATGTGTATTTACAAACGTAGATCTGAGTTTATCAGAAAGAGACAAAAACATTTCTTTCTGTCTCTGCTGCCAAATAGAAGGGACAAAACGCTCCATTCTATTTCAAGATGGATTCAATTGACTATTCGTACTGCTGATGAAAAATTATCTTCAACTCAGCAGTCTGTGCTTAAGATTTCAGCGCATGAAGTGAGGGTGCTGTCTACATCGTGGGCTTATGCTAATAGTATTGCTATTACCGATTTGATGAAAGCTGCATACTGGTCTCAGCCTTCTACGTTCACAAATTTTTACCTTACAAATATTGAGTCTATTTCTGGCGACCTGCGTTGTTTAGGTCCGTTATCTGTTGCTCAGAATGTCGTCCACTGAACAGTTGCAACTATAGTTATGCAGGCTTTCTGTTCCAGCAGTGACTCTGTCCTGCTGCCCTCTTCATTCTGGGGTGATTGACCCAGAGCAAGTGGAAGGGGGGGGGGGGGGGTGATGTTCCCTTATAGCAAGGGAATACCTCCTCTGGAGTCAGTAATTCTGAGTCGGTGATTGGATGGTTTTAAAGTGTAAAGCTAATGTTTATCTCATTATGTAATGTTTTTAAAGTGTAGCTCAGTGTGAAGCATTTGTATATGTCACGTGTCATACAAGCATTAATATACAATCTTCAGACACTTTTAAATGAGCATAAAGAGTCTCAATCTCTGGACTATCTTTATTTATTGGCTTTCCTTTAAAAAATTAGTATTATGGGTTAAACTGGATGTTAATAGAGATCATTGATGTTATTGTGCTCAATTATGGATTGGTAATGTGTCTTTCTTATTTTGTTTAAACAAGAAAGATACATGTAAATCCTGTTTCTCCTTTTCTCCTTGAGGGGATAATTCTGTTTACATGTAATTGAGCCTATTGGATTTTCCTCTAGGTCCTAGGCCCTCCAGCCTTTTTTTTATTCAGCTAAGTCTGGGTCATTGGTACAGTATAAAAATGTTAAAAAATTTATAGTAATTTATATATTTTTTTTATCCTTTCCAATGACCCAGACGGGGATGGCCCTCCCATGAGTTGGGAACTCATACCTCTCCGCTGATTACATAACACTTACCAGGCACTGGTTGTAAGAATGAAGATTCGGTGCCAATTTTGGTACTTCCTTGACACTGCGCATGCACAGTGGACAAAAGTATGGAGGACCATATAGGACATTGATTTTTTGGATTTTGATGCAAATTTTGTGGATTGGGGGGGGGGGGGCAAAATCTGTGTTTGGCCCTGGTTATTTTTGAGTTAGCACCAGGTAAGTCTGGGTCATTGGTAAGTATAAAAAATATATAAATTGCTAGAAATTTTTTAACTTTGAACCGGCTTACATTTCAGCACCCTCCGCCAGCCCCACACATAGATACCACACTTATGTGCTAATCATTTAATGACTGGGTAGAAGCTGTGTACTGTATCCTTAATACATCTTGAACATTTTCCTTTTTAGCCTGACTGCTTATAGTCCGTCAATCCATCCATCCGTCCAACTGTACATTAGTCTGTCCATCCATCTGTCCGTAAACAATTGGTTTCCAACTGATAACTCCAGTAAGGATTATTTGATTTCAACCAAAGTTGATATGTGTATTTTCCAGCCAGTAATACAGGCTCAGATTTCAGTCTAAATCAAGTTCGAGGGTTCATATTTGGTTTCTCCATGTGAGCCTGAATGTCAACATGCAACATGAGGAATATCATTTAGAAATCTTCAGATGCACCACTCCAAATCTTTTCATATTTGGTATACAACATCCTTATAGGGGCCAGATTAAAATTTGTTTACATAATGTCTGTGGGTTAATATTTTAATTCCTTATTTTAATTCCTTATAGGAATCTGTATTCTAACTCGGTGCAATATGAGGAAAATTATTTGTGAATCGTTTTGGTGAGATCCACCAGGCAGAAACTTTTCATATTTTGTATTCAGTATTCTTAGGGGATCAGATTAAAATTTGTTCCAACCAAGTCCGGGGGTTCATATATGAGCTCCCGGTTTGAACCCAAATTTTAAAAACTTCTGTATAAGATCTACCATTCACAATCTTTTGATATTTGATACCCATCCTTATGGGCATCAGATTCAAGTTTGTTAGCTCACCTGAGCGAAGCTCAAGGGGAGCTTTACTAATCACTTTCTGTCCGTCGTCCATCCGTCTGTCGTCCGGCATCCGGCATCAACTTTACATTATTGACTTCTTCTCACAAACTACTCAATCAAATTGAACCAAATGTGGTGTGCATGTTCCCTATCATATGTCAATTCAAGTTTGTTCAAATCAAGTTGACTCGCCCCTTGGTAGGGACACGCCCAAAAAAAAATATTTTTCTCATGAAACAGCAGTAGCAGAGACTTGATATTAGGTGTGCAGCTTCCTTTTGAGGTGTAGACTCAGGTTTGTTCAAGAGAAGTTCTAGGGGCTATATTTGCCATCGTTATGGGAGGGGAAAGAATTTTTGCGCCGCCCAAAATTTCTATATTTTTATACTGTACCAATGACCCAGACTTAGCTGGTGCTAACTCCACAAAAACCAGGGCCAAACACAAATTTTGCCCCCCAATCCCCAAAATTTGCATCCAAAACAAAAAGAAATCATGTCCTAAAGGACCTCCATAGTACGACTCTACTGCGCATGCGCAGTGACGCAGTCGTCCCGAAATTGGCGCCAAATATCATTCTCTGTTTGGCCCTTCATCAGTCAACATCTCACTGATCTTTGTGCTTGTAAATCTCAGTTTAAAGGATGCCAGACACGTAATTCTTGGAGAAAATGTGATTCTAAGGAGGATAGAAGGAGGAGAGGAAAAAAGAAGTGGCAAAAAATAATCAGGGCTGTACTTAAAATTTTTTGTTGAAATTATGTTAAGTTGCCTATTTTCGAGGCAAACGCCTCTTGTTGTCATTCTTGCTAATTGTTGCACTGCTTATTCAGTGTTTCCTCTCCCCTAACCTTCTAAAGTCCCCCCTTGCAATTCTCCCATGCTTTTGGCATATTTTTGAGAAGTTTCATTTCTAAAAATTCCCTGGGAGAGTTGCTTGGTTACAGAATGTTTTCTGTTATTTTCCCCATAGTTACGTTTTCACCCATGGGTGTATAACGTTTGTGTTCTGCATCTTCCATCTGATGTTCTGCAGATTCTCCCCTGGGAGTCTCTGTTTTGCATCAGATAGAGTGTAATTGATGACTGATTCCGGGCCAGTTTTTTCAGTGCCTGGAGTCATGTTTTCTTCTGTGTTTACACTGTTTGTTTTCATTGGCAACAGCCTTTTTTGAGGGGGGCTGTTTGCCTTTGAGGTAGTTTATCTCATTATAAGATACATTTATATTATCTGAAAGTGTCTCATTAATTATTTTATATAATTTTAAAATTTTTGACCACACTTTGCCATCGGATCCATCGGGGCTCAATGTTACTTTTCAGCAACTTGGGCTTCTCTGAAAAAATATTTTTTCAAAATTATTTTGTTTTGCAATTGTTTTTTCATTTATTAATGGATCATGTTATTATGTATCTTTGTGTCAGGGGTTTTTGCGAGTAACTAGGACTTATTGTTGTTCTTTCACAATGAAGGGAACTTGTTCAAATTGTAATAGGAAGAAATCTTCCTCTGACTTTCATGATTATTGCATTAATTGTAGTCAGTGTTCTCGCATTAATCCCTGTCCTGTATGTGAATATTGGGATGAGAAACATTGGAAACGTGTGTCACGATATGTTGTTTCTGGAGAAAGAGCGATGCCGGCTCTTTCTCCACAAGGTCACTCTACTCTCTCAGTTTCTATTTCAGAGGAACCAGAACAGGGTGATGTTTCCATGTTATCTTCTTCAAGTGTGCGTCCGTCGTCACAATTAAATACAGAGCTAGCGGCAAAAGTGCTCATGGAGATTAGACAAATGTCGTCCGCTAGCTCGCCCGGTGTAGCGTCCATTCACCGAATGGTTCGGCAGCCGGGTTCGTCCGATGCGGTCCAAGAGGAAATTTTGGGTGATGCGAGCACTATAAAAATAATAGATGCACACCCAGTGACGGCGGATAGTGAACGAGAACGGAGGAAGCCTTTTAGTCCGGTTCCTAGCTCGTCCAGGTCCAGCCGGGCCGCGAGCGAGAGAGGCCCCTCTCTCGTACAACAACATCTGGGACCAGATGTTGTGGTACAAAATGTGTCTTTAGCGGAGCATACGTCCGTCGCTCGGGACGCTCCGTTGTATAAGCAGTCCGCAGAGACTGTTAAGGCTTCCTCTTCTCGCCGGCGCACACGACCGCACCTTGGCTGCGTGACCTCCGATATCTTGCCAGCTTCGCCGATGAAGGATTATTCGGCGACCAGGTCACACCATCCGGCAGCCAGGGATTCGAGACCGATGGACTCCGGACGTTCGCATAGGAAAAGTATGCGGGAGCCATCTGATGCGGAGCTGCCCTCGGCAAAGCAGCGAAAGACCGCTCCTCCGCAGGTCTCGACGTCGGACATTCTAGTGCAGATAGCACAGCTTATCGCAGCATCCCAGCAGCCGACAGAGACGGTGTCGGATCGAGAATTATCCGACGGCGCTGGGTCGGTAAGCTCCGCCGAAGCATCGGGGGCGGACGACCGGGAACATCGGGAGGTCCGACCGGATGGTGAAAGGGATACGGATGAATTGGAGCTATCCCTTTCGGAACAACACAAAGCTGCCGTAGACTTCATCCGGCACTTTCTTCCTCAAGTTGTTCCGTCGGGCCAGACTGCTGCGCTTCCGGACAGGAGAATTATAGCGTCATTGGACTCTGATTTTTTCGAGCGGTTCAGGGACATCGCTCCCGAGTTTCCGTCGCAGTCCAATAATGTTGCAAGAACATTTGAATTATTGAACGACGCTATTTTTAAACTTGCTTCCAGGACAGGGAAAGCAGGCTTCTTGTCCGCAAATACTCTCAACCTGCCTTTCATTAATGCAAGGAATAAATTCGACACGGCAGGTCAGGGTATACCGAGAGTTCCTCTGCGTATGGACGACGAGGCGGAAGACTTAGAGCTATCATTACCGTCGTCAGCTTCTATTCCAACCGCAGTGTTGGAAACAGCTATCGCGTCTAACAGAGCCAATTTAGATGCCTTATCTTACGCAGATCACCTTACGAAGGCGTTATCACTGCGTCTTCAAGGGGAAGAGTTTCAGGATATACAATCCTCCTTAAGACTTCTTTCAAGGGCAGTAGCTTATTCCACGTGTAACTCCGCCCTTTCAGTGGCAAATCTGGAGTTGGTTAGACGTGACGCAGCCCTGTCTACATCCACACTAGTGGATTCTAAGGTGAAGAACTCTCTTAGAGTCGCTTCGGTCTCAGGAGATCTTCTCTTTGACGGCAAGCTTTCCGCTATTTATGATAATATTAAAAAGAAAGCTAGTGATTCTCTGTTGTTTAGATCCGCTCCTAAAAGGTCGGATTCAGCAGACACGAATAAGGCGGGCACTTCTGGGTCTTATCCGCCCAAGAGAGGTTCCTATAGAGGTTCCGGTGCGTCCTCTAGCTCTTATTCGAGAGACCGTCAGGATAGCGACTCTCGTTCGGGACGTCCTTCAGGCCGGGACAATCGGTCGGACGCCCCGAGGTCGACGAGGCGAGGTGCGGGTCGTGGAAGACGTGGTTTCTCCTACCGCAGGCCTCGCAGATCCAGGAGGTGATGGCTCAAACCTCTATCGCGTTCCGGTTGGCGGAAGGTTGTCGAGTTTTTCTCAAGAGTGGGCGTCGATTACGGACGACCCGTGGGTGAGAGGAGTGACTTCGGAAGGTCTAAAGATATCCTTCAAACGAAAGCCTCCATTAACTCGAAGTCCAAAGTGGACTCATCTTCCGTCAAACCCTCAGAAAAGAGACGCTCTGCTATCAGAGGTGCAGTCTCTTTTAATGAAGAACGCGGTAGAGGTCGTAGAAAACCAGGAATCGCTGGGATTCTACAGCCATCTGTTTCTGGTTCCGAAACCAGACGGCTCGTTCTGTCCAGTCATAGATTTGAGCTGGATAAACAAGCTGATCGTCGCTCCGAAGTTTTATATGGAGACGATTCGATCGGTCAGAGCGAGTATTCGGGTGAACGATTATGCAACGAGCATAGATCTCAAAGATGCGTACTTTCACGTCATGGTACATCCGACATTCCGAAAGTATCTACGCTTCGCAGTCCTAGGAGTGGTGTATCAATTCCGGGCGATGTGCTTCGGATTGAATCTAGCACCCTGGGCTTTCACTCGGGTAATGAACTCGGTAATGATCTACTTCCGAGCTCATTCGTCTGCGGTAACGTCGGCCTACCTGGACGACATTCTTCAGAGGTACGGCAACGAGTTAACGCTTCAGAACGATGTTCAGAATCTTCTTCTTTTGCTCCGACGTCTCGGTTTTATAGTAAACGAGGAGAAGTCGGATCTGGTGCCGTCCAAGTCATTCACTCATCTGGGAATGAGCTTCGAGACGCACAACAATCTCGTTCGTCTGCCGTTAACCAGAGCGAAATTAGTCAGTTGTTACGCTCGCTATTGTCTGCACGCAGACAAAGTCACGGCGAGAGAATTTATGAGACTGATAGGTCTGTGCGGAGCCGCCGCGGATCTCATTCCGATGGGGCGGTTACGCACACGCCCTCTTCAAATTTTCCTGACTCAGAATTGGAGTGTGAAAATTCATTCGCTCGATGTAGACGTTCTCTTGTCAGATCAAGTGAAACAAGAGATACAGACTTGGGCAAACATTCAGTGGTTAACTCAAGGAGTTCCGCTGCAGTTGCCGGATCCGAGTTTTACCGTTATGACGGATGCCAGTCAAACAGGTTGGGGTGCATCATTAATCCCAACGGATTCGAGATGCCAGGGTCTTTGGGATCCGCAATTCCTGTGCAAGCACATAAACATCAAGGAAATGATGTCAATTTGGCTTGCGTTACGTCACTGGATGGACATTATTCACGATGCTCATGTCCAAATCCTATCCGACAATACGACAGTAGTGGCGTATATACGGAATCAGGGAGGCACTCATTCAGTTCCGTTGTTCAATCCAACGGAAAGAATCCTTCTGTTTGCGTTAGAACATCACGTTCTTCTTTCGGTCCGTCACATACCGGGTCGTCTGAATGTGCTAGCAGACTCTCTTTCACGAAAGGATCGCTTGTTGCCGTCGGAGTGGACTCTCAACAAACAAGTATTCAATCAGATTTGCTACCAATGGGAACGGCCAATGATAGACTTATTTGTGACACATCTCAACAATCAATTGCAGACGTATGTGTCTCCGTGTCCGGATCCAAGAGCTTTTGCAGTAGACGCTCTGTCGATCCCTTGGGACGGAATGATAGGATATGCGTATCCTCCAGCGCCATTAATTCAACAAGTATTGCTAAAGATAAAACAATCTCAATGCAAGATTCTGTTGGTAGCATCTCTGTCGCCACAGAGACCGTGGATAAATCTACTCAGGTGTCTGTTGTGGGACCTACCGCGGAAGCTTCCTCCACGGGAGGATCTTCTTTCGCAGGGGAAATCGCGCCAACTCCATCACAACCCGCAAGGTCTCAACCTTCACGTTTTTCCGTTGTGCGGTCCTTCTTGCATGGCAAGCACTTTACAGGACGAGCAGTGGACGCGATTTCTAACTGTAGGAGGACCTCCTCTTCGCTAAACTATGCGGCTAAGTGGAAGGTTTTTCGTCGTTGGTGTAGGGATCATTCTGTAGATATATTCGATCCCTCTATACCAGACATTGCAAACTTTCTAGTATACTTGTTTGACGAAATCAAACTGCAGCCTGTTACTATAAAGGGTTATAGATCTATGTTATCTGATACCTATGCACATCATGATAGTTTACAAATTGGATCTAATGTCTCTTTATCTAAGTTGGATAGAAACTTTTCGATAAATAGACCCAGAACTCTTAGATTAATTCCTAAGTGGAATTTAGCTTGGGTTCTCCTTAAATTGAAGGAAAAGCCATTTGAACCTCTTGGGACAGTAGATTTCAAATTCTTATCTTATAAGACAGCTTTTCTCTTAGCTTTCTCTTCTGCCAGAAGAGTCAGTGAGCTTCATGCACTATCGGTGGATGGTTCTCATTATCGTAGTGTTGGGAACACTATCACCTTCACTACTAATGTGGGTTTTTTAGCTAAGAATCAGGCTCCTAATAAATATCCGGAACCTATTGTTATTAAGGCTCTTCCGTCTTCAGACGGGCGTAGGCCTTTACCCTGTCCTGTTAGAGCACTACGTATCTATAAACAGAGATCTCAGTTTATCAGAAAGGGACGGAAACGTTTCTTTCTGTCTTTGATGCCTAATAGAAAGGACATTTCAGTCCATTCTATTGCTAGATGGATTCAGTTAACTATCCGTACTGCTTATGAAGATTTATCTTCTTCTCAGAAGTCTGTGCTTAAGATTTCTGCTCATGAAGTAAGAGCTCTTTCTACTTCCTGGGCTTATGCTAATAGTGTTGCTATTACAGATTTAATGAAGGCTGCTTATTGGTCTCGGCCATCCACATTTACGAATTTTTATCTCAGAAATATTGAGTCCATTTCTGGAGACCTGCATTGTTTAGGTCCGTTTTCTGTTGCTCAGAATGTCGTCCACTAAACAGTTGCAACTATAGTTATGCAGGCTTTCTGTTCCGGCAGTGACTCCGTCCGGCTGCCCTCTTCGCTCTGGGCTATTTGACCCAGGGCAAGGGGAAGGGGGGGGGGTGGGTGTTCCCTTAGGTCACCTGCTTTATAGTGAAAAGCAAGGGAATGCCTCCTCCAAGTCAGTATTTCTGAGTCGCTTCCGGGATGGTTTTAAAGTGTAATATTAATGTTTAAATTCATTCATGTCTTATTTTTAAAGTGTAGCTCGGTGTAAAGCATTTGTATATGTCAAGTGTCAAACGGGCTTTAATATACAATACTCGGACACTTTTAAATGACTATAAAGAGTCTCAATTCTCTGGACTACTTTATTTATTGGCTTGCTTTAAAAATAATTAGTATAAGGGTTATACTGGATGTTAATAGAGAACATGAATGTTATTGTGCTCAATTATTAAGGGTAGTGTATCTTTCTAATTTAATATTAAATAAGAAAGATACATGTAAAGCCTAATACTCCTTTTCTCCTTAAGGTGTTCCCTCTTTACTATATAGTTGAGCTTACTGGATTTTCCTCTATGTCCTAGGCCCTCCAGCCTGTTTACTATTCAGCTAAGTCTGGGTCATTGGTACAGTATAAAAATGTTAAAAAATTTATAGTAATTTATATATTTTTTATACTTACCAATGACCCAGACGGGGATGGCCCTCCCTGGAGTTTGGAACTCTTGCCTCCCCGCTGAGTACATAGCGCTGGCCAGGCACTGCCAGTAAGAATGATAATTGGCGCCAATTTCGGGACGACTGCGTCACTGCGCATGCACAGTAGAGGCGTAGTATGGAGGTCCTTTAGGACATGATTTCTTTTTGTTTTGGATGCAAATTTTGGGGATTGGGGGGCAAAATTTGTGTTTGGCCCTGGTTTTGTTAGAGTTAGCACCAGCTAAGTCTGGGTCATTGGTAAGTATAAAAAATATATAAATTACTATAAATTTTTTAACTTTCCAAACTTAGAGGCCAATTTGAACCAAATTTCATATGAGGGCTCATTGGGTCATAAGTACCTAATTTATGCCAAAAACATTTTTCCTCTCACCCCATTGGAACTGCAGGAGCTAAAAATAGAAAAAAAATTTAAAACACCCATTTCTCCAAAACTACACGGCACTGAGATTTTTATTTTGTGTGAAGCTTCCTTAGAAACAGCAGAACGGAATAGTCAAAAAAAAAATTGCCATTGTTTTTTATGACCCCGAAATATTTTCGGGGGGTATATAGTTGAGGTCTCCATCCGTCCGTACATATGTATGTCCGTCCGTCCGTCCGTCCGCCCGTACAAACATTTTGTATTATAACTCGAGCATCAGTTGTCGGATTTTAATGTTCTTTGGTATGGCGATAGGGCAGCTTGGGGGAACAGATGCCTTTGCACCTAGCGTTTCGTCCATTCATGTTTGGTAGAGTTATGGCCCCCTGTTTGTTTTTGGCCTCTGTTTCTGACTAAGGTAAATTGTACCATAGCCTTTTGGGCAAAGAGCTGCCGAATTTTGTTTTCAGTTCATTATTTTTCTGGGGCCCAGTGCTTGCAGGGGAGGTTGCATGACATTTTAACCTCTACTTAATAAATATAGCATGGCTTTGAGTTGACTATGCCAAAATAGTGGTCCTCGAGGAGAGGATAGTCCCGACGCGTATAGTCCCGACGCGTAGCGGACTCAAGAATTATAGTGATTTTGGTTCCAGACCATTTAAAATTGTATCACCACGCCAATCGATTTCAAATTTTATTTGCTTATTTCTAATGTCAAAATACAGGTCAAGTTCATTTGGAGGATCACTCCGATCATTCTTGCAAGAGTTATGCCTCTTTTTAAATTAAAAAATCACAAATTTCCCAATTTCAGCTTTATTCTTACTGTCCACTGCCTATAGGGGAAGTGTTGCCCGATTTTTTTTTTTAGTCCACTTTCTGTACTGCCCAGTGCTTGCAGGGGAGTTTGCATGTCATTTTAAACTACATATCAATATAACCATATAAATGCCAATTTCAGCTTTATTCTTACTGGCCATTGCCTATGGGGGGGAAGTGCTGCCCAATTTTTTGTAGTCCACTATTTCTGTGCTGCCCAGTGTTTGGTGGGGAGGTTGCATGTCATTTTAACCTACTACATATCGATATAACCATATAAATATGAATGCCAATTTCAGCTTTATTCTTACTGGCCAGTGTCTTATAGGGGAAGTGCTGCCCAATTTTTATTCCCCCGAAAAAAATTCGGGGGAATCTAGCCGTGACGTCGTCCGCCTGTCTGTCCGGGCGTAGACGGAATTCGTGTCCGCTCCATAACTTCTTACAGCCTTCAAGGATATTAATGATACTTGGTATTATTGTTGCCCACAACCAGAGGGTGTGTCGCGAATAAGGTTGGAATGGCTATCAAGGCTTTTTTCGGGGGAATCAGCCACCCTTTGGTGGCCATCCTCTAGTTTTTTTGGTCCACTATCTCAATTTTTTCTAGTCTACTATTTCTGTACTGCCCAGTGTTTGCAGGGCAGGTTTGCATGTCATTTTAACCTACTACATATCGATATATGGATGACACAAGAATCATAGTGTTTTTTAATTCCGTTCATTCAAAGTTGTTTGGATGAACCAATTCTCTTCAAACATTCGGAAGTTATTTATTTACATGCAAGTCCGACTTTGCTACCTTCGGGGGCATCAGCACAAGTGTTAGCGTTGCACTTTTTATCATAGGGTACTTTTCCAGGACTTTGAAAAATGCTGAGTCATCATATTTTAACACTGTGATTAATGGGAAAAACATTAAAAAATCTTCTTCTCCCATACCACTGCTCCAAAGGCTTTTATATTTCACATATAACATCTTTGGAAGATTCATTCACATTTTTGTTGAAATCAAATCCCTGGGTCCATGTTTGGGCTCTCTATGGGAGCCCAGATGTTCAGATTAGTGCAATATGAGGAATATTCTTTAAAAATCTTCTTCCAATCCACCAATCAGAAGCTTTTGATATTTGGTATGCAGTATCCATAAGTGTGGGAGATTCAAGTTTGTTCAGTTTGAGTCCCCGGCTTAATATTGGGGCTTTCTATGGGTGGGTTGAGGGAGTAGCAGGGGGGTGCATGTTAGGGTCAGGTTTGTTCAAATCCATTCCTTAGTGTTTTTCCATAAAATTTGCCTTTCATGACTTCATTCCTTTGTACTGTTGATGAATCATGTCCAACTGAATGTGGCCCCAAATACTTCTTTGAACCACAGGTGAGCAATTGAGGCCATTTGGGGCCTCTTGTTCAAATTAAGTCTCCAGATTTTTATTTGGTCTCCTCAGGGAACCCAAATTTTAACTTCGTGCAATAGAAGGAAATTTCTTTAGATCCACCAGTCAAAAAATTTTCAGACATGGTATGCAGTGGGTTCATATTCAATTTTGTTGAAAGCAAGTCCATGGGTTCATATTGCCTCCCTATTGGAGCCTGAATTGTAACCTACGGCCATATGGAAAATATTCTTTAAAATCTTCTGATCCACCAGTCAGAATCTTCTGATAGTTGGTTCACAGGTTCCTTATAGGGGCCAGATTCAAGGTTATTCAAACCTTTTCCCTGGATTCATATTTTGGGCTCCTTATGAAGAAAATGCTTTAAAAATCTTCTCCAGATCCTCCTGGCAGAAACATTTCATATTTGGTATACACACCATCCTCGTGGGGTAGATTCAAGTATGTTCAAATCAATTCCATGCGTTCATATTTTGGCACCTTGAGGAGAACTTGGTGTAATAAGAAGAATATTCCTCAACGATCTTCTTCAGATCCACCCAAAAGAATCTTTTGATACTTGACAAGAAAATAAATTTTATTTCAATCAAATGTTCTGTTTTTGTTAATGATCATATCTGTGTGAAAAGATACACAACCAGAAAGCCCCAATTTTTAAAAAAAAAACATGTCTCAGTCAGGGGTCAGTCTGGCAGCTGATTTTAGGGAGAAGTGACTTCTCCCTCCAGAGACTTTAGGGAGAAGTCAGGGTCCAGGAGGGAGAAGGCAGTGGACATGAGGGAGAAGTCAGAAAAATACAATACGTATATGACATTGTGACAAAATAAATGTAGACAGAGGACACAATTGTGGAGAAAAAAATAAATAAAAGTTATACAAACGTACATACACATACAAAACTAAGTCATGTAGGTTAAAATTCTCCCCTCCCCCACAAAAAATTGTGTCGTCCATGGTTTCTTAATACCCTAACACTTTCCCTAACAGTGATGACTAGAGTTACCATGCAGTTGATTTTGTATTTGCATTTGAAATTTAGCATTACCCATGGTGAGAGTGTTCTTCTCTGTAATAGAAGGTATATTCTTTTAAAAAAAATATTTAAATTATTTAAAATAAATTTCAAGTTCACATAAGAAGCTGGGTCATTCATGGTTTCTGAATGTCCTAATTGAATTGAAAAGCGTAGTTAAAAAAGTTTTCGACATCCTTCATAAATTAAGCGTCATTAACAATGTGAGTTAATTTATTTCTAAAGGTAAATGACAAAATATTTCAGTTGTCTCCCTTACCTGCTGCGCTGTGTGATAATATTCTGTTCAGAAAAATGACAATTTCTGCCAACCATCTTACATTGACATGTGCGATTGGTGCTATAAGGCCTGCCGTTCATATCCATCCTAATATGTGTGATTTCTATCGTAGCCTTATTACATTTAACCCCCTTCCATCACAAGTTTTCAAAGAAAAACTTTCAATGCAAATTGCATGGCGAATTTCAATGCAACCAATTGTTCAGTGAAACAGAGCATAACCGTAAACAATTTTGACGTTTTTATGGATGAACTGTCCCCTGCACATTTTTGAGGGTTTTGAAACGGTGGTTAACTTTAATAAATTCTAATTAACTGGATGCATGTCTTGTGTGATTCGCTGTTTTTGCTGACATTTTTGTTTTTAAATAGCATTTTGTGCTGGTTGCTACCAGTTGGGGCGTATTGTTCGAACGACTGCCATTACAACTCTTTTCATAAATATAAAATTGGGCTAGTTTAGGCTATTTTCAGAGCCGTATGACAGATTTTAACAGCACTGTGTTTACTTTTTTGTCAATGCGGAAGTGTTTTTTTGGAAATAAAACATAAGAAAATACAGTAAACTGCCATGTCTCCCAAGGAAGTTTTGAAGGGCGACTTGAATTTCGCCCCCAATGTAAGCCAAGGCGACTTGAGGAATGACAAGGCGACTTCTTTGCCCGAGTCGCCCACTCAGCTGACCCCTGGTTTCAGTCATGTCCATGTTGACTGCCATTTCACTCCATTTCTTTACACAACTGATGGCTTCCAGAAACACTGAATATCTCACTAAATTTCAACCCCAAATTTTAACCAACCTAGGTGGTCTTTTCATAGGGAAGCCTTTTCTCATTTTTCATCATAATCTCAAGCCTAACGTATGATTGAAGCAGTATTTGTTTACTTTGGTAACCAAGCTCAGTTTTACTGATAAAATAGGACCCAGTCACCAATGCTCAGGGTGGACATCTTCTAAAGTAGGAAACATGAGTATAAACGATTGACTAAACGTGACTTGACTTTATCTCCATGTTGTGGTCACGATTAGCCATTGTGCAGAAATATGTGACCCTAGCTGGTTGAAAGCTGGATTATTTTTGGTGGTCTGAATTTGTTATTCAGCATTTGTTTTATTTCAAATTATTGGAGAGTGCCTACAGGCACTCTCCAATAATTTGCAGTAAAACAAATTTTTATAAACAAAATATTATTTGCATTTGACTGAATACGAAACGAAAGCAAGAAAAATGTTGATTTTTGCTTCGATACCCTTATTTTTTTTGAAAACTATGATAGTGGCTTCTACCACTCAACCAGTTCAACACCGATAAATAAATTGGTGATAGTCATTCCAGTATGCACATATGTACAAGGTGAAACCTGCTTTTTGCCTCTGTCTTTCTTGTCCCTCAACACTAATACCATTATTCCTTTCAGACAATTTGATCCAGGTGAATATTTTTGTCTCACCTGATCCTCTGATTAGCTCAGCTTTGACGTAGTCAAATTAGAGGTAATGTCATGGCCTGTCGTCTGTCTGTCCATTCATCAACAATCCAATACGGCTTGGGCTGGAGGCCGTATTTGTGAATCAATCTTTATGAAACTTCTTGGGTACCTTTGTTATCACTGTGAAATGAGAAAGAGTGTTTTGGAGTGCAGTCTGAAATTCAAGATGTCCAGCGGCAGCCATTTTGTACCAAAATTAGTGCAATCAGTTTTCTGTACAGATCTTCTGTATGAAAGTTCTGATTTGAATAAATTTTTGTATGAATGTTTTGTAACATGCAATACATCACATACAATACAGGTTTTTTCTCATGCAGAAATGCAGTGCTACTTATACACAGTAAGTGTACATGTTAATATGGCTCAGGCTAGAGGCTGTATTTATGAACCGATCTTCACGAAACTTCATAGGTACCTTTGTTATCACCTTGGGATGAGAATGAGTATTTTTGGGTGCGGTCCCAAATTCAAGATGGCTGCCAGTGACCATTTTGTACTGAAATTAGGTACAATCAGTTTTTTGTACAGAACTTCTTATCAACCTACCTCAATTGTTTATTACATGCTTGCACTACAGTGGAAGAACCTAACTCGGATAAAATACTCTCTATTTTAATCTTTCCCAAGATTTGGGAAAGAAAAGTGGTGTAAGAACACCACGAAAAAATAAGCCAAAACTTGGTCGAGCGCCATCGGCGCACACCCAGTATGGGACGCTCTTCCATAGTACAAATCCATGACTTCTGTAACACAGTGCACAATGCGTCAATTCGTCAATCTTTTGATTATCCGCACACGTGGTGGATTTGTGTGTGCCATCTTTGCTAAAGTAACAGTGATATTTTAACTCGTCGATAATGGTTTTCCTGTGACTGGATTTATGGATCTGAAGATCGTATAATAACAGGACTGTGTTTTATATATTCATGTCTATATTTTCAACCATATTCTCATTGTATATTATTTACTATTCCGTTTTCGCGAATGTTTTGTTTGCGACATCGTGTCATCGCGAATCGACAATGAATTTTTCGGTTGATAAAAATTTAATTGTTATTGGAGTTAGGTGTCGGCCGTCTGGGTTCTGCCACCTTCACTCGTAGTTGAGGGTGTTCTTCTACTTTCTGTTTCTGTTGAGTTCACCTTTTTCTTCTACTGCTCTCACCTCTGTTCTTTCCAGTTCGGTTCCTTTAGGGCAATTCCTTTTGCCCTCGCCATTGGTGCATTCTCGTGTCCGTTTCGTCCGCACCCGCGGGTGGTGTGGAACGCTGTCGTTTCGGGAGGCTCCGGACTCGACCACGTCTGATGTGAGTTTACCCCCTATGTGGGGGATGTGCAGCTCCTCCCACCCCATGCCAGGGGGGGGGGGGGGGTAGGGGAGGGGGCACTGTCATTTTGGGGCCCCCAACTTGATCTCGTCTGGTGTGATTTTGACCCCCTCCGTGTGGGATGTGCAGCTCCTCCCGCTCCCGCGGGGGTGTGGGAAACGCTATCGTTTTGGGGTCGTCTGATTTGACCATGTCCGGTGAGAATTGCTCCCCCTCTGTGGGGGATGTGCAGCTCCTCCTGCACCAGCGGGGGGGGGGGGGGGTGTGCGCAGTCGTTTCGGGGCTTCCCGATTCGACCATGTCTGGTGAGAGTTATTCCCCTTCCGTGGGGAATGTGCAGTGTTTTACCGTGGTGGATACTGCAGGAGCTGTTGGATTTCTGTTGTACAGATGCCTGGTTCCGGGACTATGCGCCCTCTCCAGTCGACATCTGAGGCTGTCACTAGGGTTGTGACTCCTCCTTTGGAGGCCGAGCTTGGTGGCTCTCTCCGCTTTTCTGCCAGTTCCAACAGCTCCCGTCGTATCTGCTGCTACTGCTGTTCCGTCTACAATGTCATTGGGCACCGTTTTTAGCCGGCCTCTGCTTCTCCCTGCCAGGGATGTCTGTAGTGTGGTTGTGGGGTTTCGGCCTCAGCCTTCCCAGACTTCCACTCGGCAAAGTCAGATGGGGCTGCCGACTGAACCCCCTACTGTGTCCTCTCAGCCATTGAGCACAGTAGTTTTATACCTGCAGTTGTCTGCTGCAGTGTCTGGTTGTGTAGACGTGGGGGTATCGGCCTCAGCCTTCCCTGACTTCAACTCGGCGAAGTTGGAAGTGGCTGCCGGCCGGACCCTCTCCTGTGGCCTCTGCGCCTTTGAGCACCACAGTTGTCATTGGATTCGGTTGTTCTTAGTGGGACACTATGAACTCTGTGGCGTTTCCGTCCACTCATTCTGGCCACACGACCAGTTTTGGGGGCCAACGTCTTTTGTGCAGCCTGGACCTTCTGACCCACAGAGGTCCGCGGTGACTCTCATGAGTTCCCGCTATGGTGATCCTCGGGGTGTGTCACACCCCTATACACGTCTGCATTCAGACGTTTCGGCTGCGCCCGTCGTCCCACGTCGGGTGTTTTGGAGGATCATGACCCTTCGCTGGTTAAGAGGGTCAGCCACTCTGCCGGTTCGTTCCCCTGTCGAACCGGCCAGTACGGGCAGTGAGCTTAGGGAGGCCCTCTCCTTAACTCACTCAGGTTCTGTCAAAGAGCCTTCCCCTTGCTTCCAGTGAGGCAGCAAGTGGTTTCCAGGCACCCCTATGGCGCCGCCTCCAGGGATTGGAAACAGGCCGCTTTCTGATTCCCCTGGTGTTCCGACACCATGGGAGGCGTCAGCTGGTTGGCCCACGATGGGCTATGTGTCTTCCGACTCAGGGGAAGAGTCAGACATGCTTGATGTCGAGAGCCAGCAGTCTTCAGACTTGGGGGCAGCTCTTGATTTCGTGTTTGGGTTCCTTCCGGATCTCAAACCATCTAACCAGTCGACAGTGTCAGCCAGGCCGCGATCATCGGTCGCGCGCCAACAGCCTATGGAGCAACCCGCTTCTGGGCGTCTTCGACCGTGCCCGTCTGTACAGTTGGTTGAAGCATTTTCAGCCTTGGACTCTAAGCTCAGTTCCAAGGCTATGAAGGCTCCGTTCTTCACCAGGGTTGACACGATTCTGCCAAGCTGTCTGTCTACCAGACTTTGACGGTTTTGGATCATGACTCCAATTCCCTTGGGCTTTTCCAAGTCCAAGTCTGCCGTCATTCCGATGACGACTCTGGAGTCCACATTGGGCTTATCGAGAGAGATGCTTGGTATGCTTTCTCTCTCCGATCACGTCGTCTCAGCTTTAGCTGCTTATCTGCCTCCAGATAAGTTTGACGAGGTACAGGCTCCTTTGCGTGTGTTGTCCAAGGCGCTCATGCATCTTACTCACACACATGCCTGTAACACGGCTAATCTGGAATTAGTTCGAAGGGACTCTGTGCTGGACACAGGCCGATCCCTTCCTGAAGAGCAGTGCGCTACTCTTCGATTTGCTTTTTTGGCAGGTCCGCAACTTTTCCATGGTTCTGTGTTGACGGTCCGGGATGACGTCCTACGTCATTCCAACGATCAGCTGCTGTTTCTTCAGCTTGATCAGCTTTCTAGGGTAGGCACGGGCCGTTCCAACCCTAACAAGTACCCTCTGCTTCCTCTGCGAAACAAAGGGGCTGATCCTTCTGCCACCACTTCTACTTCTTACTCAAGGGGTAAGGGTAAGCGTCGGCAGTCTTGAGGGAAGTCCCAGGATTCTTCATTCAGTAGAGGAGGTGTTTTCTCCTCTCGCAAGTCTCGTTGGGGTTCAAAATGAAGGTCCTCACCTCGACTCGTCCCAGGTTGGAGGAAGGATAGCAGAGTTCGCAGACCGTTGGGCCACCATCACATCTGATCCTTGGATGTTAGATGTTGTTTGGTCCGGGCTGCGAATATCCTTCCGACGGCACCCCACTCTGTCCAGGGTGCCTCTTCCAACTACAGTTCCTTCAGACATTTTACGTCCGGAACTTTTGTCCACGGAGATAGACAATCTCCTGACAAAGGGGGCGATTGAGGTCATCAAGAACATTAGGTCAGTGGGTTTCTATTCCCGTCTGTTCTTGGTGCCGAAGAAGGACGGTCGACTCCGACCGGTTATCGATCTGAGTTTCCTGAACCAGTCTCATTGCTCCCAAGTTCAGCATGGAGACTTTCAGGTCGGTCCTCCATTCAATTCACCAGGGAGATTTCGCTTCCAGCTTCGTCCTGAGAGGTTCGTTTTTCTGGGGCGAGTTTATCAGTTCAAGGCCATGCCTTTCGGCCTCAACCTGGTTCCTTGGGCCTTCACCAGACTGATGTCGCATGTGATAGCTTTCCATCGCACACAGTCCAGGGTGACTACTTCGGCATATCTGGATGATATCCTCCAGGGGCATTCCAATGCTGCCTTACTGGAGTCGGATGTCACCACTCTGTTGAGCTTTTTCACGTCGCTACGTTTCAGAGTCAACGAGGAGAAGTCGGACCTGGTCCCTTCTCAGTCGTTTTATCATCTGGGGATGGCTTTCCGCACACAATTCAATTTGGTGGTGGTTCCCCAGGCCAAGGCTGTGATTCTATCAGCTTTCGCTCCGACTCTGTCCCAGTCCACATCCGCGACGTCTCGGAGTATTCTCCGGCTAATCGGTCTCTGCTGTTCGGTGACGGATCTCATTCCTCTAGGTCGGCTGCGTGTCAGACCTCTCCAACACTTTCTGCTCAGTCGCTGGAGGCCGAATGTAGATTTTCTGGATCTGGTGCTTCAGTTTCCAGAATATCTTTATCCTCACCTTCTCCTCTGGGCGGATGTCCCGTGGCTTTCGCAGGGTGTTCCGTTGGACTTATCCATATCCGATCACGTTCTGACGGCAGATGCCAGCGATCTTGGATGGGGTGCGACGTTGGATCCTCTAGGTCTTTCCATTCACGGGATGTGGGACCAGGATCATGCAGCTCTACACATCAACCAGAAGGAGCTTCTTGCTCTTCTTCTGCATTTGAGGCAGTGGATCCTTCACCTGTCGAATTGCCAGGTCCTTCTGTTGTCCAACCATTCGACGGTGGTTGCTTACATTCGGAACCAAGGCGGCACGCACTCTGTTCCAATGTACGAATTCGCTTGGCATCTTATACTGCTCGCTCAGGATGTCCAGTCCGGGGTGGCTGTTCGTCACATTCCCGGTCGCCTGAACGTCCTAGCCGACTCCCTGTCCCGTCGGGGCAGGGTCATTTCCACCAGGTGGATGCTCCACATGGCGGGTTCCATCGATCTCTTGTGACTTGTTGGAACCATCCGGTGGACACTTTCGTGTCCCCGTGTCCAGATGCTCTGGCTTTCGTCATGGACGCTCTGGCCCTCCTTTGGGATGGTCTTGTCAGCTACGCCTTCCTACCGGTTCGGATTCCGCCTGAGGTTCTCACCCAGATATGAAACTGCAGTCGTCGAATCCTTTAGATCACACCCGTCGCCTCGGTGGGTGTGGATCAATCTGCTCTGCTCTCTGTTAGCGGCGGTTCCGGCATGTCTCCCTCTACCTCGCGACTTTCTTTGCCAAAGTCGCCCGAGGAGGTTTTCAAGTTGACCCGACTTCATTGTGCCTTCGCACATGTCTTTTATCGGGTCCTGTCTCCTCCGTAGTGGTTTTTAGAGACACGCAGTGGAGTTGCTTTTCTTCTTCAAGGAGGCACTCACTCCACTGGTTTAGCCTCTGTGGCTAAGTGGAAGGTTCTTCTGTCGATGGTGTGCGATCACTCTGTTGCTTCTGTTACTCCTTCGATCACACCGCTTGCAGAGTTTCTGGTATATGTTTGTTTTCTGGAGGTCTCCAGCAATGTCCATGCTTCGGAGACATTTTTTCCTATGTGATACCGCATTGTTTTGACATTCATCCTTGCCTCTCCAAGCTTGTTCAGCTCTTTTCCTTGAAAAGGCCTAGGACCTTGCAGTTTACTCCAAGATGGTCACTTTCTTGGGCGCTGCTCTGCTTGGGGGTGGGGGGCATTCACGCCTTTATCCTGGATGAATATGCTTTTTCCCACATGCCAGATCTATCCTGCATCCATTTCTTGATGGACTTGTCCTGCTATTCGTGCAGCTTCCGCTCCTCTAGCTACTGGTGATTGTATTACCAATTGTTTTTTCTGCCACGATGTGCGTGCATTGTCTTCCTCTTTTAATAAGTCTGTCATGTTGTCGGATGACTGATGTTATACTGGCAGCCTTCTGGAGAAATGCTACATTCTCCTTTTATCTGCGACAGTTGCAGGAGCCGACAGAGAACCTTGGGGCCCTCTTTCTTTGGCTCAGGCTGTTGTCTATTCCAGCCTTTCAGCTTTTTTCAGGGTCAGTTCGAGCTTTGTGCTGTTACTGCCCTTTTCTGTCTGTGCATCCCAGTTCACCATACACCTCATCCTTCATTGTCTTTTCTAATGTTTGTGATGCTATGGTTTGATAGGCCTAGGGATCTCTTCCTCTGTCCACGGTCCCAGTGTTATTGAGTTATGTGTGGGTTGGTTATGTGATTCCCTCCAGACTTTTGTCTATTCGGCCTGTAGTAAACAATTGAGGTAGGTTGATAAGAAGTATAAATTTTATAGTAAATTTCCTTTCCTATTATACCTACTGAAATTGTTTACATGGAGGCCCTCCCGTCTTCTTATTCGGGTAAGAATCCTTCCTCCCCGCTGATCACATAACTCCTGTGTTGTTCAGAATCAAAAGAATGACGAATTGACGCATTGCGCACTGTGTTACGGAAGTCATGGATTTGTACTATGGAAGAGCGTTCCATACTAGGTGTGCGCCGATGGCGCTTGACTCAGTTTTGGCTTATTTTTTCGTGGTGTTTTTACACCACTTTTCTTTCCCAAATCTTGGGAAAGATTAAAATAGAGAGTATTTTATCCGAGTTAGGTTCTTCCACTGTAGTGCAAGCCTGTAGTAAACAATTTCGGTAGGTATAATAAGAAAGGAAATTTACTATAAAATTTATACTTCTATTTGAAGGTTCTGATTTGAATAAATTTTTGTATGAATGTTTAGTAACATAGAATACATCACATATAATACAGGTTTTTTTCTCGTGCATAAATTATGCAAATTAGATGAACTTTGATTTATTCAGTGCTACTTATACACAGTTAGTATACATGTCAATATGGCTGGGGCTAGAGGCTGTATTTATGAACCGATCTTCACAAAACTTCTTGGGTACCTTTGTTATCACCTTTGGACGAGAACAAGTGTTTTGGGGTGTGGTCCGAAATTTCAAGATGGCCACTGCCAGCCAATTAGACAAACTTTGATTTATTCAGTGCTACTTATACACAGTTAGTGCACATTTCAATACGGCTCTGGCTTGAGGCATCTGACTGTCACCCACCTTTACAATACTTTACCTGTACATTTGTTACTGGCTACAGTAAGTATTTATGTACAGACCTTTACAATACTTTACGTGTACCTTTGTTATCAGGACATTACCTAGATGTGTGTCATTGCTGTGTCACATACTTTACATATGCAAGTCTTACACAAGTTGAGCTACAGTGTCATTGACACTTTCTTTTACTTTTCTTTTGTTTTATTTACAGGATGATTTATACGATGAATTCATAGAAATGGGACACTTTCCAGGAGAGGCTCACATAATTCCAAAAAGAATAAATGATTTGGTGATGTGGTTAGTTTGGATGGTTGTTACCTGTATCCCACTGTTTTATTGCCTTGGAAATGTATTTCTCTCGGGAACTTTAAACCAACAATTAGCCTTCTTGTTAGTTGTTGCAATAGGTAATGTATCTCCAAACGATTCTCTGTCATTAACTGATTGAGTACTGCAATCCCATTTTTAGCTCACCAACTTTAGTTGTGTGAGCTTATGGCATGGCTCGATCGGTCGGCGTCTGCATCACCGTACGTGTCCAATAATGTTAAAGTTTCTGTTTAGGTCACTTAATCGCCCTATTTCCATATCATGGCTTTTATAATGCTGCCATATGATGATTATTATCATTTTACCATGACTTAACCCCTCATACCCTACATTTTAGACATTTTTCTTGACATTTTTAGTTGCGTTTAGTTTTCTGTTTAGCTCAGAATTTCATGTTTAACTAAGTGTTTAGGTCAGCTGCTGTGCTCCTTCTCTTCCAATGGCACTTATATTCATCATACATGTTCCTCAGTATCATTGTTCCATGATTAACCCCTCATACCCTGCATTTTAAACATTTTTCTTAACATTTTTAGTTGCGTTTAGTTTTCTGTTTAGCTCGGAATTTCATGTTTAACTTAGTGTTTAGGTCAGCTGCTGTGCTCCTTCTCATCCCTTGGCACTTATATTCATTATACATGTTCCTCAGTATCTTTGTTCCATGATTAACCCCTCATACCCTGCATTTTAAACATTTTTCTTGACATTTTTAGTTGCGTTTAGTTTTCTGTTTAGCTCAGAATTTCATGTTTAACTAAGTGTTTAGGTCAGCTGCTGTGCTCCTTCTCTTCCCATGGCACTTATATTCATCATACATGTTCCACAGTATTATTGTTCCATGATTAACCCCTCATACCCTGCATTTTAAACATTTTTCTTGACATTTTTAATTGCGTTTAGTTTTCTGTTTAGCTTGGAATTTCATGTTTAACTTAGTGTTTAGGTCAGCTGCTGTGCTCCTTCTCTTCCCATGGCACTTATATTCATTATACATGTTCCTCAGTATCATTGTTCCATGATTAACCCCTCTTACCCTGCATTTTTAACGTTTTTCTTCACATTTTTAGTTGCATTTAGTTTTCTGTTTAGCTCAAAATTTCATGGTTAACTTAAGTGTTTAGGTCAGCTGCTATGCTCCTTCTCTTCCCATGGCACTTATATTCATCATACATGTTCCTCAGTATCATTGTTCCATGATTAACCTCTCATACCCTGCATTTTAAACATTTTTCTGGACATTTTTATTTGCGTTTAGTTTTCTGTTTAGCTCGGAATTTCATGTTTGACTTAGTGCTTATGTCAGTTTCTGTGTTTTACTTTTAAGAGGTTGTGTTTAGGTAAGCTTTGTCGCATGTTATGAGCCTGTTTGATACAGTTCTTGTGTTTGCCAAAGTTACTATCAAAGAGGAATGTTGGTGAGCTATAGGGCGTTGGCGTCCTTCTTGTTGGGCTTTATCCTGATGTGCCTATCACAACTCAAGGTTTCATGTTCTGTGGGTGTGCTTCAATTAATTTTTAATGTTATATTATTTAGTCTGGGTAAATTGGCCCTGTAAAAATTAACCGTAAATTATAAAAAGACAAAACATGTGAACAAAATTTTGACAACCCAAAAAACTTAGCACTCTATTGGTGAACTAAATAAGTACTGTAAGTTCATGGGAGCACAGTCGCTCAGTGGTTAGAGTCTTTAAACTGATAGGCCAACAGTTCAATCCTGACCATCACTAACTGCATCGTGTTCTTCGGCACAGCAGTTAATGATGATTGCCCATGTGGGAAATGGTGGCTCTCAGGTTTCCGCCCTCTCTGTTAAAATTGTCTGACAGGATGTGATTCTGGCAGTTGAGAGTGTTGTTATGCAACAACAAACAAACTATAATTTCATTATTTAAATCTGGAAACTGCTTGAGAACTTTTAACCCTTGTGACTTGCTGTTATTTCTAGACAAATTTTGACTGCCTGTAAATGGACAAGACACTGCTTCCAGGCCACAAGCTTTTACATGCAGCCAAGGCTTGACTAGAAACCATTGACAGAGTACTTTATATTTAACCAGCCCAGCAAGATGTCACTAATACTTTTTAATCCTTGCATAATGATGTCAAAATATCAAAATTTCAAACTGCAGTTTGGTTGCATAATGCAACTTATTTGTCTCAGTAAAACATGATTGGATTGATTAAATTTCATTGTGGGAAAAATTTGCTGCTTCATATGTCGGTAATTTTGACATTAGTGTGTCGAGTATTAAATGGAGGAACATGTACTGAAGTCAGGAAATTGACCACATTGGAAATTAGATCCTTGATCCTTAACTTAACATGAATAGAAGAGAACACTGACTTGCAAAAAATTTTCTTGGATATCTAAACATTTTGCCCCAAAAGTGTATTTTATGACCCCCGCCCCCCCCCTACCCCCCCATTGGAACAAGATCAAAGAGCTCAAGCCAGTTAGGAGTCATAAGCTATGTTTTTGAAGCTAAAAGGAAAAGTAATACATTTTGAAAGGAAACTTTTGTTAATAACAAGTGTTGTTTTTTTACCATTACATTAGGTAAAGGCTTAAAACAAGCTATTAATTGAAAATAGAATATGTTTTCATTTTTGGAATTTACTGTAAAAAAAATGTCCAGGATCCAGTATAAGTGTTTCCATCAGTTCCTTGAATTTTGCACTCTATGTAATACTTTATTGAAGTTATCATAATCACAAAGTCTTTATCAGAAAAACTCCAAATTTCCAACAAAAAGGGGCATAACTCCCACAAAAATTGATGAAATTGGGCAAATATCACACTACAGTGAGATCATTTCACAATGTATGCCAAAAGAAAGTGTCACACTGAAATGGAATGATCATGTTTTTTTTCAGCTGAATGATCATGCCATTCTCACAGAGCCTTCTCACAAGTCTAATGACAAAAATGGGAGATGGTCATAGAACCTATCAGCCTCAGCCCCAACAAAATGCAAGGCCTGATGATCTTTGAGCTTGAAGGTTTGAACTGCTTCTTGTGTTAAGTAGGTTGTTGGGGTATCATATTGACAGGAGAGAGATGTCATTCTGGAATGAGTAATATCCTTTCTCTGAAAATTCACTTTTCAAAGTCAGTTCTCAAAGAAAATCTGTTCTCTTCATTTTCAGTTCTCTCCCTGGACTTTAGTAAAGTTTTTTATTTTTAGCTTAACATAACAAAGTCAAGATATGCTATTGCCATCACACGTGCGGAAGTCTCAATCTGTCAGTCTGTTCACATTTTCCTTTAGCACAGGCTACACCCCGTAGTTCTTGTCCGATCATCACAAAATTTCATATGCAGGTTTGAGGTCAAGTCTAGATGAGAGCGTCCCCTTTTGGTCGCAATCGGTCAACCATGATGGCTGCCCAAGCCCAAAACCTGAAAACCTTTAGCACAGTCTACAGGTCATATTTATGAAGGGATTTCATTCTAACTTGGTAGGATGGCTGTATAATGTCTAGATGAGAACTTCCCCTTTTGGTGATGATCTGTCAGTGTTGATGGCTGTCCAAGCCTAAAACCCCAAAACTTTTAGCACAGTCTACAGGTTGTATTTAATATGGAGGGATTTCATTGTTACTTCGTAGGATGACTCTGTATGATGTCAAGATGAGAATGTCCCCTTTTGGTCGTGAACAATCAGCCGTGATGGTTGCCCTAGCCCAAAACCCGAAAACCTTTAGCACAGTCTATGGGTCATATTTATGAAGGGATTTCATTGCAACTTGGTAGGATGACTCCAGATAATGTCTAGTTGAGAATGTCCTTTTTTGGTTGTGATCATTCAGCCAAACCTGAAAACCTTTAGCACAGACTACAGGTCATATTTATGAAGGGATTTAATTGTAACTTTGTAGGATGACTCAGTATAATGTCCAGATGAGGGCGTCCCCTTTTAGTTGCGATGAGTCAACCGTGATAGCTTCAAAGGCCCGAAACTGTTAAGCACAGTCTACAGGCCGTATTTATGAAGGGATTTCATTATAACTTGATAGCATGACTCGTTTAGTTTATGTATGAGGTTACTGTTTGTTGCCCATCTGAAATTTTATCTCGTGACAATTTGGAGTTGATTTTCCATCATTCCCATGTGGCTTGATCCCTGCTGGCTTTGATATTTATTGTGTATTTAGCTTATGAAGAGAATGGGATTGCCGGAACTCAACCCATTTCCCAACACAAATAGTAAAAAATGCTTGAATAACTGAATATATTTTGCCTCAATAACAGTTTTATGACCCCTCACAAGGATGCACAAATTGAAAACCCCCCAAAGGTTAGGTCAAAAAATTGGCATAACCCCTATGGGCTAAGATAACCTCAATCCCAGTGTGCTCTCTTCTGACAGAGTTTTTTTGCTGACAGTGATTTTTATTACTTGGTAAACACATGCGTGGACATCGCTGCCCATTCACGGATTATGACCAGACCACTGCAAGCGTACTGTAGGTTTATTTTGATGATAAAGAGTCCCAATGGCGAAGAGAGTAATCAATGTAAGTGATGTATATGCTTTTACTGTGGTGCCCTGTTAATTGAATGGCCACTTTTCATCTTCTCTCTGGAACCGCTGAGCTGATGTGAACCAAACTTGGCAGGAATGGTCTGTGGGAGGTTGTCTACAAATAATCCTCATTGTGTTCCCGTCGGATGAAAAACATGGCTGCCAGCGGCTTTCTTTGATTCTGGTTGATGGATTTTCAAAAATCTTCTCCTCTGAAACTACAAGGCCAAATGTTTTGAAACTTCACATGATTGATGACAGGGACACTCTCTACTAAAAATCCTCATTTAATGTTGATTGGGTTGCAAACATGGCCAAAATTGTGGTTTATAGTTACAATAGAAACCATATGGGAAATAACATTTTCATCTTCTCTGGAACTACTGAGTCAATGTGAGCCAAACTTTGCAGGAATGGTCTATGGGGTGCCTCCACAAATGATCCTCATTTTGTTCCCATCTGTTGATAAACATGACCGCCAGAAGCATTCTTTGATTCTGATTGGTGGATTTTCAAAAATCTTTTCTGATGAAACTACAATGCAAAATGTTTTGAAACTTCACATGATTGATGACTGGGACACCCTCTAGCAACGATCGTCATTTTATGTTGATCGGGTTGTGTACATGGTCACAATTGTGGCTTATAGTTACTATAGAAACCCTATGGGAAATCACATTTTGATCTTCTTCACTGGAACTACTGAGCCAATGTGAACCAAACTTGGCAGGAATGGTCTATGGGCTAAGATAACCTCAATCCCAGTGTGCTCTCTTCTGACAGAGTTTTTTTGCTGACAGTGATTTTTATTACTTGGTAAAAACATGCGTGGACATCGCTGCCCATTCATGGATTATGACCAGACCACTGCAAGCATACTGTAGGTTTATTTTGATGATAAAGAGTCCCAATGGCGAGGAGAGTAATCAATGTAAGTGATGTATATGCTTTTACTGTGGTGCCCTGTTAATTGAATGGCCACTTTTCATCTTCTCTCTGGAACCGCTGAGCTGATGTGAACCAAACTTGGCAGGAATGGTCTATGGGAGTTTGTCTACAAATAATCCTCATTGTGTTCCCGTCGGATGAAAAACATGGCTGCCAGGGCTTTCTTTGATTCTGGTTGGTGGATTTTCAAAAATCTTCTCCTCTGAAACTACAAGGCCAAATGTTTTGAAACTTCACATGATTGATGACAGGGACACTCTCTACCAAAAATCCTCATTTAATGTTGATTGGGTTGCAAACATGGCCACAATTGTGGTTTATAGTTACAAAACCATATGGGAAATAACATTTTCATCTTCTCTGGAACTACTGAGCCAATGTGAGCCAAACTTTGCAGGAATGGTCTATGGGGTGCCTCCACAAATGATCCTCATTTTGTTCCCATCTGTTGATAAACATGACCGCCAGAAGCATTCTTTGATTCTGATTGGTGGATTTTCTAAAAATCTTTTCTGATGAAACTACAATGCAAAATGTTTTGAAACTTCACATGATTGATGACTGGGACATCCTCTAGCAACGATCGTCATTTTATGTTGATCGGGTTGTGAACATGGTCACAATTGTGGCTTATAGTTACTATAGAAACCCTATGGGAAATCACATTTTGATCTTCTTCTCTGGAACTACTGAGCCAGTGTGAACCAAACTTGGCAGGAATGGTCTATGAGAGGTTCTCTACAACTGTTCCTCATTTTGTTCCTGTTGGATGAAAAAAGTAGCTGCCAGAGGCATTCTGTGATTCTGATTGGTCGATTATGAAAAATCTTCTCTGACACTACAAGGCCAAATGTTTTAAAACTTCACATGATTGATGATTGTGACACCTTCTACCAATGATCCTCATGTAATGTTGATCGTATTGCAAACATGGCTGCAACTGCAGCTCATGGTTACCATGGAAACTTTATGGGAAATCACATTTTTAACTTCTTATCTGCAACTGCATGGCCAGTGTGAACCAAACTTGGCACAAATAATGTGTGGAAAGTCTTCTGACAACAATCATCATTCTGTTTCACACAGATGAAGTAGCATGGCAGCCAGTTGTGTTCTTTGATTTTGATTAGAATAACTGAGGGATATGTAGTTCTGCCAGGTGAGAGATTACAGGCTCTGTTTAAAGTTGTTGAAAATGATTTTGCCATTTCATTTGTACCATTTCGTTTGTAGGGGAAACTTAATAGCTCTGCTTACATTCAGGGATTCTTTTGTCCTCTTTAGAAAAGGGTTCAGAGTCCGGGCAATTGGGAAAATTCATGTCCTAGAAGGCTCCAAATGGGAATTTGTTTGAAGGAGAAGAAACACATGGAGAATAAAAAATATTACCTTCAAATTGAACTGAGAACATTAATACAAAAGCTACTACATCTATACTGCATGTAGTAAGTTTTATGACAAACAGTAATCTGTAATCTCCATTAAACTGCTCTTATACTGTTGGCCATAAAGGTATAGAGAAATATCTATGCATTATTGCTACTCTTTGACAGTCGAAATTCTGAAGCTTTGCAGTTGTATCTAGGCAAGTCTTGGCTGCCTATATGGGCAGCCAAGACTTGCCTAGACGCAACTGATGAAAACTTACACAACTGACGAGGTTCTTCAAACTAACTGCAAGTGCATTTGAGAAATGCCTGTTGGGCACCTGTTTTTTTTGCTGTAAAAAATGATCAAAGTCTGAATAAGGCCTTTAATTATTGGGGTTTAATGGCACTTTTGACAGTCATGGTCCCCTCATGTTGGACAGTAATATGGGTGGAGGAAGCCACAGTACCCACAGAGAACCACCAAGCAATAGCGAGCAACTGTCAGACTCCCCAACATACTAACTCCACACAAGCAAGGTTACCATTGGTTAAGACCAGTGTACCATCGACATGCAGTATGCTTTAGAACACAATGTCACCATGCCCCCACATGGGCAATTGAGATAAAGTGTCTTGCCCAAGGACACAACGTGGTTGCTGTAGGTGAGATTTGAACTGAGGTCATCTCGCACTTGCAGCCTGCATCTCTACCTACTGAGCCACCGCGCTCCCGAATAAGACCTTTAAATTATTTGTAATAATGCAATTTTATTGTGGAAATTTTGATGTTTGACAGTGCTTGTTCTCTCAAACCACTATTCCAGTCAGTTGATATCATTGTTAGGTCAGTACATCTGGCCCCTTGGGGTCTCTTGTTACAAAAGTTGGTTTGAAGTTTGAGTATGAAGTGTGGATGTGCATGCGGACAGGAATTGTTAATTCCAGTTTTTTTCCATAGTTATGGTTCTTTTTATCATAAAATGTGTAAATGTCTATTACAGATATTTGTTCACTTAACTCATCTTGATTTTTATGAAAGTTGGTGGAAAATATAAGTATGAAGTGAAGGTTTGCATGAGGAAAGGAATATTTTTATACTGTACCAATGACCCAGACTTAGCTGGTGCTAACTCCACAAAAAACCAGGGCCAAACACAAATTTTGCCCCCCAATCCCCAAAATTTGCATCCAAAACAAAAAGAAATCATGTCCTAAAGGACCTCCATAGTACGACTCTACTGCGCATGCGCAGTGACGCAGTCGTCCCGAAATTGGCGCCAAATATCATTCTCTGTTTGGCCCTTCATCAGTCAACATCTCACTGATCTTTGTGCTTGTAAATCTCAGTTTAAAGGATGCCAGACACGTAATTCTTGGAGAAAATGTGATTCTAAGGAGGATAGAAGGAGGAGAGGAAAAAAGAAGTGGCAAAAAATAATCAGGGCTGTACTTAAAATTTTTTGTTAAAATTATGTTAAGTTGCCTATTTTCGAGGCAAACGCCTCTTGTTGTCATTCTTGCTAATTGTTGCACTGCTTATTCAGTGTTTCCTCTCCCCTAACCTTCTAAAGTCCCCCCTTGCAATTCTCCCATGCTTTTGGCATATTTTTGAGAAGTTTCATTTCTAAAATTTCCCTGGGAGAGTTGCTTGGTTACAGAATGTTTTCTGTTATTTTCCCCATAGTTACGTTTTCACCCATGGGTGTATAACGTTTGTGTTCTGCATCTTCCATCTGATGTTCTGCAGATTCTCCCCTGGGAGTCTCTGTTTTGCATCAGATAGAGTGTAATTGAGGACTGATTCCGGGCCAGTTTTTTCAGTGCCTGGAGTCATGTTTTCTTCTGTGTTTACACTGTTTGTTTTCATTGGCAACAGCCTTTTTTGAGGGGGGCTGTTTGCCTTTGAGGTAGTTTATCTCATTATAAGATACATTTATATTATCCGAAAGTGTCTCATTAATTATTTTATATAATTTTAAAATTTTTGACCACACTTTGCCATCGGATCCATCGGGGCTCAACGTTACTTTTCAGCAACTTGGGCTTCTCTGAAAAAATATTTTTTCAAAATTATTTTGTTTTGCAATTGTTTTTTCATTTATTAATGGATCATGTTATTATGTATCTTTGTGTCAGGGGTTTTTGCGAGTAACTAGGACTTATTGTTGTTCCTTCACAATGAAAGGAACTTGTTCAAATTGTAATAGGAAGAAATCTTCCTCTGACTTTCATGATTATTGCATAAATTGTAGTCAGTGTTCTCGCATTAATCCCTGTCCTGTATGTGAACATTGGGATGAGAAACATTGGAAACGTGTGTCACGATATGTTGTTTCTGGAGAAAGAGCGATGCCGGCTCTTTCTCCACAAGGTCACTCTACTCTCTCAGTTTCTATTTCAGAGGAACCAGAACAGGGTGATGTTTCCATGTTATCTTCTTCAAGTGTGCGTCCGTCGTCACAATTAAATACAGAGCTAGCGGCAAAAGTGCTCATGGAGATTAGACAAATGTCGTCCGCTAGCTCGCCCGGTGTAGCGTCCATTCACCGAATGGTTCGGCAGCCGGGTTCGTCCGATGCGGTCCAAGAGGAAATTTTGGGTGATGCGAGCACTATAAAAATAATAGATGCACACCCAGTGACGGCGGATAGTGAACGAGAACGGAGGAAGCCTTTTAGTCCGGTTCCTAGCTCGTCCAGGTCCAGCCGGGCCGCGAGCGAGAGAGGCCCCTCTCTCGTACAACAACATCTGGGACCAGATGTTGTGGTACAAAATGTGTCTTTAGCGGAGCATACGTCCGTCGCTCGGGACGCTCCGTTGTATAAGCAGTCCGCAGAGACTGTTAAGGCTTCCTCTTCTCGCCGGCGCACACGACCGCACCTTGGCTGCGTGACCTCCGATATCTTGCCAGCTTCGCCGAGGAAAGATTATTCGGCGACCAGGTCACACCATCCGGCAGCCAGGGACTCGAGACCGATGGACTCCGGACGTTCGCATAGGAAAAGTATGCGGGAGCCATCCGATGCGGAGCTGCCCTCGGCAAAGCAGCGAAAGACCGCTCCTCCGCAGGTCTCGACGTCGGACATTCTAGTGCAGATAGCACAGCTTATCGCAGCATCCCAGCAGCCGACAGAGACGGTGTCGGATCGAGAATTATCCGACGGCGCTGGGTCGGTACGCTCCGCCGAAGCATCGGGGGCGGACGACCGGGAACATCGGGAGGTCCGACCGGATGGTGAAAGGGATACGGATGAATTGGAGCTATCCCTTTCGGAACAACACAAAGCTGCCGTAGACTTCATCCGGCACTTTCTTCCTCAAGTTGTTCCGTCGGGCCAGACTGCTGCGCTTCCGGACAGGAGAATTATAGCGTCATTGGACTCTGATTTTTTCGAGCGGTTCAGGGACATCGCTCCCGAGTTTCCGTCGCAGTCCAATAATGTTGCAAGAACATTTGAATTATTGAACGACGCTATTTTTAAACTTGCTTCCAGGACAGGGAAAGCAGGCTTCTTGTCCGCAAATACTCTCAACCTGCCTTTCATTAATGCAAGGAATAAATTCGACACGGCAGGTCAGGGTATACCGAGAGTTCCTCTGCGTATGGACGACGAGGCGGAAGACTTAGAGCTATCATTACCGTCGTCAGCTTCTATTCCAACCGCAGTGTTGGAAACAGCTATTGCGTCTAACAGAGCCAATTTAGATGCCTTATCTTACGCAGATCACCTTACGAAGGCGTTATCACTGCGTCTTCAAGGGGAAGAGTTTCAGGATATACAATCCTCCTTAAGACTTCTTTCAAGGGCAGTAGCTTATTCCACGTGTAACTCCGCCCTTTCAGTGGCTAATCTGGAGTTGGTTAGACGTGACGCAGCCCTGTCTACATCCACACTAGTGGATTCTAAGGTGAAGAACTCTCTTAGAGTCGCTTCGGTCTCAGGAGATCTTCTCTTTGACGGCAAGCTTTCCGCTATTTATGATAATATTAAAAAGAAAGCTAGTGATTCTCTGTTGTTTAGATCCGCTCCTAAAAGGTCGGATTCAGCAGACACGAATAAGGCGGGCACTTCTGGGTCTTATCCGCCCAAGAGAGGTTCCTATAGAGGTTCCGGTGCGTCCTCTAGCTCTTATTCGAGAGACCGTCAGGATAGCGACTCTCGTTCGGGACGTCCTTCAGGCCGGGACAATCGGTCGGACGCCCCGAGGTCGACGAGGCGAGGTGCGGGTCGTGGAAGACGTGGTTTCTCCTACCGCAGGCCTCGCAGATCCAGGAGGTGATGGCTCAAACCTCTATCGCGTTCCGGTTGGCGGAAGGTTGTCGAGTTTTTCTCAAGAGTGGGCGTCGATTACGGACGACCCTTGGGTGAGAGGAGTGACTTCGGAAGGTCTAAAGATATCCTTCAAACGAAAGCCTCCATTAACTCGAAGTCCAAAGTGGACTCATCTTCCATCAAACCCTCAGAAAAGAGACGCTCTGCTATCAGAGGTGCAGTCTCTTTTAATGAAGAACGCGGTAGAGGTCGTAGAAAACCAGGAATCGCTGGGATTCTACAGCCATCTGTTTCTGGTTCCGAAACCAGACGGCTCGTTCCGTCCAGTCATAGATTTGAGCTGGATAAACAAGCTGATCATCGCTCCGAAGTTTTATATGGAGACGATTCGATCGGTCAGAGCGAGTATTCGGGTGAACGATTATGCAACGAGCATAGATCTCAAAGATGCGTACTTTCACGTCATGGTACATCCGACATTCCGAAAGTATCTACGCTTCGCAGTCCTAGGAGTGGTGTATCAGTTCCGGGCCATGTGCTTCGGATTGAATCTAGCACCCTGGGCTTTCACTCGAGTAATGAACTCGGTAATGATTTACTTCCGAGCTCATTCGTCTGCGGTAACGTCGGCCTACCTGGACGACATTCTTCAGAGGTACGGCAACGAGTTAACGCTTCAGAACGATGTTCAGAATCTTCTTCTATTGCTCCGACGTCTCGGTTTCATAGTAAACGAGGAGAAGTCGGATCTGGTGCCGTCCAAGTCATTCACTCATCTGGGAATGAGCTTCGAGACGCACAACAATCTCGTTCGTCTGCCGTTAACCAGAGCGAAATTAGTCAGTTGTTACGCTCGCTATTGTCTAAATACAGACAAAGTCACAGCGAGAGAATTTATGAGACTGATAGGTCTGTGCGGAGCCGCTGCGGATCTCATTCCGATGGGACGGCTACGCACACGGCCTCTTCAAATTTTCTTGACTCAGAATTGGAGTGTGAAAATTCATTCGCTCGATGTAGACGTTCTCTTGTCAGATCAAGTGAAACAAGAGATTCAGACTTGGGCAAACATTCAGTGGTTAACTCAAGGAGTTCCGCTGCAGTTGCCGGATCCGAGTTTTACCATTATGACGGATGCCAGTCAAACAGGTTGGGGTGCATCATTAATCCCAACGGATTCGAGATGCCAGGGTCTTTGGGATCCGCAATTCCTGTGCAAGCACATAAACATCAAGGAAATGATGTCAATTTGGCTTGCGTTACGTCACTGGATGGACATTATTCACGATGCTCATGTCCAAATCCTATCCGACAATACGACAGTAGTGGCGTATATACGGAATCAGGGAGGCACTCATTCAGTTCCGTTGTTCAATCTAACGGAAAGAATCCTTCTGTTTGCGTTGGAACATCACGTTCTTCTTTCGGTCCGTCACATACCGGGTCGTCTGAATGTGCTAGCAGACTCCCTTTCTCGAAAGGGTCGCTTGTTGCCGTCGGAGTGGACTCTCAACAAACAAGTATTCAATCAGATTTGCTACCAATGGGAACGGCCAATGATAGACTTATTTGCGACACATCTCAACAATCAGTTGCAGACGTATGTGTCCCCGTGTCCGGATCCAAGAGCATTTGCTGTAGACGCTCTATCGATCCCTTGGGACGGAATGATAGGATATGCGTATCCTCCAGCGCCGTTAATTCAACAAGTATTGCTAAAGATAAAACAATCTCAATGCAAGATTCTGTTGGTAGCATCTCTGTCGCCACAGAGACCGTGGATAAATCTACTCAGGTGTCTGTTGTGGGACCTACCGCGGAAGCTCCCTCCACGAGAGGATCTTCTTTGGCAGGGGAAATCGCGCCAACTGCATCACAACCCGCAAGGTCTCAACCTTCACGTTTTTCCGTTGTGCGGTCCTTCTTGCATGGCAAGCACTTTACAGGACGAGCAGTGGACGCGATTTCTAACTGTAGGAGGACCTCCTCTTCGCTAAACTATGCGGCTAAGTGGAAGGTTTTCCGTCGTTGGTGTAGGGATCATTCTGTTGATATATTTGATCCCTCTATACCAGACATTGCTAACTTTCTAGTATACTTGTTTGACGAAATCAAACTGCAACCGGTTACTATAAAGGGTTATAGATCTATGTTATCTGATACCTATGCACATCATGATAGTTTACAAATTGGATCTAATGTCTCTTTATCGAAATTGGTTAGAAACTTTTCGATAAATAGACCCAGAACTCTTAGATTAATTCCTAAGTGGAATTTAGCTTGGGTTCTCCTTAAATTGAAGGAAAAGCCATTTGAACCTCTTGGGACAGTAGATTTCAAATTCTTATCTTATAAGACAGCTTTTCTCTTAGCTTTCTCTTCTGCCAGAAGAGTCAGTGAGCTTCATGCACTATCGGTGGATGATTCTCATTATCGTAGTGTTGGGAACACTATCACCTTCACTACTAACGTCGGTTTTTTAGCTAAGAATCAGGCTCCTAATAAATATCCGGAACCTATTGTTATTAAGGCTCTTCCGTCTTCAGACGGGCGTAGGCCTTTACTCTGTCCTGTTAGAGCACTACGTATCTATAAACAGAGATCTCAGTTCATCAGAAAGGGACGGAAACGTTTCTTTCTGTCTTTGATGCCTAATAGAAAGGACATTTCAGTCCATTCTATTGCTAGATGGATTCAGTTAACTATCCGTACTGCGTATGAAGATTTATCTTCTTCTCAGCAGTCTGTGCTTAAGATTTCTGCTCATGAAGTAAGAGCTCTTTCTACTTCCTGGGCTTATGCTAATAGTGTTGCTATTACAGATTTAATGAAGGCTGCTTATTGGTCTCAGCCATCCACATTTACTAATTTTTATCTCAGAAATATTGAGTCCATTTCTGGAGACCTGCATTGTTTAGGTCCGTTATCTGTTGCTCAGAATGTCGTCCACTAAACAGTTGCAACTATAGTTATGCAGGCTTTCTGTTCCGGCAGTGACTCCGTCCGGCTGCCCTCTTCGCTCTGGGCTATTTGACCCAGGGCAAGGGGAAGGGGGGGGGCGGGTGTTCCCTTAGGTCACCTGCTTTATAGTGAAAAGCAAGGGAATGCCTCCTCCAAGACAGTATTTCTGAGTCGCTTCCGGGATGGTTTTAAAGTGTAATATTAATGTTTAATTTCATTCATGTCTTATTTTTAAAGTGTAGCTCGGTGTGAAGCATTTGTATATGTCAAGTGTCAAACGGGCTTTAATATACAATACTCGGACACTTTTAAATGATTATAAAGAGTCTCAATTCTCTGGACTACTTTATTTATTGGCTTGTTTTAATAATAATTAGTATAAAGGTTATACTGGATATTAATAGAGAACATGAATGTTATTGTGCTCAATTATTAAGGGTAGTGTATCTTTCTAATTTAAATATTAAATAAGAAAGATACATGTAAAGCCTAATACTCCTTTTCTCCTTAAGGGGTTATCTCTTTATTTTATAATTGAGCTTATTGGATTTTCCTCTATGTCCTAGGCCCTCCAGCCTGTTTACTATTCAGCTAAGTCTGGGTCATTGGTACAGTATAAAAATGTTAAAAAATTTATAGTAATTTATATATTTTTTATACTTACCAATGACCCAGACGGGGATGGCCCTCCCTGAGTTGGGAACTCTTGCCTCCCCGCTGAGTACATAGCGCTGACCAGGCACTGCCAGTAAGAATGATATTTGGCGCCAATTTCGGGACGACTGCGTCACTGCGCATGCGCAGTAGAGTCGTACTATGGAGGTCCTTTAGGACATGATTTCTTTTTGTTTTGGATGCAAATTTTGGGGATTGGGGGGCAAAATTTGTGTTTGGCCCTGGTTTTTTGTGGAGTTAGCACCAGCTAAGTCTGGGTCATTGGTAAGTATAAAAAATATATAAATTACTATAAATTTTTTAACTTTTGATTCTGCAATTTTTTCCAGAGTTAAGGCCCTTTAAGTGACTATTATAATTGTTTATTTGCTTTACTCCTCCTACAATGTTGGTGTAATTTTTCCAAAACTTGCAATTGGCGCGAATTATAAGTATGAAGTGTAAATGTTCTTTTTCAAAGGACTTTTTAATTTGACAAATTTTGTCATAGTTATGACCCTTTTTATGACTCGATATCAGTACTATAAGAGTGATTGTGCACCGCTATATATCTTTGTATGCTTCTTTATCTGTTTGTTATTTATGCACTCTTAAATTTTTAAAGATGTTGAGCTGAAATTTGGTACCTATTTATGAACAAAAACTTTCTAAATTAAGCATGATATCTTTAAAAGAACATTTATGTTACAAATCACTTTTTAAAAAGAATTTAGGACTCAATTCTTTTTGTATACTTCAGTTACCATAGTGATTCGATGGATGATTGGTGTTACAGAAATCAAAAAGGGATCAGAATATGGAAAAGATATCAAGAAGATATCAGAATCTGGATCAGCCATTCCTTCAAATGGACCCAAAAAGACTGAGTGATGGAATTATATAATTTGAATGAGTTTTATGTATATTTATGCATCCTGTCCTGTGATATGAGTTGAAAATCATAAATTCTTTTATTTTTAAGATAAAACATCATATGCAAATAACCAACTTCATTTGGCCCAAATTTTTTCTTTCATGTGCCAAAAGAAGTAAAAAAATAATGGTACTATGGCCCCCCTACTTACCTGATTATTTCTTAATTGAATGACCCTGTTAATGTAATGTATAAATAATAATATATAAATATATATATAATATATAAAAGCAAATGTTTGTCTCTCTCGCTCTGTCTCTAGTTTTTTTTGGAGGCCTGGACAGATCAAGATATATTAAGTACCAAGGCGCAGTTTAACCAGTTCTCATTTTTTTTATGCTGGTGACGATTATAGAAGAATAATACATGTAATAAAGACTGAATGTTTAAAGTTTGAAAGTATGCCAATGTTTTTTAGAAGCTCACCTGACTGAAAGTCAGGGTGTGCTATAAGGATCACTCACCAACCATGGTCTGTTGCCATAGGTGTTTTCACCTGGCCCTCCTAAACCACTGAACCAGTTTTTTGTTAAATTTGAGGTGATGGCTTGTTCTTACCTCTCATTTTGTTTTGTTTTTTTCAAATCAACTTGCCCAGCCTCATAGGGAGGGGATGGGAGAAAATCCCCCCCCCCCCAAATTTTTTAAAACCTTCTTCTCATGAACCAGTGGGTACAGTGACTTGATATTAGGTATGGAGCTTCCTTTTGAGAGTGCAGAATCAAGTTTGTTCAAACAAAGTTTGTGGACCAATATTTGCCCTTGTAATGGGATGGGCAAGATTTTTGGCCCCGCCCAAAATTTGTTTTTTCTGAACTGTTGGTCCAGTTTGAATCAAATTTGACAAAATCATAAGTACTTGACTCATGCAAATAAAAATAATTTGCGAGTCCCTGTGGGAACCTCAGGAGCTAAAAATAGAAATATTTGAATGCCCATATTTCCTAAACCACACCATATCCTCAGGATCAGTTGAATTGAATGGTAAAAAACCTTTGCCATCGGTTGTGTCAGGATATTCTGTAGAGGGCATTGAACAAATGCTGAGTCATCATCATATTTGCAAAAAAATTTTTTTTTTAAATTTCTCCACAACCACTGATCAGAACCTTTTGATATTTGGTATACAGCATCCATGGGGGTTGGACAAGTTTGTTAAAATGAAGTCCTTTGGTTCATATTTGGGCTCAGTACAGGAGCATGAATTTTTAACTTGGGGCAATATGGGGTATAATCGTTGAAAATCTTCTTCAGATCCACCAGTCACAATGCTTTAATATTTGGTATACAACATCACTGGGGGTGGGGTGGGGGGGGGGGGGGGGGGGGGGAGGTGTCCGATTCAAGTTTGTTCATTTTGGATCCCTGGGTTAATATTTGGGTCTCTGTTGGAGTGTATTGTTTAATTTAGTGCAATATGAGGGAATTTCTTTAAAAATTTTCTTCAGATGCACCAGTAAGAGTCCCTTCAAATTTGATATACAACATCTCTGTGGGGGAGGGGGGAATATCAACATCTCTAAGGGGGTCAGATTCAAGTTTGTTCAACTCAGGTCCATGGGTTAATATTTGGTCTCCCTATGGAAGTCCAAATTTTAACTTCGTGCAATATGAGGAAATATCTTTAAAAATCTTCTTCAGATCCACCAGTCAGTCTCCTTTCATATTTGGTATACAACATCTCTAGGGTGGTGAGATTCATATTTGTTGAAATCAAGTGCCTGGGTTAATATTTGGGCTCCCTATAGAAGCCCCAATTTTAACTTAGTGGAATATGAGGGAATTTCTTCAAAACTTTTCTTCAGATTCACCTGTCAGAATCCTTTCATATTTGGTATACAACATATCTTGGGGGGTCAGATTTAAATTTGTTCTTCAGAAATCTTTATTTACATTTTTAGCTCAACTTGACAAAGTCAAGCTGAGCTATTGCCATCACTTCTCATCTATCGGCGTATGTACATACGCTGGCAACATTCTTTGAACTCAGTTTAGTCAGCCCTCAATATTTCCCTTTGGCACACCCGACAGGGCACATTTAAGATCGGTTTGCTTTGAAACCTGGTATGATTGTTTGGGTGACCTCTAGATGGGAGCTATTGATTTTTTTCCATTTCCATCAAAATTTGTTACCTTTGGCAATGGCCATTGAACTGAGTTTAGTCAGGCATTAATATATTCCTTTGGCATGCCCTATAGGGCACATTTATGATCAGATCGGGTTGAAATTTGGTATGCTTGTTTGGAGTTACCTACAGATGGGAGCTATCGATTTTCTTTGATTTCAGTCGAAAAATGTTGCCACTGGCAATGACCTTCGATGAACTTAGTGCTGTTATGCATCAATATTTCCCTTTGGCACACCCTGCAGTGCACATTTTGGATCAGCTCACTTTGAAACTTGGTGTGCTTGTTTGGGGTGACCTCTAGATGGGAGCTATCAATTATCTTCCATTTCCATCCAAAAATGTTGCTGCTGGCAACATTTTTCAAACTTACCCTAGTCAGTTTTCAATATTTCCCTTTGGCACACCCAACAGGGCACATTTATGATCAGATTGCTTTAAAACGTGTTTTGGATGACCTCTAGATGGGAGCTATCAGTTTTCTTCCATTTCTGTAAAAAAATGTTGCCGCAGGCAATGACCTTTGAGCTTAGTTTAGTCAGGCATCAATATATTCCTTGGCATGCCCTGCAGGGCATTTGTGATCAGATTGGTTTGAAACTTGGTATGCTTGTTTGGGATTACCTCTAGATGGGAGGTATTGATTTTTGTCAATTTCTGATTGCATTGAAACCTGATATGCTTGTTTGGGGTTACCTCCAGATGGGAGCTATCGATTTTCTTTGATATCTGTCAAAAAATGTTACCGCCGCAATGACCTTTGAACTTAGTTTAGTCAGGCCTCAATATAATCGTTTGGCATGCCCAACAGGGCACATTTATGATTGGATCGCTTTGAATTAGGTATGCTTGTTTGGGGGTACCTCTACATGGGTCCTATTGATTTTCTTCTGTTTCTGTCAAAAAATGTTGCCGCTGGAAATGGCCTCCTATGAACCTTGTGCAGTTATGCATCAGTATTTCCCTTTGGCACACCCTGCAGTGCACATTTATGATTGGATCCCTTTGAAACTAGGTATGCTTGTTTGGGGTTACAACTACATGGGTGTTATTTATTTTCTTCGGTTTCCGTCAAAAAATGTTGCTGCTGGCAATGGTCTTCTATGAACCTAGTGCAGTTATGCATCAATATTTCACTTGTGGCACACACTGCAGTGCGCATTTATGATCGGATCGCTTTGAAACCTGGTATACTTGTTTGGGGTTACCTCTAGATGGGAGCTGCCGATTTTTTCCATTTCCATCAAAAAATGTTGCTGCTGGGAATGACCTTTGAACTTAGTTTAGTCAGACCTCAATATTTCCCTTCGGCACACCCTACAGGGAACATTTATGATTGGATTGCATTGAAACCTGATATGCTTGTTTGGGGTTACCTCCAGATGGGAGCTATCAATTTTCTTCGATTTCCATCAAAAAATGTTGCTGCTGGCAATAACCTTTGAACTTAGTTTAGTCGGGCCTCAATATTTCCCTTTGGCACATGCTACAGGGCACATTTATGATCAGATCACTTTGAAACTTGGGATCTTGTTTGGGGTGACCTCTAGATGGGATCTATCGATTTTCTTCCATTTCTGTCAAAAATAGTTGCCGTTGACAACAACCTTTGATGGACTAAGTGCAGTTATGCATCAATATTTCTCTTTGACACACCCTGCAGGGCACATTTATGATTTGATCACTTGGAAACTTGGTGTGCTTGTTTGGGTTGACCTCTTTTGGGTTGGATCACTTTGAAACTTGAGATGCTTCTTTGGGGTGACAACTAGATGGGAGCTATTGATTTTCTTTCTTGTCCATCAAAAAATGTTGCTGTTGACAAAGACCTTTGAACTTGGTTTATTTAGGCATCGATATTTCCCTTTGGAACACACTGCTGGGCATATTTATGATTGGATTGCTTTGAAAGTTGGTATGCTTGTTTAGGGTGACCTCTAGATGGGAGCTATCGATTTCTAACATTTGCATCAAAAACACTGCTGTTGGCAACAACCTTCAAACTTAAATATCCAGGCATCAATATATTCCTCTGGCATGCCCAACAGGGCACATTTATGATCGGATCACTTTGAAAATTGTAATGTGTGTTCAGGGTGACCTCTAGATGTGAGCTATTTTCAGTTCCATAAAAAATTATTGTGATCAGCACCAGCCTTTGAACTTAGTGCATTTGTGCAGCAACTTATCCCACAAATGCAATAAATTCAAAGATTGTTGGGAAATGAAAAGAAAATCGATAGCTCCTATCTTTGTCACCCTGAATAAGCATGCAAAGTTTCAAAACAAGTCAATAATGAATGCACCCTCTAAGGCATGCCAAAGTAAGATGTTAATGCACAAATGCACTATGTTTGAAGGTCATTACCTGAGGCAAAAAGTTTTTTTCTTTTTGGAAATTCATGAATATACCCTGCAGAGAGTGCAAAAACATCAACATTCTTCTTGTCTTGACATGGCCTACAATGCACATTTATCATAGGATTGTTTTTGAAATTGGTGTGCTCATTAGGCAAGACCTCTAGATAAAAGCTATTGATTAGCATTCATTTCTGTGAAAAAGGTGCCATTTACAATAACCTCTGAAGTTAACTGCATTTGTGTATCAACAATTCTTCCTTTAGCCAGCCTTGCTGTTTGCCTTTAAAAATGCATGGATTGCTCTGATATTGTGCACACACAATGCTGTTATGTTGAAGTTTCACAAAATAAGATTGGAACCAATGATCTTCAATTTTGTCATTTCACTTATAACTTAACCAAAGTTCAAGTTTGTCAAGTTGAGCTACAGTGTCAATGCCACTTTCATTAAGTTACTGCATATAGTGCCCCTAATGCTCTGAAACTACAGATAAATCTTTGGTAACGAAACCTGATAACTTTGAGTAATCATTTTCAGAAGTGTTTCAACATGAAATATACACTAAATCTGAAATGGATAAAATAATTTAGTATTTGTTTGTTTGATTAGTGCTTAACGTTGCTTTCAAGCACCAGGCTTATATCACAACACTACCACTTTCATTGGGTGGAGGAGAGTCTGCACTCAAGGCTTGTCTGAGAGTGATTTCATTGTCTGAGAGAGTCGTCTACTGTGTGCGGCAAGATCACTGGACATCTGGCAAGTCGCCCAGATAATGATTTAGGGTAACAAAGTCCAGATAGCTACACCTGGATTCGAACTCTCATCGTTAGAGCTGGAAGGTTAGACGGCTCTGAGTTGTACCCCTCCCTAACTGGCCCTAATTTAGTATTAGTTATCAGGTGGAAAATATTAATTCTGCTTCTGTCTTAACATGATGCATTTTTAACCTTATTAACTTGATATCAATTATGACCATTGGATTGATAATGTGCGTACACTTTTTGATAAATTGTTTGTTTGATAATTTGATGTTTAATGTTGCTTTCAACAACTAAGTCTAAATCATGACTTTCCCAGTTTTATTGGTAAAGGAGAGCCAGCACACAAAGCTAGTCTGACAGTGATTACATTGGCTGAGAGAGTTGTCTGCCATGTGCATCGAGACTACCGGTCATCAGGAGAAACTGGTAACTCTCCCAGATAATGATTTTGGACTACAAATTTCAGATGAAGGCACATTGAATCAAACCCTATTTGTCAGTGTTGAGAGGCGAGAGGGCTTAGTGTTGTACCACTAACTGTCTGAGCCACCGAGGGCCCTGAGTCGTAATGAAAGGAACAGTGTTGTCTATTTTAGTGATTGTTCTGAAAGCGACATGGTGAGTTTTACCTGTCATTTCACAGTTAGGAGAAAGTAACAATCTATATTCTGATGACCTACTTTTGTAGTTTCTTAATAGGATCACATTCAAATGAAATAACTGTTTTGGTTTGATCTATTATCGAGAATTAATATAAATGTTTAGGCGCCACACATATCCATAATGGGCTACACCCATTATCGGGTGTGTCACCTAAAAATTAATGTTGATAACAGATCAAACTGAAACAGTTAGTCCTTAATTATAAATCTATGAAAGTATATGTTTGATAATCACTTGCATTCTGAAGAGCAACAGCTATTATTTTTTTACAAACGTTTTTTCTGACATGTTTCCTGTCAAATGTTTTGATTGTTTATTTTGAAAAATACATTTTCATCATTTTTTACATATTTGTTCAATTTATTTTAGATTTGGTGAGTAATGTTCCCCATAAGTAATGTTTCTCCATAACTTACCAACATCAGTAAGCTTGCAACAGCACTGAAATCTGTCATAACATACTGTACCCTACTTGTTAAAAGAGTGCTGTTTTACTCTAATCTGTAATATATCTGTCTTATTTATAGTAATTACTTTGATAACATGTTGTTAGAAAAAAAATTGCAAGCAGTGGAAAAATCGGTTTTTCGTTCCCTCAGACCACCCACCCACCCACTACGGCCTTGTATATGGATTTTTTTTCCAAGACACCAATAAATAAACTGTTTGTTTGGGATATGAAGGATAAAAATATTTTGTTACTCAGGGAAACATTTCAAGTTATTGTGATGAATTGATGGTAACATGGTCTGAGGTTTGCATCTCAGAGCTTATGTTCAACTGACATGCAAAGCATCAAGGTTGAACATACGCTCCGAGACGCAAAATCAGGCCATGTTACCATCAGTTTATCGTAATAACGTATATGTTCCAATAAGACATTACCCATAGCCAAAAACACACATTCTGAAATGAACTGCACAACTTTAAATGATAACAAGTTTAGTAAATAAAGCTCACAGGTACCCCATGATATCACAAGGCAAATCAATAAAGCAGATAAATACAGATTATCATGATAATGTGCATGTCCCGTGGTTTGTATCAGACAGATTCAAGGCGGTGTCCAGAATGGGATCTCAATGAGCCGGCTTTGCGGGTGAGTTGTGATCCCATTTTTGGACACCACCGGGAATCTGATGCAAATCACAGGACATGCACATTATCATGATAATTCATTTATCTAACAATTCTGTCACATACACAGATTAAATCTTAACCCTTTTACTCAACGTAATGGCTAACGCTATTCTAAAAAATCGCCAGTTAATTCTCATTTTTTGTCTCAAAAACATAGGTTGTGACCACTCGTTGGAATGAGCTCATTCCAACGAGTGGTCATAACCTATGTTTTTTGAGAAAAAAATGAAAAAAATTAGTTATTCAAGAATTTTTTTTGCAAGTGTCGTCTGCTTTTCATGTTAGATAAAGGGTTAAATTATTTTTAAACATTTTTGGGACATCGCCAAATGTTCAGTCGATCACTGAAACGCACATAGATTGTATCCATGCACCTGTTATGATAGCCCGTAGCGCTACCAGAAACAAGTCGTCTATATGATACAGAATCAGAATGAGTCGTCTATATGATACAGAATCAGAATGAGTCGTCTATATGATACAGAATCAGAATGAGTCATCTATATGATACGGAATTGGAACACATTATGTGAAATGTACTGTTTCTCATGGTTTTCAGTCCAAAATCTGTATGATTGTTAGATAAAGGTTGAGATCACTCTATCTACATCTAAATTCACAACCATAAACTGATTTGTAATTTAAACAATACTTTATTTGGAACATTGTCTTCTGCGTGTGTGAAAAATCTAGAAAAATGAAGCGGTTTGCAGGTCACTCCATTGATCAAATAATTGTAAAATGGGCAATGTCATTTCCAAATTTTTGCATAATGATGTCAGAGGTAACATATGCCATTGGAGCTGTAAACATAGAAGAAACTACACAAGCTCTTGACCAGTCAGAGGGTAAGGCTTTTAGTCTTATTGGAACATGTTATGATTCTAGTCATGTTAGTTAGAAAGATAACAGAAATTTCTGCATTATCAAGAAATACTCCCAGGAAAAACACCTTGTTGTCACAGAGTGGACCCCTGTTAACCCTTTACCCAATGCAGACGATTTCAAAATTTATTATTTTAAATATCATTTTTTAATTTTTTTCAAAAGGTTTCAACAAAACCATATCATGTGGCCCCTCTTTGGTACGAGCTTGTTCCAAAGAGGGGTCACATGATATGGTTTTGTTTAAATTTTTCGAAAAATAATAATTTTTCAGCTGCTGAATTTGCATATTACGCGGGCAGATGCGGGCGATTTGTTGGGTAAAGGGTTAACTGAATAACCACTTTGCAAGAGAAAAACATACAGTTAACTGGTGCATTTAATTTACAAAAATTTTCAAAATTTTGTCTTCTCTTGTGTTGAATGAATAACTGGCCAGGGCTATTTCAAAAATCATTATTCACATTATTTTTTTTCAATTTTTGCCTCAAAACATAGCCTGTGATCCCTAATTGGAACGAGCTCAGCGAGCACATTCCAATGAGGGTTATAAGGTAGGTTTTTGAGGTTAGAAATGAACATTTTAATTAATCAAGAAATCTTTTTGCAAGTGGTATATTGTATTCATCTATTCATACTGTTTGCTTGTTTATTGGGGCTTATGCGGCAACCGCGTTGTGTCCTTGGGCAAGGCACTTCATCTCCATTGCCCGCGTGGGGGCACGATGGCGCCGTGTACTAAGGCGTACTGCACGTCGATCGTACGCATGTCTTCAACCAATCTAACCCTGCCTGTGCTGCAGTGCGGAGTTACGATGTTGGGGAGCTGGCAGCTGCTCGTCGTTGCTCGGTGGTTCTCTCCGGGTACTCCGGCTTCCTCCACCCATAAAACTGTCACGGTCATGATTAGCCATTGTGCATAAATATGTGACCTTAAACATCAATAAATAAATAAATTGGGGCTTAATGACACTTTGTTTTATCTGTATTTAAATTATCATCATCCATGAATTAAAAATGAACAACCAGAACATGATAAAACATTCATATTTTTATACTGTACCAATGACCCAGACATAGCTGGTGCTAACTCTTAAAATATAGGGCCAAACACAAATTTTGCCCCCCAATCCCCAAAATTTGCATCTAAAACCAAAGAAAACATGTCCTGAATGGCCCTCCACACTTCACCTCTACTGCGCATGCGCAGTGTCAAGGACGTTCCGAAATTGGCGCCATTAATCATTCTTAGTTTGGCCCTTCATCAGTTAACATCTGACTGATCTTTGTGCTTGTAAATCTCAGTTTAAATGATGCCAGACACATAAATATTAGTGAAATGGTGATTCTAAGGAGGATATAGAAGGAGGAGAGGAAAAATGTGTGACAGAAAATTATCAGGGCTGTAACTTAAAAATTTTTTAATGAAATTATGTTAAGTTACCTATTTTCGAGGCAGCAGCCATTTTGTTGTCATTCTTGTTATTAAGTTACACTGCTTGTTCAGTGTTTTCCTCTCTCCCTTTCCTTTAAGTCCCCTCTTGCTATTCTCCCATGCTTTTGGCATATTTTCTGTAATTTTATTACTAAAATTTCTTGGGAGTTTTAGCTGAATAACAGAATGAATTCTGTTCTTTTCCCCATGTTTACGTCTTCACCTATGGGTGGTTAGGCATAGTGTTCTGCATCTACCATCTGATGTTCTGCAGTTTCTTCCCTGGAAGTCTCTGTTTTGCATCAGATAGTGTATTTTTGGTAACTGATTTCGGGCCTGGGTGCCTGGAGTCTTATTCTAGTGTTTTTACACTTATTGTTTACATTTATATCAGCCCTCTGTGTGAGGGGGGATTTCTTGAAAATAATATCTTGATGTTAATTTTATCATAACTAGATACATTATTATTGTTCGTAAGTGTTGCATAAATTGTTTAAAATATTTTTAAAATTTTTGTCCACACTTAGGCTTGGGATCCATTGGGGCTCAACGTTACTTTTCAGAAACTTGGGCTGTTCTGAAAAAATATTTTTTCAAAATTTTTTGATTTCAATTATTTTTTCTATGTTAATGGATCATATTATTATGTATTTTGATTGTCAGGGGTTGGTGCGAGTACTAGGACTTTGTTTTCTTTTCACATTGAAAGGATTTTGGTCAATTGTAATAAGAGGAAATCTTCCTCTGACTTTTATAATCATTGTATATGTAGTCAGTGTACTCGCACTAGCTCCTGTTCTGTATGTGATAATTTCGATGACAACATGGGAAGCGTGTGTCACGGTATGTTAGTGGGGAATTGGACATTCCGGTCCTTTCCCCGCAGGGTCACTCTACTTTATCAATTTCTATTTCAGACGATCAAGATTAGGGTGATATATCCGTGATGTCTTCCAAAAGTGTGCCTCCGTCGTCACAATTAATGAAGAGCTAGCGGAAAAGTGCTCATGTAAATACGCCAATTGCCTAAGAGGACCCTAGTAGGTTCTACGGCCTTTGACGTCTGCTAGCTCGCCCGGTGTAGCGTCCATTCATCGAATGGTTCGGCAGTCGGGTTCGTCCGTTGCAGTCTAGAAGGAGTTTTGGGGTGATGCGAGCACTATAAATCAACCAAATGCACACCCAGTGATGGCGGATTAGAGGGAGAACGGAGGAAGCCTTTTAGTCCAGTTCCTAGCTCGTCCAGGTCCATCCGGACAGCGAGCGAGAGAGGCCCCTCTCTCGTACAACAACGTCTGGCCCCAGATGTTGTGGTACAAAATGTTTCGCATTCGGACCATACGTCCGCCGCTCGGGACGCTCCGACATATAGTCAGTCCGGAGAGACTGTCAATAAGGCTTCTGCATTCTCATGGCAGCGCACACGACCGCTCTTGGCTACGTGACCTCGGATATCCAGTCAGCTTCGCCAATCGGAGAATCATCGGCGACCAGGTCATACCATCCGGTAGCCAGGGACACGAGGCCTGCAGACTCCGGACGTTCGCATAAGAAAGTGTGCGGGAGTCAACGTACATGGAGCTTCCGGCGGCAATGCATCGTAAGACCGCTACTGCACAGGCCTCGGTGACGGACGTGCTATCCCAAATAGCACAGCTTATCGCAGCATCCCAGCAACGACTGAATCTGTCGCTTCATGTATTATCCGACGATGCTGGGTTGGGACGCTCCGCGGAAGCGGGTACGGACGTCTGAAAATTTCATCCGGTCTGACGGGATGCCGAAAGGGATTCGGAGGATTTCGAGCTTTCCCTTTCGGAACAACATATGCTGTCGTGTATGTCATCTGACTTTATCTTCTACAGGTTCTTTCGTCGGACCAGAATGCTGCGATGCCGGATAAGAAACTGATAGCGTTGGTGGACTTAGAAATTTTTGGTTCGGTTCAGGGACATCGTCCCTCAGTTCCGACATAGTCCAATAATGTCACAGAAACTTTCGAAATATTGAACAACGCTATATATTTTTATTATATGCTTGCTATTACCAAGCATTTCTGGTTTCTTGTTCGCAAAGTTACGGAGATGTCTTTCAAAGTGTGCCTCTGTCGTCATAGTTAATGAAGAGCTAGCGGCAATAAGTGCTCATGATATATGTCTATCGCCTAAGAGGTCCCTTGTAGGATCGATGGAGTGACATTCGCTAGCTCACCCGGTGTAGCGTCCATTCATCGAATGGTTCGGCAGCCGGGTTCGTCCGTTGCGGTCTAGGAAAGAGATTTGGGTGATGCGAGCACTATAATAACTTCAGTACTCACCCAGTGACGACGGATTGAGGACAGATCGGAGGAAGCCTGTTAGTCCGGTTCCTGGCTCGTCCAGGTCCGTCTGGGCTGTGAGCGAGAGAGGTCCCTCTCTCGTACAACAACATAGGGGACCGCTTGTTGTGGTTCAGATATTTCGCATTCGGAGCATATGTCCGCCGCTCGGGACGCTCCATTATATTGACAGTCCGAGAGACTGTCGATAATGCTTCCTCATCCTCACAGCAGCGCACACGACTGCACATTGGCTACGTGACCTCGAGTATCCGACCAGTTTCATCATGCAGTGATCCCACAGCGAACAGGTCACGCCATCCGGTAGCCAAGGAACACGAGGCCTATACACTCCGTTCGCTCGCATAATAGAAGTATGCACGGGGTAACGATCATGGAGCTTCCAGCGGCAATGCATCCTAAGACCGCTTCTCCACAGGCCTCAGTGACGGACGTGCTATCCAAGTTAGCACAGTTTATCGCAGCATCCCAGCAATCGACAGTTTCTCGGTCGGATCAGGAATTATCCGACGGCGCTGGGTCGGTGCGCTCCGCTGTTGCATCAGGTTCGGACGACCGAATGCTTTATAGGGTCCGACAGGTTGGCGAAAGGGATTCGGACGATTTCGAGTTTTCCCTTTCAGAACAACGGAAGCTACCATACATTTCTTCCGGCATTATCTTCCAGTGGTTGTTCCTTCGGACTACATTGCTGCGATGTTGGATAAGAGACTTATAGCGTCATTGGACACGGAATTTTGGATCGGTTCAGGGACATTGTCCCTGACTTACCGACGCAGTCCAATAATGTCATTAGAACATTTGTATTATTTATCGATGATATATATATATAAGCCTGCTACCAAGCATGATAGTTTAGTTTCTTGTCCGCAATGCTCAATTCTGCCTTTTATCATTTCTAGGAATATTTTATTTTGGCAGAACAGGGCATACCAAGAGTTTATATGCGTCTAGACGGCGGGGTTAAAGACTGGAAATTATCTTTTTCACCGTCTATGTCTTTTCCGACCACAATGTTGGAAACGACAATGATGGCTAATAGACTTAACTTAGACGCTTTATCATACGTAGTCCACCTTACTGAGGCGTTATCATTACGTCTTCAAGAGAAAGAATTCCGGGATATGATCCTCAATGTAATTTCTTTCAAGGGCAGTAGTTTGTCCACGTATAACTCCGCCCTTCAGTGGCAACTTGGAGTTGGTTAGACGTGACGCAGCCCTAGCTACATCCACGTGCGTGGATAGTAAAGTGAAGAACTCTCTCAGAGTCGCTTCGGTCTCGGAGAAGCTTCTCTTCGACAGCAACTTTTCAGCAATCCATGAATTGCTCGATATACATGTTCTCTTGTCTATCAAGTGTAGCAAGAGATTCAGACTGGGGCAAACATTCGGTGGTTGACTCAGTGAGTGCCACTGCAGTTGCCGGATCCGAGTTTTATAATTATGACGGTTGCCAGTCAAACAGGTTGGGGTACAATATTGTTCCCAACGGATTCGTAGTGCCAGGGTCTTTGGGTTCCACAGTCTCTAGGCAAGCACTTATCTTCCACGGAATAATGTTTTTTAGGCTTGCTTTATGTCATTAGATGAACATTATTCAGAAACGCATGTCCAAATCCTGTCCGATAATACGACAGTAGTTGCGTATCTCTGGAACCAGGGAGGCACTCATTCGATTCCGTTATTCAATTTAACGGAAAGAATCCTTCTGTTTGTTATAGTACACCAAGTTCTGATTCGGTCCGTCATATTCCGGGTCGTCTGATTGTATTACCGGACTCCCTTTCACGTAATGGTCGCTTGTTGCCGTCAGAATGGACTCTCAACAAACAAGTATTCAATCAGATTTTCTATCAGTGGGAGCGCCCAATGATAATTTATTTACGACACAACTTGCTAATCAATTGCAGACGTATGTGTTTGCATGTCCGGATCTCTGAGCTTATGTTGTTAACGCTCTATTGATCTAATAGGACGGAATGATAGGATATGCGTATCCTCCGGCGCTGTTGTTTCAGCAAGTATTGCTAAGATAAACAACCACAATACATTTCTGTTGATAGCATCTCTGTCTTCACAGAGACCGTGGGTAAATTTACTCAGATGTCTTCTGTGGGACTTAACGCGAAAACTTCCTCCATGAGAGGATCTTCTTTCGCTGGGGAGAATCGTGTCATCTTCATCACAACCCGCAAGGTCTCAACCTTCACGTATTCCGTTGTGAGGTCCTTATTACATTGTAAGCATTGTACTGGACGAGCTTTGGACGCGATTTCTTACTGTAGGAGAACCTCTTCTTCGCTATTCTATGCGGCTAAAGTGGAGGCTCTTCCATCGTTGTTGTAGGGATCACTATGTTGATATTGTTGATCCCTCCATACTACTCATTGCAACTTTCTAGTATACTTGTTTGACAAGATCTACTGCAGCCTGATACTATTAAGGTTATAGGTCTATGTTATCTCATACCTATGCACTCTGTGATAGTTTACAATTGAGTCTTATGTCTCTTTATCTAAGTCAGTTAGTAACTTTTCGATAAATAGTCTTAGAATCATTAGATTAAATTTCTATATGGAATTTAACTTCGGTTCTTATTTAGCTAAGTAATCATTTGAGCCTCTGGAAACAGTAGTTTTCAAATTCTGACCTTTTAGACAGTAATTCTGTTGGCTTCTCTTTTACTGAAGAGTCAGTGAGCTTCATGCACTATCGGTGGATGATTCTCACTTTCGTAGTTTCGGAATCACTACTTCCTTTACTATTTAGGTTGGATTTTTGGTTAAGAGTCAGGCTCCTAATAAATATCCGGAACCTATTGTTATTAAGGTCCTTCCGTCTTCGTACGGGCATAGGCCTTTACTCTGTCAGGTTAGAGTTTTACGTATTTATAAACAGATATCTGTTTATTACTACGGACGTAAGCTTCTTCTGTCTTTGATGCCTAATAGAAGGACGTTACGCTCCATTCTATTGCTAATGGATTCAATTAACTATCGGTACTGCTTATGGTATATCATTGACTCAGCAGTTGTGCTTGAGATTTCGGCTCATGAAGTAAGAGTTCTTTCTACATTTTTTTTTTTTTTTTTTTTTAGTTGACATTTGGAGTTTTGGTTAAAGTTTGTGGTTAAAGTTTTTTATTCAACCTTCAAGTACAGGCTATACCCAGTAGTTCTTGTCTGATCACCACAAAATTTCATATGCAGGTTTTAGGTCATGTCTACATGAGAACGTCCCATTTTGGTCGTGATCGGTCAACCGGTATGGCTGCCCGAGCCGAAAACCATTAGCACAGTCTACAGGTCGTATTTATGAAGGGATTTCATTGCAACTTCATAGAATGCCTCTGTATAATGCCTAGATGAGAACGTCTATGTTTAGGCATGATCTGTCAACTGTGATGGCTGCCCAAGCCCGAAACCCAAAAACTTTTAGCACAGTCTGCAGGTCATGTTTAATATGGACGGATTTCATTGTAACTTGATATGATGACTCTGTATGATGTCTAGATGAGAATTTCCTCATTTGGCCTTGATTTATCAACCGTGACGACTGCCCGAGCCCAAAACCCGAAAACCTTCAGCACAGTCTACAGGTCATATTTATGGAGAGATTTCATTGTAACTTGATAGGTTGACTTCGTATAATGTCTACATGAGAAAGTCCCCTTTTGGACGTGATTGGGCAACTGTGACGGCTACAGGTGCCGAAGCCCGAAAACCTTTGAACAGCACAGTGTACAGGTCATATTTATGAAGGGATTTCATTGTAACTTTGTAGGATCAATCCACATGATGCCCAGATGAGAATGTCCCCTTTTGGTTGCAATCATTCAACCATGATGGCTGCCCGAGCCCGAAGCCTGAAAACCTTTAGCACAGTCTACACGTCATATTTATGAAGGGATTTCATTGTAACTTGATAGGCTGACTTTATATAATGTCTAGATGAGAACATCCCTTTTTGGGCAACTGTGATGGCAACAGGGGCCGAAGCCCGAAAACCTTTAGCACAGTCTACAGGTCATATTTATGGAGGGATTTCATTGTAACTTGATAGGTTGACTTCATATAATGTCTAGATGAGAACGTCCCCTTTTGGGCAACTGTGATGGCAACAGAAGCCCGAAGCCCGAAAACCTTTAGCACAGTCTACAGGTCATATTTATGGAGGGATTTCATTGTAACTTGATAGGTTGACTTCATATAATGTCTAGATGAGAACGTCCCCTTTTGGGCAACTGTGATGGCAACAGAAGCCCGAAGCCCGAAAACCTTTAGAATATTCCACAGGCCAAAATGATAAAGGGATTTCATTGTAGCTTGGTAGGATGACTCCAAGTTTGTGGTTAAAAACCCAGACAAACACCACCACCCCCTACCCCCCCCCCCCCCCCCCCCCCCAATTAGGCTCTTTTTTTTCTCCAATATACATTTTGAACTATTTACAGTCACTACATGTGGAACCTTTTTTTTTTAAACTTATATACCCCCCCCCCCCCCCCCATCTTCCCCCCCCCCCACCCTACCCCACCCCGGGGGCCAATTAGGCTCTTTTTTTTTCTTTCGTCAAAAATACTGGTTTACAGTTTTGTTTAAAAACCCAGACAATCACCACTGCCCCCACCCTCCCCAAATTAGGCATTTTTTTTTTATTATTATTTCCTCCAATATGCATTTTGAATTATTTACAGTCACTACATGCAGAACCATTTTTTTCCTTTTGTCAAAAATGCTTTTTTACAGTTTTGGTTAAAGTTTGTGGTTAAAAATCCAGACAGAAATTATCATCACCTCTCCCCCTCCCACCTCCCCTCCCCTCCCCCCATTAGGCATTTTTTCTTTTTTGTTTCCTCGAATATGCATTTTGAACTATTTACAGTCACTATATGCGGAACCTTTTTTGAACCACATGTAAACCTCACCCCAGCCCACCCTCCCCCACCCCCGGGGGTGGGTCAATTAGGCACCTTTTTTTTCTTCCGTCAAAAATGCTTTTTTACAGTTTTGGTTAAAGTTTGGGGTAACCACAAAAACCCAGACAAACACCACCCCACCCCCCCCACCCCCCAACCCCCATGGTGCCAGTCAGGTATTTTTTTTTCTCTGCTCAAAATGCATTCTGAAGCATTTAGACTGACCACGTGGAAAAAAAATGGACTCCCCCTGACACACCCTCACTCTCCCCCACCCCTCACCACCACCCCACCTCCTCCTCACCCAGGGCCATTCATGCAATATTTTTTCTTTGGTACAAAATGCATTTTTAGCCTGACTGTTTATAGTCAGGGCTATAGTCATGACTTCCGTCTGTGCATCTGTCGGTCCATCCATCTGTCTGTAAACAATTGGTTGTCGACTGATAACTCCAGTTTGGATTATTTGATTTCAACCAAAGTTGATATGTGTATTTTCCAGCTAGTAATACAGGCCAGGTTTGAATATAGATTCCACCCCCCCCCCCCCCCCACCCCACTCCCACTACCACCCCACCCCCTCCACCCCCCACCCCGTGTCACTTCAGCAATTATTCCCAAAATGCATTTTAAAGGATTGGGAGTTATTACATGCAAAAAAGAAAATTGACTCATATAGCCCAACATTGCTTTATGTACTGCATCTTTAATCCTTTACCTAACACAAGTTGAAGCCAACAGTACAAATTATTTTTCTGAAACATCAGATTTTTTCATTTTTTACTTCTAACCATGGCTTATTAGTCCTTATTGGAACAAGCTCATCAAGTTTGTTCCATTAATAGGTCATGAGGTATGTTTTGAAGTAGAGAAATGAAAAAATAAAATTTGAATAGCAAATTTTGTATATCACGTGTGCAGATATGGCAGATTCGTTAGGTAAACTGTTAACAAAAAATGGCTCCAACTATTTTGCGTCTAAGTATTGCCATTCCTGGGAAAGTCGGGCTGCATGCGTGACATCACTCTAGTTTAATCAGAGGAGTGTTTATTCAGCCATCTGAAAGTTGAATCAACAGTTTTTGTACTGGTATAGTGGAGCCTGCTTAATTAGATATCTCTCAACTGAATAACCCTGTTAATTGAATAAAACTTCCAAACACACAACCATTTATCATACATTCAATATATATTTGACCTATTAATGGCACTTTGGTTTTCGAGTAAACTTCGGTCCATTGAATAAATATGTGATATGTCAAGACATCACCCCAAAAGTAACAAAATTTCCCGGCCTAAGTACATTTAGTACAGGCATTTAACTCTTAACACACTGAATATTTTCAAAATATATTTCATCATATCTAGTCAGGGCTGCTATAAAGTAGCCATGACTAGATTTGATGAAAAATGCATCTAAATTTAACTCAATAAATCATTGGTAAAAAAGTTGATTCAGTTTACAGGTGGAAATTTGATTAAATATGCCCAAATTATACATATTTCAGTGGCAAGAGATTATGTGTCTACGGCAAGAATATCTGGACAGCCTTAGTGCACAGCCTTGGTGAGTGTACATTTTCATGTAGAGTGTGAAATGGCAGTACCAATTTTTTAGTGTGACTAACACTGTACCGTCTAAGTGTAAATCTCATCAATATCAACTCTTTATTATTTATTTATTAAGGTTTAATGACTCATTAACAGCCAAGGTCATATCATATCGGTGACAGTTTTATAGGTGGAGGAAGTCGGAGTACCCGGAGAGAACCACTGTGTAACGATGAGCAGCTGCCAACTCCCCAATATCGTAACTCCACACTGCAGCACAGGCAGGGTTAGATTGGTTGAAGACATGTGCACCATCGATGTACAGTACACCTTAGTACACAGCGTCATCATGCCCCCATGTGGGCAATCAGGGTTAAGTGCCTTGCCCAAGGACGCAACGCGGGAGTCCTAATCGAGTGCTCAGACGGTCACCCATCCAAGGACTCACCGGGCTCGAGGTTGCTTAACTTTGATCTGATGAGAACAGGTTACCACAACGCCACCGCACCCCCATATCAACTCTTTACATAACATAATGGCCACAATCAAGCAGTACTATTGTCAAAATATGTTGGTAATTAAACATCGGCTTATGGCCCCTCATTGGAATGGATTGTGAACATTTTTTTGTTAAGTGAATTCCAAAAATGAAAATATATTCTATTTTCATTTAATAGCTTGTTTTCAGGAGTGGGCAGAGCCAGGGCGGCACTGTGGGCACATGCCGCCCACTTTTTTCACCAATTATAGGTATCCGAACAGCATTTTCCGACATAACATACACAACCCCTATGGTCACTACACATCACCTATACATATATGACCACATTGATTTTGAAGATTTTATTGAATAAAAATAGAAAGCTCCAAATGGAGCGTAATATTTCAAAGGATGGTTTCAAAGTTATGATTAGCCCTTTGAACCTGAGAGGCCGCCTTCTGGTCCATGGACATGATACTTTATAAATTCATCAAGTATGATAGCTGGTAAATGAATGCGAGGGGAAGATCAATCAATATTTTCAACTTGCAGCCCTGAGGCTGCACGGTGAAAATATTAATTGGTCTGCCCTCTTCCAATTGCTGCCATTGAATTGGTATGGAAGATACCACCAGGGTTCTATGGGTTAAGTAAAAACAAAAAAAAATAAATACGCTGAGGTTAGTGTCTTAAATAGGGTGGGTTCAAAGGTGAGGGGCAGCACATATAAATTTATATATTTTTCATGAATACACCACTATTGAGCCCCTCCCCCCCCCTCCATCCCCCCCCCCCCCCCCCTTGAATAAAAACAATTTTCCATCCTATATCCTTGCGGTACCCAGAAAGGTGTGACCCCCCCACTTTTATTGAGCTTCCGCCGCCTCTGGTTATACATAATCACTAATACCTATACATGTCAACTCTTCAAAATTTTCAGGTTTGCAACAATTTTTTTTAACTGAATGATCTCCACTTCAACATAGAATTATTTTTCACATCCATCTCCTTTTGTTCTTGTGTACATTGCTCCCAAGTTTATAAACCAATTCGATACTTTAGAATACTGGCACATGGCTATTTGCTGCAGTTAATATTGAACATCACCTGGTAACATACTTATTAAATGTTTGCCCACTCCATCATTATTGCCGATTCATGAAGACATCAACATTATTTTCATTCATATTGTATGTCTGCCACAGATACTTGTTTGCCTATTGGCAGGGTTACTTTCAGCATACATGGCTAGGTGCTAATGTTAATGTTAAATTGCACCTGGTAACCCATGACATAAATAATTATATTTTCAGCTCATCAGAGAAATACTGTTCCATTGGATATAATTTGCAGGATAATCATAAGAAAATTTTGTATCTGTTCTTCTTTTATCAATTTGTGGTTTTGTTTAAAAGAATGAGTGGAGGGAAAATACACAGAACGACATGCGCGTGTGACTGGGTTATTCGAAATAGCACGAGTGCCAGCATGGAAGGATAAAACGAGAGGCCACAGGCCTTGAGTTTTATCCTTCCACAATGGCACAAGTGCCATATCGATTAACCCATTCACATGCGCATGTCATTCTGTGTTTATTACATGCCTTCACATCAATAAAAACCATTATTAGAAGGAAACTCAGCAATTCATTTGACAACTGTCAACAAATTTGTTCAGAACTGGTTCAGTTTTGGGTGATCATTCTTCTGCTAATGTTTACAAACACATGTGCGATTTTGGGGGAATTCCCATGGGCAGATTTATAAATATGCCAAACGTGGTGCATGTATGTTTGTACAATGTAGTACATGCACACTTGAGCTAGTTCTATTCAATTTATCATTATACAGTTTATAATGATTGGATTGAACTCTCCCTTCTAAACTTGAGAAGTAATTCTATACAGAAAGATGTTTTTATTTGGTTTATTGTCTTTGCGATAGCTTATTAGAAGACAGTCACTTCGTTTAAACTGCATGGCTGGCGTGATTGTAGGTCAAACAGAAATTCCAAATTGGCGGGGTTATGTTAAGTTTTGATAGATGATGTGATCATCCAAAAATAGTCTGTCAACAATTTCCATTGGACTGACACTTGTACGGAATGGATTTTCATTTTCCGCATGGTTTAGTGCTGCAGTAGTTTGGGATTTCTTAGAACAGGCATGTAATAAAAGGAGCATTATCTTCCCATAGTTATCTTGCCACTTATTTCCATTGGTACCGTATTTACTGATATTATATACACAGTTATTGTTCACTTCCATCTGGTATCTCATCACTTTAATCCTTGCCATCCGAGGAATTCACATACAGCTTTTTCAACAGACATCATGTTGCCATCTTTATTTCATGACTTGTATGACTCAGCTGGTCATTCCAGCGAGTTGAAAAGCATTTCTACTGGGTGTCAACTCTCATGTCCCATTGGTTGATCTTTAACATCATTTCAGTGAATGTTCAAGCCACACACTTCAAATGACCTCTGAATGAGTTCAGTTTTTTCTTCAATTAACAACTTGGTTTTTTGAAGTTTTTCTTCTCTTTTTTTTTCCAGAGTTTTATTGGTTTCCACTCATACAGTATGTGGAGAGTGGATTGTAACTAAATCACCCATGAAGTGGAGTTATCACCAAAGTATCACTTTCAAATTTTGTTCATATGTACAAAAGGCACAAGCAGTGTTTCTGCCAGTGGACCTCCGGGTTCAACCAGGAAGTCCATTGGCTGGAACTTTGCTTGTGTGTGTTATGCTTTGCAACAAATTTGCAATTATTGTTTGGGTAGAATCTCCACTCTGTGGGTGACTTAGTGATGTTACACTCTCCAAGTACTGTATGTACTCAGTCCATTTTTGTCTTAAATCAACCTTCCTTAACTTCACAGTGAAAATGTGAAGCTAGGGAAGGTTATTTTACTGACATTCAGGGTTTGTATTTTGGATAATTAAAAATAGTGGCTGAAACAACATTGTTTGCATGTCAGTCTTCTTATAATGAACCACTGGACCAATCCCAAACAAACTTGGCATGAATTATCGATTGGGGCTAACCTTCCAAGTTGGCCCCTGTGAATTTTGAATATTCATTTATCATTCAATTCAACCTCCAATATTTGACTTTTAGGCTCGGATAATAGTTTCGGATAGTTACTGAGTTAAAAGTTTGTTATCAACTAGATTTTTGCAACAAAATTACCAATTTTGTTCAATTCAATGGACATATTCCACTGATAAAAGTGTGATTCAAGGATTAAAACACAGATAAATATGCTTAATAATTCAAATAAACAAGTTTTCTTTTCTTTTAGGGTTTAAATTTCCTGCTAAATCACTCATGGTTCCTGAATATTGACTTTATTGTTAACATAAATCAGATGAATGTTGACAAAGAAACTGTGTCAGAGTTGTGTTGATTAACAGATGACATCGTCTTCTCAAGTTAGGATTGATATAAAAGTGGATGTCACTTAATTGCGTGATAAAAATCTCTCTTATATAATCGTTTAAATTTCAACCCCTTTTCCAAATAGCTAAGTTAAAGAACATAAATTCCATTATTTTTTTCCATAACTTTTCCACCTGCATGTCATGATGTTTTCTAAAACTGGTCAATTGCAATGGGTGTTAATATTAACTAAACTAGAAACGGAAACAGGATTTGATTTACGCTGCATGAATTTTGTTAGAATGTCTATACAGCAGACTTGAAAATTCAAATTGTTCAACACATGTCCCTGGGCTCATCATGTTTGGCCTCTCCATGGTTCTTAGTTCAGTATGAGGAATGTTCTTTAAAAATCTTCTTCTGCCATTCAGAATCTTTTGATATGTGATTAACAGCCTCCTTATGGGGGCTAATTGCAATTTAAAATTAAGTCCCTGGGTTTATATTTGGGCTTCTTATGGGAAGCTGAATTTTAGCTTTATGCAATATGAAGAAAATCCTTTATAATTCTTCTTCAGAAACATTAGTCAGAATCTGTTCATATTTGGTGTACAGCATCATCAGGGAGTCAGATTCAAGTTTGTTCAAATCAGATCCATACATTCACACTTGGGCTCCCTATGTGAGCCCAAATTGTAACCTAGGGCAATATGAGTAATATTTTTTTTAATTTTCTTTGTTCAGATCCATCAGTCAGAATCTTCTGATAGTTGGTACACAGCTTCCTTAAAGTTTATTCAAACTAAGTCCATGGGTTTATATTTGGGCTCCTTATGGGACACCCAGACATAAACTCCCCAGACAAAAACACACCCAGACAAAAAAACAGCGAACAAAAACTCACTTTGGGCATAGGTTTCATTTGCTTGTGAGTACAGATGATAAATTCAAGAACTTATTTCATAAAGCCCCGAAAAGTATGGTATGGAAAAATTTACAGAACATCTTATCGTAAGGATTGATGTTGAAGGAAGGAAGACAGAAGGTCTTGTTTTACTATGTTTTGTGTATTGTTTTTATAAGGTTAGTTGATCTGTTTACACAATTCAGAACCCTAATATCAGATGCTCTTATAAATGTTTTAACTGGTAGAGTGCTGGAAGCCCATATTTGGGCTTTACTCTGATGTGCAGGGACTGTAATATAAGGGCCTCATACTCAGTGGATATGCTTCATATTATCTTCGAAGTGAAATTATTTAGTCTGTGTAGATTTGCCTTGTTACAATTTATGGGGGAGTGCCCACTGGCACTCTCCCATAAATTGTATCAAGGCAAAGACATGTGAACAAATTTTGATGGTCAAAAATAATTTAGCACTCTACCAGTTAACTCTTAGATGCCAGGAAATCAGAATGAATTTATTGAACTTGACATACCGTGAAAAACTCACAGTAAAGCATGTGGTTCTAGTCAAGTGCCAACTACCTATTCAGGCAGATGACACTTGACTAGAAGCATCTGCTCAATGTTTAATTTTTCCCAGCCCAAAGATAGCCGAACCATCACAGCCAGATTACCTGCCATATTTCATCACAGGCAAGAAAACTTGACTCCCGGCTTCTAAGAGTTAATAAATAATGAAAGGCCATTATACTTAGTTTTTCTATAAAATGATTTTTTATTTAGAATTTTGAATTTGGACTTCTCAACAATTTGAATATTTCATTTTGTTGTTTGAAAGTGTAATTTAGGGCATCCATTGGAATGGGGCTGGACAGGTGTGTTCATAAACTAGGTTTAGATACAGAAGATGAAATGTTACTCAAATTTGATTTGAAATTTGTGTAAACTGATGAATATATTTTGTTGGTTTGTTAGGTTTGTTTACTTATTGGGGTGTAATTACACTTTTGAGAGCCAGGGTCACCTCATGTCAGAGAGTTGTACAGGTGGAAGAAGCCAGAGTACTAGAAGAGAACCACCAAGTAATGTCAAGCAACTGTCAGACTCCCCACAGTAGCAGGGTTAGCATTGTTTGAAAGCAAGCGCACCATTGACATGCAGTATGCCTTAGTACACAGTGCCACATGGACAGCCAGGGTTAAGTGCCTTGTTCAAGGACACAACACAGTTACCACTTAGTTAACAGTTTACCCAACATAATGGCCATACAACCAGTACATTTAAAAAAAATCAGCATTCTAATTTTATGTTTTTTTGGTCAAGTTGTGCTAAAAACCGAGACCTATGGTTTGGCGATGGTTGATGTGCATCTGGGAGGACAGGCGGGTGGGCAGCCAGCCGGGTATCCTCACACTGTTGGCACATTAACTTGAACAAACATTCTCTGATTTGACTAATATTTGCCATACACGTCTTTTGCAATACCGGTAATATCTCATGCGAGTTCGAAAACTCGTCTGGCTCAGTTTTTAGCTTAACTTGACATAGTCAAGATAAGCTATTGCCATCATGCATGCGGAAGTCTGTTAGTCTGTTAGTCTGTGAGTCTGTGACATCTGTTCACATTTTCCTTTAGCACGGGCTACACCCCACAGTTCTTGTCTGATCGTCACGAAATTTCATATGCAGGTTTGGGGTCATGTCTAGATGAGAATGTCCCCTTTTGGTCACGATCGGGCAACCGGTATGGCTGCCAGAGCCCAAAACCCCAAAACCATTACCACAGTCTAGAGGTTGTATTTATGAAGGGATTTCATTGTAACATGGTAGGATGCCTCTGTATAATGCCTAGATGAGAACGTCCCCTTTTGGGCATGATCTATCAACCGTGATGGCTGCCCAAGCCCGAAACCCAAAAACTTTTAGCACAGTCTGCAGGTCATGTTTAATGTGGAGGGATTTTATTGTAACTTGGTAGGATGACTCCTTATGATGTCTAGATGAGAATTTCCCCATTTGGGCATGATCTGCCAACCGTGACGACTGCCCGAGCCCAAAACCTGAAAATCTTTAGCACAGTCTACAGGTCATATTTATTGAGGAATTTCATTGTAACTTGGTGGGTTGACTTCATACAATGTCTAGAGGAGAAAGTCCCCTTTTGGACGTGATTGGGCAACTGGGACGGCTACAGGAGCCCGAAGCCCGAAAAACTTTAGCACAGTCTAGAGGTCATATTTATGAAGGGATTTCATTGTAACTTGGCAGGATGACTCCATAGAATGTCTAGATGAGAACGTCCCCTTTTGGACATGATTGGGCAACTGTGATGGCTAAAGGTGCCCAAAGCCCGAAAACCTTAAGCACAGTCTGCAGGTCATATTTATGAGGGGATTTCATTGTAACTTGTTAGGATGACTCCAAATAATGTCTAGATGAGAATGTCCCCTTTTGATCATGATCATTCAGCCTTGATGGGTGCCCGAGCTCAAAAACCTTTTGCATAGGTAAAAGGTTATATTTATAGAAGGATTTCATTGTAACATTGTTAGGTTGACTCCATATAATGCCTAGATGATGACATCCACTTTTGGTCGTGATTGGTCAATTGTGATGGCTACAGGTGCCTGAAGCCCAAAAACCTTGAGCACAGTCTACAGGTCATATTTATGAAGGGATTTCATTGTAACTTTGCAGGATCACTCCAGATGATGCCCAGATGAGATTGTCCCCTTTGGTTGTGATCATTCAACCATGATGGCTGCCCGAGCCCGAAGCCTGAAAACCTTTAGCACAGTCTACAGGTCATATTTATGAAGGGATTTCATTGTAACTTGGTAGGTTGACTTCATATAATGTCTAGATGAGAACGTCTCCTTTTGGACACGATTGGGCAACTGTGACGGCTTCAGGGGCCCAAAGCCCGAAAACCTTTAGAACGGTCTACAGGTCATAATTATGAAGGGATTTTATTGTAGCTTGGTAGGATGACTCCAAATAGTGTCCAGATGAGAACGTCCCCTTTTGGTCACGATCATTCAGCCTTGATGGCTGCCCGAGCCCAAAGACCTTTAGCATGTCTATAAGTCGTATTTATGGAAGGATTTCATTGTAACTTGTTAGGTTGACTCCATATAATGCCTAGATGATGACATCCCCTTTTGGTCGTGGTTGGTCAATTGTGATGGCTACAGGTGCCTGAAGCCCGAAAATCTTGAGCACAGTCTACAGGTCATATTTATGAAGGGATTTCATTGTCACTTCATAGGATCACTCCGGATGATGTCCAGATGAGAATGTTCCCTTTTGGTTGCGATCATTCAACTATGATGGCTGCCCAAGCCTAAAGCCTGAAAACCTTTAGCACAGATCATAATGAAGGGATTTCATTGTAACTTGGTAGGGTGACTTTATGTAATGTCTAGATGAGAACAACCCCTTTTGGACACCATTAGGCAACTGTGTTGGCTACAGGTGCCCAAAGCCCGGAAATCTTTAACACAGTCTACAGGTGATTTTTATGAAGGGATTTCATTGTACCTTGGTAGGATGACTCTAAAAAATGTCTAAATGAGAACGTCCCCTTTTGGACGCGATCATTCAGCCTTGATGGCTGCCCGAACCCAAAACCCCAAAACCTTTAGCATAGTCTATTGGTCATATTTATGGAAGGACTTCATTGTAACCCATAAGTTTGACTCCATATAATGCCTAGATGATGACATCCCCTTTTGGTCGTGATTGGTCAACTGTGACGACTTCAGGGGCCCGAAGACCAAAAACCTTGAGCACAGTCTACAGGTCATATTTATGAAGGGATTTCATTGTAACTTTGTAGGATCACTCCAGATGATGCCCAGATGAGAATGTCCCCTTTTGGTTGAGATCATTCAACCATGATGGCTGCCAGAGCCCAAAGCCCAAAAACCTTTAGCACAGTCTACAGGTCATATTTATTAAGGGATTTCATTGTAACTTGGTAGGTTGACTTCATATAATGTCTAGATGAGAACGTCCCCTTTGGACGCAATTGGGAAACTGACGGCTATAGGGGCCCGAAGCACGAAAACCTTTAGCACGAAAACCTTTAACACAGTCTACAGGCCATATTTATGAAGGGATTTTAATGTAACTTGATAGGATGACTCATTTTGGAATAATTTCACTGTAACTTGGTAACTTTTGTTGATATACGTTAACTGTGAGGGCCACATATATTAACTGTGAGGTCATATTAACCCACCCCTCAGATCTTTAGTACAGTGTACACCTCATATTATTTTTATCATAAATATAGCATACAGGAACAGAAATGAACATATTCCCAATTATAACAATTCTTGTCTTATTTCATAATCCTTTCATAAACATTGAACATTATCCTTTTCATCAAACACAACACACAAGTTAAGCTACAGTGTCATTGACACTTTCATTCATTATGGAGTTGTGAGCCTTAATTAAATAATTTTTATGAATTCTGAACTTGTTAGCATGATAACATGAACAAAGGTTCCAGATTTGACAACCAGGATATGATTGATAACCAGGTAAAAGACATGCAACACTCGCTGATTGCCACCACAACTCGATGCCTGCATCTCCAATGCACACCTCATTTTTCAGTTATTTCCTTCGAAACATAGCCTATGACCTCTCACTGGAATGAGCTCATTGAGTTCCTTCCAATAAGGGGCTAAAAGGTATGTTTTGGAGGCAAAAAAATGAAAATTGTTAGTTTCTTTACTGGTTGAGTGCTACAAGCCACTATCGGGGCTTTCACAAAATGTGGGTACCAAAGCAAAAGCCAACATTTTCCTTGCTCATGGTTCATATTCAGTGGAACACAAATAATATTTTGTTTACATAAATTTATTTTATTACAAATTATTGGAGTGTGCCTGTGGGCACTCTCCAATAATTTGTAATAAAATAAATTTTGAACAAGTTTGGACCGCCGAAAATAATCTAGCCTTCAACCAATTAAGAAATCTTTTGCCAAGTGTCATCTTCTATTCCTGTCATGTGATGCATTTAGCGTAGACTCAACCCATTTTAATGTAGAGATGAATTAACTCTTTACCCAATGCACAGATATCAAAAGTTGTTATGTTAATTCTTATGTTTTCAAATTTTAGAAAAAAATTTCTTCAGAGCCATATCTTGTGACTTCTCTCATTAGAATGAGATTGATCAGCTCATTCCAATAAGGGTATTATATGATATGTTTTTGTTTAACTTTTTGATTTTTTTTTTCAAACTGCTCAGTTTGTCAATTTTGTAGGTGGATGCGGTTGATTCGTTAGGTAAAGGGTTCAAGGAAAATGATAAATGTCACTGGTACCGCTATACCAATAACCTAAATTCACTCCACTTGCATCTTCACTACCATTATGGAAAAAACATTTCACTTGTCTAAACTGCCTTATTGGTCCACCAATGCTTGTGGGTATTGCTATATTTGCTTCAGTCTATTTTTTTTTAAAGAGAATGAATAAATTTTTGATTTTATATGAAAAAAATATATATTGAGGGTGAATTACTACTAAATGACCCATGGGGGTAGGTGTAAAAAAATACCCGGTGGATCACAGTTACAGCTCATAGACCTCTGGGTTGAACACAAAGGCCCATTAGCTGAAACTATTCTTGTTTTTCTTATAGTTTTCACAGAATGTGTGACATATTGTTTGAATCTCCACTCTCCCTGTACTGTGTTTTGTCCCTTGTGGGGACCTTAGGAAGTTGATAAATGTCTGTTTACTGTGGTAAATAATAACTAATTTACTTGTAAAATTAGACCAGATTACCATTACCTGGTGTGGATGTTCTCTAAGGTGAGCAACAAAGGTTTAACTCTTAACCGATGGATATTTTTAAAATATTTTTCAAAAAATCTAGTCATGGCTGCTGTAAAGCAGCCGTGACAAGATTAGATGAAAAATTCATGAAAATTTAAATCAAGGATTCGTTGGTCAAAAAGTCTACAATTTGCAGGAGAAATTTTGGTTAAACATGCTTAAATGTTATTTGTTTTAGTGGCAAGAGATTTCCTGCCCGGAGCATGAATATCCAGCAGCAGCATGTGAGGAGTTAAATGATTGGCGAAACTTAAAACCTGTGTTATGGTCATATAGCCATAGATTTTGAAAGTGACCTCACACCCCTTTAAATAATAGTTAAACACCCATTTTGTGGAAAGTGTTAAAGTAAAGAAAGTTGCTAACTCCACAAAACTTTTTATTTATTTAAACAATCAGTGCATTTAAGAATGAATGTTTATTTGTATGTGTATTTGCTTTATTTGTTGCTTGTGTAACTGACTTTTCACTGTTCATCTGAATTTTTATAATGTGTGTATGACACTTGTTGCTATATAATAAAACTGAAGAATAAACTAATTTAATATATCTTTATACCTACATTTACTGGAATAACGATTTAAATAAATAATGTGCATGAGAGATGTTTCCAGATTTCTGCCGACAGTCCACGGTACACCTGATAGTTGAACAGTACAGCCCTATTAGCTCATATAGTGGAACTCTGTTAATTGAATAATCACACCAGTGAAAATTATTCAGTTAACAGGGATTTTATCTCTTTCCTGTGATCTGGATAAGCTTAGAACTTATTCTATTATAACTTGTTTGACAGAGCTCATAGAGCTCTGTCAAACAAGTTATAATAGATTAAATGCCTGTATTAGATGTATTGAGGCCAAATAATAGGTCTATTAATAAGGGGAATTCAGTTATTATTGCGGTAGTTTCTCAACATATTACAAGATATTACAAGATTTTTATTCAATTCAATTGTCAGGAGTTTACTCTTGAATTCATATTCAGTTACAAATTTGTACTGAAGGTATAGGAAATGGTCAAGCCTCCTAAATATGGATGAGTTTAATCATTATCATTAATAATCAAGTTTTAAGGCCTAGCAATAGTTTTTAATCAAGTATCATCTGCCTATCATCTGACTATTCATATTATAAGCTATACCTGTACCCATTCACTATTAATCAACCCATCAGTTTATTTATTTTTAGTGGGGTTTAATGACACTTTTGACAGCCAGTGCCACCTGTCGGACAGATTTATGGGTGGAGGAAGTCGGAGTATCTGGAGAGAACCACTGAGCAGCGGTGAGCAACTGTCAGTCTCCCCAACATACTAACTGCACACAAGCATGGTTAGCATTGGTTGAAGCGCACAGTGCCACTGTGCGCACCCCCCCCCCCCCCCCCCCCCTATACATGGGCAATCAGGATTAAATGCCTTGCCCAAGGACACAAGGTGGTTACACCTGGTGGGGATCTAACTGTCGACTTTTCAGTTTGAAGTCCAATACTGTAACCACGCAGCCACTGTGCACCCAATCAAATCATCATTGTTGGAGCAACTGCTGTATAACATCGTAGACAAGAAGACTCAACTTCCATCTTCTTTGTGTTAATTGCATTTTACTCCTCCAAATCATTGACCGTTCATTAAATAACATTTTAACGATGGATTCAGATCTTCCTTAAACAAATGCGAGTAATAAGGAGCTCTTCTTGAATATTATATCTGACATGAATCTTATATCTGACATGACTTTCTCTTCATCTGACTGCCTGAGAGTTACTGCACTATTTCTAATAGTTTTACCTACTGGAGATTCTAAAAATAATCGTGCATTAGACATTTTCTGAAAATTGCCCTGGAATATTCATGGATGTTTGACTGACCGAACACAGCACGCCATTTTACGAGATTTTTTTCTCTCCAGAATTCGGTTTCATTATTTCCAAGTTCAAGAATGAAAATATTGTTTCTGATAGTTTTATCTCTCGAGGTTTTTTCACATCTAGCACTCTAGTAGTGCATCTGAATTTTCTCCAATCACCGTTTTGCTTTTCTTTAACCATGAATATAACCAATTATACCTTGTTTGACAGAGATCACTGAGCTCTGCCAACAGGGTATATTTGGTTAAATATCAAACAGCATTATGGGAAATATTTGCTGCTGAAAACTTTGCTATTTGACATTAGATTAGATGGGATGGGTAAAATAACCTTGCTCTATTCCTGTGCTCTATACACTTTCTTAAAAACAGCCATGGAATATTCTAGGGTATTCAACTGCCAGAACACAAAATGACCTTTCAAGAGATTTTTTTCATTATTTCCAAGTTCAAGAATGACAATGCTTGTCTTGGGCAAGGTCTTTGACAATAGGCAGTGTACTTAGGAATGGGAATCCTGATGGGTGTCGCAGGATTACAGGGGTTAAATTGATGTTCGAAGTGATGGAGGATAATATATGTTCTTATCGGTGCACAGCCGACAGCCAGTGACTGTTGTCTGAACCCCAGTTCGAACGTAAACCTTGCCACCTTATCAATGCCCGGCCCGCTTGGGACTTTTAGGATTCCTGAAGGTGCCTGTGGCTTACAACGCCAAAGGGTGATCAACGATAATTCACTGAAAAGAATATTTATTTACATGTACGAAGAAATAAAATATGAAACAAATTACAAAATTATCCATAAGAATACATAATTACGCGGATAAAAGTTTATTCTTTAGGGCCCTCGACGTCTCCCACATCTAGCTGTGTCCGCTGGATCAACGGTTCATCAACCTCACTTCATCTTCATTTTCTCACGGTTTGTGATACA